>CM021765.1:39215126-39259682 GCA_011076525.1 Nettapus auritus | reverse complement strand
TCTTTTTCTTTTTCTTTTTCTTTTTCTTTTTCTTTTTCTTTTTCTTTCTTTTTCCTTTTATTTTTCATTTTGTATTTCTTTTGCTCCCTTTCTCTTTCTCTCTTGGTTTTTCATATATGGGATAAAAGGATATTGGGAATAATTTACATTGAGAAAGGAGTTGCTATTCTTTTGAAAACTTAAAACATATCAGGAATAGACTTTATCAAGTTATAAATTTTCAAAATTTTTAACTCTGGTTTACAGTGTCAAAATTATTCAAAATAAAAAAGAAATGATCTTGTCTGTTTGAATGAAATCTGTTGCTCAGTTCTCACGGCAATTCTGTTTCAAAGAAGTTTACAGTATTAATCCATAGCCTTTGCTATGGATTTAGAGTGGAAATAGCCCAAGAGTCAACTGGATCAAATATTGTCTTTTATGTAGTTTCTGTGGGGTCATGGGTAAAAGCATATTTATGGTCATGAAGTCTGGTTCTTGTTACACAATATAAAGCACGAAGAATATTGCCTATTTATTTCTGCATAATATCTCAAACTTCTGCTAGAGCTGCAATTTATATTTTAGAAGCATATTCAGTTCTGATTTTAAAAAGAAAAAGCACAAGGTAGGTAAAAAAATGTCTCCCTTTGTGCTTCTGATCAAACTGATCCTTTTTCTCTAGACTTTTACATTCTGTTTTTCACTCTGTTCTCTTTTTTGTCCCCACTGGATTATTTCTTTTTATTCTCTGTTCACTTTCCTAGTCAGGGAAAACAACAATAAAGCAAACAAATCACTCTTCAATGGACTGAAAAGCCAGAGTGTTAGCATTCAAGATGAAATGTCAAAATATGATATTTGAGGTTTCAAAATTAGACAAAAGTAACTTTGGCTGCTCTTCTAGCTATGAATGGCTGATGATCTCAAAATTCATTTATTGACTAAACCAGCAGACAGGTGAGTAGCAGTACACATTGTTCATCCCTGAGCATCGAAGACTGGCTGTTCTCGGGGAGTGCAGTGATTTCATATTGCTTCAGTCTGGGCTACATGGCTGCATTTGGAGCCATTATATTTTGTTCATCTGTAGATTTACAGAGTCATTCAAAGCAGACTCTTGGGTGACATTTACTGTGGGTGTTGACCGTGGACAGTCAGTAAAATGTTAAAACATGATACACTAAATTTTGTCTCTAACTCATACGTTCTCATAAAATGTGAGTGTCAGAGAGCAGAGCAGCACTCAATGGTAAAACAAAGCTAAAAAAAAAAAAAAAAAAAAAAAAAAAAAAAGAGAGAGAGTCTACACAGAATCCACATGACAGCAAACTTATGCAAATGCACCAATTATGGCTTGGGAATTCAAAGATATTCACTTGAACTCCTATGAATTTCCTGACTTTTTTCTTTTGGTCTGAAGAACCTGTAATTCTTCATCTGTTTCAGAAAATGTCTTAGGGCATGTCTACCAGCAAAATACTGTCTGTCATAGAACAGACAGGATCATTTTTACTTTGGAGAACACTGAAATAATTAATGGAATGGATTCTGCCATTTTTCTAAACAAACATTTTTTTCTAAACAAACAGATTCTGCCACAAAATGCTTACCTTAATTCATTTTTTTTTTTTTTTTTTCTTTCTTATAGCAAATTAATTGGTAACCTCTGTAACTGGTGCAAACTGAAATAGTTTCACTAGTTTCAATTAAAAAATATAGGTACATAATAACTACAGATATGCCCCAGAGAGGAAACTTAAAGGAGAAAATATTACAGAAGAGAGAAAATAAGACAAAATCTGTTCTTATGTTAATGACTTTTAAAATATGCCTTATGTATGGTACATATTCAGTAGTGATAAGAATACTTTTTTTTTTTTTCTTTTTTTTTTTTTTAATATTTAGGTTAGAATTATAGAATTTCCACAACTAAGCATTTGGTACTTGGCAGAGAAGTAGCAGTGGGAGGATTCCCACACTCTTTACAAATACGCCCAGTAAGGAATGGCAAGAATACGTCATTATTCAAAATCTCTGAGCTACAAGCACACATTCTGAACTAAACTGGCTTCAAAAAGGAAACTGAAAGGGCCTATAAAAGTCTGATTGCTCAAATGAGAGCTCAATCTGAGTGTAATGAGTTTTCTAGATAAGAGCTGGCAACTTTATTGGATCATATGGAGCCTGAGTGTGAATTCTTTTCAGGATACAAAGATACTGTACATAAAGAGAAAACAAGCTGCTCCCTGCCACTTACTTCCACTAGAATCACTCTTGCTAAACGTGATTTACTATCTTTTCATGCATTCTGAAAAATATGTGAAGAAGTGGAAAAAAAAAAAAAATACAAAACCCAGTGCTAAAAACGTTCCAAACCCAAGACTGGTTATTGCTCTTCTTCACCTGCCATCCATTAATATCTAATCTGCACATGGATAAAATGTCAGCTGAGCTGTCCAGAAACATCTGGATGTTATGATACCTAACAAATCTAATAGGCACAGCTAATGAGCCCAAAGACGGGGAATGCATTATATGGTTGCTGTTACAGCCTTCACCCAATGAATATAAATAGGATTTCGTTGATCTTTTGTCCTACTAAAATGTAATCCAGTTTATTGAACTGGTGAATTGCATTAACCATTTTGACATTATTTCCTTATAAATCTAACATGGTGTCCTTGTTCTGTTCTTTGTATATAACGCTAACAAAAAGGAAAGGACAAAATCCCACAGCAGAGAGGGTTTCCAAACCACTGATGGATGTTGCTTTAAATGGGAAATGTTTTTTAAATCCTGAAGAGAGCACCACATATCTGGAGAAAAGGGCTGGGGAGGAGGTTGGAGGAATGTATTATAAAGGACGTATTTCATACTCAGAAGGACATGTATTATGGACTTCGAGCACAAGTAAATGAAGGTTTGTAAGAACTCAGAAGAGGCTTACCTGTGTGAAAGATTGCCTACTTTTCACAAGTATAGCAGTTTATTTCATATTTACAATCTTCACTTCACAAACTGAAATCAGCATGGCTACAACATAGTCATGAAATGAACAACGGTTTTTAATTACAGTGGTTATTTTACTATTCCATTTTATAACATCTTAAAAATGTTTCATAAGCTAGCAGTTATGAACACAATAATAAAAATTACCGTAGTTGGGGCTGCACGCTTAACACTGTCTCTGCTGTTTCTATGCAAGTGACACTGCAGATTTTACACAAATCACCATGTTGTTACAAAACATCAGCTATATGTAGGAAAACAAAACAAGAACAAAAATCCATTTTTTTCCCCTAGGCATTGAAAGGAAAAGTTTTGTTAGATTACAGCTCATGTGACTAATTTTAAATGTTCTACTCAGGGTTTGACAGATCTTGTCTTTCTAGTGTGTATTTATCCAGGAGATGAAAGACCAGATCACACATAGACACTTATGCTGGAAACAGCTAATATTAAGTTCACTTATTTTGCTATTTACTTCCAGACATGCATATATAAATCTATATAGGTTTATATGTTCACACACAGAGACATGGACATACTTGTCCTATATCTATTGTGATTATTGTTTTTCTAAAATCATTTATTTGTATTTTTTTATGTTATGTAGGAAAAAGGACTGAAAGCATACAGTTGTGCACAGGAGACAAACATAAACTTATTCTTAGTACAGCTAATTTCTTACTCATTCATCTCCCTAAGGACCCTATTTTATGAAATGCAGAATTAACTATTTGTGGTCTCATTATTGTTTGTTGTACTTGTTAATAGAGATACAAAATAAATGTTTAAACTACCTAGATTTATAATACACATAAACAATATCTAGATTTTTTTTTTTTTTAATTTCACCTCGTATGATTCTGAAAATTTAGAAATAAAGTCTTTCTAATATTAAACACTTAGAATATTTCAAAAGCAGGTGCAATTCCTCCTACTGTTTTCACTCCCATACTGATCTGTGTCTCCCTTTCATTTTAAAACCATGTATTTATTTTCAGATGATGGTCACAAAACAGCCAAGGTAGAGGCAAGCTGCAGAATTCTTATCTGGTATGTCTGGAACAGGTATGGTGCACCCTGAGGAGTCAGACTGCAAGGACAGGAAATCTCCTAAAGGCTCCTCCGAAAAGAGGCAGTTCATCCCAAACACCTGATTCTGACTAGGTTCTTTCACCTGTGTATTTTCTTTTCAACAATGATAGATTGTTCCTGCAGCTCTGCAGGACATTCAGCTAAATTAATATCAAATGTAAGCCTTCTGTGGTTTCCTAAGCTTACTGTGAGGCCATGTTTATGGGGAGCCTGTTAAAGACTATCAGACTGTGGTTAAAAAAGAGCTATGGACAAGAGTTAGCAAGGAAATAGTAGTCCTGAAATGAATCCATAATCTTAACTAAACTCTCCCAAGAGACTGTTTTCAGTGGTGAATGCAAATGTTGTGGATTTGCTACAGCTACAGTAAAAAAAAAAAAAAAAAAAAAAAAAAAAGACTATATATATGTATATATATAAAGATAAATGTAAACCACTACATGTTTCTTTGTTTTGGGGTTTTCATTTTTTTAGGGGTGAAAAAAAAAAAAAAGAAAAAAGAAAAAAGGAAAAAAAAAAAATCATTGGGCTTAAAACCCAAATTCCCTTTAAAAAATCCACTGTTTTGATGAAAAATAAAATAAAATAAAATAAAATAAAATACCCTGGTTCTAGTATTATTGCAGTTTTCCATACACATGTCAATATGGATGGCAGAAATCTTTTATTATACTTTTACACTTATTCCTGGCTTTGCAATAGAGACCAGACAGAGTTCTCCTAATATGCAGACAACATCTCTAGCAGGTGCACAGAAATCATTTGTATTTGGTCATTTATTTTGTACTTAATATTGGTGTATATCCTAAGGACTATGAAAGACTGATTGTGCAAGCAACTGTATAACAGCAGAATGGATAGATGTATGCATCAGAAGGGACACAAAGGACACAGTGAATAAGCAACATTCTGCTGTGGTATGGAAAGCAACATGGCTTAGAGGAAAAGTAGAAGACTCTGCCTGTCTTTCAGATAACCTGAGAAGAGAAATCTGTAATTAGAATCCAAACAACTACCCTCATAATCTACTTTTGAAAATGGAAACATTTTCCATTCTCTGCTAGAACAGAAATGTAACATTCTGTGCTATTTTTGTGATTCATCTTTTCTGAAATCAGTTAGATTTTGGCTATTGTGATGAATATTGACATCTCTGACAGCATCCCGTCTGTTATACAGGCAAAAATTTAAAGGATGAGGAGGGATTAAAAAAAAATCCCAAACTGAAAATAATGTATGGCTAAACCAGACAAAGAAATCAAGCAAGATATTTTTGAGAGAACTCAACATATTGGAATCTTTAAATTATCAAATCTTTATTTAAGATTAGTAGTGAAAAAAAAAAAAAAATCAGTCTTTTAGATCAAATAAATCCTGCCCTATTAAATGTTTTAACAAAAGTGAAGAACAAAAATGAAAAAAAATATATAAAATATATATGTATTCAATGTATTTATTCTGGGTCTTCACTTTTTAGCTTTGCATGCATAATATAGATAAAGAGAAGATTAAATCTTTTCATTTATTTTTCCCCAAATCTGTATGAAATATTAACAATTCTAAGGAATTTTACAAAGAAAATGGTGATATTTTCAAAGCCTGTCCATGTAACAACATCCTGGGTAGAAAAGGGAAATAACCTTGCACCCAGTGTTTTATATTGAACAGTTTGGTGGCATTGGAATAGCTTTCACCCTTCAAAAGTGTGGAAATGACAAACATGTCTCTGTTAAAAATGACTTTGGAATAAACAAGAGGTGACAGCAAAAGTGATTGTCTTCTGCTAATCCTCACTGGATTCAAAGAGCTCCTGAATGAAGCTTGCTTCTCGATAGTGGCAACCATTGTTCAAAATGAAGAACAAGAAATTATTTGCACATTCCAATATATATTTCTGAAAATGGTGATGGGAGATGTGGAGGTCAACAACCGTGTCCTGTCTTTGTTAGATGAGCATCTCCCCTTTTTGGCATTTTAACCAAGAGAGGCTTTTTTTTTCATTAGGCAGGGTAATTCAAGCGATAGAAAAGTTGTTCTCTTTCTTCAAAGCACAGAAGAAGCTCAGGCAAGTGGGTTGTGACAGAAGAATCAGGCCTTTAAGTTGCTTTTATTTTATTTTATTTTATTTTATTTATTATTATTTTATTTTATTTTATTTTATTATTTTATTTAAGAGCCAACCTCCACAAGTATTATTGAGAAGTAAGAATATTAAACTACCATGAAGTGATGCTTTTTCAAATGTTTCTAAAATAATAGATCAAATTTGTACTTGTGTGGTTTTCTTTTTCCTTTCTATTTCAAAATGATCTGTACAATATTGCAAGTAGTACATATTTATTTCCTCTGCTGCATTTTACTTGTTTAACATTAACTTTGGGGTATCTCAGATGCAATGTCATCTTCAGATGTTTAAATTACAGTAATTACAACACCTTCTCATTGCTTGTTACTCCTTGGTCTATTTTTTCTCCCTTTATTTTCTGTGTTGTTTACTTGAGATAGAATTTGCTCATAACACTAAAAAATACACCTTAAACAGGATAATATACATCACTTTTTCAGCCTTTCCCTGATTGCCAATTACCATTTTGGATGCAACACTCTTGTTAATTTCTGCTGTGCGACATATGGATAATTTCTTTCTATTTCCATTGCATTTACTATTGTAATAACTACTGGTGGTTCTGCCAAATAGTGTTGTCACTTGTCACCTAAAATGCAACAATTTTCTTTGCATGCCTAATGTACCCTGCTTATTCTCAACAGCACAGCTAATGAGATCTTTGATAAGATTTTAAGTATATAAATTGTCACATGATTTTAGGGGTTAATTACATCTTAAAACAAGTTCTACAGTTTCTAATTACAGCTAGCTTTCAGTTGTGAATAATTCCTGCTTTTATATATATGATATATGATATATACAGTTGCCTCTGTGGTGATATGCTGTCCAATCAATCAA
Source organism: Nettapus auritus (assembly GCA_011076525.1). NCBI lineage: Eukaryota > Metazoa > Chordata > Aves > Anseriformes > Anatidae > Nettapus > Nettapus auritus. The sequence continues at coordinate 39,252,634 of CM021765.1, read as the reverse complement.
ATACTGCATGATGCCCTATGATATTCTGGAATCCAAAATACCCCAGATGTGATATTCCCTCTGACCACCGTCACTGGAGGCACAGGTCAAAGTTGCTTTTGGAAGGGATTTGGGTGAAAAGGTTTTAACCAGGAGATGCAAATAACAAGGGAAATCTTGGGAGTACGGGTAACCTACAGATGAAACAAAACTGTGCTAACCCATGCAATGATTCTATACAGAGCCAGGCAATAGTGCTTCAATTTAGAAGGATGCACCAAAGAATATGTTGACTGGACAATCAAACACAGTCTCTACAGACAGAAAGCCCAATGCTGGCTGCAGACATCTATCTTCATTGTAATTGTAAGCAGCCTGTGCTTTTTCCAGCTGCTCCTGAAGAAACAAATGTATAGACCATAAATGCTGAAGGGAGTAACTCCAGGAGAAAATCCCTGTATAACGTCCAGTGTAGCTGGGTGGTCACAACCACACCACATGTAAAAAGGTGTCTGCTGTGTGTAAGACCAGACATTGCTGTTGTAGACAAATTCTTCCAGTGGTAGGAGAGGAACCCTCTCATTCTGATGGTAATTAATATATCTGCAGACATACTATTCCAGGATCTGATTCACCCACTTGGTGCAGCCATTAGACTGCAGGTGATATGGCTGGAAAGGTGGTGTGGCACCCCCAGCAGGCCCATAAGCTGACTTCAGAACCAGGCAGTGAAGTGGGCCCCCTGGTCCATACCCACTTTGTTCAGCACCCAACATGTCCACCACCACAAGCACCACTGCATGCCCCTGGGATATAGGTAAGTCACAATAAAATCAATTGAAATAATTTTCCATGGGTGCTCGGGAGTTACTTAGGGTTGTGATAGACTGCAGCCCCTGCGTTGGTCTAGGCACAGACATCACAAGCCCAAGCATAGCTCACAATATCCACATGGACCATAGGCCAGCAGGAGGTCTGTGCAGAGTCATTAGACAAACACTATGCTGCCAGTATGTCATGGAAGCTCTGAAGGAGCTGAGTGCGTAGCAGGACAAGGAAATAAGACACCTACCACCATACAGGCAATGACTCTTCACCTGCAGGTCCTGTGAAGTATTCCCTCCCTTAAACTGCACAACCAAAGGTTCATCAGCCATTGCACAATGCACAGAACTTTAAAGGAGTTGGCTGACAGATCTACAACAAAATGTCATGGAGTGAGAAAATTACAGGTGGACGGATCCACTTTTAGGACAAACTTAAAATAAGAGACAAATATACAAGATTCAAAGGTTCTTGTGGGCGTATTTGGAGGAGGTTGAGATCTCCTGCTATCTCTTTTTATAACTTTCATGATAACCCCCTAAGGGCATCCACGGACATAAAACTTACTTTTGTTTTTTTTTTTTCTTTGAAAACATACACCTAACAGGAACAGCCCCTGCCACCAAAATCCAAACTCTGCTCTCAGTGAATTTCAAAACAAATCTCAATAAGCAAGCAAGATGTTTGGACAAGCATATCCTTCCCAAAAGCATGGATAAGAAACATAAACAATGTCAAGAAGAAAGAGCAGCATCACGGGTTGGAGGCATTCACGGAAAAAAACGGTGGCAGATGTAACCAAGATGAAAATTTCATGGAAGTTGGCCAAAACGTCTTCCTGTATGTTCCAATGGAAATTGCAGCACTTGTTCCCAGGGGAAGGACTTCATTAAGGCAGCTTTTGAGGGGAGTGCTGTAAACATGACCTTTGCAAAATGGACACCTTTCACAGATGTAGCTTACCCCTGCCAGCTGATTATAATCCTCAGTGAAACATTTGTGTTTTCCTAACAAACAGTATGAAATTAGTCTAAATAACTTATCCAGAAGTAAATAGTGTGTCTTTTTTTTTTTTTTTTTTTTTTTTTTCTTACTTACATTACTTTTCACTTGTCTCCATGCCTATGGACACCACTCAACCTCCTTTGGAGAGAGGTGTTTGTTTGCTTATAGTTTTAGTCGGCTTTTTTCAACATTCATGACTGGTCCTCACTTCTCAGGGTTAAAACTTCCCTATTTTAAGCTTCTTTCCTCCACCTCCACCCCCAACTTCAATTTGTCCAGTTTTGCTTGTATGGCAGTAATTTCATGGACCAAAGCCTTCCACTGGGGGTAACAGAATATATGTAGCAATTTATATTGAGTATCCATCATGTTGTACCAGTTGCCACATATGAATGAATTTAGGTTTGCAACACCCTTGTGAGGCAGAGACACATTGATTTTCTTTTCTTACAGATTGGGAAACAAAGACTTTAAGAAACAAAGCCTTGAGTCAATCACAGAGCCAACAACAGATCCCAGCTTTCCTGAAGAAAAAAAAAAAAAAAAAAAAAAAAAAAAAAACTTGTGCTGCTGTTGTGAGGCTATCCTACCTCCAAAATTTTGTCTATATATTTGGTGTTATTTTTTCAGATAAATACTTACCATGGACAATGCAGTTAATATCATATGGCCCATGGAAAAAAAAAAAAAAAAAGAACAAAACAAAAACAAAACAACAACAACAACAACAACCAAAAAAAAAAAAAACAACAAAAAAGAAACTAGATGTTCACATGGACAGCCTTCTAAGGTGCTTTCTATAACCTAATATATATATCTATTTGAAAACTGCTATATTGATGACAAATTTGACATACAGTCATTTGCAGAAACTTGAGTGGAAATGCTGAAATATTTATCAAAGACTACTATTTAACTGATGGTTTGTGGTACAAAGTATTTCAACCTGTTCTTTTTTCAAAGTGGCAATTATTTCTGAACTATTCCCCTTCGTTCTTTATTATTTCCCTGGAAAGGTTTGGTAACACTGAGAACAGTATTGAGCTCCCCAAATCTCATAGAACTATGACAAGTTCTTTCTAATAACAGCAGTATTACCCCTTTTTGGCACTAGAAAAGATAATTGTGCCTGCAGTTGAACATATAAATAAAGCCAATTTTAATGGAATTTTAATAATTTTAAAGGAATTTTAATAGAATATTTGAAAGTTAACTTCAGTCATTGAGATACAGAAGGTCGAAAAGCATTATATTTTTCTACTTACCAGACCTCTCCATGAAAACTTTCTGACAATTTTCCCTGCAAACATTTTCTAGGAATGTTACAAGATATAAGTAAAAAGTTAAAAGTAATTCTGTTAATTATAAAACTGTTTCATTTTGGTTCTGTTCTATAGTATTCCTCTTAAGAGTTAATAACATAATGACTGAAAATCTGCAGCTGAAAAAAAAAATAATAATTCAGTAGTAGGTTTACACATGCCCTTGGATCAGGAGTTTTCTGAACTGCTGCAGATACTGACTATATTGAAACAGACAATGTTCAAACAAATCCTTAATATTCAAACGTTGTATTCAGAATGCTACAAAAACAAATTGAATTCAATCTAATCTCTGCATACAAGCCTGTGCTGAACTTTTACATGAAGATACGGTTTTATAATAAAATGGGGAAATAGAGACAAAAGTGAGAACAGCATTTACCCAGTGAGGAATTCAGGATCCCTGTAGCACTAAGTTCAGTGCTTTGACTACAAGCTGTTTCAGTATGGGGACCAGTATGATGAGAAAAACAGCGGAAAACACAAAGCAGAAAAAAAGAGACTGAGAGAAATTAGTCAACTACACACTGATTCCTGTTCTAACTTTCTGAATAAGCAAACTAAAGAACAGAGTTGCTCTTTTTTTTTTTTTTTTTTTTTTTCTTTCTTTAGAGTGCAGCAGAAAAAAAGGCTAGATGAAAATGGTTTGAAATAAATATGATTAACTAAAATTTATTTATTTTGTAATGAAATAAAACAGCTCTAGAAACATATGGGCCAATTTGCCATAGTCAAACTGTCACTCAAACAGCATTAGATTACTGGGTCATAATGGGTATATGTTGTCATTGCAATATTGTAATACTAAGTATGCCACCCTACATCATATAGAACACTTTACGGTATTCACATACCTACCTAGCCATAGTCTGAAGCACAGATAGTAGCAGTTTCATGTGGCTTTATTCAGAAGATAAAATCATCTGAAATACAGCACCTGTTCTATGGGTTATATGAAGAGTACCTTCAATGCTGGGAGTTAAACCAATTTAATTATATAAAATAAAGTCACTTATCAAAATCGCCTTGGAAAAAGGTCCTGCGTAATAAAACTTGTCTCTACAATAAATCACACTAGTATGGGTATAGTTGCTGAACCTGTTGGGAAATTAATAAGAAAATAGGTCACTGAGCTAAGTACTTGTTATAAGCAGATATTCATTAACAAGGTAGTACTTCACACTATCCCACATTTTATTATCATACAACACGGCCATGAACTACTACATTTGAAGAACATAATTAAGCTTGCCAAATCAATCTCTCCAAAGGAAAATGCCTGAATTAAAGCTGTTTTTCAGCCTTAGTATCAAGTCGTTCTCATTGCTTTTGCTGATACTATTATTCAGCTGCATGATCATGACCATATTTTGGTTTCCACCAAAACTTTCCCCTATTCCCTGCATAAAATGGTTAAAACTTGGCTCAGCTCACTGTTTTCTTTTGTTCAGTTAGCACCCAAATTTTTTTACTGATTCTAGCTCATTCCTAAGTGAGAATTCTTCATTTGTTTTTGGCTGTGTTATGGTGCTCACCAATAGGTTATCTGCAGTCACTGAAACCACATTCTCTCAGCAGCACCTTGTGTCATTGTCAGTTGCTGATGGAAGTGATCAGAGCTGGCTCAGGCTCCTTCTGACTGTAGACCAAATTATCTGGCTCACATTGCTGTCACATAACCCTCACGTGAGGGATCAGTGGAAATTCTTGTGAAGCAATGCCAAGCACTCTAATTTCCTGTCAACAGTGGTATCTTCTCCCTTGTTCTGCCTCCCTGTGTTTCAGCAATGGTTCATGTCAGCAGATATCTTGCCTCACTCGGTGAAGTGGGAAAAAATAGCCCTACAGTTCCAGGGAGGAGAAACCCATACAACCAGCTCAGAAAACAAATATGCTATCTGTCCCATTCTGCTTCCCCTTTCCTGGGGGAGATGTTCCCTTATCCCACTCTCCCATATTCTCCAAAGACCATATCCCTCCTCTTCTGTTTGAGGTCAGTCGTTCCTTTCTTCTGTGCCACTAGGTCTTCTCTATTCTCCATTCAGAACAGCAACATTGGACGCAAATATTTACATGCTTCACAGCAAAAGAAGCAGCTCAGAAAAAAAATGGGTCCATAGAGTTCAAAATACAAGAGCACAGAAAAGGAAGGGCTAAATGGATGAATGAAGTAGAAGGGATGCTTTACTAATCACCACTGATTATCATTTCAACTAATTTCTGTATTACACTTGAGGGGGATTTTGGGGGGTCTAAAACCAAAGATTGAATGCAGTTCTCCAAGGTTGCTTTTACCTATCAAACAGATCTTTTTCATCTGAATGTGACTTGTTTCTTCCACTGCTTATCAACTTCTGCAACAATTGAGGGATCATGTAGAAATCTGTCTCCCCTTTCTGGCTACCTCCTCACAGCAAATCCATTCAGGGCACTAGTTCGTTCTGAAGATGATGAAAGAACGACTATACCTCAGTGACATTCCATCTTTCCATCAGGATTCTAATGAAAATATTTGTGAGTATGAATATATTTGATTTTGGAAAATACTCTACTTTTGTTCATATGATTTTCTCACTTGCTAATCTTGCATGCAAGGACATGCACTGAGTGTCACCATGAAAGTTGAGATATTTGATGAGACTCAGAGTTATAAGAAATCTTCTTATTCTAGAATGAGACTACAAAAATATTCACAGAATTCTATCTGAAATGTTCATTAAGTTTTATCAAATCTTCAAATGAATGTACAAGAGTAATTTTAGCATCCACAGAATTGGTCCTGGATTTCTGAAGATTTATTATTATTTTTTTAATTTCTACTATATGTACTGGAAAATGGACGCTTAAAGACACTTAAATCCATGTAGACTTTGGTTGACTTTAGTAGACCTTGGTTTTCAATCAGGACATAATCAAGGTCAGTTTATGGATATTGCTATTTCCACCCCTTTCTTTGGAAACTGTATGGTGTTTCTTCCTTTAATGTACTGAAATGCAGGGTTATTGAGTGATAAATCTTTCTCTCATCTTGGCCCTCCAGAACAAGTTCACATTTGAGAAAACAATAGATTTAACTATCACAAAACTCCACTGTAATTACCGTGTAAAAAAAAAAAAAAAGAAAAAGAAAAAAAAAAATCTGAATCTCCCTTTATAAAGTATATATGCATTTCAGGTCATAGATTAGAACTGACAGTCTCACAGGGTAAGTCTGTAACCTAGATTCTCTTTAGAAATGTATGTGGGTGAGTGATGTGAAATACATTCTGTGAGAGGAATTGAAGACTTCTCCATTTGAGACTAATCTTTCAGTCTGAAAAATAGTTTTCTACCATGAGAATGGATAGGTTTTCAGATTTGGGTTATTTATACATCATTTTTTTACATTCTGCAGGTTCACAGTGTTCTGAAGAGAGCTGGTAGTGCTGTAAGTTTTGAGTCTTGAGACACTCCACAATACATTGTTGTGCATTTGAATTAAATATCTTAAAACACTGACTGCTGCATAAAAATATCTCATATGTATATATATATATTTCTTTCTTCATTGTTTTTAACACAAATTCTTGCCTTTCAGAGCTATCTGTGTGGTGTGCAATATATTAATGCATTACACTGTCTCATACATAATTATCTCTGTTATATTTTCAAAGTACAGAAAAAGAGGTGCAAAACATAAAACTAAAACCATCTTTCCAGTCACATGAAGAGCTTGCAGTAGTCCTTAACATTATCTACTGGCACTAGATAATCTGTTGCCTTATCTTCAACAGGACAAATTATGGATCACAACTTGTCCTTTAATGTTTACATGCACTTAAAATGTTCATCTGCCAGAGAGATAGCACAACTTATTTGAAAATTAAGTACATTTATTCTAAATGGGGTTTGAACACACAATGCATCTGACTGTAATAATAAAAAAAAATAAAATAAAAAATAAAAAATAAAAAATAAAGAAAAAGAGAAAGAAATGGGAACCTTTATCCATTACTCATGGGGGGATAACTTGTAGATACATGTGCACATGCTGGGTAAATGGCATTCATTTTCTGAGAGAATATGGTTTGTGGATTTCTTAAATTTGTAGATTCTGAGTCTGGAAATTACCAATTCATCATCCAGTCAGACAATCGCTCCGTTGTGGGCCCTGGAATCCAGTTACCCCTGTGCTGAGCTCAGTAACTTGAATTTATGTTGCATTACAAAAGCAGTTTCTACAAATGCATCCATTCCCTGACTCTCTCAGAACAGAAGCCATCCTTTACCGTGGGTAGTCTGGTCCTGTGATTTGTCATCTCCACTGCTAAAAGCATATGCATTTCTAAATTTAGCTATGTTTCTGCAATATATTACTCCCCTTTTTTCACCAATATGAATGTATTAATTTCTGATTTCTTGTCATACACATACAGAACATTTGATCATTTTATGACTTTCTACAACTTACACAGGCTGCTAAATTCTAATCTTAATGAAGTTAGGAGGACTTATGTACCAAAATTTAGTTCATAGCCTACTCAAGGCATGTATTAGTAAGAACTGTTCTGGAAAAGAAACAATCTAACTATTGTCAGATTTTTATGCTCAATCTCTCTCTCTCTCTTTTTTTTTTTTTTTTTTTGTTATCTGAATGCATTCAATATTAAACTACTCTGCCTTCTCAGGTCACTGAAAACAGGTTGGATAATCCAAAATCAAAACCATGGCTTCCAAGGGAAAAATAAAAAAATAAATAAATTTTTTTAAAAAAAATCTAAAGCCTAAACTATCTATCTTCTTTTCTAAGCATTGAAATTAACTAAATAATAATAATAATATATATAGATGTATATATATGAATGAATCTTGAACTGTAACTGGGGCATTGACTTCAAACTCCCTTTTAAACATTTCTTCTAATCTTTCATTCTGCATAAATCTCAGGTCCTGAGATCTCCAAGATCCATTACAAATTGTTTATCATCTGCCATGGAGGCTGGCGATTCAGCCAAAAGTTAATATTTTAGACAATGAGTACATTTCACTTTCCTTTTGGAAAAGAAAAAAAAAAATCAAACAAGCAAATATAGAAGCAATTTGTTGAGTTTAATTTATGCCATGCATTTGAGAAAAATGTATTATTCTGAGCTAACCCCTGCAGCTATGCAGTCAACAGGGATTTTTTATCTATTTATTTATTTATTTGTTTGTTTTATTACAGCACATGTGGTTTAACACTTTTCAACTACTCCGGATATCCAAATGCAAATCCAGCATTCAGGGATATCATGTGGAGTTTTGACATTCCCAGCGCACATACGGTCTGGAAGCTGGTGAATGGATTATAATTAGACACAAATATAGTATTTTTAACCCTGACAAATGCTAGCCAGTGCCAATAATATTTCTTATTTTACATAAGAGAAAACAGTATGCACACTGTTCCACCAAAGACTCTAAACCTTTGCAAATATAAGAAGCAATTCTTAGGAATTATTAAAAACTTTTATCTTCACTTTCAAAAGAAAATCAGAAAATGAAATTTTCAGAACATATTCAACTTGAGAAATTTTTTAACAACTTTAATTCAAACTGAAATTTTAAACTGTTTAGTTGAGCAAAATAAGAATAGTTTTCACTGTTTTAAAACTTGAACACCATATAGGAAAGTACATAGCAGTAATTAAATTGCTTTTATAAAATCTAAGAGTGAGTTACAGCTCACTATGGTATGTACCATCCCTCTTTGTGAACTGAAAAGCATGTTATACAATAGCTCTTCAAAACAATATTTCACAGAGCAAGTCACATACTACAAACAAAGAGCTGTCATATGGAGGACCAATCAACATAAAATGCTACAATTTTTACAAAATGCTATAGTACATTTTGGTCTTGTACACTACACTACAGGACTACCCTTTTATTGTTTGATTTAGTTGTCACAGTAGGATTAAGATAATTTTGGAGAAAAAAAAATCATCTGTGTTTTTATTCTCTGAAAGCTTTTGAGACTAAGAAGCACCTAGCTAGATGACCTTCTCATAACAATATTCACAATTACTATGATAATTTTGGGGTAATACCCTTTAAAGAGTGAAAAGAAAGCCAGCTGTGAACTGGAAAGCTCTTAAAATATATGGACAGATATATGATGTCCTATGCTATCTAATGATTGAACAAGCATCTTGTCTGGCCATATTTATAAGATCTGGAAGGCTATCACCATGAAAATTGGTCTCTATTTCAGACAGATAGAGAATTATAGGCTCCCTGGGTGTCTAAAAAGAATCCTTTGGAAGAGCAGTTTACCCCTTTCACTGCTGTGATGCGGAAATGCTTGTGGGAAGAAGAAAAGTGTAGTAGTCATTTCTGTGCAAAAGCTGGAAGCAGCTATCCTGTCAATGATAGCAGCTCCCTAATCAATGCAAGCAGCTATCCTAATCAATGATAATTGTTAGTGAATTCAGTCAAAGTGTAAGGGAGTCCATTAGTCCATCTGTTATAGAGGAAGAAAGTATTACAGAGTGAGATATATTTTACAGTCTTTCATTCATCTACCTTTTTTTAATCCACAGAAATAAGAGACCCAGTCAGAAAACAATTAAAAAGTATTAAAACTTAAGTCTAAGTGCTTTTGTAAAACATAAGGGTCCATTAAAAAAAATCCTAATTAGTACTCAGTACCATCAGTGTGTAAGAAATATATGGGCATTTAAGTTAATTGGTACAAACTGAGCTATGTGCTAAATCCAAAGCCCCTTAGATTTTCCAGATTCTGTATGACCATATCTGACTCATCACTTAATTTGTGTCCAGCTGTATACACAGCTGTATATACACAGAACTTCTCTAATCCTACACCTTGTGTGCATAACACATACAACTTCTAATAAAAATAATTAAAAATATTATCACTGATATTATTTGACTAGCTCTGATTCACAGCTGCCTTCATTTTACTTCTTGACTACACTGTGTTAACTGCTGTCCAAACAGTGAAAAAAAAAGACTTTGCAGAGAAGTGTATTCAACTTAATTTGTAACAATATACACTGGAGTGTCAGCTGCAAATACCATGGGGTGAAGGGACTGAGAGAGTGAAGGAACCAGGAATAAACTCTTACCTTTATAATGGTAATTCATCTGCACTGCTTCATACTTCTGCATAAGCTGAATGTTTTCAAAAATATAAATACACGTCCATTTTCAGTGGCCTTCTATCTACCTATTATCAGAGGTAAATGATTTACTATAGGAAATAGAGAGTAAGAAAGAGATACTGATCAGAATCTCATGCCTGATACATCCATCTGTTTCATTTTGATTTCTCCTTTTGTACATAACACTTTTATTTATTTATTTTTAAATGATATGAAGAGTTATTTATGATTTTCTGTTTGAAATAAATATGTGGAATGAAAACAAACTCAAAACAAAAATACTTTAAAGGAATGTCTCCTGACAAAAACCCTGAAATATTCTGTTATTTTTATCTGACGTGCTCATGATACAATTGATCATGAACAAGACAACCAAGGAAATTCAGGGGTTGGGTATCTTTAATTTTTGTAGTTTTCCAGATGACAAATATATCTGTCTTTCTTTCTCTGTACAAATAACATATTGAGAATTAAAATATGAAGAAATATACTGTCTAAAAGAAGAATTTGACTAAGTGCATTTACCAGACGTTAAAATCTATTGAAGTGCCATGCAGAAAAAAGAAAAAAAGAAAAAAAGAAAAAATAAAGTCTGTCATATATATTTACTTTAATATTTTTAATGATCATATTACACTAGCATGCATCTGGTGATTGGTGCTTTCTAAGAATATGGGGACAAATGTTCTGTCAGGAGAAGAGACAGATAAAACTTGGGACAAAATGTGTGATACGTTGGCAGAATACTGAGGAAGGTTAGAAGAGATCACCTAACTTAGGCACTTCTCTGTTTTCTCTTCTGTTTTCAGCACCGTTTCCTAAAAATAAATAGCCCTATGCTGTAATCAACAGTTACACATTGATTCCAGCCCAAATGTCATTTACAAACCAAACTCTATCAATTAGTAAAAACACCATGGAGGACCCACTGACCGAAAAATTCAGTGACTTAGACACATGGGATGTGGAAAGGGATATTGTCTGGTGAAGGTTTCCCACAGTTCATCAAGTCAGGAAGGCCAGGAAAGCAAGTCATCTCAGGAATAAACTGGACAACCATCTGATACAGTAGGCAATTGCTAACTCTCCAGATATCTGTTTGGAAAAAAAGTATTCACATTGATGGTACATTGCCAAACAGAAGCAAATAGAGATTTGCCTATTCTGAGGTTGGTACTATTCACTATTTTAACTTAATGACCTTGGATGGTGGAGTAGAGAACATTTTTTTGTTGTTATTGTTGATTTTTTTGTTTGTTTTTTAAACCAACAAACAAAAAAAAATAATAATCACTCCATGGTGGCAAAGGCTGCAAGCACATTAGGTAGGGATAGAACTCAAAACAATGTTGACAAATTGGAGGAGTAGCTTGGGAAAATGGATGTAGTTCAATAAACATAAATGTGAAGTTTTATGCTAGATATAATCACCTGCACAAACAGAAATGGGGAACATCTGGTTAGGATTTGGGAGGTGTAGTGGATCACAGAATTTATGTGTCTAAAAGCATCATATCGTATTGGTATGTACAAATATCTACATTTTAAGTTTTGGAATCATCCTCTTATTTGGATCTAATAAGAATGCAGTGTGAGAACTCTGTAAAACAAGATACAGTTGGAGAAAAACAACAAGAACAAGAATTATCAGAGACGTAAACAGCATGATTTTTGAAGAAAGTCTAAAGGAGGTGAGTTATCTACTTTAAAGATGTCATGACAGCACACTTTAAATACATGGAAGTTTAGTTTCAAAGATGATGATGACAAACTGTCTTGTCATATTCACTTTAGCTAGAATAAGGAGCAATAGGCTTAATTTGCAAAATGATTAGGGATTAGGAAATGCATTATAGCGTGCAGAATAGTTAAATAGTAAAAGCCTGTCTGGGGAAGTACACACACACACTCCATTGAAAGATGTCTAGAACAAGTTAGGTGACTTTCTAAGGCTTAGCAAGAAGTAGATTGCTGTGGTCTTTCTGCAGATTAAATGATCTCTTGATTTATTTTCCAACCTTATTTTCAATTATTCTGTCTTTAGCCAATGTAATCATACATTCAGTATCATGGTTGGTTGTAAAATGTGTTGATAGAGACTGTGGAGACTGTACTGTTTCTTGGGTTATGAAGTGGAGACATCATCAGGGCCAGCAGAACAGAACCAAAGCACAACTTTGGCTTCAGCCCCATTGTTAGCTGGAGACTGATGGGAAAGTGCAGAGGGTAAAATGATCAGAAAAGTGTGACAAATGTGCAAATGGACTCCATGCCTTTAGGAAGGAATCCTAGTACAGTTAGGGGTCCTAACTCTCCTTTTAGAAAACATCACTTTTGTCCTAAGACTAGATAGTAGGCATACAAGCTGTTGTATAGATTAACAGGTAGAAAAACCTCTGTGTGGAAGGAGGAAGTGTGTACAGGCATGTTTGTTTGCTCATATGCAGGAATAAGGAGCAACAGGAGCAATCTACTTCAGGTACAGGATTAGTGTTTTGTTTGTTTGTTTTTAAGTCAGAGAGAAAGAAGAATGACAACATACACAATAATGGTAATTTAGGTGTGACATCTCTATGAAAGATTGCTTTATTTGTGTTCTTGCTGTCTGTTCTTCCATATTGCACAGTAGTGCCCTAACTGCAGCCCATGGCATGCTCTGATGCTGCCTTTTTCTTTTTTTTTTTTCTTTTTTTTTTTCTGTCCTGTTCCATGTACAACGGAATGGTCTTCCTCTGTCTATAGGGGAGGCCTTGAGCCTCATTTTCTAGGTGACAGTATCATTTTTCCCAAAAATTTCAGGATATCACTGTGTCAAATAAAGAGAGGAAAAATAAAGTAAAATAAATTATAAAACATTGCCCTCTACCATTCTAAACATCTCCACTTATATTACCTATTCCGAGAAACAGGAATGTCTGAGATTTTTATATTTACTGCTTCATTTGCTTCTGATCACAGATTTTCAAAAGAAAATCATTAGTTGATCAGATATGTAATAAATATGTATCTCTTATACATCTGTATTTTTATTCAAAATACGAAATAGTAGGAGCCAACATGATTTTCCTTTTATTTACATTAATTCTGTTCTCACGGTCTGCATTTCTCTGGACTCTTTCCTTCTACCTTTTTTTTTTTTTTTAAAAAAAAAATAAATAATAATACATATATATATATATATATATATATTGCTTCAGTGATTTATCTTGTGTTTAATTAACCTTATTCTAATGCTTTCCTCTACTGAGGCCCCAAATGACCAGAGGCCCACTTCTGTTCTTATTTAAGTACATGGCAGCATTCATATTGACTTGCAGGATCAAATCTCCTATGGTTCCCAAGCACCAGAGTTACACTTTGATCCATTTCTTACTAATAGAGTAATACTATTTATTCAGGAAATTTAAAGGTAAACCAGTCCACATGGATGGTCGTAAGATGTCATTTGAAACTAAGTTCTTATATGTCACAGCTGAGTGCAATAAAAAGACAAAAAAAATGGTGCTTTGGTTGTATTGTTATAAGACTGAAAGGATGCAGAAAAGTGGTGATTATTTACATGGCAGAAACACTACATGCATATTCCTACTTCATTTCATAAACAGAGCTGAAAAATATTGCACATTTTTGCTTTCCTCCTGTACACTGACAAAAAGAATGTGAAAGACTGGAGAAAAAGGCAGGTAATATGTATCTAAACATGTTCATCATAGTACCAACCTTTTATTATCTTTTTATTTTTCTCCTCCAGCTTTTCAGAGATACAAAGCACTCTAGTGCATTTATAAAACTACAGTGTTTAAAAGCTACATTTAGCGGTGAAAGTATATGAGGATATTGCAATGAACAAACGAGAGCCTAATTTAAACAGATGTGAGTCACAGAGGCCTTATATTCAAATGGGGCTGTTGGGATTGCCACTTACATTATTTACTAAAAAATTACTGGGGTTACAGTTCTGTGTGTGGTCAAAATACACCCCAGACATGAAAGTCTGGAAGGTGATTGTCTACACTGAAGCTAGCACCCTGGGTATTAGATTGTTATTTTTCTAATAAACATGGAATGCCAGGATGCTAAAGATAGGAGAGAGGCTCTTCTGGAACTGTTTTTCTTCCTTGACTGTAAAGCAACTTACAGATACTTGAGATGAGGCAACACTGAGCTCAGATGCCTGGAAATTATCTCCATCCCTTATCACCTTCCCTGCTTGCCTCAAGTCAAGGAAAGGAAGATGTGCCCCAGCTCTGTCTCCATCTGCTCTACTCCTGCCCTTCTTCAGGTCTTCCTCCCTCTGCCTCCCTAGTTACTGTGGTGGTTTTACTCAGGTGGGCAGCCGAGTTCCACCACAACTGCTCTCTCACTCCCCCTCCTCAAAGAGGAGCGAGGAGAAAATACGATGAAAGGGGCTCAAGGGTTGAGATAAGGACTAGGAGATCACGCAATAATTATCGTGACGGGCAAAACAGACTCAGCATAGAGAGAGAGTAAGATTTATTGCTTATTACTAACAAGCTAGAGAAGTGAGAAACAAAGGAAAGAAACCAAAAGCACCTCCCCCCCCCCATCCACCCTCTTCCACCTCCTCCCCCCCAAGCGGCGCAGGGGAACGGGGGAATGGGGGTTATGGTCAGTCTACAGCACTTCTCTGCCGCTCCTTCTTGGTCACTCTTGTCCCCTGTGCTGTGGGGTCCCACCCACGGGATGCAGTCCTTGCCAAACTGATCCAGCGTGGGCTGTCCACAGGCAGCAGCTCTTCAAGAACTGCTCCATATATGGGTCCGTACCACGGGGTCCATCCCTTTGGAGCAAACTGCTCCAACCTGGGTCCCCCACGGGCAGCAGCTCCTACCGGGTCACCTGCTCCTGCGTGGTCTCCTCTCCACGGGCTGCAGGTCCGGCCCGGAATCTGCTCCGGCAGGGGTCTTCCACAGGCCGCAGTCTCCTTCGGGGCACAGGCTCCACCGTGGTCTCCTCCACGGGCTGCAGTGTGGAACCCTGCTCCACCGTGGTACTCCATGGGCTGCAGGGGGACATCCTGCTTCACCATGGTCCTCACCACAAGCCGCAGGGGACTTCTGCTCCGGCGCCTGGAGCACCTCTCCCCCTCCTTCTTCACTGACCTTGGCGCCTGCAAGGCTGTTTCTCACTCCTCTCACCCTCCCAGCTGCTGAGTGGCGCAGCGGTTTTTTCCCTGTCTTAAATATGCTCTCACAGAGGCGCAAAACAACATCACTTATTGGCTCAGCTCTGGTCAGCAGTGGGGCCCTTACCAAACATGGGGCAGCTTCTAGATCCTTCTCACAGAAGCCACCCCTATGGCCCCCCTCCTACCAAAACCTTGCCACGTAAACCCACTACAGTTACATATCAAACATCTCGTGTATCCAGCATAAGACGTATATTATGGTTCCAGCCTTCTGCTCTTCCATTGTGGAGATTCATCCCCTATGTTTATGGCACAATAATTCGGTGACTCTTCTGCTCTGTGGCCAGCAGTGCCAGTAGCAACTACAGGCAGTTTACGGGACTGCAGAATAGTAACAAAGCTGCAGAGTTGTACTTCATCAGGGACTGCACCTTTGATATGGCTTGCCACTGAAAAAACTCCCACTA
Source organism: Nettapus auritus (assembly GCA_011076525.1). Lineage (NCBI taxonomy): Eukaryota > Metazoa > Chordata > Aves > Anseriformes > Anatidae > Nettapus > Nettapus auritus. The sequence goes on along the minus strand of CM021765.1, from coordinate 39,236,742 downwards.
ATAGGCACATTTGCAGGGACTTAAGCTGCAATTGGCAGGCCTGTGGCAGATGCACTGGCATTGGTGGCCTCACATGTAAGTTCACACGCTTTGACTGAGGGTTCAGCTTAGAGGTGGTCAGGTATTCCTGCAACTGCCACCAAACTTTTTATTATTATTATTATTATTTTTCCCAATAGAAGAACACATTTTTTCTAGTTGCATTAAATATTAAGAGCATAGAGCAATACCACATTGTAGAGCAAAGTAACTTTTCTAGAACATACTGGAAAAAAAATGCAACAGCTGAATTACTATATAACTATGAGAAGAGAGAAGCAAGGTACTTGCTGGCTCTAAGAAAATCCCCAACAACGAAACCCCAGGTTTGCTTCAGAAGGTCACTCTTTCAGTGTCACAACTCCTCTATGTGCTGAGCAATACCAATAAATCTATTTCAGACTTATGTTTTTGTCACTGCAAATCACATTTGTCCCTTTTCCCCTCGGCTCTTTCTCTCCATTTGTTGAGCTAGAACCACATAGCAGATAAGATGAATCAGACCTTCCTCTTGTCTCAGTATGTAAAATTTTTTTCTCTTTCTTATCACTCTTCATATACAGCTACAATAAATGTCAGGAACTGACGAGCAGTAAAACAATTTGTTCTCTTCCAGCTCTTGTGCAAGTAAAAAGAGAAAAATTTGGTCTAGTGGTCTTGTGGGATATGCCTTTCTTCCCGAGAGACTCTTGTGAAGTATAACATGCTCTGATGATATCAGATTCAAATTAAAATAGAATAAAGCCCCATCTCTCACAGCTGAAGTTATCACTTAATGTGATATTTCCCTCACCAAGTCACTAATAAGCATTTTCACCATGCCATTCAAATGGTTTAATTGTTTTTTTCAGACAGCTGAGCAGAAATTATAACAAAATTAATCAGCCAACAGAAGGAAAGACAGCTCACAATCATTTTAAAGACAGATATTTTTACACGATGTTTTGTGAAAAAAGAAGTGGCACCACTGGTCACATCATTTCTTTTTGGGTGAAATACAAACACTAAGTGAGTAGCACTCTTCTGAATTTCAGAAATTAAGTAGTGTTGCCTTTTGGTGCCTTCAGCAAGCCACTTCCATCCTACCCATTCCAGACGGGCCTTCCAGACTGGTCAACTCCTCAGCTCTCCTTCAGAGCTCACTCTCATTAGAATACAACACCACTCACATTTCAAAGACTGTTTTTTAAAACATCCTTTTATTCAAAATAAGAGCATTTTGTAATTGTCATATTATATTTTACTTCAACAAAACAGAAAACAAGCTTTATTTTTTTACTCGTGTTACTTCAATAGAGTATTTTTAGGGTAAGTAGGGTAAGTACTGTTTTTCTATCACAAGTTTATTCTATCAAACTTTTAACCCAAGAGCACATATAACAATTCATATAGACTTAATAAATTATGAATAGCTCTTTCAATAAATCTTTAGTCAGTTGTTACGAATCCCAGCAGGATGTTAGATTACTCATCACTCTAGTTTATAACCTTGAAGTGGTAGGTTTGTAGCTGTCTATAGCAAGTGTTGTTCATTCCTATAATTATTAATTAGTTATTAACCCCTCATTATGACTGTGCAGTTGTTAGGAAGTGCTATACATTTTTTTATTATTATTATTATTATTTTTTTCTTATCACTCTCTACCTGTTGAGTTCTTGCACTCATGGAGTGGGTAGAATACCAGATATTGCTTCCTGCCCCCAAGGACCCCATGGTTCACCTGCAACAACCTTGGGATTTTTTTCACAAAGTTTTTTCTCTAAGTGAGAGGTTTTTGTGTAACGACTGGGACAGAGAAGGAGCAGTGAATGAAAGTAATTCACTGTTTTGGTTCCTAGGGCTTTACTGACATCCCATTAACATTTCTAAAATATTTCTCCAACATAACTTCCTTTTCCACTTCCCACCTTTGACTTGATTCAGTAAAGCTAAAAATAAAATAGAAAGTTACATAGAGGGTATGATGAGCCCTTCTTGTACATTGTTTGTTAATTGTAAATTGGTTGAAGGAATAGTAACTTCCTCAGGTGCACAACATTGGTGTAGCCGCTGAAAAAGCTTCCTGGAATAAACTCTTGCACCTGTACATCCCCTTCCACTTTACCAGATCAGTGCTATGCTGTTGAAGAGAGTATTTTAAACAGAATGAACAAACTCTTCAAATGAGGAAAATCAAGATGAGAAACAAATTTGAAAGCAAATCTCTCCAACTAGGGCTGATAGTGTAGGCTCAGATGTACTTTCAACTGATGCAGCTGTATAGAATAAACTACTTACACACTCTGACACTTTTTTTTTTTTTTTTTTTTCTTTCCCTGCTTGTATTCACTTTTCTTTCTCTATTCATGAATGCATAAATGCAGATTGCAGGATGGACATGCTGATTTGGTACAACTCTACCTAATCTTAAACACATGGTGTTTTTGTTGTTGTTGTTTTATAATTATTATATTAGTCTTAATACCATCCCCCTTTCTTCTCCATCCAATCCTCCAAAGCTTCACTTCGCTATAGAACCTCTGTTTTGGAAATGCATAGGTCTATCAGAGCCTTCATTATGGAACAGTTATTTGGTAGTGGGGGGCTGAATGACTAGATGAGAAGCTGGAATATAAAAGAAAGAGCAAGGCCAAAGAAACATAGCAATTAGCATGTCAGAATAATAGGATTAAAGGGAATAATAGGGATCTTGGCCAGCTTGCTACAGGGAACTCACCAGGCAGGTAAAGTATTACACAACAGGGCAAGACCTTGTCTCAAAAGAAAAGTAGAGTTTTTCAAAGCAAGAGCCAGTCAATTACTGTAGAGTTAGGGAAGGAAAAAGAGGAAAGTTTTCCAGTTTTCCTCACTGAAAGACTGAAAGATCCTCTAAAACCTGTGGTCATGGAAGTATAAAGAAATGAGATTTTTATTTTTATTTTTATTTTTTTTTGAGGGAGATAGGTGTTGTTTTTCTTTTGTCTCTTAAGACAAAGCTCTTTACCTAACTCTGTAGGAATAAAATGAGAAAGGGAGCTTTTGCTGCTTTTTTGCAACCTACCCAAGAAATGCACAGCTTTCTGCAGCATACGAAGCACAGGTTTAGCAGCAATGGCTAGACTAAGAAGCTCCCAACTCTGCCATTCTAGCATCACAAGATCTGCCACTGCAGTAGCTCTACAAATTGTGATTATCTGTATTTGTTTTTAAAGCTGCAATCTGAACCAAGATTTTGAAAGCCCATGCAGTCCTCCAGCTGACTCAAGTCATGGCAGAACAGCAGCCAGCCAGCAGTGGATGAAACCTGACAGCCCTAACTGAGTTTATTCAATCCATTTCATACCACTGAAACACAGACCCCCTGAAGGTACTGCAGTAAATAAAGTTTGGCTCCAGATCTTTGTCTTTAATTTCTCAAATATATTTTACTTATATATTTACATCAAACAATATAAATAACAGTAGTTGAAAAAATCATATTGATAGATTCATTCAGTAGTTCATAATGAAATTGTTAATGTCTTTTATTTAATTTGTAAAACGTCATGAAATATTGTCATGTTTAAATAGTTTTAATTTGAACACAAAATATTAATGGATGTAACAAGTGCCCCCAAATTGACATGAACTGAGATACAGATTAGTATATCAAAGGAATACATGAATTCTAATATGACTTAAATTTAAATGTAAACAAGCAAAAAGCTATTAATAAGGAACTTAGACATAATAGGGAGGAAAAATGTGCCAAAGAATTCTTGATCAAGTGGCAGCCTACCCTATTTCTAGTCCAGAATTTTGTAATTAATTATGGAACACTAAAGAAAATAGAATTGCTACTTTCTGGAAACAACAATACAATAGATGAGATAATGTCACATAGAAATGTCACAATGATTCAATTTCCATATATTTTGGGGATATAGCATTTTGCCTGAGAGCACAGACAAAGGCACAACTCCATTATCCTTGGTTCACATCTCACGTCCATCTTTAATGTCACCTAGCTGACATCTGACACAACTTTGATTTCATAATCTTCATGTCACTTCTGCATGCACATGTATCAGCAATTATGCCCAAAAGACAACCAGAATTGTCTTAGTGATTCCTCTGACAAAACTCTTGTTTATGGTTCAACTGCATTTGAGCTTCATTGCTGCAGTTCCCAATCTGTCTAATCCCAACTACCCAGAAGATGACATCTCATTACCTCATTCCTACATAGAATTAAGAGCATGATTTTGGACTCATTTCCATGTTACATCTATTACTGTGAGATATCAAGTCTGTGAAGCCTGATCTGCTTCAGCTGAACCAGCTGTTAAAATTTTATCCATCCCTCTTTATCCAGCTCCCTCCGTATTGCAGTTCCATGGTTGTATCACAGCTTCACTACTTGTGCTTTGCATGGCAGGCAGCTTTCCCTTATCCTTAAGGCTTAAACCATGAAGTGTGTGGTACAACAGTTTCCACTTATCTTTATTCCTTCATCCCCAGTCCCTGTCACCAGAAGATGTTAATTTGGTGCCATGACACTGTAGGCATGAAGGCATAGATAGGATGGCCAGAAGTGGTGTCTGACAGTGTATTTCTTAAAGCAGATGTGACTGTTGAAAGAGGTGGATGCAAGGGCATGGGGAAGAGGACAGGACTCAGTTTGCAAATACCCCAAACCTAATATAATAATTGTGGTATTTTTTTCTTAATACTTAAAATCAGAATTTTTGCTTCAGAACTTTTGCTGCTAGAATAAAACAGCAACTACGTATGTTGGTACTCACAATCTTTATAGCACACATTTTTTTCACACTTTGGTGTTTTCAGGTCACCTAGTGGTGACCTATACATTTAAGAGTAATGCATGTAGGCATATGTTATAGTCACTTGGAGACTACTTGCTAGCTGATAGCAGAAAAGTTTATAATGTTCTTAAAAAAAAAAAAAAAAAAAAAATAGTTGCAAGAAATTATGAAGAGGACTGTTTCCTCTGTCTAGACTCCACTTATGCCTGTCATGGACAAGCTGAGGAACTTACACACTCTCTATACAGTGTCACACATTAGATCTTCTTCCCCTTTTGTACTTGGAAATGTCCTAGACTTCTCTGTCTTTTTTCTTTCTATGTGTAAAACTCATCATCATCTACATTAATATTTCAGATTCTCCACATTTTCTCAGCTTTATTTCCTATGTCTCAACTGTTTATATTCGATACATTTGAGGCTGAAGGTTTGCTAATTTGGACAAGTTTTTGTTTGTTTGTTTGTCTGTTTTTCCTGAAGAGCTCTACATGTGACTCTTCTCTGTCTGTGATACAACCAGCTTTGAAATGTTATGGGCAATTCTGAAAAATTTATTTCCTGATGAGAAAACCGCACATCTTACCTATGCATATCTCAGATGATGAGGGACTGTGAAACAACTGATTCTCTGTCCTGTGAGCAGTTACTGCACAGGCAGTCCTGAAGGGACCCTTTGTACCTTGTTCTGACAGGTGTAGGTTTTGAGGGATGTATAAATGGGACAGTGATGCAGTGATGCAGCTGGTTATGTTAAGACCTGGTGGTGAAAACCAAGGCTCCTAGTTACTTGAATTGAACTTAACATTTTATGTTACTCTTGATATGAATGAATGCAGTAAGGATTACTTTATGGGCAAAGAAATACTCCAGAACTCAGCACCTTCTTCTAAAAAGGGTGTTCCTCTTATTTGATTCAATTTTATCTGATCTGATTTTATATAATCTAATTCCATACATTATGAAAAGTATTTGAGCATCTGGAAACATGTACTTCATTTATCAAATATAAGTGGGTTTGCTTAGGGTGACAGCATTACATTGAGTGATACAATTTATATGACCACAATAGAAATGTTCATTTCACATTGCAGGAGGTTGAGACAAAAATAGAAATGGAAAGATACAGTATTTGAAAAACAATGGTCTGGTTGTAAATCCTTAGGACAACAGCATTGGACAACTGAATTGATGACCTGGAAAATAAGTTCAAATTAATAAACATTAGGTAATAAGAATATTAGACGCATAGCAACAAAACAATATATGTACATATAAATGTATATATATTTTTTATGATACATCATAAAAATGAGGAGACCGAGTCATTTTGAACTCTTTCTAGATGGTACAGCAGTGTGTTGTAACCATGAGAAACCTAATCACGTAATGGCTTGCAGTGCTTTTAAAATGTGTGTCTGCTGGAATAAGGCATCATGTTTCTAAACTGCCACATAAATTTTAGTCTAATTTTCAGGGTTCGATACGTTTATTGAGATTGCAGTGTTTTCTCTACCAATGTCAGAAATATGTGAAAGCATTTATGATAATTAAAAGAGGAATGGAAAGTATATGACCCTAGAAGGGCCATTGCTCTATCCTGCCAACCTGGGAGTCTATGATGGCAGACTAATGGATGCTGAATTCTTCCATGTCATATACAAATGTCATTGCATTTCTGGAAAAGGTGTGGTGTGGGAAACTGAATGGAGGACCCAGCTATATACTACATGGCTGTGGACTCTCTTAAAATTGGTTGAGCTTTGACAGGACTCCAATTTTACCTTAACCCCAGCAAAGGGCATTGCGTTCTGGCCTACTGGGATCCCATCCAGTCTAAAAGTTGTGTAAATCTTGCTAGTGCTTTCCTGACTTCATTAACTTTTACTGCATCATGCTGTTCTACTTAAAAAAAAAAAAAAAAAAAAAAAAAAAAGAAAGATATATTTTTTTTCCTCCCTAGAGTTGCCTGGATATAGCAGGGTGGGATCAGAGGTGATGTAGTGGTAGAGATAGGCTAAGCAGCACTCAAACCCATGCCCACTTGTGGTACAAGCCAGTATGAAGCTCGGAGTTCTGAAAGAAACAACATTGGTATTGACGCATCAAAACTGCCAGCAAAAGAAAGTAAAAATATTATGACCAAAAAAAGAGGAAGAAACTAACTGGTCACAAACTGAGAATACCTGTATATTGCAAAAGCTAGCCTTACGCTACCAACCCCAGGTACAAATGGACACTTATCAGTGGCCACAGCGTGCTCCAGCTGGTTGCCACAACCTAACCATGAAGGGAGGTACATGTGGTCCATAGACCAAAGATAGTGATCTTACAGTTAGTTTTAGTTTGTCCATGCTACAGTGTTTGTACAGGACTCATTATGCTAAATCAAAGTAGTATAGTGTGAATATAGTCAAACACAGTATTTGGAATGAAGAAGGGCTTGGGGATGCAAAATATACTTCTGATTTTCACAGAATCACAGAATCACAGAATCACAGAATTTCTAGGTTGGAAGAGACCTCAAGATCATCGAGTCCAACCTCTGACCTAACACTAACAGTCCCCACTAAACCATATCCCTAAGCTCTACATCTAAATGTCTTTTAAAGACCTCCAGGGATGGTGACTCCACCACTTCCCTGGGCAGCGCGTTCCAATGTCTAACAACCCTTTCGGTAAAGAAGTTCTTCCTAAGATCCAACCTAAAATTCCCCTGGCGCAACTTAAGACCATTCCCCCTCGTCCTGTCACCAGGCACGTGGGAGAACAGACCAACCCCCACCTCGCTACAGCCTCCTTTGAGGTACCTGTAGAGAGCGATAAGGTCACCCCTGAGCCTCCTTTTCTCCAGGCTGAACAATCCCAGCTCCCTCAGCCGCTCCTCGTAGGGCTTGTTCTCCAGGCCCCTCACCAGCTTCGTCGCTCTTCTCTTTCGAGCCTGTTTCTGGTGTGACACAACCCCCAAAATATGATTTTTCACCAGGATGTGAAAGACACACTTTTCCCACAGTTGCAGAGGCTTCCCAAGTAGTAAGGAATGATTACTAATTGAAGGAATTATTTAATTTATACCTCTAAATGCACTGAGCCTAAGTTTTGACACATGGCTTAAATATTAAAGGCAAAATATAATGTTTATGATTTACTTACCTTCACAGTAGATAAATGCTTTTATTTGGATATATATTTTGTATAGTTTACTTCTGTGATTTTGCAAGAAGAAAACCCTTAGAGAAATAAAAATTTTCAAGATTTTTAAATTACTATTTTCAAGAAGGCCCTTATTAACCAGGCTTAGGTTTGAGTAAGTGTACACCTGTACTGCTATTCAGTAGCAGTTAAACAAATTATTAATCATTTCTTTATGATTAATAACATTTATGAAGTTTCATCTTCATCTATGCAAGCAGATAAAGTCTGACTCAGAAATTTGCAGATCCAGCCAATTTTAGCTGGACATGTCAACAGACTCACAAATTCTATATCCAGGTTATTAAAGATAGGTACTTTTAAAAAGACTCAGAACCCCTCAGTTAACTGAAATAGTTTTCATGACTACTATGGCAATTTAGCTGAAGAAAGTGATAAGCATCTCCTGTTATTCAGAACCCTGGTTCTTTAAGGCTACTAAGCTGTATATTATCAGTAGAGAAAAATAATTGCAATACCTCATCCTAGAAATGAGGTTATTTCTTCCTTGTATGAGATAGAAAGAAGCATTTTGCCGCTGCCAGATATAGATATATATACTGCAGCTGAGCCCTGATACAATTTCAGAATGAAACCCAGGCATGTACTGCCCCTTCCCATGCTTTCCTTTGGAAAGAATCTCTGGTGCATGGGCTGAGAAGACCAGTGTCCCTTAACAACTCCCCTGGCTGTGCACCTCCAGAGTGGGCAGCTTTTGAAGAAGACCATCTTAGCAGGAATCTGAGTGCTGTGTGCAGTCTGACCTGTGGCCATATGTCTGCGTAGAGAGCCTGAGGACAGGATATTGATCTGAGCATATATGGTGGTTTCACCCTGATGGGCAGCTAAACTCCACCACAACCGCTCTCTCAATTCCCCTCCTCAAAGGAAGAGGGAGAAAAAACACAGTGAAAAAGGGTTCAAGGGCTGAGATAAGGACAGGGATATTGTTCACCAGTTATCAGCATTGGCAAAACAGAATCAACATACGGAGATTAATATTGTCTGTTACCAACAGACCAGACCAGTGGTCACTAAATGCAAACTAAAAACACCTTCCCCACTACCATCCACCCTATTCTACCTCCTCCCCCTGAGCAGCACAGGGGAATGGGGAATGGGGGCTGTGGTCAGTCTATAGCACTTTGTCCCTGCTGCTTCTTCACAGTCACTCTCTGCCCCTGCTCAATGTGGGATGCCGTCCTTCCCAAACTGATCCTTCAGGGGCTGCCCACAGGCAGCAGCTTTTCAAGAACTGCTCCCTGGGGGGGGGCGGGGGGTACATCCCCCAGGAGCAAACTGCTCCAGCACGGGTCCCCCATGGGCAGCAGCTCCCCCAGACCTCCCTGCTCCTGCCTGGGCTCCTCTCCACGGGCTGCAGCTCCAGCCCGGGGCCTGCTCCTGCGGGGGCTCTCCATGGGCTGCAGCCTCCTCCAGGCCACATCCACCTGCTCCACCAGGGACTCTTGGAGCATGGAGATCTGCTCCATGTGGGACCCATGGGCTGCAGGGGGACAGCCTGTTCCACCAGGGGCCCCTCCACAGGTTGCAGGGGAATTGCGGCTGCGTGCCTGGAGCACCTCCTGCCCTCCTGCTGCACTGACCTTGGGGTCTGCAGGGCTGGTTCTCTCTACATGTTCTCATTTCTCCAATCTGCTGTTGAGCAGCAGTTTTTTTCCCTTTCTTAAATTAGATCTCCCAGAAGCCCAATCAGCATTGCTCACTGGCTCAGCTCTGGCCAGTGGCAGGTCTCTTTTGGAGCTGTCTGGAGCTGGCTCTGATCTGACAGGGGGCAGCTGCTGGGGTCTGCTTGCAGAAGTTGCCCTTGTAGCTCCCCACTCCCCCCCCCCCCGCGCCCAATAAATAAATTAAAAAATCTTGCAAGTAAACCCAGTACAAGTCTTATTTACTCTTAATCCACTATTTGTTACTTGGTCTTATAATGTATCATGTCTACTCCCATCATGCACTGATCTCAGACCTGAGCTTGGCCTGGACAAACACACAAATGGGAGACTCAAAATGTTATCGCTACAAATAAGTGGAATTTGTGGCCCTGGTAATATGAATGGAAAATTCGTGCATTGTATTTTACTGAGTTTTCCTGCATGAAATGGAATCCCATCACACTACCTTCAGCGAACATAATTTTTTAGATTCTTGAACAGGCAGGACTTTTACTGCAGGCTTTCATTCCATAAGCAATGTGATACAATGCATCTCTGTTAAGCAAAATTTTCTTGGCTTAGCCCAAGCCTGTATGTTTATTATCTATCTCTTCAACCACCTTATATCTCTCTCTGCAGTTAAAGCTGTGTCTAAGTGATTCTTCAAGAAGAAAACAAGCCTAAGCCTATTTCTGTAGGTTCTGTAAGTGCATTGACTGATGACCTGATGACTCGCAGCACCTAATATCTACATTTGGCATTATTTTGCAACTGAACTTCTCAAAACAGAAGGACCTTGCCATTGAAGCAATACAGTTGCATTTTCTCTTACAGATTCTGCCAGTGGAGGCCTCTATCAGCCCTCATCCCCTTGATTTCCTTGTCTGCCACTTCTTTTTAGCTGAAACTTGTATCAAACTGAATACTGAAAAGGGGCAGTTCTTGAAAGGACTGGAGGAGATGCCTGAAACTATAGAAATAGAGTTGGAAATAGATGTAAGAACCTGGCTCTCCTGCAGCAGCAGAGCATCTTGCCTGCCTGGGACAGCAAGGAATGGATGTCCCCACCTCTTATCACAGTGTCAGTGTTGCCCCTGGCCTTTCCTGTGCAGCAAGGCAAGACAAAAGAAAGCCCATGGCTCATTCATGACATTTACTTTTGCTCTACTAAAATGCTTTTCAACACCTGTGCATATGGCTGCAATATTTCTGAGAATATTTCTGGCTACCGGTTGGTCACTGAGAGACATATGGCATCAGTGTTTCCCAACAGCAGAACAAGATGGGGGTGTTGGCAGTTGGGGGTGAGAAGAATGGACTTCTTTCCAAAGCCCAGAATATGATTTTATACCACTGATACTTGAGCTGCCAGAACATAAAAACACTTTGAGTCTAGTTCAGCTATCTTTCATTTGGTGAACGCTAACCATGTACATGTAAAATTCTTTTATTCATAGGTGCTGAAAATCAGTTATGGCTGCCCCAAAACAAATTCTGACAGTGCTCCGAAATGCATTTGAACTTAAATTTTCTATATTTTATGTTCTCGTCTAAATCCTTCTGACACTGTCACCTTCAGCTCAGTGAAATGAGAGGAAAAATAATAATAATAATAAAAAAATCATTCCAAAACCAGTAGACTGTACAAAGTGCAGGCCAGCCACAATCCAGGTACCTTCCAGCTGAGTAGTAGAAAGGCCCAAGATACAAAGGTCTGTGAACTGTGTAACACCTCACTGAAACCTCCCAAGAATAAATCAGTTCTACTGCTATTTTTTTTCCATACGTTTGATTTCTACATTCTCTGATAGCAATTGTTAACATTATATTTATATCCATTATACTTTGACAAGTCTACCCCCCACATCATTACATCATTTAAACTTTTATTATTATTATTATTATTAAATATATTAATGAGGAAAAATGCATAGAGGCTTCAGATAGACTCACTGTTGCCATCAGCCTTAAACTAGCAAAATTTTCTGTGTTTGACTGGGATTTTTAATGATTAGATATCAAAGTAAATACTTGTATTCATCTATGCTGAAAAATAGTTATTTCTGCACTGATTTAATTGTTTGAGGAAACAAATGAAGCAGAAGGAGCTTGTTATATAGACATTTTGACTTTGGATAGCTTCTTCTCCTCCAAATCTTGATCAGATTATTTCTAAAACCTAGGAGAATTTTCAGTGAATTGTATATTAAACATTGGGATTTTCTTATAATGGTTTGCATGTTTACAATTAAAAGCCTTATTCTGTTGTCACTGGAGTAACTGGCAAATTTCCCATCAGCTTCAGTAACTATAAAGTGAAGCCCGAATGTTTCTACTATGTTAGATTAATAAAGGTATTTTGATATTATTGATATTCTTAGGTAAGTAATCACCTAAGAAAATGGTCCCCAAACCACTGACCATAATATATATATATATATATATGAAATAGTAGTGGATTATTGTTTTATTATTCATCCTTAAAGTAAGTAGCATCTGGTGCTTCAATGAATTCATTAATTATATTTAGCCAACAGCATTATGCAATACATGGACTGAGGCACAGAACTTTTCCTTCATTCTTTCAATAACAAATGTATGTCTTGAAGCAAAAGATGTGATTATATTTAAGTTTAACTCACACAACAAAAATCATGTTTATCCTTAAAACCATTTAGCACATCTAAACCTAGAGGGTAGAGAATTTGACTCCAGCCTCCCTTACCACTGACTTTCAGAGGCTGACTCTGGGCAGACTGAGGTCATTCCTTGTTTTAATCCAGTCCTCTGAAGGGAATTCTGCTCTCTTCATTTACTGATAAGAACTGATGCCTAAGTAACCAAGGTGTTATGAGAGATGTTCATCCCTACATACCTGGCAGGTGGTTCCCCAAGAAAAGAAAACATTGTGTGAATTACTTTTGTGTGCATATAATTGTGCACAGATGGAGGAATTCTGATGAAAGAGCTCCCTTCAGGAGGCAGGTTTCAGAGATACCAGGAGAACAAGAAGAAACTAATTATTTCATACCATCCCTATATAATCTTGGATCTCAAACTCCAACTCCCCTCAAAGCTTCCTGGATACTGACATAGGACATATTGACTGCACTGTGTTGCTGGTGACTGCAGCTCTTGTAACCAGGGTAAGCTCCAAGCAAAATACCTCATCCTTTATCATTAATGATAAAATTTAATTTTGCTCTCTGTTTTGTGGGACCAGTGCTGTCATTGTGCTGGAAGTCACTGGTGGGAGATAGACAGGAGAAGATAGAAAGGAAAGGAAAGAGAGGATTCAATGTCTCTGGTCCAAAGCCTAGGTCTGACGTGGTATAACTATAATTATAACCCACTAGCTCTGTAGGCCCCTCTCTAACACCCTCTTCCTCCCCATAGTTTAGTTCAGGTCCCATATGCTCAAATACATAACCTTGGCTGAGGCTACTGAGGAAATTGTTGTGCAAAAGAGCTGTGAAATGGTCTGTAGAGCAGAGTCATGAGGGATAAGAAAGGTAAAACTGGAGGCAGAGTTGCTGAAAAAGGGATAGGTCACAGCTGAAGGATTCAAGAAGAAAAGCACACACACAAAAAAATGGAAAGTAGAGAATGTTACAGGGAAAATGCAAGGGGAAGGAATTGGCAAGTCAGCAACACTGAGTATTGGCTCCAGGGAGATTCAAGGGCCAGCCATATCTCTCCTGACAATGCTCTGTCTGGACTCCAGAGACTTAGTGATAAGAGTACTAATGCTAAGCCTAAAAGTGTGTCCTTAATTCTAGCTCTATTGGATGTAAGGTTCATAAATAGTGATCTCATAACTAATTGCTTTATACCCTTAAGTAGAAAAAAATGTAATAATAGATCCTGCTTTTAGTGTCTTTTTGTGCGTTGGTCAAGGTGGCCAAACAAAGGCACCCAAGGGGGAAGGGTTACAAGAGAAACCTTTTAACTGTAGATGCCTGTATGCCATGTACTCTGTCTTTTCCCCTGGTATCACCAGCAGTCTGCTCAGCTTTCCAGGGGGCTGCAGTGGGCAAAACTTGTTACAGTATCAAACTTGCTGTCATCAGTAGTCCACTGCCCTCAACGGCATCTGCCTCTGATTATACCTTGCATGAGCCTTGCCTCTAAGCTAGCTAATCTGCATGTTGCTGGCAATAACTAGGCTGGCTATCACAAACTAGCAGGGTTCCTTTGCATCTGTCACCATAGCTGTCCAGTAAACAATACCGGCATAATTGCATTACAACAAATGTTGCATGTACTGTTCAAATAACTTGTTGAGCAGAGGTGACATCAGGATAGGTGAGTGGGCTGCGAACTAAGGAACCAACAGCTCCTCTCATCTCTACCTGGGTGCCAAGCCTGCTGTCCTATTCTTACTGTGTTACGTTGCCATCCTGTCTCAAATATCTCAGGTAATATTTAGCTTAACTATTCTTGGGCAATAGCCTTAAAAGGCTCCTGATATTTATTTAAACAGAGTTGTCATTTTATTGTCATCCTAATCATCACATACAACTCTAAACAGTCTATTTTTTACTTAACATCTGTGTGAAGGGCTGCTTCCCACACTATCTGCATGTTCACTGGTTACAGTTCCACCATACTGGGGATGCTATTCTTCCATAATTACCACCCTTAGCAGATGGTAGTTCAAAGAATGATGTTAGTTCATTAGTTATGACTTATAATGTGCCTTCACAAGTTACTGAAAATCAAAGTACACATGTTAAATGACTAATAACGTCAACTTTCCATTTTAGTGGGCTCTTTGTTATTTTCCCATCAAAATGTTGAAATAGATCTATATAAGAGTAAGAATTGTTTACTACTGCTAAAAGAGCACACAAATTGACTGACAGCAGACTAATTTTTGCACATTCTTATTATTTCAACTCTACTGGACTACAACAGCAGAGAACAAGTAGGACAATACTCTTTTCCAGAAATTTTGTTGCCTGCTGTGTTTGGAATTGACTATGTCTCTGTGAATTTAATCTTTCTAACTCAGAATGGGTACCACTAGAAAAGATGAATACAGCAACATAGTTGTGCAAGAAAACATTTATTTTCCACTTGCAACCTGGAGCTTTGTAGCAAAAAGCAACCCCTTCCCCCACAAATAAATAATAAATAAAAATGAAAAAAAAAGAAATAAAAATGAATGAATAAATAAATAAATAAATAAATAATCAATAAATAAAGCCAAACTAGGGAAAGCAGTGAAAAATAAAGACTGAACAAAGCTGGGATGTGGCAGATTTTTTTGTAGGTTAATCTGAACAGTGTTGATTACTGCAATGGAAAAATACTTGAGAGGAAAAAAAAATCAAGTCATGACTTCCTCCCTAGAGTTCCCACACTCTCACTGTTGAGCAGAACTATAATTGCATTTTATTGAACATGTGGTCAGGCTAATCAGGAATAAAAGAGTCCTGAGTGAGACTTTGCCCTTTGCAAACTAGTCTACAAATTGTTTTAGTACAGCTTTCTAATATATTAGGGAAGGGTAAAGGAGAACTATTTGAAGATAATTTGGTTTTAATATGCATTAACTACCAGTACAAATACTTAAGGGAGGAAATGTTCTCTTTTCTGAAACAGCATTTCTACTTAATCAGCAATGAGAAGCCAAAGGAAAAGGAGAAGGCATTGAAGAAAGGAAAATGGAAAAGAAAGAAAACTTTTGTACTGAGACTGTCCCTGACACTGAGATTCCTGATGCTCCAAGCTGGAAAACTAATTCTGTTAGTGGTGGTGCCACTAACAGAAATAACCAGGGTGGCCCATTGCAGTACATCTGCAGTATTCTGGGTGTCCTGCAAACCTCTGAGGGATAATTTCAGCATTCAGGAGGGTATACATTAAATAGTAGTATAGTTGAACAAACAAAAGTGACACAAAATGGAGGGAAAGTCAAGAGAGCATGCTGGGAAGGAAGAAAAAACAGGCAACCTAAAGAATAAATTTTCATAACTCCTTCCATTCAGCTCTTTCCCCAGTAGCTTCAAAAACTTAATTTTTAAGCTGTAAAAGATGAAATGTTTTAGACATCTATAATACACACAAAAATAGTAAATAGTTGCCAAAATGGAATGGAAAGACTTGCTGATTTTTATTTATTTATTTATTTTTAAATCACATGTATGTATGTCTGGATCAGAATGAGTTTCAGATTGTTTCTTTTTCTCTACTTTTTACAATTATTTAGAAATTCTAAATATGAGTGAAATTTTCAGTTAAACACAATAACAGCTTTATTTAGAAGAAAAAGGAAAAACAAAAGCACTGCCTCTCTCTACCAAGCAATTTAATGACTTTCTATATTAACTGCTAATGTTGTCAAACCCAGTGCTGAAGAAATCTAAGAAATCTAAGAAATCTGAAGAAATTTGAACTTGAGTCACAGATATAGCATCTGAATAGAGATGGTCTGTATAGTGGCAGTCTCCTTCACAGTGATTGTATCCACAGTCCTGTAGCTCTTGTTCTGGAAAATATTTCTCACTGCTTGAGAGAGGAAGGATTAAGGAATTTCAATAGGCTATTGAGACAGCTATAGGTCTCAGAATTTTCAATGTATGAATATATTGCATCCTGCAGCTGCATAACCTATGTAATTACATTTATTACATATTAATATATAATCTTTCTAACTTCCTTTGTAGCCACACTGCAAAGCTTTACTACTTCATTATATTTTCAAATAATATCTCCTCTCTCCTTGGGTTCATGGACAAACATCCTTGTCAGAGACAGGTTCATTAGAATTTTATTTTCTAATTGTATGATTTATTTATTTTTTCCTAACTGACTAATTTTATGTTTCCTCTTGACCTGATCTTAAATCAACTATAATTATTTAATCATATATACAGTGGCACGTTGTATTAGAATGTCTATCAAGGTACATTAGAAGAGAACTTGTGTGTCTGTGCATGTGTGTTTGAGAGACACTCGAAAGAGTAATCTTGGTTGTAATAGTATGTTACAGATAACTATTTCAAGTACTATTCAAAAAGTATATTTTTTTTTCTGGGCAACATTTTAAGATTGCAAAATAGGCTGCATGTCTTCACATGTCCACTCGCACTCAGCACATCTACAGGGGAAGATGATTGCTTTGCACGCACAGTCTTCAAGAGTTGCATCTGCCTGAGGGTGTACACACATATTTGAAAAATCAACGTTGACTCTTAATGGTAATAAAATATACCATATGAATTCAAGCTTATGATGCAGTCAAATGCAGTGCCTTTCAAAAATAAGGGCTGGTGTTTGAACATGTTGTTTTTCATTTACTGTACCACTGGAGGGTTTTTTGTATCTGTGAGAAGACCATGCACATTTCAAGTATAATTTACCTAATCTTACAAATATTCCTATACTTTCCTTGCTACTACTTCAGTTTTTTATTATTTTATCCCCATGAATGCAAAAATATAAGCTTCTCTTTTCCATGCTTAGACTGTGTCCTGTGTCATTTTAAACTGAAACAATGCAACCCCAAATTTGTTGTCTGGGCAGGTCCCTGATTTTTGCTGCTATTTTGTATGAAATATATTGCTATTGGACTTCAGTAGTTTGCCTGAGACCAGAATTTTCTTGTAGGATAACCTCTTCCCTGGTTTAAAAAATAAATAATAAAAATAAATAAATAAATTAAAAATTGTCTGGTTTTGCAGAGTCCTTAAGAATTTGAATTAACTGTTTTCAAACTCAGCATAGTGCAAATCCCAGATGAGTACTGCTCCTGCAGGAAAAATAAATAAATAAATAAATAAATAAATCCCATCAATTGTGTGCTACACTGGAAAGCTGTCAACTCCTATTCAACATCAACCAGGATTTGGGTGACCTTTGATTAGCCTCATGGTACCCTCCAGCTAAATGAGTTAGTAGCTATTACAGCTGAAACACACATACTCTCTTGCATTATAAAAGAGTATTTAATATTTATTCAGCTATGAGAAGCTTTTAAAAGCAGTGTTCAAAGATACTCAATCTACAGTGATCTTTCCAATTATGAAACTATCCTTCTTTTGTCTCTTCTCGCAGTAGTAAAAATAAAGCATTCATTTCTTTATAATACTTAAAGATTAAATGGACTCTACTGCATCTCAGAAATTGTTTATCCTTCAGTGATCAACCTGATATTTACAATATTATTAAAAGGGAGAGGCACACCCATTAAACGCAGGAATATCATTTTGGGTGTATATTGCTTCCTCAATTTTCAGTATGCATTCCTGCCTTATTGTAGTGGGTTTACGTGGCAAGCTTTGGGTAACAGGAGGCTGTGTGGATGGCTTCTGTGAGAAGAATCTAGAAGCTGCCCCATGTTAGATAAGGGGCCTACTGCTGGCCAGAGACGAGCCAAAAGTCATGTTGTTCACACATCTCTGAGAGCAGATTTAAGAAAGGGAAAAACAAAGAAAGAAAGAAACAAACAAACAAAAAAAAATGGCTGCTGAACAAGAGCTGGGAGAGCAAGGAGTGAGAACCAGCCCTGCAGACCCCAGGAACAGTGCAGGAGTGCACAGTGCATGCAGTGCTCCAGGCATGCAGCAGCAGTTCCCCTGCAGCCTGTGGAGGGGCCCCTGGCGGAGCAGGCTGTCTCCCTGCAGCCCATGGGTCCCACATGGAGCAGATCTCCACGCTGCAGCCCATGGGTAGAGGAGCCCCCGGTGGAGCAGGTGGATGTGGCCTGGAGGAGGCTGCGGCCCTTGGAGAGCCCCCGCAGGAGCAGGCCCCAGGCCGGAGCTGCAGCCTGTGGAGAGGAGCCCAGGCAGGAGCAGGGAGGTCTGGGGGGAGCTGCCGCCTGTGGGGAACCTGTGCTGGAGCAGTTTGCTCCTGGGGGATGGACCCCATGGTATGGAGCCATGTGGAAGCAGTTCTTGAAGAGCTGCTGCCTGTGGGTAGTCCTGCAGGCTCAGTTCGGAAAGGAGGGCATCCCAGGTGGGAGGGATCCCACTTGGAGCAGGGGCAGAGAGTGACTGAGAAGGAGTGGCAGAGATAAGTGCTATAGACTGACAGCAACCCCCATCCCCGTCCTCCCGCCCAGCTTGGTGAATGGGGGGAAGGTGTATCTGTTTTCTTTTCTTTGTTTCTCACTTCTCTAGCTTGTTAGTAATAGGCAATAAATTTTTCTGTCTCTCTACTCTGAGCCTGTTTTGCCCATCATGGTAATCATTGAGCAGTCTCTTATCTCAACTCTTGAGCCCTTTGCATCATATTTTCTCCCCCTTTCTTTTTGGGGAGGGGGAGTGAGAGCAGCTGTGGTGGAGCTTGGCTGCCCACCTGAGTGTGAAAAGCACCAAATGGAGGCTATGAAAGAAATGCATAGGCCCTGTAATGAGGGGAGGTTTATATTCTGGTATTCTTCTCTTAGGATAAATCACTGAAACTGCCCTCCTTCTGAGACGAAAAAATGTGTAACAACAAACCTACATAAAAACAGAGGTAATGTTGGAATAAAAATATGGATATTCGAGAATCTGTCCAAAGTCACATGAGAGGTCTGTGTAAATTCTTCACTCTGCCAGTGGCCAAATGTGAAAGCGGTATGAAGCATTACAAGCATACAGGGAAGGGTATTGCCCCTGAACAGTGTCCAGTTTTCAGCAATCTGTGGCCCAAGGTTGCCCTTAGAGAGTGGTACCAGAGACATCTCAGAAAAGGAGCTACTCTTGAGGCACACAGATGCAACTCAGGCACCTTTTCTCATCACTGGTCAGCACATCCTTTCCTTGGTTACGCTGGCTACACTGCTTGTGTTCTTTGAGTCAGGGTGTCATCTGTCCTATTGTCCTGCCCTTCTTTCACTAGTCTTCTGCATCTCCTCCCTTGAACAGAGCTGGCAAATTGCACTTAAACTATGCTGGGAATCCACTCTGTACTGCAGTCCCTTGGCAGTTTCTCCAGAGAAATCAAGTACCTGAAAGCTGACCACTTACCACAGCAGACATTATGTAAAAATATGCAGTTTCACAATACTTGCACTTAACTGCTAAATCTGGAGGTATCTGAAATCAATAAAAAATGCCTCCTTAGAAAAATCTCCATATGAATGTTCCCTAAATATTTTGGATATGCTTAGAAAAGACAAAATCTTGAGCAGCTACACACTCTCTTTATGCTGGGTCTCTGTGGAGATCTTCAATGGCACTAAGTTCTGTTTATTTTTACCTCTAGAACTTTCTCTGTTCAGGAGGACCAAAATATAATTTTCAGTTCTGACTTCATGCAGCACCTGGCCTGAATCCATGAGTCCAGCTGTAAGACTACTGGTTGTGAATGTTGTAAATTCAGGCTCAACTCTGAAAATATTCTTACCTGCATCACTTACATCTCATCTAAATGTTTTGGACATAACTTCTTTGAGTCCTTCCAGCTAAAGTTATTCTGCTTTGTAGGTGTTCATAAAATACTTATTTTGCTGGACAGAAATCATGACCATAGTGTTTTATGCTTAGTATGACCACTGGGGAAAATGTAGGCATAGCTTACTGTTTCTTGCTGCCACAATTGTGTGACAATCAAAAATATTGAATCTCCTCGCAGTTCCTTATTGCTGCTCTACATTTTTGCTTAGTAGCACTTGGTAATTTAATCTGGGCATCTACATGTCACTACCCAGTGCAAAAAAACTGGTATGTTAAACACTTTCTTTTGATTCAAATGGGTTGCAGCTAATGAAGTCTGCATTCTCTGTATTGGTCTTTCCCTCAAATATCAGAAGTAGTTGTAGAAGTACTATCAGAAGTACTCTCACCATGTTAATGCTTGGTTGATCTTCAGTTCTCTGAGGTATGTATTATCTTTAAGGTTAAATGAAAAAATGTTCAACTCTGCTCTGTTGTTGTAAATCTGTTCCTTTGGAGGTGTTATACTGAGTTTGTGATACAGATATATCCCCTGTCCCTACTGTTGTTTTATTTCACAGAATCACAGAATAGTCTAGGTTGGAAGAGACCTCCAAGATCACTGAGTCCAACCTCTGACCTAATGCTAACAAGTCCTCCACTAAACCATATCCCTAAGCTCTAGATCTAAACGTCTTTTAAAGACGTTTGTAAGATAAGACAAAGAAAATGCCCTGATATGTCTTCAGAGATGGAAAATTGAAAGGTCTGTATTTTAGAATACTGAGGTATTAACCCATGGCTTACCTTTTGCCAGGGTATCTGTATTAACCAGCTCTGCCTCATATTCCACATTAAACTAATTTGTTTTCTGGTTCCCCAGCCCTACAGAGTGTTTTGTGTAGCCCAGCCCATTACATATTATACCACAAATTTCTAAAGATAACAGCCTATAACTGTACATAGAGCTGTTTTTAGAGCTGGTAATAATAGTCTGAAAGAGAAAAGAGACAATTATTATTGTTAGAGAAGAAAATTCTTCATGTTGAATCAAAGAAGTAGATAAGACTCCCAAAAGTTCATACTTTGTGATACTTGGTTTACATAGGTTATTTTAGTCCTACACCTAGTCTGTTCTTTATTTAGCTCCGTTGTCTTCTGTCCTTCACAGTCATATTTCAAATGAGCTTCACTTCTACAGAAAATGATGTTAGTGTTTTTTTGTTGTTGTTGTTTGTTTGTTTGTTTGTTTTGTAATACTTTTGCATTTTTAATGATTGGAAGCAGTCTTATGTTCTCCAGACTATATTGGTCAGCTGTGTGTTGGTTTCATTAGGACAGTGATGTCAGGTGCTGGCTAGCATCTCTGTTGTAAGTTTGTCACCTCTTGTTTGCTTTTTTGACTTCTGATTTCTACCTGTATTTTAAAGGACAAAGTTTATCTAGTGTCTCTGCAGGAATGCATTTCAGCATGTGATGTTGAAATGGAACCTTTCTTTCTTTTTCTCTTTCTTTCTTTTTCTCTTTCTTTCTTTCTTTCTTTCTTTCTTTCTTTCTTTCTTTCTTTCT
>CM021765.1:39197842-39212930 GCA_011076525.1 Nettapus auritus | reverse complement strand
TTTCCTTTCCTTTCCTTTCCTTTCCTTTCCTTTCCTTTCCTTTCCTTCTTATGAAAATAGCAATTATAAAACTTAGTATTTGATTCAGAAGGTCAAGTTCCGTCAGCAATATTACAAGCAGCTGTTGATAGGTCTAAGACTTAAGCATAGAATTAAGCTACTGAGTCATGTAATACAACATGTCCAGGGCAGGCAGAGCTGGCTCAACGGGGAGTTCCCAGGAGATCCCATTTCTCAAGGCACATCTCTTCTTCACTTCCTGAGACAGAAGGAGGGACTGTCAATCCTGTGACAATCAGGTTTGTAATTGCCACATTTGCTGCATCCATTTGCTGAGGGTTATGAAAGTGCCAACATTTAAGAATAAATACATAAGTAAATAATTAAATAAATAAATCTTAATTCCTTTAAAGAAAAAGATGAAAAATGAGAACATTTGTCATGAAAATTTTCACAAAAATATGTCCCTTCCTTCAGTTTCCTTTTTAATTTCAATTAAATGCCATCTCTGACATCAACAACTAAGTTAATTCTTTGTGTAGAACTGTTGCTCTTCTGTCTCATTTCTTTTTCCAATGAAATAAATCTTACTTTGAAAGATTTTGAAATTTCTTTGAAATTTCAAAAATCATTTGAAAGAATAGAGTTTAACATATTTTGACAACTTGAATACTTAAGATATCCTTTCTCTAACTGCTGAAAGTAATGGAGCTTTGTATCTCTTGTGCTGACAGACAAAAAAAAAAAAAAAAGGTTATTATATATTAAGACAATTAAAAATATAAGAAGTAAAATAACTGTCTATTTTTAATAACACTAATATAATTTTCAGAGGCTGTTTTCCAAACAATTGCCTCTTGTCTACCTACGGTTTGGCATGTTACCAACTGGAGATTCACGTAAGCTGGGGGCAACAAGATAGATAACTAGAGCTCTCATGTATAAAGAAGAGTTGCTGTATAAAGAAGAATTGAATTGATCTCATCAGACTGAGCTTCAGATGGAAAGCTGAAAAGATTAAAGCATTTAAGGCTCTTTCCCACCTAACACTGAAAGAAAACTTCAGGAGTAGATAACAGCTATTTTCTACCCATGCCTTAACCTTTTGAAGTATGGAGGGCATTCATCCAACATTTGTACTTGCTTTGTTATTCTTTCCTTTTCAGTGAATTTCCATAATGCTTCACGGTGACATTTCTTTAGCCTTAGATGTCCTATAGTCACCTCATTCTTTCAGAATAAAAAATAAAAAATATATTTTAAAAAATCAGATAGAATGGAAAACTACCAGTAAGGCCTTATACCACCAACTCAACATGGAAATGAGTTCAGTGGCAAAACACAGTATTTGACTGTAGAAGCACGAAACAGGTGGCTGTAGGTCAGTTCATATTCTTGTCATCCCAAATTACCTTAACAAGCAATTCTACAGCGCTTAGTTTTTCAGCACTTTCCATCTATAATGTCACCAACTGGACTTTGCGCACCAAGTAGTTCAGCTTCAGGTTATTGCCATCAGCCAAATTTGTCTACCACCTGGACAGAATTTAAGCAACTTGCAATTCCCTTTTAAACACTAAGGATATTCTGAAATTAGGCATAAACTCTTTCTTCTTCCACAAGTTGTCACATGCACTGCTGTCTTCTACTGCTCCAAGTATATCATTGGTATACTATGAACAAGAAGAACAATCAAATATGTTACAGATGTACATCAAGAAACACACCCCTGAATATTATAATTCTTCTAAAGGAGTCAGAAGGCTATAGGTCTAGGGCTTTGGAAGAAATCATTGGTATATTTAGATGCTGCAAATGAAATGTCACTAATAATAATATAGAAAGCATTCTCCTACTGCTCTCACTCATCATCTTACCATCTCCCCTTTCCTACTGCAAATTGGAACTTACAAGGAGGGTAAAATGATAATAAAGGTGATAAGTGCTCCTCTGCCCATCACGAAAATACATGCAGGGTAACCTCTGGCAGCAATCCTGACTATTTTTCAACTTGTTTTACTCTTAGAGCAATCATTAAAGGACACTTCCATCCATTTAAGCTTAGAACAAAGAACAGACTTCATAACTGTTTACCTCAACACCTATCAGACTGTGCTTTTGTTTTCCTAAACAGATCACCTAAGCAGTAAAGCAATTCTTTAATGCTATGCAGTAAAAGCCATATTGTAGCATGTAATGTATTTTGGCTTACTAGTATGGCTTATCATAGTGTCTTTAAGAACAAATGGGAGCAGTTGACTGTAGATCATTAACCAGATGTCTAGTCATAAGGTGTCTAATTACTGATGTGCACTTAATGGAAACCAGGGACCTATGGCAAAAGTCTTACTCAACATCCTGCCCTTTCTTGCTCAACATCCTGCTGCTTCTTGCTCGCCCTACCATACAGCAGTTTGCCCCCTACCCTTTGTCATTAGTTCAGAAGAAAAAGGGGGATATTGCCTTTCTTTGCCTAGAGCCATACGTGTCTTCTTGGTTTTATGGAGGGCAAGCTGTTCCTCAGCTGATCTCCAAATATACATATCCTCTCATCGATTCTGCCTAAAGATACTTCTTTTTCCTTTGGGCTTGCAGAAAAGTAATCTACTCAGTCTTTCAGGTCTACTTTGCATATTAGTTCCATGCCTGTCTATAAAGGAAAGATAAGGAAAAACACTGAAAATATACTGCAAACAGCTGGAAAGGAAAACAGCTGGTAAGAGAGACTGGCACTATTAACGTTCTTAATCTAACACAAGATTTCTGAGGGGTTGCTAATAACAACTTAACCTACCATCATTCCTTCCCCGGCACATAATCCTTTGTTCCACAACTATTTTTTCTCACTTCTTTTTGTTCCTTTATCTGCTTTAGTTTCTCAGGGTATTTGTTTATTTGTTTGCTTTTAAGAGTATGAAGTTCTGGAGCACAAGGAAGAGGTTCTGTTGCACAGAAAGCATTCAGTACTGCTGGCAAATCTGAACAGAACAGTAACAGTGATGAGAGCTGAAGATAACACTTTCAAGTGATTGTTTCATGTCAGAAAACCTTTTTTTTTCTTTCTTTTTCTTTTTCTTTTTTTTCTCAAAACAAATAATGTTATATGCTTTTAATAGTTTTTCCCATGTAAATATTTCTGAGGTGTGTGATAAAATTGCCAGTAAAAGACTGAGTCAGAATGGACATTTCAAGACAACTCCATTTTGTGATGTTTAAAAAAGAAATGCAAGTAACCTTCTTCCCAGAAATTTAAAAAAATTTCAGTTTTCATAGAATTTACATTCTCCTGTCAGATCTCAATAATATTTATAAGTAAACAAATTAGTGTATTTGATTGATGTGTAATTTTGATTTTTTTTTCTTTTTTTTTTCTTTTTTTTTTTTTTTCCCTGTGGCTTTTTTACTCTTTTCTAATATTTTGCGCATAATCTATTTCCTGGACCATGTATTTTTAAGAACCTTGATGAGGCCTCTTTGATTAGTTCTTTTAAATGATTCACATTTTATCTCACATCAGCTTTGTTCTGCTCTGGAAGAGGTAAGAGACCTTTTGATTTCTTGGTTGAAACCCTGCGTCCTTCGAACTTAATAGAATGTCAGAGCTCAGTTTCAGTACAACCCCTACTTCACCCTTTATCTCTCCATCTCCTCTCCTTAGGAAAATGGTGATCATTCCTACTTATTTACCTGAGGTTATTTGCTGCATGATGAAAGCTCCTTCCAGAACGAAAGTAGAGGCCGTTACAAAATAACACACACCAGAGATACTTGGTGTACTGTGACAACTTTAAATCATCCTTTGCCCTGTTACGTAAAAGGCATGTATTGCCAAGGACTGGGAAGTGCAGGGACAATATGTATTACTTAAAGGTACACCACAGTTCACTCCTAGGAGTGATAAAAGAATGAACAAAGCCTTAATTTTGTGTTCATCCTACCAGTACAGCTTGTTTCCCTGGCTGTGATGAAAGTATAACTTCAGAGCTTGGCTCTGTTGTATGTGTATACGTAAACCAGGCAATCACATAACCTTCCCTCCCTATAAAAACAAAAACAAAAACTAGGTTTGACACAGGTTTGACTGGCTTACTTGTGCCTATTATGAAAGCAAGCTAGTTGAATGTGCTTCATGGTGCTCTATTCTGAGAGAACCACAATGCGGCTTTTCAGTGAGGCAAAAATGGTGTCCACCCACTGCACCTGCTAGGCTGAGACCAAAACCCAGACAGAGGGGCCATGAGTCCCCCCGCCAGACACCTCTACCCAGAGCAAATTGCCAGGTTGCAGGAGGAACTTGGCAGGCTGCAATGCATCCAGGAATCCAAGCAAGAGACTGATGGATGGTATCGTGCTGATGCAGTCTGAGCAACAGCCTTGCCTTAAGTCCTGGGAAGGGGGTGGTAAAATGGCTTCCAACCTGAAACCAGCAGAGGCTGGACCCTCATCTCTGCTTAGAGGAGAGTGAGGAATCTCCCCCCTGCCCCTGAAGTGCCCCTGTGCAATATATATGATGCTCTGGGGCTCAGAAAAGGAGAGGGTGTCAACAAATCAATGGTAATGATCAAGACCCAGGAAAGGGTAACTGCAAAAAGGTAGACTAGCAAACCACTTATGTAAGAACCAGTGCCACAGAAAAAGCACAGAGGGTGTTGGTAATTGGAGATTCCTCTGTGAGAGGCACTGAGGCACCCATTTTCCACCCAGACAATCTCTCAAGAGAGGTTTGCTGTGTGCCTGGGACCCACATTTGTGATATCACAAAGAGGCTACCCAGCCTGGACAATTTGAAGGACTATCACCCATTCCTGTTCTTTCAAGTAGGGACAACTGAGGCTGTGACAAGGAGACTCAGAAACATCAGAAGGGACTTTACATCCTTTGGAAAGATGCTGAAAGGATCAGGAGCACAAGTAGTGTTCTCCTCAATCCCCCCAGTCAGAGACTGGGACCTGAGGAGGAGGCAGCATATGGATCAGGTGAATGATTGGCTGTGTAGCTGGTGCAATGATTAAAGTTTGGGGTTCTGTGATCTCAGGCCATGTTTTTGAGAGACTGGGCATGCTGACATAGGATGGGGCACACCTGATCAAGTGGGGCTAGAATGTTTTGGGCAGCAAGATGGCCAGACTCATTAGCAAGGCTTTAAACTAAATTCAGTGGAGGAAGGGGATGTACCTGTAAGTGACTCAAAAGAACCACTGAATGCCAATACTTTAAAAACAGCAGGGAAACACTTGTAAATCATCCCCTAGGAATTAGGAAGGACTCTTCTAAAAAGGTGATGCAGCCTATAGCCCAGCTGAAATGCCTCTGCACCAATGCACACAGCATGGGAAACAAGCAGGAGGACTTGGAAGCCACAGTGCAATTAGAAGCTATGATATAATTGCTATCACTAAAACATGGTGGGATGAATCACACAGTTGGAACACTGGAATAAAGGGCTACAAGCTTTACAGGAGAGACAGGTAGGGAAGGAAGGGTGGGGGTGTTACCCTCTATCACAGAATCACAGAATGACAGAACTGTAGGGGTTGGAAGGGACCTCGAAAGATCATCAGGTCCAACCCCCCTGCCAAAGCAGGTTCCTCAGAGCAGGCTACCCAGGTAGACATCCAGACAGGCCTTGAATATCTCCAGAGAAGGAAACTCCACAACCTCTCTAGGCAACCTGTTCCAATGCTTCGTCACCCTCACCGTGAAGAAGTTCTTTCACATGTTGGTGCGGAACTTCCTGTGCTCTATGTTATGGATAGATTGTGAAGAGTTCTCTCTAAGAAACAGCCAAGAGCAGGCTGAGAACCTGAGGGTAAAAATTAAGGACCAGACTAACAAAGGACATCTTGCAGTTGAGGTCTACTACAGGCCAACTGACCAAGGAGAGCCTGTGATGAGGCATTCTTGCTCCAAATACAAGAAAAATTGTGCTCACAGACTCTCATCCTCTTGGTGGAATTCAATAACCCAGATGTTTGCTGGGAAAGCCCCATGGCAGGCGGTAAGCAATCCAGGAGACTCCTGGAGTCCACTGAGGACAACATCCCCATCCAGGTATTAGACAAACCAAGAGGAGAGGCGTTACTGGACCTGATTCTCACCAGTGCAGAAGAGCTCATTAAAGAGGATCAGACTGGAAGAAGCCTAGGTTGCAGTGACTACACCCTGGTTGAGTCTGTGATCTGGAGGGATTTTGGCCTGGCTGAGAGCAAAGTCAGGACCCTTAACTTCAGAACAGCGAACTGTGAGATTCTCAAAGTATTAGTGGATGAGATCCCATGGGACATGGTCCTTAGGGACAGAAGATCTGATCATAGCTGTCAACTATTTAATAATATTTTCCTTAGAGTACAAGAATCAAGCAGGGAAGGTAGGAAACAAGCATGGCTGAACAAGGATCTGCTGGTCACACTTAGGCAAAAGAAGGCACAAACAGTGGAAACAAGGCCATGTGCCCTGGGAAGAGTAAAGAGACATTGTCCTGATGTGCAGGGATGGGATCAGGAAAGTCAAGGCACTGACAGAACTAAACTTGAAAAGGGATTCAAAGAATAACAAGAAGGGGTTCTACAGGTACGCTGACAGGTACACTAAGGAGAGTGTATTGCCTCTGACAAATGAAGATAGAAAACTGGTAACAACAGATGTAGAGAAGGCAGAGGTACTTAACAACTTCTTTGCCTCAGTCTTCACTAGTGGTCAGGCTTCACACATCTCTTGAGTCCCTGAACCTCTAGGCAGGGGCTGGGGGAGCAGAGTCCCTCCCACTGTATGCAAAAATCAAGTTTGGGACCTCCTGACACAACTTAACAACTACAAGTCTGTGGGGCCTGATGACATGCATCCCAGGGTCCTGAGGGAATGAGCTGATGTAGTGGCCAAGCTCCTCTCCATCATATTTGAAAAATCATGTCAGCCAGGCAAAGTCCCCAGTGACTGGAGAAAGGGAAACACCACAACCTTTTTTTTTTTTTTTTTTTTTTTAAAAAAAAATACAGACTGGTCAGCCTCACATCTGTGCCTGGGAAGAACAAGGAACAGATCCTCCTGGAGGCAAAGTTAAGTCACATGCAGGACAAGGAGGTGATCTGGGACAACCAGCACGGCTTCATCAAGGATAAATTGTGCCTGACCAATCTGGTGGCTTTCTATGATGGAATGGCTGCGTCAGTCATCAAGGGAATACCGACTGATGTCATCTACTTGGACTTCTGTAAGGCTTTTAACACAGTCCCACATGACATCCTAATTTCTAAACTGGAAATACATGGATTTGAAGGGAAGACCATCCGGTGGATAAGGAATTGGCTGACTGTGTCCTGGGCTGCATCAAAAGAAGTGTGGCCAGGAGGGCAAGGGAGGTGATTCTCCTCCTCTACTCTGTCCACATGAGGCCCCACTTGGAGTGCTGCATCCCATGTCTGGGGCCCCCAGCACAAGAAGGATAGATAACAAAGCTGCCCCAACACAAGAAGATAGGATAGATAACAAGGCTGTTAGAGTGAGTCCAGAGGAGGGCCACAAAGATGATCAGTGGCCTGGAGCACCTCTCCTATGAAGAAAAGTTTAAAGAGCTAGGAAAAAGCTGAGAAGGTCCCTTCTAATCCAAGCCATTGTAGGATTCTATGATTCAGTGAAAGCCATGAAAAGCAGCCCCACACATCTTGTTAGAGGGGTCATCTCATGTCTATTTCTGGCACTTTGCTCTGGTTCTCCTTACTTTTATCTGCACTAGCACAACCACAGTGGAACCCTGCTAAGAAGTGGCTTAGGAATACATCCCATGTTGTCATGAAACTTTGGGGAGGGCATTGGAGGGCAACACTGGGGAGGGCAAACTTCATCACAAAAAGGGCATAGGAATCTAATAAGAATTTTAAAGAAAAATATCAACTAATATGAGACATGAAAAATTCATGAGAGCTAGCAAAATTGTTTGTTTTCTTTCAGTTTCCCTCAACCATAAATATGGTGATGTTTCTTCTTTCCTACCTTAGAGTGTTGCTACAGATTTTAATTCACAAAATGTTTGCAAAGCACTTTGGGATGCTGAGATATAAACAAGGATCTGAACTGTTATAAAGGAGTGATTATAAAAATGCAAATTAAAGGAATTATGCATGCAAACTTCCATTAAGCTGTCTAATACAACATTTAATAGAATTTCATTCTTTATTCCTGCATGTGAATTATGTCGCTTGTTATGACATCATTTATTTCATCTGTACATGCACTGTTTTATTCTGTTTACAAAGTGTGCACACGCTTAAAATAAACCTGACCTTTCAATTATTTACTGTAAAAAAAAAAAATGAAAGTTTGAAAACATGTTGCTATGTTTTGCTCTATGGAAAAAGAGGGAAAAAAAAAAGTAAACAAAAAAACAGGAAGAAAAACTTGTGTGGTTTACAGACTTTGATCAGTCTGAAAGAGCTGTTCGTTTGCCCTCAGCCTTCCTATGTAGCCCTGCATTGCCCTCTGGCCAGCAATCAGAGCAAACAGATTCTTCTAACTTCTGCTTCACTGCATCTGTTCCAAGTTCTGCCATGCACAGAAAATTAGTACTCTTGAAATAAAATAAAATAAAATAAAATAAAATAAAATAAAATAAAATAAAATAAAATAAAATAAAATAAAATAAAAAAGGAACAGGTGTTCAGGTCAATAGTTTCGTTTCAAATATTGATGCTGAAAATTTCTTCTTCCTCTCCAGATAATAATTAACCAGTGCTTCACCAGACCGTAAGAGTAATGGTTAAAGCATTAAACAAACGTAGAGATCAATTTCTCTGCACCCAAGTTTTCAAGAGATATTGGGTGACTTTAAAAAAAATTTTTTTTTTTAAAGTCTGAAATGATTTGTTTACTTAAATAAATATGTAAGTGAATAAATCATGTCATTTAAAGGTGAACTGCAAAGCTATTTTAATTAGCTATGATTCTAGCAGAAAACCTGTGCAGACTTGTATATTAAAAATACATGTACCATGAGTTCATGTTACACTTAATACTTTTTAAGGATACAAACTTAGATTAAGATGAAATGTGACTTATTTAGACACCAAGTTTAAAATCTGTCTTAACAAAACTCGTATTCCTAGATCCATTGAGGCATATCACCAACCAGTCTCCTCCATAAATGTGAGGCTTAAATTCCTGGCTTGAGGACCTTCTTTAGTTATTCTGTGAGTTGTATGTCTTTAGAGAGTGATCAGGGGCATTTAAATTGGGAGTCTCTTTCACCAAGAGCTTATAGGACAAACTGATGACCCAGTCAGCTCAGCTTTTTCTGGAGACCTATTAAATGAAGAAAAAAGAGTGATGCTGACTTTTCAGTTCTGGTGTCATGGTGCAGAGCACTTGGCCAGAACTGAGATTCCCTCTATCACAGAGATTGGGGCATCTCTTCAGAGCAGTGAAGTGTCATCCATCACTCAGAAGGTAGCTCAAGCCTCTAACCTGAGTGCAAGCTCTTCCCAGCTCATATTCTTCTAAAAAAACTGCATGTAATGTGAAACTCATGAGCCCAGACAAGCAACAGGCTCAAATTAACCTCACCCCAATGTGGTACCTAGGCCACTTTTTGGGGGCAAAAGGAGAAACTAGGGGTACTAGCAGCTAATCTAAAGACTTTCCCATTTTTTATATTGCAGTAAGGTTTTTTTTGTTCGTTTGTTTTTTCCTTTTTTTTTTTTTTTTTTTTTTTTTTTTTTTTAATTATTTGTCAGGGTGCTTTTACTCCCTGCCAGGTTGTCTTAATACCAATCATGTTTTGAATTCAGGAAGAGTGAAAGTTTGTGGGTAATGTAGGCCAGATTAATAGTAGAGTTTTTAATAGAAAATTAGGAACAATCAAAGCAAGCTCCTGAGGTTCATTCAAGGAATTTCAAGGTGCATAGTCAAATGCTCAATTAATGTGGGTTGGTGGAGGTCACAGGGCAGGAAAACAGGCATCCTGATCTCCTTCCAGAGTTTTTAGGATCCAAATTCCTACTTTTAGACCAAATGTAAATCAACCCAGTGGCTAAAATATACCAGAAGCAACTCACATGAAATAGTACACCATGGGTTAGAGATACCACAGATGATTTTGACATAAAGGCTATTTTTTTCGCAAAAGAAATACATTTGGTTTTGTTTGGTTCATTATACCTACTGAAGAATTACTTTGTACAACAATATATATTTTGTTGCTAGACTTGGTTTGGATGGATTTAGGGCAAAGCATCTTTATACTGTGTCACACTGGTCTGTGTGGGTGCACTAAGATCCTGAGTCAAAGGAAAAGTCAGTTTTGAACTTCACTGTGACTCGTTGATTTTAATAATGAGAGCTGCTATGTGCAGTTTATTGCCCTGAAGTTGCACAGCAAAACTACCGTAACATTCAATGTTACAACTCAAATTCTGGCTACAGAAAGGCCCAGGCCTGATGTAGAGTGTAGAAAGTTTGGCCCTAAATCTTTCTGTAGGGGAAGACTGAATTTTGTCCTTGTGAAACTGTTCTCAAAAATCCTGAAGCAATGCCTGGTAAGACACAGAGCTAAACCATCTATTGGTTAGTTCTTCTCCTACCCAGATTTATCATCCAAAACCAGGGCCCACCAGAAAACCAGTGCAAGAGATATAATACAAAACAGGGAGAAGAAAAAAAAGAGTGTTAACTCCTGTGTCTGCTTGTCTCCAGGCTGCAGGGAAGTGTAGAACATCATGTAAAACTCACTTCTCTCAAATGAAAAAGCTTAAAACTAAGACCAGTTTTGTGACTAAATAATCAATTAACGAGACTCAGATTAAATCCTTATTTTCCTTAGCTTGAAGAAGGACCTAAAACTGCTGCCACCCTGTTTTACATTAGTTAGATTCAGGGATATTCATTTTGTTAAGGAAAATAATGTTTAAATGTCTCAACAGTTACATCTTTAAATACAGTGAGAGCTACTGAACTCAGAATAATACAGGGCATAGCTATATCTGCATTTAAGCCCTTGTTTCAAGCCAGCTGTGGTAATGAGTAAATCTATACACTCAGCTGTTCAAATGTACAGTGGGAGTGAGGGTACACATCTGTTTTTTGTGAAAGGCTTATCTGGGTTTTGCTGGTTTGAAAACTGCTCTGAATATCATCCCACCAGTGCTGCAATCAAGACTATTATATTTAAAGATCTAACTAGGTTTACACTACAACTGGATGAGCAATACCAGAACTGGAGCAGTACATGATGTGCTAAGAGGCAGAAGAAGTCTTGCCCTTAAGAAACGGTCAAAGTGTTTGCTTCAGCCACATTCAGGGTTATGTAGAACCTGACAATGTATACAACTATTTTATTTATTGACTTAAGTATCTTACTTACTTATGATCCTTATGCTAGAAAATTGTAGAAGAGAAGCAAATTTCTTAACATAGCACTGTTTGACTCCACTCTTCTAATAACCCTCAACATTATGCCAAAATTTACAGCTGTGGCGGTTCTTTTCTGCCAGTTCCCATTAAAGTTTTATCAACAGCCTTGTCTTTTTCCTTACCATGTTATCCTTTGATGAGAGCCTTTGTCTTCTCAAATCAATTTCTTTTTGGTGTTAATTGCACATAGTTCTTCTATAGTCTTCCAAAGTAGTCTGTAGGATTAAAAAGAAGCACCAGGACCACTGGTATTCTGGAAATTTTGGTTACAGACAACTGTATCCCTTTTGTAAAATTCCCTCACAACTACCTTTTCTCCTGCCCCAGACCTTAATGTGTTTACTGTGTATTATAGATCTCCTTCCTCTGACATTCAGGAACATTCTGGTTCTGAGCCTATATTTATTCCTGGGCAGATTATAACTGTCTTTTTCTGTTAAATCTTAAATATGGGTGACTTCACATTTTATCATCCTGATTTATTCACTACTGATGCAAGCTCAACATAGTTAAAAAAAATGAGTTTCTTATTCTTCACATGCATATTCATTAGCAGGTGGAAAGGATCATACACAATCACAGTGCTTACTGAGGGAATTTGCCTGCATCTGCCCACTATTTAAACTTTCATGTCACCTGTCCTTTAGATTTATTTTTGTCACTGCTATACCACTGAACACCTTGCTTCACCAAATACCATGTGATGAAAGAGAGTGGCTGCTCCAGAGCAATGAAGAAGCCCAAAGGAAGGAAATGAGTTACCAAAAAATTGTAATAAAATCTATGTTAAAGATCAGAGGTGAATTCATGGTGAAAAGACTATCAGTGATGCTTCCATGTGTGATCAACTCCACATTTGGCAACAGCAGATGGAAATCTGCCACATTTATTTGCAGGTGAGGATATGAAAAAGGAATAAAGGACATTAGAGAGAAAACCTATGTTGTCGTGGTGGCTGCCCTGGAGAGCTAAAAGTGTGATGTGGGTAAAGATGAAAAAAATTACTTGGGCGACTGGAATGAGGTCTTTCCAGGAAGGCAAAGAAGAGATGGGAAATGTTATTTTTATTTTATTTTATTTTATTTTATTTTATTTTATTTTATTTTAGTACAGATCAGGGCCTTTTATGTCAAATTACTTAAGGCAATTGTTTAATGTCTGACTTATCCAAGGCCAGCCATTTCTAACTCTTCAAAAGGAAATTTTAAAGACTCCGTTATGTTGCATGTGCATTGTGGTGCCTCTCATTCTTTCTTCCTGTGTGCTCTATTATCCTAAAGTCCACTGGTTTCAGTGGAATTACACCAGTACAAAATTAGAGTAACAAAGGACTTGATAATATCAGCTAAGTCATCCATCATGCACACTGTACCATGTCACTTTCTGTGTGTTCTGTTCTCGTACTTTCACTCTGAACTGTAATTATAGTACATATTATCTTATTATTTTTGTGACTTCCACTGAAGTGAGAATCTATCATTCACAATAAGAGTAAGTACTAAAAATAAAGTAACAGACAAAAATAAATAAATAAATAAAACCAAACCAAAACAAAAACAACACACTGCTCTTCATTCATACAGAAGTAATTTCTTGCATTCCTTGTAATTCCTTGAAAATTTTACTTTCTCAGTTGTAATGGGAACAAATATACTCAACTATTTACAGCACACCTGTTAACTTGCTGTGCCAAGAAATCTTTTGGAACAAAGAATCTTTTTAAAGTGAGATCCATATTTTAATTCCTTAGTGTTTATCCCTGAACTTCTGTGCTGTACTGTACAGATTTTCTTCATAATCACATTTCTAATCATTTTTGATATGGGCAGGCTGATGTCACCACATTTTTTATTGGACTACCAAAATTTAATTGTTGTTAACCCACCTCATTTCCTGCCTCAGGGAACCATTAGATTTAATGAAGCAGTAATCCTGACATACTTGAGTTGGATTGGCAATCAGTTTCTTGTAATTGGATTAGCAGAATATTCTGTGCTGGAAGATTCTCTGGCAATTTGCATATTTATATATATACTGCTTTATGATTTAAATTCTGATTATTTGTATTTAGACAGTTGGTTTGAAGTTTCTTAATGAGAAGTCACCGAATTTTACTGTTTATTGTTTATACTAGTCCAGTACTTTGTTATTTGTCTCTGCATAGTTAAAAGAGATGGAGGAATGCTCGTGAGGAGTCACTGGATGTGACAAAGTTTGGATGCCACCCCACAGAGGCATATTGCAGGTGTCAAACAACTACTTCATAAACCTTTGCTTGGATTTATTTATTTTTTTTCTTCAGAATCCAAAAGGTACTATCTCTGGCTAAACAATATTCTGTAGTGCTTCTTCTTAGACCTTTTCTGAACTTTCACTTTCTTGGGTTTTGCTTCCCTACTGGTTGTGAAGGTTTGGTTTCTGGTCCTATGGTTCTGCAGGTCTGAAGGGAACTGCTTTTCTCTTCAGAAAGTTCTTCAGTGTTCCTTCTATCCTGAAGCATTAAAAGCCACTAGACAAATTCTGGAGAGGACTTTCACCATACCTCAGGCATAAAATTGAAGAATTAGAGGAACATGTAAGGTATCCCTAGAAACAACAGAAAAAGCACAGACTTTTGGAGATACTTCTCACTGAGTGGTAGGGCCTACTAAAATTTATTTTCTTTGTTTCTTTTTCCTTCCCTCCCCTCCCCTCCCCTCCTCTCCCGTCCGTCCTTCCTTTATTTATTTATTTATTTATTTATTTCTCTTGCCTCACCTTGCCTTGCCTTTCTTTTCCTTTCTTAGTTTGTACATCTGATTATAGCTGCTTAGGAAGAAAAGCGTACTATCAGGGCATAGTTAGCATAGAAATCTACCTCTGAGATTAAAATTGCACTAGTCTATATTCACTCTTCATTGAGAGCTGAAGTACCTTGACTTTCCTCAAATTTATTGTAGGATAAGAGAGGACATCTGAACAGATACTACAGAACAAACAGAGCTGTAATGGTGTAGACTACAGTGGCTACCTAACTGCCTATGCCATCCTTACAAATGAATTCCTGTAATTTTCTGAAGATTGTTATGTCTTCATATAATTTTCTGTTTAGCACTGACTTACTTCAAAAGGAAGTTCTCACCTCAGCTTGGGGTAAAAGTACTACTGCAAACCCAGTAATATATATATTTTTTTTTCTTGAGATCTAAAGTAAAAATCTTTTGAGCTTGAATAATTTTTGTTTTCTATTGACAGTGGAGCTTTGCAGAGGTTTATTATAGGGCTGACTTATTTGCAATGAATTCATTAGCATATTAACCACTTGACCTATTTTATACAGCTAATACTCAAGATAGCAACAGGTTGACCTGAAAAAGCCCAGCAGAATTATAAATGGAGCCAGGGCACATATATTTGTAAGTGACCTGGGGCTTCGTGAAGCACTTTGGAATATGAGCTAATGCATTATGCTCATTGTTTTACTGAAAAATGGGTTCAGCAGAGGCCAATGACATTTTTTGTGGCTGCAGTAGTTGCAAAGGATAAACCATAAAAGACAATGTTGCAGCCTTTTCAAATATGCAGCAGAACTTGATTAGAACCATCCAAACAAATTTCCAGTACATTTGAAACTGGACAGTAGTAAAGATTATCCCAGGGAAAATAATAATAATAATAATAATAATAATAATAATAATAATAATAATAA
>CM021765.1:39165053-39197832 GCA_011076525.1 Nettapus auritus | reverse complement strand
AATAATAATAATAATAATAATAATAATAATAATAATAATAATAATAATAATAATAATGTTAATTTCAGTTTTACTTGCTACACTGATTATGGCAAGGGACAAAGACTGTCTTGAGTTTAGACTGAAATATATTTATGTGGGGAACTGTATCATATGCAGAGAAGGAGAGTTTCTGCCCCAAGAATCTTACAGCCTGTAGGCTGTTACATTGATCAGAATTTCCCAGCTGAATATTTTTATTCTTAACACAAAATCTGCCTCTCTAGCACAGTTTTATATAAGGCAATTAGAGCCAGCAACTCACACAGACTGATTTTATTTGAACCTCTGCCCTCCTTTCACTGTTGAATTTCTATGAATGCCTCTATTTTTTTCAATTTAGTTTTTAAAATAAGAGACAATTATTTTAGAGATTGTTACATTTTGCTTTGTTTCTACAGAGCTTTTTAAAAATACCTGTAATGAGAACTGTCACTGTTGTTATAAAACACTGATGCCCAAAGAGATAAGAGTATTGCTGGACTATACCATCTTTCAAGTTAATTATGACCAGCTGATATAATTTATCCTGGAGAGGCATTTCACTGAGTTCTGTAGAGGATGTAGGTCTTGCATGCCAAAAACTCATTGATGGGCTCACCTGCTACCTGCAGGGAGACTGAGTAAAGTTGAGGGAAGGGGGTGGTGAAATGGCCTCTGGAAGGGCTGGGTTCCCATGTGCCATCACTCACATGGGGAGCATGGGATTCTCTTAGTTAATTAGTGTTAAGAACCTTCCTCATTTGGATATCAAGCTTATATTAACTCTGTTGCTTGAGTATCCAGTCAGGGCTTGCTTGCAGTTCAACCCTGGACTACCATTAGATACCTAGAGAAAAAAATAATGAGAAAATATATATACATATATATATATATATTGAAATGTGCGCAGGTAAGACTAAGTGTTTTACAATCTCTAAGAAAGTAGAAGGCTATTTGCAAGGCTCAGTAGAGGTTAAACTCTTATTTAAAAGAATATTGCATAAACTTACTGTATTTTCTACATTTTGAGGAAAAACATATTTTTAGGGAGTCCCAGAGTGTGTCTTTTGCTGCCCCCAAGAGGAAACACAACATGGGAGAGTATGTATATGATGGGGAAAAAAAAAAAAAAAAATTATATGAAAAGTAGGGAACTGGACAGTACACCTACTTTATGGCTTCCTAGAGTTTCACTCACTACCAACTCACATGCCTTAGAGTCTTTCCAGGTCATCAGACATTAAAATAAAAATTCTTATGAGGAGGCCAGGTAGTTGACATTGATATTTATTGTTTTAGACCAAAGACTTCACAGCCACGAGTATTCAAACCAATTTGCTTGGTAGTTCTGTACTGAGTGACCACAACTACAGCTCATCACTGACTGGTAAAATAAAGGCACAGATGTTTGCAGAAGTGTAGAAGGGATGCCATCCAAAGGGATCTGGACAAACCTGAGAAGTGATCCTAATGAGGTTCAATAAATCTAAGTGCAAGGTGCTGCACCTGGCTCCAGCCAATGCGAGAGAGGAGTACAAACTGGGAGAAGAAATAATTGAGAGTAGCCCTGTAGAGGTCTGGGAGGCTCTGGGGGATGAAAGGTTCAGTATGAACGAGCAGTATGTCCTCACAGCCCAGAAGGCCAACTGGGCTGCATCAACAGAGAAGTGGCCAGCTGGTCAAGGGAGCAGATTGTCTCCATCTGCTCCGCCCTTGTAATGTCCCACGTGGAGTGCTGCATCCAAGTCTGGGGCCCCCAGGACAAGAAGGATGTGGACATGTTAGAGTGGTTCAGAGGGGGCCAAAACAAGAATCAGAGGGATAGAGGACCTGTTCTATGAATAAAGGTTGAGAAAGTGGGGGCTGTTCAGCCTAGAGAAGAGAAGGCTCTGGGGTGACCCTGTTGCATTTTTTCAGTACTAAAGTGGGCTTATGAAAAAGATGGATGGTGACTTTTTGCTTGGTCAGATAATGATAGGACAAGGGAAAATGGTTTTAAACTAAAAGAGAGGATATTTAGATTAGACATTAGGAGGAAATTCTTCACTGTAAAGGTAGTGAAGCACTGGATCAAGTTGCCAGGAGAAGCTGTGGATGCCCCATCCCTGGAGGTGTTCAAGATTAGGCTGGATGGGGCCCTGGACAACCTGATCTAGTGGGTGGCATCCTGTCTGTGGCAGGGGGTGGAACAAGATGATTGTCAAGGTTCCATCTAACCCAAGCCATTCTAGGATTCTATGAACTTTCTCAGCCTCTTTGTCACGTAGCTCACTTGCTCCTCATTAGCAGAAGCATCCAAACTTGTTGTATTTTATATGTATATATAGTATTTTTAAATTGCTGATTTACCTCTCTCACAGAAAAAGAAAAACATATGTTCAGGGATAAATAGAATTGTTTATCTGTTTTGATATGAGTTTTCTTCTTTATTTGAAGTCTATTTGTAAAAATATATAAAGCAGACAATAAAGTTATATGTGATACTCCGGTCTTCTGCTCTGAGGCAGACTTCTGTCTTTTACTCCTACTCCTTCTTGGCCTTCTCCTGAAAATCAGTTGTTGAAAATGTTATTGCACATATTTTAATGCCCAATGTAATCAAGCAGATGTGTGGAAGCAGTAACTGAGCTCAGTCAGTCAAAGCTCTGAATTTGGAATCATCATCTATATTCCAAGTGCTGTCACAGAGAAAATGCAACATCAGTGACAATTTTCTCATTTGGTCTGTCCACAGTGGGTAATTGTAATTCTGTCCTGGTGAGCTTACTAAAATTGTCTTTACAAAAACCTCCTCCTCCTATACACTGACAGATAAGAGAATGGGCTGTAATCCCCATTCATTGTACAGGAAACTGCCTGCCACTTTGACAGGGAGAATGAACTGCAAACTCATGATACCAGTTTTTGATTGTTTAGATGGTCATTGCTCAGGTTTCATTTTCTGAGCTATCAATATCTTGTTCCTATCACTTTCAGCACTCACCCACTGGAAATGTGTTGTTCATAAAGCAAAGACGTTCTTAGAGAAGTTAAAAAAAAAAGGTTTATTTATTTATTTATTTATTTATTTTTTACTTCTGTCTGTTCCCTATCACTTGACAGCAATCCTCTCAGAAGCCTTAAGCAGTGCTAGGCTTCCTTTCAGTTCAAGATACTGTGTGTAGAAAAAGCTCAATAGACTATATCTGAAATATGATTATCGGCCTAAACTGGGAGCTAACTCTCTAAATCCCAAACAGTAATCCTGAATATATTAAAATTTAGTGTCCAAAATGCCATGGGAGAAGTTACATTCCCTGTGTCTAGGGAAGCACAATACCACAGCAAAGAGTTATGAGTGTCTTTACTTGATCTGACACTGCTGAGGAGATTTGGACTCAACATTTCATCAGTCCCTTTCAAAATTGCCCTAACCACAACCCTGAGGGTTGGTCTCTGTGTGCTGCTCCACGGGTGTGCTTAGGAATGGAGGAGAAGGAGGACAAGCCCTGGTTGTCACACTTCAAAAACTGGAATAACCTTATTTTATTCTGAGGAGAATATCTCTGAAGGACAGCGGGCTGTGTTCCAGTCCCTGGACACAGGAATGCAATTTATTTATTTATGTATTTATTTATTTAGGTAATAACAAAAATAAAATATGCAAATACTGAGATACTCAGTCCTCGTGTGTAAGGGGAGATAATATTTCCTCCACATGTTGGATCTCAAAATGAAGGACAGATTCTTCCTCTGTTGAAGTTTTGAAAAGGGCTGGAGGACTTTCTTTGGAGGGGATTCAGAGCAACAAATACCAGTGAGAGTGAGGTGCCTCTAAATTTCCGGGAAGATCCCTATTTAGGCCATATGCCCACTGCTTCCTATTGAAAAACATCAAACGTTGCATCATATCTTTTCCTAAACATGTGCAGTTTCTTTGCAGCTTCCTGCAAGGTGGCTGGTTGTATCAAAACATATTAATGAAAAAGAATATGTTAAAATCATTCCATTCTGGAGCCGGGTTCTTTCAAGATGGAGATGCTCAACATCATAGTCTATAAACCTGTTATTTTATGTGGTTTTATTTTAGTTAGCATGTGGTCTGACTCATAGGTCCAAGAGTTGAACTGGTTTCTGTATTGAATTTTCAGATTGACAATGATATTACTGAGATAACATATTAAGTCTCAGAATAGTGTATGTGTGGGGGAACTACTTTATGAGAGAAGGTATTTTGTCTATAATAAAAAACTTTTTATCTCAGCCTTTTTTTGAAATAGAATAAAAAATTTTTAACTAAAAAAGATAAATTTTCATGTTTCATCATAGCAGAGAAATCTGAATTAGCTTTTTTATTTACTTTTTTGTTGTTGCTACAGAAAAAGAGCATGCTTACAGAAGAAAAAATAAAAGTGGTCATTTAAGTTTTTTGTTTGTTTGTTTGTTTTTCAACTATTTCTTATACAACCAGAATAATTTTGGTTCCAAAAATCTCTCTATATTATTTTACAGACTAAATTTTAAACTGATTGGCTTATAATTCTGATTGATCTTCAGACTTAGAATTTTCCATGTATTCATAATGTCAGCAAGTCAGGTAAAAGAAGTCTGACTATATCTTAGTTGTCACATCTGCTAGAAGAAAGCAGACCCAGCCTCCCAGAGTCAGCTGTATTAAGATGCATTAGATTTTTAGATTGCCATTGGATTGAAAATAAAAATAAAAATCAACTAAATAGACTTTGGGAGTAGGGACAGAAGTCCTCGCTGTCAAATCTCCATAACTGCAATCTCCTATCTCTGACAGGTAAAGCTAATTATATTCTTTCTCATGCTTAATTTTTCTTCTTAATTCTTCTAGGGAACAAAGGAAAAGTTCAGGTACCTGCCTACCTAAAAATGATCACAACAGAGCATTAGGATCACACATCTACAGAGGCACTTCTAAACTTTCATGACAAACATGGTTGTGCATAATGAATTTAAATAGTTATCAACCAAATAGATGATCCCTGAAAGAAGGTGTTCAAAATGCTGTCTGCATTTAGGTGCTATTTAAGAGGATCAGACCCCAGCCGCACTCCTGAGGCAGACTAGGCATTTGGTCTAGTGTTTTTGAAAAGCTCTAAGGTGTTATTAGAGCCTGAGATTAGAACTGCTATGAATTACTCAGCAAAGGAACCTGCTGCAAGAAGCAATTTAGAACAAATAGGTAGCAGCTTTTCTGTATCACATTTGATGCCCAAAAATAGAAATGAAATATGATCCAAAAGGTGATAAGTGAACAAACACAATTGATTTGTTGGAAGAGGAGGAGGGAGATGGGTTGGAACATTGCTATTGACTTTGTTGCATTTCACCAGGGAATGAAGGCTGAATGAAATATGTTTAGCTTGAATCTGAACAGCCGTTCCCAACCTTTTGAATAAAAATAAAAACTGTTGCATCATGACATGCAGAATTCTCGATCTACTATTCCCTACGAAGAAGCATTCTATGTAGCTGCACTGCATTACTTTTCAGATATAGTAGATTATGCCTGGTTTTAGGCTATGTAAATAAGTCTGGTAAATGACTGGCTACATAGGAGCTGGCATTCTGTACTGATATGGAAATTAAAGATAGGCAAAAAATGTTCCTTCAAACATATTGATGATCTGATATCAGATACAAAAGTCGTTAATAAGGAAGACTAAATAATTTCTGGGATCTGATATTATATGTAATTCATAAGTACCAGAATTTTCCACTATTAACTACAAATGTATATGATTTCTACAGTGAAGTACCACAGTAGCACAGAAGGAAGGTTACCTTCTCAATTCAAAGCAATAATGGTAATTAGTTGGTACAAAACTATATATTTTTAAGAAAATGAGTTTCTTCAAATGACTAAGTGTTCCAGAACCATTGTCAGGAAGATTTATTTCTAT
The DNA here is from genome assembly GCA_011076525.1 of Nettapus auritus. NCBI lineage: Eukaryota > Metazoa > Chordata > Aves > Anseriformes > Anatidae > Nettapus > Nettapus auritus. Next base: position 39,191,899 of record CM021765.1, on the reverse strand, counting down.
CATATAGATAATGCATTCAAATCTGTTAGATTTCTACTGAAGACATTATAAATTAACACCTCAGGGTTATAATGTTTAATTAGGTGAACATCAATATTAATAACCAGCTGTGACTGTCATCTACATTTTGGCTGGCTGAATATCATATTCCATATTACACTGGAACATGTATGTATAGAGTTGAGAAGGTAGAAGAAAAGCAATAGGACTTTGAAGAAAATGCACTGGAAACATCATGTAACTGCTAATTAGTCTCCCCCAAAATCCAGTATCTTCAATGATTAATGTGGTCTTTCCAGTAGAAATGAATGAGTCATTCTGGCACACAAAGTTTTGCTTAACAGTACAATTAACCTTTCAGCTTAGGGGGGGAAATTATTTATCACACATTTTCCCCTCTCTTCTCTGACAGAGACTGAGCATCCTGAATGTCATTTGAACCACACCTCTTATTCTAACCTGGTATTGCTTGGCCCCATCTAGCATTTTGATAATATTTTGTACTTTCACCTAAGGGTTCAGTCATTACTGAGAGCTGGACGTTTGTTTATCATGATTTTCACTAGTCATTGAGCAAGTAAATCTTATCTGTCCATATCCTAAACTTCTGAGAAGAGAGGCATTTGCTCTTACATTTGTAGTAAAGACATTGAAGAAAAGTAATTTGTGAATTCAGGAGCAAGACTTGGGTGAACAACTGAAAGATTCAAAGTTATTAAGGTGGCCATAAGCATTTTCTCATAGATTAAACTTATTAGCGCTACAAAAAGTCAGCACTGCCCTGTTGAAGCCCTTGTAGTGACATTGTATAGTTTGCTTAAACTTCTCCGGAGAACTGTTGAAGAAGTCTCCACACCAACACATAACAAATATGGAAAGCAAGAGGGTCAGAAAAGAGGTTGGCAGAATTATATGTACAGGGACACAGAGACCCAAAGTCTCTAAATACTTGGGAACGGATTGGTAACAGCTGCTGCTCCAGCACAAACTGCCTGCCAGCTCTGATCCTGGGGGGCAGCACTGGGCCTAGTTCTCTTCAATATCTTTACCAATGATCCGGACAAGGGGATTGAGTGCACCCTCAGTAAGTTTGCATATGACACCAAGTTTGATGGGTGTGTTGATCTGCTTGAGGGTAGGAGGGCTTTGCAGAGGGATGTGGATAGGCTGGAAAGACAGGCTGAAACCAACAGTACGAGGTTCAACAAGGATAAGTGCCAGGTCCTGCACTTGGGGCACAACAACCCCATGCAGCACTACGGGCTAGGGGAAGAGTGGCTAAAAAGCTGCCTGGCAGAAAGGAACCTGGGGTTATTGGTCAACAGACAGCTGAATATGAGCCAGGAGTGTTCTCAGGTGGCCAAGAAGGCCAACAGCATCCTGGCTTGTATCAGAAATAGTGTGGCTAGCAGGACTAGGGAAGTGTTTGCCCCTCTGCCCTCAGTTCTGGTGAGACCACACCTTGAATTCCGTGTTCAGTGTTGGGCCCCTCACCACAAGAAGGACACTGAGGTGCTGGAGCATGTCCAAAGAAGCTGGTGAAGGGTCTAGAGAAAAAAATCTTAGGAAGCTGAGGGAGCTGGGGCTGTTTAGCCTGGGGAAAAGGAGGCTCAGGGGAGACTTTATCACTGTCTACAACTACCTGAAAGAATGTTGTAGTGGTGTGGGGGTCAGGTCTCTTCACCCAAGCAACAAGAGACAGGAAAGAGGAAATGGCCTCAAGTTGCACCAGTGGAGGTTTAGATTGAGTATTAGGAAATATTTTTTCACTGAAGGTGTTTCTAGGCATTGGAACAGGCTGCTCAGGGAAAAAGTTGAGTTGTCATCCCTGGAAGTATTCAAAAGATGTGTAATGATTCAGTGGTAGATTTGGCATTGCTAGGTTAACGGTTGGACTTGATAATCTTAGAGGTCTTTTCCAACCTAAATGATTCTATGCTAACTTTCACAGCCTCTTCTGTGATACAAACTTGCTATCATTCCTCAGTAAATCGTGAATTTCCCAATGTGTATTGTACTTTCTCAGATAAAGAGATACAGACAGAATACATTCCTAAAGAGGGGGTGGAGTGCAGGAGGGCTTTTATCCAACCACAGAAGAGGCAAGTTTTTTTTCCCGTTTTATGCGATAATTCAGGTAGTTGGCATTAAAATTATGTAAACCTATTTTTCCTTTTATAACTGTAAAATCTAGGACAGTGGATATGGCACATTCAAAGCAGGACAGACATTTTAACTCTTTTGAATCATAAAGAGTCAAACATCTTAACAGAGTCACGGAATAGCTGAGGTAGGATCTCTGGATATCTTCTAGTCCAATCCCTTGCTCAGAGCAAGGTCCTCAGAGCAGGTTGATCAGGGCTATGTCCAGTCAGATTTTGAGTATTTGCAAAGACAGAGACTCCACAAACTCTGGATAACCTGTGCCAGTGTGTGACCACCCTCACATTTAAAAAAATATATACATATATATATATATATATTAATGTTCAGATGGAACTTCCTGTTTCACTTGATGCACATTGCCTTTTATCCCATCAGTGGGCACTGCTGAGCAGAATCCATCTCTGCCCTCCTTAATTTCTTCCATCAGGTATTTATATGTATTGATAAGATCCCCCTCTGCCTTCCCTTCTTCACTCTGAAGAGTCCCATCTCTCTCATTCTTTCCTCATGTAAGATGTTCCATTCCTTACCCCTCCAATGTGTATGTGGTAGGGCTTTACATTTCCCATTGAAGAGCTTCATGAGGTTCCCACTGGGCCATTGCTCCAGCCCTTCAAGGTCCTTCTGAATAGTAGCACAGCCATCTGGCATACCAGCCATTCCTCCCAGTTTTGTACCATCTGCAAACGCACTGAGGTAGTGTTCTGTCACATTATCCAGGTCATTAATAAAGAAGGCAAAATATACTGGTCACAGTATTGAACCTTGGAATACACTACCAGTGACTGGCCTCAAGCTGGATTTTGTGCTGCTGATCACAACTTTTTGAGCTCAGCAGTTTTTTTCAGTCCACTTCATTGTCAATTTATTTAGTCTGTATTCAGTTCGTCTATGAGGATGCTACAGGAAACAGTGTCTAGTGTTTAAATCCTTGCTAAATTCAAGATAAACAATATCCATTGCTCTCTCTTCATTCACTCAGCTAGCAGTTTCATCACAGAAGGCCATCAGGTTGGTTAAGAACAAATTCCCCTTTGCAAATCTATGCAGTCTACTCTCACTCATCAGACTCTCAACACTTGTTAATATTTTTGGAGGTTGTTGCCAGGACAATTTGCTCCATTACCTTCCCAGGGGCTCAGCTGAGGCAGGCAAGTCTCACCTTAAAGGCTAGGCCATAACAGCAACCCAGGAAATTCTCCTGGCATATGGCACGTAGAGCACTCCTTGAGAGTTCAGCTGAGTAACGGAGCTGCTTCCTGATCTTTCTGATACTCCAGCAGGAGAAGAATCATATTGCAGGACTGAGTACTTTTGAGGGGGAGTACTGAAGACCACATTTTGCAGGTGCAGGACTGTGACTGCTCTTCCAGACTTCTGGCAAATGGTAATCCTGGTGTTGGAAGGCCTGCTGAGATGGAGAGGGTAAATGGTAAAAATACACTGAAACAATACAATAACTGGGAATTAACAGGGCTTGTGAATGTGATAGTTCTTCAGTGTTGAACATTCTGTTTTAACAGTTTCTTCTCTTTGTCAGAGAAAGAGCCTTCCTTTTTGCTTCAAAGGACAAGTGGGTGAAGGCACAACTACTGAAGGTACTGCAGAAGTGTGAGCAGATTCGGTGCTTACAGTATTTGGTTTGACATAAGGCCTCCAGAGCTTTTAGCATGACCTTGACAGGGAGTACAAATATCAAATGTGGGTCATGGAGGTCCCTGTGGGGACATCACCTATAGTCAGTTTAAATTAGGTGTTTCAGCCCTGGAAAGTCCTAATGTTGTTCCCTGGTCGATGACAGAGCCACAGATTAAGTGAGACTGTGTTTAAGGCTACTATGGGAAAGGAATATAAATGGTACAATAAGAGAAACATCAAGCACCTCAGTGCCTTGAAGAAGCACTAGGCAAGAAGAGCAGAAAAATATTAAAAGAGAACAAACATCTCTATCATCTTCATGGTGAGTTTGTTACATGCTGAGTGTATTTATATGTAATACTCATATCACCAAAAGTAACCACTGCTTTGTAATGCCATGCTGTGAAACATGCCCTCAAGCAAGGGACTCCCTAGAAGATGATGTTAAAGCATCAGTGTATCAATGGCTTTATTGCTCCACAGTGTCATTTTGAGCATTCTGTGCTTCTGGGATCAAAACAAGGCACCACTTTCTTGCCAAGAGTGTTCTCATAAAATGCATCCATACAGTTAAAAACTGGTAAATAATTCCTGTTCTTAGGTGGATAATGGATACCTTGCTTCTTCAGATCTTTTCTTCTCCACCTTGCAAATACTTGTGGTTCTCTCTGCTAGCAAATAGACCTTCTTATTCTCTGTTTAAAAGTATGGATGACTGGCTAATAATGTTGAAGTGTACATCATGCTTGAATCAACAAACAAGGGTAGATCTACTGCTTCTTGAGGGAGGAGTAACATATGTTTACTGTCTGGCTATAGTCACACTTGATTAAATCATTTGCTGATGCAGAATAGATAGCACTATATAAGCACTAAAGATCCTAAGGGCTGTTTTTTGTTTTTTGTTTTTTTTTAATCATGCAGAGTACAATATCATCTATTGCATTAAGCCATGAGTTGTCTGAAACCCTTAAAGTGTGCTTTCTGCCCCTGATTTTGTGCATTGAATCATTACAAAAGCCATCCATTACCTTCATGTAAAGCACAAGAAACAAAGCAAAACAAAACTAACCCCCTGCAACTCAGCCTGGTTTTCATAAGGCAAATTTGTCGTTTTGAAAGTTAACTTTAAAAAAATTATATGTTAATGTATCTAAGAATAAAGATATTTTACATAAAATATTTTCATTTTCCCCCCAAAAATGATTAAAAGTAAAGTATGAAAATTTCTTTACAGCACTCACTTTTTTTTTTTTGCAGTACAAGTTATATTGTTGTCAGTCATTTCAAAGTAATTACAAGGCTTACTGAAGGGCTATAAAGAACATTAAACCTTGAAACCTTGAAAACTTACACAACCTAAAGTGTGTGCTTTAAGGCTGTTCCCTCAAAGATTTTCAATTAAACTAACCTGTACCTCATTAAAGCAGGTAGGTTACAAAAGCATAGGTCATGTAATTTTGTGCTAATGTGTGTTCTAGGAACCTGAAGAGGAGAATATAGGGTGTGGTTTTTTTTTTTGTTTGTTTGTTTGTTTTTGTTGTTTTTGTTTGTTTGTTTGTTTGTTTCCCCAGGGACTGAGTTAGTGAGACATGAAAGAGACATCTGGGAAAATGTTTATAAGGGTCCTGATACTTGATAAGAGACTCAAAAAGACAACATGCCACCAAAACAGAGGCCAAATGGAGCTGATGCTAGAATCTATTGGAGGAGTTTTTTTTCTCATAATAAAATATGAAAAAGAAATACTTGAAAAAGTCATCAATTTTTGACTGAGCAAGGGAGTAAAACTAAGGCAGTAGCTGAGTGCTATACTTTTATTTTAACTGTGACAATGTTTCCTGAGCTATGTAGGTTTCACAGCCTGGCCTAATTTGCTTCATCTTCCCTTCAACTCATCCTGGCACTCCAACACAGAAGAAGGATTTCCAGACCCTGCAGCTCATCACATGGGACGAGCTCTAGCTGGAGGCACAGGAGGAGATCTGTGTGTCAGAGCCTGAGACTGGTATGTGGCATGCATCTCCAGGACATTTACTAACACAGTCTGCTACTTGCTGCTGAATGCCAAACCACTCAGTCTGTCAGGTGGACATCTCACCACCTCTTGCACAGCCCTTCTTCCAAGTGATTCTGGACCACTGTGGTAGTTAAGTGCTTCCCAACAGCACGCTGCCTGGGTCCACCCTTGAGCAGCTCCTGCATGTTCAATTTCCAGGAGGCTCCTGAAGCAATAGGAAGTTGCTTACAACTCAGTGAGGGTGACATTAAGTAGATGGCATAACATGCTCAACAGAAACAATCCTTCCCTGCTGAGACCCAAGGGCTCCCTCCAGGGGTAAGGTTCTGCTGCACAGTGGGTGCCTATTAACACAGGATACCAGAGATTAATATTTAACGTCCTCAGCTTCAACTGCCCTAAGTTTGGAGGATTATGAGCTATTGGACTTCATCATCCAAATTGGTTGTTTTATGAATTGAATGTCAGACTGAAACAACAGCAACAATCCAGTACACCCTAGGAAAAGTCACAATGATATGGAGAGGTTGAGGCAATGGGAAGTCACAAAAAAATGTGGGGAGTGAAGAAGAGGGTAAAAAGTTACTTAGCACGCTGGTTCCCAGTTTGTTGTGCCTCTTTACAATGAGTGTGAATGGCGCCAGTCCTCTGCAGGTGGATGAAAATATCACAGCTGGAAGCCTGTTCAAGATTAAACATTTAAAATATTTAAGGTTTTATGTGACCTAGTTTTCTAGGATACTGTTCAATTCAGTGGAAATCTAGTCAATACAGTCCATGGAGTCTAGGGAGCAGTTTGCTCTCTGGTGTATATCTATCTCAGGCTGAGGTGGATCACTGCTTATGTGTGACAGGAGTTTGTTGATGGATTGACTAGACCTCCTTTACCTATATTGCAAGCTTGAACATGTCAGTTGAAGGTTATCAGCTGATACACATACGGATATAGATGTCATTAGTGGTAAAATCTCTTCCCATATCTCAAGTTCAGAGGAAAACTGAAGTGAAGGGGAAGTGTCATGTGAGGCGGCCAAAGGGGTTGTGTGAGAGAGAAATGTCAAGAGGCTTCAAAAAGAATGTGATAGTAAACCCTGCCATACTGTGGTTGGTCAGGGTGTACTTCTGCTCTCAGTATGCAAACCAAATATACACATTCACATCTATACACACAAATAAATAATCTTCACATAGACACGTGTACTCCCATTAAAATAATGCAACCTGTGCAGAAAATAATTTATAAGTATCAACGTCACTTTATAAAACTGCTATACAGAATATGGCAAAATCTGAGTCCAAAGTGAGTATTTATGACTGGAATTATAACGCAGTGAAAGTAGAGACTTGTAATACAAACACAGTGAGCTGTTCTAACTGTGGCTTTGCCAGGAGATGCCTAGGAGCCTGGTCTGAAGCCCATTTGAATCAGTGGAACGCTTCCCACAGATTTCAGTGGGTTTTTGGATCAGGCTTCAAATGTGATTTACGATGCCTGTACGTTAAACATCCATTTATCTCTCTGAGTTCTGAATCAGTCAAAAGTTTACTATACCAAAATCCTTTTAACTGCCAGATCCAGGGGAGCAAACTATTTTCATCATGGCATGCAGGGAGTGATAAAAACAACTTCCATTAACACTAAGGGGCAAATAGTGTGTAATTCTGCATATGTTACAAAAACTTTACCTCATAAAATGTATTGTATTACACATAAAATATGTTCTTGCTATTTTCAGTTCCTAGATATTTATTGGACATTTCTACCACCAGCTATTTCTTTCTGCAGAATGGTCTTCTATCTGTTTTGTGGAATACTATATTGACACATAAATTGTGTCCAAAATATGCAAGAACCATACTTTAAACACGAGGCCTGTTTAAGTGATAGTCCATAGATTTAAATCTTCGACTTTCTCTCTGAAGAGAAAACGAATTGTACCTTTTCATTCCATAATGCAAGTGTTTAATTGTTTCAGCAAAGCTGATAGGCAAGTAAAGGCAATACATTTTATGTACTTCTTTCCAGAATGAACAAAAGATGTCTAAATAGAATTTTAGATGGAAAATTGTACACATAAATTCACAAGCTTTCCCTTTTGACATCAAATCTTTTACCAGAGTTTTTTTTTTCTTTTCTTTTTTTTTTTTTTTTTTTCTTTTTTTTTCTTTCTTTTTTTTTTTTAATCATTCCATGATATTTTCTTTTCTGTTCAGTACAATGAAATGCTAAAGCCTTGTAGGAGAAGAATGAATAAGAACTTTGCCAAAATACTGATGAACATTTTTTTTTTTTTTTTTTCTCCTCCAGCATGTGGAGTAGCTAGAGTAGCCCACTTTTTGGTTAGAAGTAATTCTAGATTTCTCTTATGCCTTTTGGTATGACAACGTCAAATGACACTGTGGTCAACGTGCTATTCACAGAATCACAGAATCACAGAATAGTCTAGGTTGGAAGAGACCTCCAAGACCACCGAGTCCAACCTCTGACCTAACGCTAACAAGTCTTCCACTTAACCATATCCCTAAGCTCGACATCTAAACATCTGTTAAAGACCTCCAGGAATGGTGACTCAACCACTTCCCTGGGCAGCCTATTCCAGTGACTAACAACCCTTTCAGTAAAGAAGTTCTTCCTAATATCCGGCCAAAACCTCCCCTTGCACAACTTTAGCTCATTCCCCCTCGTCCTGTCACCAGGCACGTGGGAGAACAGACCAACTGCCGCCTAGCTACAGCCTCCTTTCAGGTACCTGTACAGCGCGATAAGGTCACCCCTGAGCCTCCTCTTCTCCAGGCTAAATAGTCCCAGCTCCCTCAGCCGCTCCTCGTAAGACTTGTTCTCCAGACCCTTCACCAACTTCGTAGCCCTTCTTTGGACTCGCTCAAGCACCTCCATGTCCAAAACCGAACACAGTACTTGAGGTGCGGCCTCACCAGAGCCGAGTACAGGGGGACAATCACTTCCCTGGACCTGCTTGCCACACTGTTTCTTATACAAGCCAGGATGCTGTTGGCCTTCTTGGCTGCCTGAGCACACTGCTGGCTCATATTCAGCCGACTATCCACCAAAACTCCCAGGTCCTTCTCTGACAGGCAGCTTTCTAACCACACATCTCTCAGCCTGTAGCTCTGCTTGGGGTTGTTGTACCCCAGGTGCAGGACCCGGCACTTGGCCTTGTTGAACTTCATACTGTTGGCCTCGGCCCATCGGTCCAGACTAGTCATGCAGAGCCTTCCTACCCTCGAGCAGATCAACACACGCACCTAACTTGGTGTCGTCTGCAAATTTACTGAGGGTGCACTCGATCCCCTCATCCAGATCATCAATGAAGATGTTAAAGAGGACTGGCCCCAGTACCGAGCCCTGAGGGACTCCACTAGTGACTGGCCTCCAACTGGATTTGACTCCATTCACCACAACTATCTGGGCCCAGCCATCCAGCCAGCTCTTAACCCAATGAAGCATGTACCAGTCCAAGCCATGAGCAGCCAGTTTCCTGAGGAGAATGCTGTGGGGAACGGTGTCAAATGTCTTACTGAAGTCAAGGTAGACCACATCCACAGCCTTTCCCTCAACCACTATGCGTGTCACCTTGTCATAGAAGGAGATCAGGTTCGTCAAGCAGGACCTGCCCTTCACAAACCCATGCTGACTAGGCCTGATCGCCTGCTTGCCCTGCAACTGCCACACGATGACGCCCAGGATAATCTGCTCCATGAGCTTCCCTGGCACTGATGTTAAACTAACAGGCCTATAGTTCCTCGAGTCTACCCTCTGGCCCTTCTTGTAGATGGGTGCCACGTTTGCTATCTGCCAGTCAAGTGGGACCTCCCCCAATAGGCAGGACTGCCGACAAATGATGGAAAGTGGCTTGGCCAGCTCTTCCGCCAGTTCTCTCAGTACCCTCGGGTGGATCCCATCTGGCCCCATCGACTTGCATACACCCAAATGCTGTAGCAGGTCGCCAACCTCTTCCTCATGGACTGTGGGGGCCACATTCTGCTCCTCATCCCCTTCCACCAGCTCAGAGTACTGGATGTCCAGAGAACAACTGGTTTTGCTGCTAAAGACTGAGGCAAAGAAGGTGTTAAGCACCTCAGCTTTTTCCTCATCTCTGGTAACTAAGTTTCCCCCCGCATCCCGTAAAGGGTAGAGATTCTCCTTAGTCCTCCTTTTTGTATTGATGTATTTATAAAAACATTTTTTGTTGTCTTTAACAGCAGTAGCCAGATTGAGCTCCAGATGAGCTTTGGCCTTTCTAATTTTGTCCCTACAATTCACTACCAAAAAAAAAAAAAAAAAAAAAAAAAGCATATAAACTGTTAAAATGTAAGTATCTGGTGCATTTGGAGGCTAATATGCCATATTTTAATAGCTCTCAGCACACTTGTGGTGAACAAGTCTGATGTGTTTTGATTCTCTTTTTTTCATGGCACCCAAAAACAGTAGCTCAGCAAGCCGATCCAAACTCTTTCAGACCAAGTAATATTAGCCAGATCATTCATCCACGTTCACCATCTCTGTTAAGGGTAAAAGGATACTTAATTATCTGAGATCTTTTTAATGGTGACTTCTGACATGCCTGCTGTGCCTGGGAAAGCATTTCTTTTTACTCATCTTCAGTCTCAAACTGGTGTGCATTCACAGAGAGAGACTTTTGTGATACTCTTTTTTTTTTCATTATAGTAGTGTCTAAAGGTTTTGTTTTGTGCTGGTTTGTTTGCTTTTATTTCTGTACTATTTATTTTATTTTATTTTATTTCTAAACCACAAATTATTGTCTCTTTTTAAAGGAGATAGGACTTTATTTTTGAAAATAACTCTGTGCACCTCTGTTGATATTATTGGATATTTTGCATGCTCCCATTGAGCAACTCTTCATAAAATAGATCATCAGAAGCAGAAATTCTGCTGAGCTTCCTGCATTTGTTGGAATTTCTTTCTTACACGTGAAAAAGAAAGTCCTGTTCCTGATACAGCCTCATGCAGTGGGAAGAAATCAGCCTATTTTTGTGAATGACCTTTGAAACTGAATAAACTCTTACAAGCTCATTACTGAAAAATCATCATCACAGCACAGTTAGATTCCTGATTTATTCCACTTGGTCCAGGAATTAATTATATCAGTAGATCTTGTCAGCTGCACATGTTTAATCTGTACCTCATGCCCCTGTGCTCTGGACTCCATGGTCTGCACTGCCTCTCAGGGTTGAATGTCCCCTCTAGATTGATAGATATTAGTGCAGTCTCCTCTCAGGTAGTTCCACTGATAAATCCAAGCCATGGTGCAGTAAGTGATCCTTAGCCACTTGGAATGCTCTGGTAGGAAGAAATGGTCACATTGCACAACATTCTTCTCCTCCAAGTGATGGTTGGGCCTGCCCTGTGAATTCTTCCTTTTCTGTGATGAAATAGTATTTTTGTAATAATTAACATAAAGATCTTTTTGGAAATCCACACAAGTACACCTGGTATGAAGTGGAAAAACTAGAAAGACTACTCTGATGCTGTGACTGCAGACTTTACCAGCTCATGCCAAAGAAATAGCATTTTTCACCTTCTACAGTAACTCACAGTTAAGATAAATGGATATGAACAAAAGCTTAGGATGAGTTTAAAAAAAAACATATATTAGAAATTTATATGAATTAATATATTCACAGTCACTTTATGAATAAAATAATTATGAAGGATAAAAGCTCTGATAACTGAAGGATTAAGCTGGCCAATACCTACCAGGGGTTAAGATAAAATAAACCCTTCATGCAGCTTATTTCCTAGCTGCATGCATATGAAATTTCTTTCATCTTCTTCTGAAACTCCTGTTACTGATGGAATTCATGATAGTCTGATTTAACTCCAGTACTGTTTTTCTCTCATTTTGTTTGAGTTCTTCAAAATCTCTTTTTCAGTATACTCGTTTAAGAACACTGGCAAAATTCTTCAGGAACCACTATCATCATCTCCAGTGATCAAACGCATGAATTGTATGCATTGTGTTTAGTGCCTTGGGCATTGTTCCTGTCCTGAGGATATTTCTCCAGCGTAAGGACTTAAATAGGGTGTGTAAGACAGTAAATATAAAAACTTATGACCTGGGACTTTCCCACCAAACAAACTAAAAAACAAAACACTACAAAAACGAACAAACAAAGAGCAGCAAAACCACAATAGTTCTTTAGCAACAGAATAATGAACAAACAAAATAATGACTGCTGTTCTCAGACAGGAACCACCTTCTGCTCTAACCAGGTGGGAAGTGTGGGAAGCAGTTGTGTTTACCAAGCACAGAGTAACTAGGCCGTCTGGGGGGACAGCGTCAGAGTGGCCAGCGCTGGGAAGCAATGGTGACTGCAGCACACTACGCCCCAGAGCACTAACCTCTGCTGCTGGAGAGTTGCTGTTGCCACACTGCATGGAGGACCCAGAGGAAACCACAGCTGTTAAATGGGCAGTTTCCATCAGGATTAGGTAAATATCCATCAGAAGGGTATACCCACAGAAAAGATTGGTAAAGGATCTTTACTTGGGCAGGAAGCCCAAGAGTGTTTTGTGTTTGTGATATGTGAATGTGGTTAGAAACTGTCTTCTTCCTTGCCCTAAACTTTTCCCCATGTAAACACTGAAGAAAAAGTTGCCTGTGAATTGCTGTGCTGGTTTTCACTTTCCACTTTCTCAGTCCATACCAGAATCATTCCACTCCCAGTGCTCCTGAACAGCTCTTACCCGTCCTACATGCAAGACTAACAAATGAGAAAATATATTAAATATTTCTGAAGCGGTTTGAATGGTATCTTATTTGGTGTTGTTTCTATAATATATAATGTTCCCTACTAGAATTTATTTCAGAATTGCATTATTTTTAATTTGTTCTCAAGTCTGGATGACCATTTTCTTGCCTGTTATTCACCCCAGTCTACTGGGGTGATGACAAAATACTCCCACTGGTTAAAGTGTTTGTTCTGTTCAGGGTCTCGAACTCTAACAAATTAGCTGAATGTTTGAGAATATGTTCATATCCCATCAGATTACACTGATATTTAAATATAAACTGTAATTTCACTAAGTCTTTCCTTACTATCCTTAAAAGCTACAGGCATTTAAAATACTGTCATGGGGGTCAACTTTACTCCTATCATGACTCCTCTCTAATCGTTGAAACTACCCTAGGGATGAATTTGGGTCAAGGTATTTTCTTCACATCATTTTCTTTAATAGCTCTATTACCTCTGTATATGCATGATATTAGAAATATCTCAGAATTAATCATTTCTGAAATAATCATAATTCTTTCACAGAAGAGGTGCCTTGAAAAGCTACCTTTACCAACACATTATATATAGCTAACTAGCCATTGCTTCTAGTTGTCTGACAAATTAATCAAGTAAATCACTCATTGCTGTGCTTTTCTGAAACCCATAAAAGATAATAGACAGAAAAATGGACAAGATGTTTGATTTCACTTAGCTTCTGGTTTATTGCCTGCTTCATAAGAGAATGTAAATAAGAACCCAATCTCAGGGCTATCATATTTCTCATAAATTGGTCGGTCACAAGTTGCTGATGCAGGTGCAATTCTTCACAGTGACTTGCATAGACATTTTACCAAGTGGTCTGAACCAAACAAGCATTACAAAGATCAGCCAAAGTAAATTAAACTGTTAGGAATTTTAAGCTATTGTAACAATTTGAGCACTAAGAACAGGTTATTTCCTTCATATGAGGGAAAAAAAGTAGACACAGATGCACTTTACAGAAATTCTTACCATATGTGTAGTTCTTGATAAGTATAATCTTGAGCAGAGTCATACTGAGCAGCCAAAGCAACACAGTTTCTCAAGTATAGAGAAACTGAGGCTAAAGCTTAAGTTTGGAAATTGAATAAATTAATAGACTACATTTAGCTGGGAAGAGGTGTTGTTAAAACCTAAGACCAATTAATATTCATATAGTATTTTGAGCTTTAACACCAGTTATAATGAAGCAGTTTCTTCCCACATAGGAATACAGCTATAAGTATTTTGATTAGGCACTTAAAACAGTACTGGAGACAGGCAGAACCACGTGGGCTCTCTCCTGCAAGGTTCAGTAGGGGCTAGCAATCAATTCTGGTCTTCTGTCTCCCTTTCTGCCCTTGTTTCAATGTTCTACTTGACTTACTACCACTCTCTAAGGTCCCTGAGTTTATTAAGTCTGACTAAATCTGCTTTAGTGAATCTACTCCTTGTAGAGATACTTCTTGTAAACACTTGTTAATTATTCAGGGATTTTGAAACCTTTTCACTACACTATGTAGTAGGAAATCCACCTGCTACAGTAGTCTATATTACTCTTTTATTCTGAAACAAAACTCTGCCAAAAAATACTATTCTCAATAAGAATTTCTTAACAAAAAAAAAGCACTTAAGGTTTAAACTTTTATTCTGTTTTATGCATACAGTTTTGTAGGCTGAGTATCTTTACTGTTATACAGTTTTTTCAATTAGCTAAAAATGTATTTTACTATTACAATCTGCAAATCAAAACGCTTATTTCCTTTTTTTACTGTGATAAGAATACACCAAAAGATATATATATATATTTAGGAAGGATGCACGTCCATAAAGCATTTTTTGTTCTTGTTCAAACAAGATTGATTTTTTAGTATTGATAAAAAAAGGCAACATCTCCCCTTAAAACAAGTGCTTTGGGTTCTTGGCCGCTAAGCACAAAAGATTCTGAGTTCTTTGACTTTTCAGAAAACCACATTAATATTTCCATCTCTCCAAAGTAACATGTAATATACCACTTGAATTTACACTAGCTGTAGAGGTGTCAAATAGGACAGGATTTTAAAGTGATATCCTTCTATGACTAATTTTGAAGCTTTGTGTTAAAGGCTACTAAATGGTGCCTTTTTCTGAAGTGCATTCAGCTATAGTTTCTGTAAGTTTAAATATAATCACTAACATTCAAAAAACGTGAAGTAGAGATTTGTGGTCACATATATGTTATCTAGTCCTGAGTCTTCACACTCAAGGAAGTTGTATTCAAATCTATATTCTCCTCTGGCAGGGGAAAATTATCCCCACACACATGTAATTAAATCAGGGAAATTTTGATATAAAACATCCCTTGTACAAACAAACAAACGAATTAAATACCCCCCCCCCCAGAAAAAAAAAAAAAAGCAAAACACTACTTTATTTCCATACCATTTTGAAAAGAGGGGTGAAGGTAGAGAATAGTAGAACAGATTTTTTGTCTGAAACTACTTGCCAGTAGAAAAATCTGCTTAATCATCAGCTCTACTGTGAACATTAATGCTCTGTTACAGCAGTATCATTTTGTATTCCTTGAAGCTCTGAGTTGGTAAGACAGCAGCTTCAAAGCTTTTAAAATCCAGGAAGAGTTGCATAAAAGGATTAGAAGAAAGATCATTGACTCCAGAGATAAATAGTGAAAAAGCATCTGTTTTCAGGAGCTGTGTACATTAAGATAAAAGGGAGAACAGATCGTTACTTTACCTTTTCCAATCCATTTAGTCAAATTGTTTATTTCAGCATATACTCTAAAGAATCTGCAAGCATCAAATTCATTAGTGTTTGGTGCCCTCCTCCCTGCCAGTGGCACTTCAAACTGAAATAAATCAGAGCTATGAAATACCTGATCTTTGGTAAATGAAGTGAAGAAAGACAAAGATTTTGCTGGCCACAAATATAGCAGAAAGAAGCAATCTCACCATGAAAGATGTAGATGTCCAAATGATAGGAAATGTTCCATTCCTATTTTACATAGAGTATTTTATGGAAATGAGATACACGTGTATAGAAAAAAAGGCCAAAGAGTGATTGAAGAGAGAGCAAAGTATTTCTAATGAAGAGAGCCATAGGCAAGGGTGATGAGAAGAGTTTTTGCCCTTTATTGATTTTGGGAAACATCCCAGCAGCTGCTTTTTAATCGAATACTATACACTGGATTGACTAGAGAAATAATTTTCAATTAGTGAATATTTCTGCTTTCTCAGTGTTGCCACTGTGAAAACTCTACATTCCAGAAGAAGAAAATCTGAAAAAATTCTAACAGGAGCAAACTCAATTTTCCTTCCTTTTAAACTGCATAGCCCTGTAATGTATACCATTGCCATTGTTAATAACGTCATAAACTTTGTACCAAGTTTGCAAGCCCTTAGGACAAAGGCTTATGAGGTCTGCTCTGCTTCCACTTTCTCAACCTGCCTGCAGCTTTTCTTACTTGATCTAGCTCTAAGAGCAACTAATTTCATTGACCTCATGTCTAGGGTGACTTTGTTTTTCTTCTGATTATCACTGAGTGGTACCACCACGGTTTTACTACTCTAATGTAATGAAATAGTGTGGAGAAATACAAGCCTGGTATGACAGCAGGAAGTCTGAGGAATGAGGCGGCAGGACATGGCATAGAGGAGTGCAGGCATGGGTTGGTAAGAGTTGACACTGGAGATTAAGCAACTCAGCAATGGTCATTTGAAGAAATACATACCTAGAACTGGACAAAATTATTTTTATGGGTAACGTAGGAGGAAAAAAAAAAAAAAAAAAGAAGTACCTAACACATATAAGGTACTACGTATAGTAAATTTGGATGCAACACGAAGCTGCAGACTAATGAAATGTAAAGACATGTTGGCAAATGTGTTAAAATGATCCTATGTGAATCTTAGAGTGAGGAGAAAGACAGAACTATCAACATCATGTGCCTCCTGATAAAAAAACAACAGAGGTTGACATCTCACCAGTCTTCCAGCACTTCAGAGCTACCAACTTTGCAGCCCAACAGAGCAGTGGAAGGGTAAGCACAACATCAAGAAAGGGATAAAAGCTAAGTGTGCATTTCAATGTTAATTGTATTATTACTATTATTGAGACTTTTGTATAGTAGTATTCTAACTGTATTATTATTATTTCTGTATTTATTTCTGTAACAACTAGATTCAGATTAAAAATTATTATTGAATTAGATTTTTAAGATTTCAAGTATACTAACCATAAACTCCTGGCTTATATGACTTATATGTAAAGTGTTTCCTTCTTTCTGTAAAAAGATATTAAGTCTAATGGCTGAAACATAACACACTGAAAAGAATTTATTAACTCTGACACAAAAAGCCTCCTAGCCCACCTCCCCTTCTCTAACTGTGACCATACAGGTGACTGCTGGGTGCTCTTAAGAATGCTCTACTCAGAGGATTCCTGAACTTACTGGAAGCTTTCTGGATTTTACTTATGAGTCTTGAATGTAAACTCTGAAACTAAAACACTCAAACCTGTCTGCCTGAAGGTAGTTAATGGCAGCAATATTGAGGCACTGTGGTCAATATCCCATAGAAAAAGCATCCAATTTCTTGACATTTTCTTCAAGTACATGTAGTGACTTCCTTGTGTGCTTCTCTGCTGAATTCTTCCCTTTGTTTGTTGTTAATTTTCTTTTGTCCTTTTTGTTCTTTATTTTCCCTATATTCCTGTATTCAGTATAGTTCTTCTTGTGAGTCATATGTATTCCTGTCCACCAACCCTCTATCAATCCCTACCATTTAAAACATTTCTAAACACCAAGTCAAGCAATGCTCACTCTCTGTTATTTTTAAAAGCTTCTATTGCAATTTCCTTTTCATGTTCTGTTCTACTGGCAGGACCTTGACCAACAGGGTAGTCCGTGAGTCTTGCCTTACCTTTAGGGTAGAGGTAGAAGAGTCTTTTTTCTTACTACTCAGCCTTCCCCTTTTCTAAAATGTATATATATATATATATATATATATAAATTTCTTTTCTTTTCCCTATGACCTTACATCATTCATTTCTGTACCTGCACATAGTCTTTCCAGAAAAGGTCAGGACTGCCTCTTGGGTTATTCTAGCTCTTTTCAGTTCTTTTTTCTCCTTCTTCAGATAACATCTTTAGAATCACTGATGCTCACCAGGTGATCATAAAACCTTTTGTCAGGCCACATTTCCCAGACACTTTTTTTTTTTTTTTTTTTTTTTTTTAAACTCTGACAGCATGTCCTGTGCTTAAACAAGCTCCCTTTGTAAGCAATCCCTTTCTTTCCATAGCAACGTAGAAAAGCTATCTATATATATAAATGTGTTGGGAAAGTATTGGTTCATAAATTTGACTCTTCCAATTCTGTCTGTTTTTCCCTCAAGCTGGTAAAAACAGGGGGAAGGTTATATTCAGACAAGGTAGTGAGATCCCTTATTAGAATGTGGCTGCCATTGCTTGTGCTAAAAACCACATGTACACACAGGGGTGATTATTGTCAACATTTTTGTTAAATTGACATTTCTCTTCCTTTCCAATGACACTCTCCTAGCTCTCTCCACCTCAACATCAAATATCAATTGCAGTCAGACCCATATTGTTTACTATACTAGTAAATTAAACTACTATACTAGATACTAGCTTATGCTATAAAAAGTAGTGTTCACCATAAGGGATTTACACATCTCTGTGGTTCCTATTTGCTTTCTGAAATATGCACATGCTTTTTTAATAATACCTCTCCTTAGTGGGGTCCTTTTCATCCTTTCCTGTGGGATTCTTCACAGAAAACTTCAAATTGTCATTTATCCATATAAGATGACAGGGATTCCTTTCACTTTAGAAGCACACACATACCTGTGCCTACAGAAGCACACATGCAAAGGCTTTTGTGGTTTTGCTTCCACAGTAATAATCAAAAGAGGCATTAGCTGTGGAGTGACCACTCCATTTTTCATTTTTCTTTTTTGTTGTTGTTGTTGTTGGTTGGTTGTTTTGTTTGTTTGTTTGTTTGTTTTTTGAAAATGAACTTTTAAGATGCTGTGGTAATGGCTTGCATGGCTCAAAATGGACTCAGTCATCTTGGAGGTCTCTTCCAACCTAGACGATTCTGTGATTCTGTGATTCTGTGAAAATGAAAAGTGCATCTCCGAACAAGAATGCCAGTACAACCTCCTTGGAATAATAATATAAAAATAAAAGAGTTGCTCAGCTGCACTACCTTTCAAGTGACCCTGGCTGACCTTTTTTATCTGAATAAATAACACTAAATAACTGTGGACGACATGCTCACAACTGGAAGGCTATTTGTTCATGAGATATCTTAAAGAAAAATAAACCTTCTGTCTCTGTGGAGAGCACAGAGGCTTTGTAACGTGACAAAGGAAGACCACAAAAAAGGAATGCCAACAGGGCATGAGAGCAAACAGGATTATCTGCTGGGATGTGCTCTTTAAACTGTGATAATGTTTAACTTCTCACAAGCAGGTGTGATGGTTGACACCTCTTTTCATGCAAAGCCTGGCCCCAGGTCACCCACAGGCACATGGTACTAATAGATTTCAGCAGGTTCCACAGAATAGCATTGTAAAAGTAAAAAAAAAAAAAAAAAAAAAAAAAAAAGTAAATAAATAAATAAAAGAGCTAAAGTATGCAGCTGATAAAGCCAACATATTTTGGAATGGAAATGGCATTTGCAAATAGCTTTTTTTTTTTCTTTTTTTTTTTTTCTTTTTTTTTTTTTGCTTCCCCTCACTGCTTTGCAAACTAACATCCCATTAATAAGAATTTAAAAGTTTATGCCAAAGAAAAAGTATTGACCTTCAAGGTAATGCTATTAAAATGTAATTTGATTCAAATGAATGGAGTTGAGAAGAATCTTTGCAGAAAGTGCAGTACTGTCTTAATTAATAGTGCATTAATGTGCAGAAGCAGAAGGTTAAAGACATTAATGTATTTGCAGAAAAAGACTGACCAGAAGTCAAAAATACTTAAAATACTAATGAATGTTTTTAGAACTCTGATTTTATCCAAAAGTCAGACTCTTCTTTTCTGTACCAATCTACTTCAGCAAATAAAAGCAAAATCCAGACTCTCCAAATCACGTCAGATCACCTAAGCAAAGACCATGATCTAATAATAATCCTTCTTTTACATCCCCTTTGATCAGGTTTTGGTGATATAGTCACCTCTGTACTGAGTGAAATCTCAAGACTATGACTGGAAAAATTTGGCCAAAGCACGTTTGTCTAAAAATGTTGACGTTGCTGAATTGATGAAATGTGTCATCAATTTTTCAACTATTTTTTTTTTTAAGAAAACAAGGTAACCTAGAACCTGAGGAGAATAGCAAGAAGACGGATACATTCTCTTTAAGGTCTATCATAAAATAATATTTTATTAAGAAAAAAAAAATAAAGGCAAAAAATGATACTCTGATACTTGTAATGTTTTTCCCCTGTAAATGAAAATGTTCCTTCCCTTCCCTTCCCTTCCCTTCCCTTCCCTTCCCTTCCCTTCCCTTCCCTTCCCTTCCCTTCCCTTCCCTTCCCTTCCCTTCCCTTCCCTTCCCTTCCCCCTACCCCTTCCCTTCCCCCTACCCCTTCCCTCACCCTTCCCTTCCCTGATCTTCCCTGCCCTGCCCGGCCTTGGCCTTGCCTCATCCCTTTTTATGTCTTGTTGAACTGAACAACAATGCTGAACTGAACAACAATTATTTGACTTGATTTGACTACAAGGGGAAAAGTATGCATTACCTCTCTTTAGTGATCTGTTCCAGTGCTTGATTACTCAGGGTGTAAATTTATGCTTAATTTCCAATTTCAATTAGTTTGGCTTTGGGTTCCAACTATTTATGCTTATTATTTTTTTTTTTCCATCATTGTATTTTTTGTCTAGGAGAATATTCAGGCACTTAAACACATCACTAAATCATTATGATGAACTAAAGCAGATTGAGCTCTTTTAGATTGTCACTCAGGGATTTTTGTGTAACCCTCAAATCATGTTGTTCCTAAGATACTAAAATTTTAAGGAAGTCATTCATGTTCACCTGGCCTGTTTTGATGAGCTCCATCTGGAGTTTTCTATCTTTTTAATTATTCTGTGCATTAGAGTCATGCAATATTACAGTCATGGGCATCCTCTTCCACACATTTTGGTCATCTTTGTATAATCATAAGAGTGAAAGCAGCTGAGATCAAGAATTCTTGTCATTTCTATGTGTGTCAACTGTTTCCTAGCTTTAGTCAGACTTACATCAGTCAGAATAATAAAAACTATCAAACCAAGATTTGATACCAAGATTTGATATCAAGATTGGGTTGTTTTACAACAACCCAAGGGATGCTGTAAAACAGAAGATTATATAAAATAATTATTTGCTGTTAAATTTCAATTTCAATTACAAGCAAATATTATAACGGTGTCATGAATTTCTGAATAGCTCTTTTCAGAACAGTCCAAAGTCTGTTGTGCTACAACTTGTACATGGTCCCCTTTCAGATGGGCATACCAGAACTGTACACAGCATTCCAACAAATTAGTATGTATGTAAAGTCATCTACTTGCATGTATTTTTTTTTTTTTTTAGTCATCCATACATTTCATTAGTTTTTTTGTTGTTGTTGTTTGTTTGTTTGTTGTCTCAAAGGTACATGGGACACATGTTGAATTCCTTGTCCATGTACACATACAGAATCTCTACAGAGATGCAGAATGTACTTTTTCTCTTCACAGGCTGCACTAATATTTGGCTGTATTAATATATATATATATATTGGATAGCTCCCAGTTTATTAAGTGAGGCAGGTGCTGCCATCTTGGTATCAATAGTAATGGAGAACCTTTTGTGTATCAAGTCATATTCTCCTGGGTCACAAAATGGAGGAAAACATCCCTAGAAATCACTCTCTTCCTATGTATCACTTTTTTCAAGGATTCATCCTGACCCATAGCTCTGAATTAAATTTGCACACCTTCAGTATTGTTAAATTGCCAATAGGTATTTTAGATTTCTGTTTGGAATTTCACATATATTATAGAAATACCACATTCATAGGAGATAAAAGCACTGTTGGTGCATGTAGCTGTAATGATTCTAGTGCAATAAAAAGTGTTTGTGAGTTATGGCTGATAAAGGTGTTAAAAAGCTGAAAAACTAAAACTTACAAACAAAACTGCAGGCACTATGACATCTATAGTAATATTTTTCTTTTCCTCTGGGAATGTGAAGCAGAATATTCTTTAGGCCCTAAAGACCTCCTATGCACACTTTTGTCCCTATTAATCTCTGCAAAAAATATGTATATATTTTACTCTGCAAACAAACTGTGATCACCAGACTTTTAAATTAATACCTCTTGTCATCATCCAAAATGACAACCAGTCAAAGGGGAGTATCTATGGGGCAGAGGGGAAGTGAGGGCAGTAGACACAATATGCTACTGATTTATTATTGCAAGAATGTCAGACCATTTCACAATATTTAGCAGTAAATATGTTTTTGATAACAGGTTGTTTTTAAAGGAAACTTTCTGGGGAAATAAAACGTTCCCTTGCTTCCTGCTAAGTGAAGATACTGAATTAGTCAGGCTTTCCTTATTTAAATGTAATCTCTCTTTTTCTCGTTCACCTGTTCCATGTGAAATTTATTGTAGTTCATGAGTGACTGGTATCACATGAACAAGTGATGAATTCATTGGAATAGGCTCCTGGTGTTTCATGTCCCAGGTTTAAAGAAGGTAATAAACCTTCCTGTACACCAGATGACTAGCAAATTAAAACCTTGAATTATTAGAGACCAAAACCAAGTTTCCCAACATGATGGTGGAAGTGTTAAACACTTATTATTTAGATACCTGTGGTTAATTCCATAAACCAGGCTTTGTTTTGACTATAAATTACACAGCTAATATATCTTATAAATATAATCTTGTTATTTTTCTGGCATTACTTGAAATCACCTAAAGTAGTTAATTACATGTGTAATAATATGCATGAACATTGAACAATGGCCTAGTTGTTACTTAATACACTTTCAAAAGACATCTGTACCAATAACTGGGGCCAAATTTTGAAGAGTTGTGTTGTGATGTAAATGTAGGTAAACAGTTGCAACAAACAATGGCAAAAGGAGGACATTGGGGAGCAGAGGTTATCAGAGGAAGAGGAAAAAGAGGAAAGAAGTACTTAAGTTTCACACATAAGGTTTTACTAAACAATCACTACAGTATTTCATGAAGGCAGTCTGAACTTTTCAATTACATTTTACATCGATATAGTTGAAAGTCTTTTTTTAAAGCACTAACTGAATTTCAGTAAGGAAAGTTGAGTTTGTTTTCTTTTTTTTCTTTTTGCCACTTATTGATACAAAATATCAGGCTTCAAACATTTGAAAATTAGGAAGGCCAATTCCACACACATATATATATATGTTGAGATATACAAGAATTTTAATATGTATATTTAGCACTGAAACTTAGCCTTCCAAGGTCTCAAATGTAGTGTGTGTATTACACCCCATGCCCACAAACTCAGTTTATTTATGAGAAAAAAAGTTGTGAGTGAAGAAAGCAGTATTTTTGTGATTGAATGTAGCAACTAGATTTAGAGTCCTTTAAATCATCTCATTGAAGATGGATAGAGTTAAGTTCTCAGTAGGGGAGGTTTAAAAATGTTAGAAAATATATTTACAGAACCTTCAGTATGGTTCTGTAACCATTTGAGAACAATTTTTAAGGTCCTAAACTACTCTTGGTCTCAGTCTGAAAGCTCAGCTAAAAGAAAAATAAATATTTATTTAAAGATTAGGCTAACAGAATGGAACGTTATCTGACAGAGAATAAAATATTTAATTTAGCTATTAGTAACACCACATGTGAGGCTTTATGCTAAATTATAATCTATTTTTAAAGAAGATTTTAAACGAACATTAGCAACATAAGTCTCACACTGATATCCCAGTTAGTGAATAATTGTAGGATTGAGTAGCTGAAATAAAACATTAGGATGGTCTTTATAGTTTTGCCTACTACATTGGAATTTGTTAGTATGACTTCCTCCTAAACTAGTATTATTAGCATAGAGGAGTTCAGTCTTATTTACAAAAGTATTAGTCATTATTTAAAACAAATCTCAGTCTTTCTGTCAACTCCTTTAAGATTTATGAGAAAAAGGTTCAACATTACTCCTTTACAGATATAAATATATTAGAAAATTTTTGGTCTTGAAAACCTGTGGAAAAATGGAAGTTGGCTATCAAGCAAAGAATTAATATTTGCTAAGTTAGCCCAGGAAATCTGTTAGAATTAACAATTAAGATAACCTTTGTTGTAACAGTTAACTTGGTGAGGATGACTCTTCCAAAACACTAGAAGAAAATTATTGCATTACCATGTTATTGAAGGAGAATTTATATTATCTTACATATCCATTTTAAACCAAATAATGTATCTAAAAGACCTAGTTATTCATTAAGCACTGCTTGGTTCATTCAGGCTTATTCCTGTGTTCCTTAATCAAGCATTACTACAGTTTTCAATACAATGTAGAATTGCAGAAAGGAAACTGTTCTAATTCTGTCCAATATAAAGAGACAGACTAATACTTGTTTGGTTTGTAGACCTAGTGTACAGTGCTAAAATGGGAAATTGCTGTAATACTGGTAGATTGAGACAAAATGTTCACTAGCGATCAAAGTTAGATTTAAAACATGGTACTCATGGTGCTGAAGTATCACCAGTTACTCTAAAAAACTGGGTGCAGACTCTGAAATTGAGTGGTGAAATGAAGATGTTTCTTGTGGATGGATGTTAAATTCATGTTTTTGTCTGCCTTCTTCTATGTATTGGAACTTTATACATTGAATTGAGACTAAAAACAAATAATCTGGGTGAACTTTCCACTATTATTCACTTCTTTTAGGCATCTTAGGTGGGAATTAATTTGTCTCAGTTTAGATTTCTACAACATAGCCAACTAATCAGCAGAGAGAAAAACAAAGAAAGAAAGAAACAAACAAAAAACACATTTAGGGAGCAGCTCATCTTCAGGGTGAGATGAATGATATACAGAAAGTGCTCATTTTTCTCCAGTGATTATAAAAGAGAGTTCAGATGTAGACACCTACACTGCAGATGCATTTGGTTAGGTGAACTCCACTTTTTCTGTCTTTTACTAGCGAGGGGAAGAAATCAGCAAAACTCTACTGTTCTGTTTCACTGATGAGCATGTATGTGGCACTATATCATTAAGGGA
The DNA here is from genome assembly GCA_011076525.1 of Nettapus auritus. Lineage (NCBI taxonomy): Eukaryota > Metazoa > Chordata > Aves > Anseriformes > Anatidae > Nettapus > Nettapus auritus. Next base: position 39,167,039 of record CM021765.1, on the reverse strand, counting down.
TTAGTCTTTTAACAAAAGAAAAACTTGACACAAGCTTTCCACATAAATCAAGCTTCGGTAAAAAGAGTGGCTTACTGCACTGATACATTGGAGAGTGGTCATAAAGATGTTCCACTCCTAACAGCAAGAACCTTGCTTTAACTGAATTATAGAAAAACAGTTTTACATACAATGACATTTTAAAAGTAGTCTTCTCTGTCCATGTTCTTCTTCCATGGAGAACTGCAAAAGATATTTGGCCACATATCACTCTGGCATAAGTGGGGAAAGGTTTTTTCTTTACTCACATAGAATATCAGCTCATTATCAATATTATTCAACCACTTGAGTGCTGATCTACTGGGAATAGCAAGGCATCATAATCCTGTCTCCAGTCTTTTGATTTACTGTTTGACTAATGACAGCAATACCCTCAGTATTGCATAAGGATTATGTCAGATCAAATTTCTGTATACTCTGTGTTCTGGATAATATCATGCAAAATATTATTCAGCATGCTCAGTGATTTGCAGTGCAGGTCACAAATTAAGAGTTCTGAGTTACCTACTTGTATGTGGTCTGTCCATGGCCTCACATTTGTGAGACTTTAGTACTTCTTGGTGCAGAGCAGAGAGTAGCTTTTGAAGGAGCCATTTGCATCTGCTTTCAGTGCTGTATCTCCGGAAAAGAATTGACAATCATATTATTTTCTTTTAGTCATATTACTACTTACTTATATGTAAATAGTCCTTATATGGGTTCAAAAAACAACAGAAAAATCATGGAAATAGAAATAATTCAAGGCTATTAGCTAACAACAAACAAACAAACAAACAGTTCTGTATTTTTAAAGTTCCTGAACCCTAACTTTTTGGAACAGTATTCTGGGGACATAGAAGCACATAGACACTCTATTCTCACAGATTTTAGGAATTTGGTAGAGTCTTTCGTCAAAAATAAGGTAGCAATGGATCTTTGTTTTTGTCTATTACATTCATATTTGTATTCTTACATTAGTTGCTTATTGAAGCTTGTTTCATCATGTGGTGGGGATTATAATTTAGTTCTAAGAAGTGGGTACCACTTGCCTGAGAGAAAACTTCATAATCTTTACAGCTTACTCACCATATGTGCTCAAAAAAATGTGGTAAAGGGAATGCATTCATGTCTTTATGCCAGCCTAATTCTGAGTTGCTCTGGTACAAAAGGTATGGTGAGTCCTAGATGTTTTTTCTCCCCTAGATATTCAGGGTAGCACATGGCAGCATGATGACAATCTCATCTCTCACATGTTCCCACTGAAGATCACCTCCACTGGGTACGTGCACAAAGGTGGATTAGAGTTGCTTGTGTTGACCCTGTGCTGTGTAAAAGGAGTATCTCAGTGATGTGCACAACAGGAATTTCTCAGGGAGTAGTTCTGGGCCCCATCTTTTAATATCAGATGCACTGTAGCAGAGCAGCAGAATTTAATTTGTAATCTGTAAAGTGCCTATAAATAAAAGCTAAATATTTTCATTTTCTTTGTGGTAAACCTGTAAGTGTGGACCTGAACCACGAAAACACCACCAGTCTTTAACTCATCTATGTTTCTATCAATTTCAAGTCTTACTGCCAAGTTGCGGTATTTGGTGAAGTGTTCTGAGTTAATTAAAAGTGATAGCAAAGAAAGATTTTTTTTTTCCTCTGATAATGTTGTTCTCTCATTCAGCCAAGCAAATTCTAAATGCTTGACCATGTTATTCGACCTCCTACAGCCTGTCACTAAGCTTGAAAGAAATGCCATTTCTTCCAACAATCACTCAAAATTCTTGGACATATGGTGTCTCCTTCTGTAATTTCATTTGATCTTGATAAAAATCAAAGTATGAAAGTTTATTTTTCAGAAAACAACAACAACAACAAAACCTCCAAAGAAATGTAATGTCTTGTTGAAATGACACACCAGGAAAAGAAACAAAAGGGAAGGGAAGGGAAGGGAAGGGAAGGGAAGGGAAGGGAAGGGAA
>CM021765.1:39138290-39164653 GCA_011076525.1 Nettapus auritus | reverse complement strand
AAAGGATAGGAAAGGAAAGGAAAGGAAAGGAAAGGAAAGGAAAGGAAAGGAAAGGAAAGGAAAGGAAAGGAAAGGAAAGGAAAGGAAAGGAAAGGAAAGGAAAGGAAAGGAAAGGAAAGGAAAGAGAGAAGGAAAAGAAAGAGAAAAGGAAGAGAGAAAAGATGGAAGAGGCTTTCAGAGATCATCCTGCCTGACCAGTCCAGGGCTGATCAGAAATTAAAGCATGTTACTGAGGGCTCTGTCCAAATGCCCCTCGAACACTGGCAGGCACGGGGCATAAACCACCTTGCTAGGAAGCGTGTTCCAGGGTTTGGCCACTCTCATAGTAAAGAAATTTTTCCTAGCATCCAGTCTAAACCTCTCCTGGTGCAACTCTGTACCATTCCCATGCCTCCTGTCTTTGATGTCTAGGGAGCAGAGGCCAGCACCACCCTCCCTGCTCACCCTCATCAGGAAGCTGCAGAGACCCAGGAGGTTGCCTTTCAGACTCCTTGTCTCCAGCCCAAGCCACCCAAGTGATCTCAGCTTCCCCTCAAAGGACACACCTGCCAGCCCTTTTCCCCTTGTCACCCTCCCTTAAGTACCTTAAACTTCATATTGTGGAGCTCAGAATGGCACACAACATTCAAGGTGAGGCCATGCCAACATAAAATACATTGGGTGAATCACCTCTTTTGACTGGCTGGCTATTCTGCAAAGACTTCAATATCTAAGATGAAACGGTGTCAGGTAGGGCTGGTTAGATTTTCAGTTTATTCTTTCATTTTCAAACAAATTTGACTCTTTCTTTTGTGGAGTACAGGAAAACTCATTGGTTTGGCAAATATGCCTGTCAATGTTTTAGGACTGAATGTTTTTTTTTTTTTTCCTTCATAAATATGACTAGAACAGTGTTGTCTTTGCCTTGAGAGCAATGTCTGCAGTTGATATCTTCTTCCCAGTATAAGGGAATGTGATTTGACTTGGGTCACACAGGCATACCAGATTTCATTTCCAACTACAAATATTCTTCATGAAATATTTTTGAAAATTTCATGTAGATAATTTTTTTTTTTTTTTTTTTTTTTTTTTTTTTTTTTTTACTGAGTAACAGAGCAGGCCTTTTAAAACAAAAGCATGGCTGTCATACCTTGGTGATACTATAAACACAAATACTGTGGGTTCGCTTGTATTGATTTAGCATACTGATTCTCTTTAATGCCCTTAAATGTTTTGGTTCAAAACCCATTTAAATCATGAGTTATTACTGGTGCAACAGAAGACTTTACAACTGTTGAAGGATTTGTTAGCTTAAACAACACCCCAAAGTGGGATTCTTCTGGATGATTGATTTCACAACATTTCAACTTGCAGTATGGATAAAAAAAATACCCAGTGTTCTGACTGACCTCAATTAATCATCAAACCCTTCAATAGGGTTGACCTAAATTTGCTTTTTGTGTTGTTGTGATATCTCACAGGTGAAGTTAATGTGCAGAAAACTAGCAACTGTTCTATGATTTTAGAACTTACTTTCATGATAGATCAGAATGACCTCAAACTTCATCATCACTAGTAAATGTTTAATCTATTTTTTATTCTGTGTTTATAGTAATAATGTCACACACTTTTTTTGAGAAGAGAGAATAGAGGAAAAATTGCAGAGATTTTAATATGCAAAGTGTCATATGATATGATACAATATGATACAGTATGATACGATATGACACAGTATGCTGTGACACAGTATGATATGATATGATGTGATATGATTATATGAATTTTGGCCAGAGAAAACTGGATTTTGGAAAACAAACATGAGAGTATGCAATTAAATTGAATGCAGTGAATGTTTTGAATGAAAAACAGGACAGAGTCTCTGAAGAAATGATGTAGTGTCCCTCAGGAGGAGCTATGCAGGAGATCTTGAGAATCCACACTTTGCTTTAATTATTCTAGCTGGCATATGTTCTTGGTGCTTAGCTGTTCCATAAGTAATTCTGTTCACTTAGATAGAAATCCTTGTAAAAGCAGGTTGCCTTCATGTTCTTGTGAACCATCTCTGTTCAGGGACTGCAATCTATAACAGAGGAAAAAAAAAAAAAGGAATACCTGGATTTAAAAAAAAAAAAAAAAAAAAAAAAAAGTCATTTATTGTTCTTCTGATAAGATAGAGATTTACATGGCCTTTGCAATGTGCTACCATCCAACAATACAAATTGTTACGGGAAGCTTTTGTTTGTTTTACAAAGATACCATCTCTAAGTAGATGTCGCTGTCTTCAGTGGTTTCCATTTATCATGTTGCACCTGTATTTTCACTGAAAGTGTCATGTACTGCCACTCTGAAATTTTTCCATGTTACCTTTTGTCAGTATGAAAATTATTTAGCATCACAAAAAATCCTGAATTGTTGTGCATAAAAAGAGTAAGTAGGCTGCTGTCAGTCTTCCTAAACCATGGAAAAGATCATACAAAAACCTATTCTTTCCCTGAAATGAGTCCAAGAATATAACGAAAATGCATTGTTTTTGATTTTCACAAAAAGTTTGTTTGAGGGTGAGTGGTTACAGTAGAGATCTCAGTCTGGAATCCTGAAGATTTAGCTCTGGGCAGATAGGTGGGAAGCCTCAGGTGGAAGGCTGAGTGAGGCTGGCAGGCTGGAGCTCAGAGAGCAGAGACAGTCATGTCTGCCATGCTGCCAGGACAGCAGAGCATGGAGCTTGCCAAAGATGCAGATGTAACATGTCCAAGAAGGCCTTCCCCAGCTTGGCATCTGTGACCTGCAATCCCTGTTCAGAAGGGAAAAAGGAATATTGTTTTATGATGGGCCGCAGTTTTCTTGTGACTCATTCTTTTAGATCCATCAGGGGAATTCCTTGTGCAAGGGTCATGGAGCCAGCTGATGCTCTGTCAGTCAGATGCAGAACAGCTCCTAAGGACTGTTGATGAAACTTGGCAGCATCTCAAAACCTCTGAGAAAAGCAGATTCAGCCAGCAGACAAAGAAAGGACTGAATACTGTAGAAGATTTAAGGGAGTAGTGGCTCTATTGTCATGTAATGCTGAATTGCCAGAATAAAACTTGATTTTCATCATATTTTACAATGCACTGATTGTATGGAATCTATCAGTCCAACAATAAGTTATGCCTTCACCATGATTATAGCACATCTTGTATAAATGACTAAACGAGAAGCTAAAATTGCTGTGGCATAGGGATTTATTTTACAATAGGCCTTTTTGCATAATGCTATGGTGATGTTTCAGCTTGCTCTGACTTACGCATCTTTAGAACATCCTGTCAAAGGATTCTGAATTAATATTGCCACTAGGGGAGGATAGCATTGACAAAATGGGAGTAAAAGAGACACAAAAATAGACAAGCTCTCTGCTACTCAAAAGAAGTAGAGGGAAAAGGGAGAAACAGCTTAGTGCCATAAAAATTTATGATTTATACACATTAAAAATTAGTAGAAAGATGAACAATTAGAATCAGAGTTTGTATTTTGAATGTCAGAGCACTCACAGACACACCTCCTCTTAGGAATACATTTGCTTTACTTGTTACTGTTTGTTTCTTAATCAGCAAGGCATTTATGCACTCAAAATTCATGAGTTTAAAGTAAATCCTCCTCCAAAGATTTTCCAGTAGAAAAGATAGATTTCTACTCTGCTTCCTATACATGGAAGGATACTCTGGGATACCAAACTTTAAGCATGTTTATCATATTCTCTGAAATATACCTAAACTCCCCACTATCAAGTTATTAGTGCTTTAGTGAACATTTAGATGCAGTTGAGGAAATAGGAAATTTTTCAGAATTATTAGTGTAGCATCTTGCAATAGAGGCATGCTTGCAGCTAGTGAGAACGGCTGCCAAGCTAAAAATATAATGATGTTTGAGTGAAAATGAGCTTCATTTCACTATCTGTTCGCACATCTTCCTTGTAAAAAGAATGTGACAATTATTGGGTAACACACACATTTTTGTGCAAAGGGCAGGGCAGGGCAGGGCAGGGCAGGGCAGGGAAGGGCAGGGCAGGGCAGGGCAGGGCAGGGCAGGGCAGGGCAGGGAAGGGAAGGGAAGGGAAGGGAAGGGAAGGGAAGGGAAGGGAAGGAGTCTGCAGTAGCTTCAGGAGGAGGAGTTGTTCTTAGAGCACAGAGGTCAGCAATCAAAAGGGACATTTTATCACTATATTCAACCCCATACTCTCCATGAGAAGATTTTAATACATACTTCCTATGATGTTTGGTAGTTACATCCAGTGGAAAATTGCTTTATTCATATAAGTAAATGATTGAAGTGCCTAAATTTAGCTGTCTTGTGCCAGTGAAAATGCTTGAGATACCTAAGATAGGTAGCTGGCAGACAGGAGGTAGCAGTATGGGAGACATGCTAGTTTGTAACATGGAAGCTGGAGGCCAGATAGGGGTCTAAAATGCATCAGACACAAAAGTTTAGGTATCCAAATGGGTCTTGTGGGGAGCGTATACCAACTTGAATCTTCAGAGTTGTTTTGCAATAGACACCTCTCCATCTGAAGCTTTTGCAGTTTAAAATTAATTAATTATTTATTGATTTAGAAAGGGCAAAACAAAGAAGCTTCCAACCTAGTGATTAGGGAACACACTGGAGAGACAGAATTCCTGGATTTCAGGCACTGACAGATGCAAACTCTTACCAGAAAGGAGTCACTAAAAAGGCAGGAAGATAAGTAGCAGTGTCTGCTCTCCTTGGGAACATTGGATACTGGTGTGCTGGAGGATGGTCATGGATGTGGTATGAGAGCTGTTGCCCCGTTCACAAACCAGAGACAGCCATCAAATTGATCTTGCAGTTACAGATGGTTAAAGTCCTGGCCAAACTGCGACAAAAATGTTTTTTGACAACACTAAAGCACTATCTCTACTAATCAATCCTTACATATTTCTGGCCTGGAGTGTTAAAATTGGAAAGCAAACAAATTAAAGACTAAAGGCAGGTGTCTATATGGAAAAAAGAAAATACTGTAATAGAAAGAAGCCTACCAGAGAAGTGGCTTTTTTATTGGTGGTGGAATTTTATTTATTTATTTATTTATTTTGGGGGGGGGTTGATACGGATAAATATATGTCCTATTATTTTACTTCTAACTTCTTCTGGCCTAGTTTTGGATCCTAGATGATTAAAAATAGCATTGAGGTCAACCACATCTGTAAATCAACAGGAAGGCAGACCTTCTTTTCAGCTTTTGTGGATGAATACAGACATTTCTCACATCTCTTTCTTTGACTTTTTACTGAAATTAGAAATACATGGATAAAACAAATCCTAGCTACAGCCATAGAGCTAGCAGTGGTCACTAGAGCATAGCTTCAAAGACTCATACCATGCCTTTCCTCCCAAAAGTCAGCTATTTACAATAGTAATAGCTGGCAGGATCTGACTGTTCGGAATCACTGGCACCTCACCAGGAAACAGAAAGTCTATTTATAATGGATTTGGACATATTGTAAATGAAGTAGAATATATCATGCTTTAAAGTCAAGGACAACTGTCAGTGTTGCAGAGGGGCTAGATGAGGCAAGAAGGACTTACACAATCACTTGAAATTGTAAACATTCAAAGCTAATAAGAAAAGAGGCCCAGCAGCAATGAAATGTGAGATTAGCCAGACCGCAATTATCCCAGTAATAGTATGGTATATGTTTCTTCTTTACTGCTCTTGTGTGGATTACAAAATGGATTCTAAACCAGAGCTGGATAAGCCTGAGAATATTGTACTTATATTCAGTTTAAGAGCCAGCAGGAAAATCCGAAGAGACTTCTAGTCTCACTGAGACCCTTGCTTGGCCTTACAGTCAGGAAACAATAGCAACAAAACATTACGGCCTTAAGAAGGAAGAAATAAAACCTGAAAAAAATGTTAGATTTTCCCTGTTTAACTCAATTATTAAGTGGACCAGATCCTACATTTTTAAATCTTCACTTAAATGATCAAAGTCTGCTTCTTGTCTACATTGTCTTTCAGTGTATCAATGTAATTACTCAAAACCCTGAAAGATGAGGGCTCATCTCCTTGGACAGACTGTTCACCAGAAAGAAAATTTTAATGGAAAAATGTAATTACTTTTTTTTGTTTGAATTTCAGCTAACTTCTTTTATTACTCTCACAAACCTTGTTTAATGTCATAACAAAGGGCTATCCCTAACCATGTGTTTGAGGTTACTGTCTTTCCCTCACCTATTCCTTTATTTTATCCTCAATGTTCTAATTCTAATGGTCACAACAATCCAGGCAACATGTCAATTTATTTTCACTCTGCCAGTCTTTACTTGTGAACAAACTTTTCTCTTTGGATTTAGTTTTTCTGTTGCCAAGGAACAATCTATTTCCTTCCAAGTTGTAAAATAAAATAAAATAAATTAAAATTAACTTCACTGATGAAGTATGGAAAAATCTGAAAAAGAAAAAAATAAAAATATATGCATTCACTCAGAAAGTTTGTTTTGCTGAATTTTAATTCCAGAATCCACCAGTCAAAAGTGTAAAAGTCACCATACTGTACTGCAGAAAGTTTTTTTTTTTTTTTTTTTTTTTTTTTTTTTTCCTCAAGAAATTTAGAGCATTAACAGTATTTTTTTTTTTTTTTCTGTCTGTAAGCTTTAGAGTTTAAAGGCTGAGGAATTTGGAGCAGGTTTGCATTTAGCTGCAAATATTTTGACAATTTTCTGGTATTGTAGTTGGTAGAAATTATAGCATCTAAATCTGTAATCAATGAAAAGTGCTGAAAACACACAACAAAATGTGCAAAAGTCAACAGATGCAGAATACAGATGGAGAGCAATTGGCACACTGCCTAACACCTTGCACCTATAATCGAGAAGCTATTTTGTCTTTATTTCCTTCTTTCCCTCTTAGCAAGATTGTTCTTCCAGCTTTGTAAATCATGTATAACTGAACGGGCACCAAGGTCTCTCTCAGGTGAGAGCTCAGCTGCTTCCTATGCAGAGGTTGCCAGCAACCCTAATTGCTGCCACAGGATGCCCAGTCTGGGCCACAATGGAGCCACAGCTGCTGTGCTGGCTTTTCTGCCACTGTATTAGCACACCGGCATAACCTTCCATCATTTTGGTTCTGCATTGATACACCAGCCTACAATGGGTGGTAGGTGAGGTCTCCATGTCCTAATTCTTCCTGGATATTAACTCTTTTCCTAGATGAAATTATCACCTATGGAGCTAAAACCCAGAGACAACACATCTCTCCTCTCATGCTTAAGTATATGTGGTTTGTACCTTTCAGCTCCTTACAGGGCTTGTCCCTTGCCACTCTTGACAACGACTGAAAAAAGTTTAACTGGTCAGCATTTATTAAATTGTGAAGGAAGCACCCATCTGGAGAACTTCATAGCAGTAAGGGGCTGACTGAGAGTTCCTGATGTGAGTTTCTTCACAGGAGAGAGAAATAACAGTCTTGGTCTCATTTGTGACGCCTTTCTAAGAGGTGTCATACAACCATGAGAGTCAGATTAGTTCAAATTCTGGATCCTAGCTATGTGTGACTTAGAGCTACCTCCATGCTCTAATACTGGCTGTCAAAAAATGTTTCCCTTTTGTTTTCAAAAGAATAAAAATAATGATAATCATAATACAGAAAAAAGCTCTGGAATCTTTCAGTACTCTCATTATACTCTCATTAAAGGAACACTACATATTTTAGAATTTTAAGCTAGGGGAGAAGAAACACTTCACAATGGTATACAAGCAAAAAAAAAAATAATAATAATAAAAATAAAAATCATGAAAGCTCCTTAGGATATCCAAAAGGACTCCCCATTGAACACGTGTTTCTCAGGCAAGAGCCTGGGACCCAGTTTCGTGAATTACTAAATATAGAATGATTTCAGGTGTTCTCTGAATTCCTCTCTTTTCCACCCTGATAGACAGACTTATAAGTTCCAACATTCACTTCTTCTGTGACTCAAACATAACATTTGCAGAGGAAAAAAAAGGAATGAGGTTCATAGAGTAATCTTTGAAACTTAATTGGCACTGTCAGTAATCATAAGAATATCCCCTTTACTGCCCAAAACCATAGTGGGGAACAGGCTCGTAAACAATTGAATTATACTGACATAATGAGTCACTGAAAGGACCAGCTAATTATCTTAGTGGTATTGCTGCAATGTATTATAGTTCTATCCCATAATTTGGACAGTTTTGAATCTTTAAAAGATACTTGAACTTTTTCAATTTTGCTTTCTCTACATTTGAAATCAATGGAATAGCCACTCACTTACTGAAAACATCATTTTACCAGTGCTGATGCCTTTGAAAATCTCATCTTTAAAGCAGTGTGGAAATAACTGTGTAAGCATGTTTGCATGGACCAGGGAAGGGAAATCAAATTGCTTTTTAACACCACCTAATGGGCTGTAATGGACTAGATTTAATTAAAATCTCAAAGGAATTGCTGACCAGAACAAAAGGGACCATTTAGGTCTTGTAAGAAAACAGGTATTTACAGGAAAAAAAATAAAAATAATAATAATAATTAAAAAAAAAAAAATCAAAGCCAAAATAACATATTTAACTCTTCAGCAGAAACCTCTGGGTACTTAAGAAACCCTAACTTTCTACAAGAATGTTTGTTGAACAATGTCACCTTTCCTCCCAAAAAGCAGCACTGAACAGGGATGGAACTTGTTATTTATAATGACTTAAGGACACTGTGTGGTATATTTGCAGGCTGTAAAGCTGTTATGATCAGCTACGGCAACATCACAACAACTGGAAATATTGTCAGAATGCATACTTTCACTGTGCAATTGGAATTGCAACATACTTGAAAGATTTCATAGTTTGGAGACTCATTTTGGTTTTGGGGAAGCAAAATATCTTCTGCTATTGCAAATTATTCTGTGGTTTGGACCAAAGCAAAATGGAAACTTAAACAGCACATTACTTTGCCTTGGCAATCAGTATCATACTTTTTAAAATTTTGTTTATTTATTAGTCATTTTTCTTAATTTGTTTGGATATTTTTATAATAAATGTTTTATATACAATAGATATACAATACATTATTTATTATATAATAAATGTTTTATTTAAGCTGTTTTGGCTTGCTCTAAAATCATTGCCAACTTAAAAATATACATTTTTTAGGATGTGTGTTTTGATATTACATAAAAAGATTTAGAATAGAAGAGGTTATACCAAATCTAAAACTCCTTTCTGAAAAAGATATGCTATGCTACTTACCAAATCAAGAAAAGACTTAAATCAAGCACTTCCAATTTACTTTTTCTCATCAGCCTTAGGATAACGCATTAGGGGTTTAATGCAAGATGAATTCTGACATCTATCTTGTTGTAGATATACCATTTTCTGTAAAATTGTTTTTCAAACAGTACCAAGAATATGGCTAGCCTACCAGGCTTTGACTTGAAAATCAAAAGACTCAAATTTGCATTTTACCTTCTCTAATATAAATATTATAGAAATATTATTTCTCTTGCTGAAAAGTAGTCCTGTCTGTAGAAAATTAGCAAATAATCAGAGAGCAACAAAAAACAAATAATCTTTTTTTTTTTTTTTTTTTTTTTTTTCCACCTGGCCTTCTCACTGTCCTTCCAGCCATTCACCCTTACTTGTCATTATTCTGTGTTTGCCAAGCTTGAAACCAAATATATACAAGTAGAGTCCTTTCTATCTCATGCTGTGATCACACATGTTCTCAGTTTACTTTTCTTTCCACTAACTGGGAATATTCCACATCTTTACACCTTTGGAGGTGAAATAAAGGAAATGAAGATACATTAAGAAGCTAGAACTATAGCTTCCCACAGTAGCTAGCTAGTCTTTATAGCTTAGTCATTTATTTATTTCTCTATGGTGGTTTATTTTATTTCTAATTTTAAATAAAGTCCCAGGTGAATGAAATAAAGTTTTATATAGCAGTGGGGAAAGAGAGGGGATGAAGAAAATGGGGTCAAGCCTATGGGAATATGAGATGTAATCTTCAACTTTCTCTATGTTCTCAGGTTAGAAGGCAGACTAGTAAAGTACATTAATTTTTCTTCAGGTTTCCCATTGAAATACAACAATAAACAATATCTTATATATATTATATATATATAAATTTTTCTTATGTAAATATATTATTTTCAGTTTGGCTGTTTCCAGTAAAATTATTTTTAACTGGGATCTACTGCCATGGGCTAACAGTACTGCACTGTGATCGTTTTACTCGGGTGGGCAGCCGAGTTCCACCACAACCGCTCTCTCACTCCCCCTCCTCAAAGAGGAGCAAGGAGAAAATACGATGAAAGGGGCTCAAGGGTTGAGATAAAGACACGGAGATCGCGCAATAATTATCATGACAGGCAAAACAGACTCAGCATAGAGAGAAAGTAAGATTTATTGCTTATTACTAACAAGCTAGAGAAGTGAGAAACAAAGGAAAGAAACCAAAAGCACCTTCCCCCCCCCGTCCACTCTCTTCCACCTCCTCCCCCCGAGCGGCGCAGGGGAACCGGGGAATGGGGGTTATGGTTAGTCTACAGCACTTCTTCTCTGCCGCTCCTTCTTGGTCACTCTTGTCCCCTGTGCTGTGGGGTCCCACCCACGGGATGCAGTCCTTGCCGAACTGATCCGGTGTGAGCTGTCCACAGGCAGCAGCTCTTCAAGAACTGCTCCATATATGGGTCCGTACCACAGGGTCCATCCCTTTGGAGCAAACTGCTCCAACCTGGGTCCCCCATGGACAGCAGCTCCTGCCGGGTCACCTGCTCCTGCGTGGTCTCCTCTCCACGGCCTATAGGTCCGGCCCGGAATCTGCTCCAGCAGGGGTCTTCCACAGGCCGCAGTCTCCGTCAGGGCACAGGCTCCACCGTGGTCTCCTCCACGGGCTGCAGTGTGGAACCCTGCTCCACCATGGTACTCCATGGGCTGCAGGAGGACATCCTGCTTCACCATGGTCCTCACTACAGGCCGCAGGGGACTTCTGCTCCGGCGCCTGGAGCACCTCTCCTTCTTCAGTGACCTTGGCGCCTGCAAGGCTGTTCCTCACTCCTCTCACCCTCCCAGCTGCTGTGTGGCGCAGCGGTTTTTTCTCTGTCTTAAATATGCTCTCACAGAGGCGCAAAACAACATTGCTTATTGGCTCAGCTCTGGTCAGCAGTGGGGCCCTTACCAAACATGGGGCAGCTTCTAGATCCTTCTGCCAGAAGCCACCCCTATGCCCCCCCCTGCTACCAAAACCTTGCCATGTAAGCCCACTACATGCACTAGCCTGGAACTGTGCATTTCTTTTTCAGTTACTCCAACAGGGATGCAGATAAATTATTCTAGTTTGACTGCAGAAGTCTCTTTGAGCTGGTTCAAACAATATAGCTGGATTTTGAAGCATAGAGTGGCCTTGCACGCTCTTGCACCAATCAGTTTCTGAAAGCAATAATAATAATAAACATTTTCTTGTGAACGAAAAGCTTGCTTATTATCTCTGCTCAAGCACTTCTATTAAAAGCTCACATTCTTCCTGTATGCTTTAAGGTGTTTACTGGCTATTCTCATCTAACAAATCTGTAAATGTTTTTACAAAGTTGTGCTTATCGTGTAGGCTAGATTTTTTTTTTTTTTCCAGTGCTTTAAGATGCCCTATTACTCATGAACCTATGAGGCATAAGTGTTCTTTCTGCATAACACCCACACAACACATTGTAATTACATCATATACATCCCCTCTTTTGTTCATATTTTGACTATTGCCTCCTTTAGTTATTATGGAAATACTCGTGTTACTGATAGATTACTGACACCACCAAAAGGCAGAATTCAATTTATTTGTCTCATGTTTTGAAATGCAAGCAAGCTCACTAATTATCATCTCTTTCTTCTTTCTGTAAATGTAGTCAGTCTCATTGAAGTGCTCTGTATGTTTTCACCTACTTTTCAGAAAGACTGAATAAAAGTAAACCCAAGGAAAACGCTACTCCTCAAAATTATGGTCAAGTTTATTTGTTTCTGTACTTAGAGCCTTGAAGAATACAGTTAAAAGCTTTTCAATATAAATGTGTAAGCTACAGACTGAATCAGATCCTTTTCTTTTTGCTATTTGGTCTCTTTTCTGCACTTCTTTTTAAATGGCTAGCAGTTTGCAGTGGCACTGCAACCCACTATTTGGAGTGATGGTAGTAAATGATATGTCATCATTCTGGTAACACATTTAATTATTTCTCCTTATTTATCTTCTCCCACCTTTGAAATGTTTCATTACCACATTTTTCCTTTGATTATACAAACTTTTATCACTGAATAAGGGACAACTCATGTCCATTTCTCCCATGACCTTGAATGGAGGCAGTCTTTTCATTCTTCATTCTAATGTGAAATGTGTAATGTAACTACTGGAATCAATAAAAATATCCAGGATATTAATCAAAAATCAAGTTGTTGCAGAAAAGAGAACTAGTTCCCCAAACCTGCATTTTCATATCATATCTGGCTTTTATTTTTAACTTCTTGCTCTGTATTACCACACATATCAAAGAAACAAGTCCAGTAGTGCTTATTACCTGCTCTCCCCATTGATATGTTTAATTCAAAAATTTATGACAATGGTTAAACATTTTAAAGGATTGTAGCCTAACTTATTATGTATCTATCATTTTATAATCCTACTGAATAGATCTGCAAGACTGGAGAATAAGCAAAGGTCCAGAATGTGTTTCTAGAAGACATAAGACAAGGGTTTTTTGCCTTAAATTTTTAGCCAGAATTTAAGGATAGAAAGAAAACTTAGGTGATCTAGCTTAAGCTTTATTGATAACATTAAATTTACCTAGACTGAAGTTGCAGGACCACGCAGTGTTGGTAGACTGCAAAATCCTTTTTGGATGTGTCCTCAGTCATATTTTTTCTCTACATTTTTGCTGGACTAGAAATCTAAAGTACAGATCCACCTCCTCTGGCAACTCCAAAACCAGTAATTCTAACACGTATCACATAAGAACTGTGGTTTACATACACATGCATGTTTTCATTTATCATATACATAAGCATAACACTTCAGAAGGAACTTAGATGTCTGCAAGAAGTCTGTATAATTGGCAGCTGCATCACAGGGCAGAAATGATAACAGAGAATGGATGATAATGAATGAATAACTGTCTGTAGAACAAAGTAGAAACAAAACCATGATTCCTTATAGTCTAACACAGGGAATTTCCTTTTCTGGATCACAATCTGCATCTCCCTCTGATCCAGATGACATTAAACATTGTTTTCTCTTACTGTACAAGTCTAAAAAGTATGTTTCCCCTAGCTCTGTAACCACATCAGGACAGTGATGGGAAATGAGGTAGAAATTATTTACCTAGTGGTATATTCTCAGGAGAAAGTGCACCTTCCCATGTACAAGTAACTATCTGAAGCTCTGAAAAAGAACTTCAAAAGAGGTATGAGCTTGTCATGGGAATGAAGTTCCTTCCAAGGCCCATAAAAGAATGCAAATTTAGGCGACTTGCCCCATAGACTCCAAGGTTAGAAAGCATAGGTTTGTCTCTCAGTTTGACTCAGATCATAAGATTTCTCTCAGACTTGACTAAAAAAAATAAAGTTTTTAAATTAATTATTCTTGTTTTAGGACTTTAGAATGCATTAAGTTTTGTTGTCTGTCCTAAAAAAATTATTTGATGTTTGCTTAAGAGGTAGGCATCAAAACTAAGAAACACGTCATAATTTTTTAAATTTCAACTGCCAGTGAAAGGATCTTCAGCCTAGCTGGTGAAAGTAGAAGATTTACATCTCTCTATTTTTGATTTTCTTCCTTATATACAACCACATCTCAAATTTGCCTTCTTATTTGACAAAGTAAATCACTCACTGTGCTTTCTATGTTGCATGGGGGCTTCTGTTAGCTCTCTGAAGCTCTTTCTACATTTGCATATACTCCCTGATATATGAACAATAAACTCATGACCCTGTTATAGTCTTATTTAGTCTTAGTCCTGGTTTGGTCTTATTAAAACCACATAAATGCACTGTATACTCTTTAGAACTTTTTGTTGAATCATCTGGATTTAGCATCCTTGTGTAATATAATTGTTTTGGTTCCCTCTTTAGTTCCTGGAAGCTTCCAATAGGCCAGTCTATTAAATTTTTGCATACATTGACCTTATAGAAGTGCCAGTCTGTCTTCACTCACTATGAACCAAGCTGACTAGCTTAGGCTTGGTCCCTAACTTCTGGATGACTTGGGTTTGATCAGATATCCAACCATTATCTACCCTTGAAACGTTACCTCCCTACACTTTGCAGTTTGGAGAACACTTCTGCAATGGCAGAAAGCAGACCTGCACACCCATGTAGGTCTTTTCCAGCACTTATCTACCAGTCCAATGTCTTTGAAAATATCTAATCTGTAGCTGTAAGATCTGTTTAACATTTATGTTTCATCTTTAGCTTTCCTTAATACCAAGTTGCCAACAATCTGCACTTCATTGAATAATATACTTGATTTTACTCAGTTTTACTCAGTCACTGTAATGTATGTGCCTGATAAAATACTCTCTCTTCTTGCTATTGTTTGGCATTTCAGTTTTACTAAGGTTCACCCTACAAGAAGAAAGTAATTCAAAGAATGAATTTCTGAGTGCAGGGAGAGAGATCTCCTAGAGGGGAAACCACTTGTCTGGCAGTGACAAAACTACCCATTAGCTACACTACAGAATCGGTAGAGGAAGAGAAAGAGAATTCACAGTTTGAATTTCACTTTGCCTGCTATGTTATATAACATAATAGTTGATTTGAATAATTATTTCTACCACTGGCCCATTGCTACAGCAGTATATTCCAATAATGAAGGAATGGTGAAACTTTGAAAGAAGTTCTGAAAACTTCTGGGAAGATCTGAAGAATCTGAAGGAGGACTTTTTCAGATTTAACTGTCTCCCTAAAAGATTGCCAAGGAATGTTCATAATGATTTACAAATATTTCAGATTTTGTGACTATATAGTATGTACAATTTCTTCATCATCTTTCATGGATCTTTTACAGTTGGTCTACAGTTGATCTGGTTTAAAACACAGACCACTTTGAAAGATCTTGGTGCATAGCAAGTCAGCCTATCATCTAAAGTAGGAACTTTTGTATCCTACAGACCAAAGTACATGCATGCACCTTACAACAGTTAAACAAATTCCCTAAAAGGACAAATTCTTGTCAACCAGGTAGTAGGAAAGGCTAATGATGAATCATAAATATTAAGCAGATTTCACATCTACTTAGTACAGGAACACTAACTATGTTCCCAGAGCAGCATTATCACATTCACACAGCACTCTGCCAAAGTTAATTAGCCTGGACATTTTTTCTGCAGAGCTAATTAGCCTGACTGAATCATACTGATTATACTTTTTGTTTGAAGCCAATGATAACTCCATTTTGCATTGGTCTGAAATCTCAGGACTTCAACTTTTCAACAGGTTGTGACCCAAATATATCCCTAATTTCTATTTGTCGTCACACTAAGCAAGCCATCTACTCCTCTCATACCACACAGAATGAATAAATGGAGGCAGAGCATGTCAGCATGCTAAAGTCACACTCAATATTGAAACAAGTGGAATTGTCAACTATTTATCATGTTCATTCTTGCTTGTAGGCCAAATTTCATCCTAAGTCTTAATACCGTGAAGCTGTCCTGAATCACATAAAATAATCTATTTAATGAATTGAATACATGTTTTAAAAGACATTGTAGGTACAGATTTCTGTTTTCTCTATAGAGGGCTAATTATTTTCTGAACTTATTGAATTCCTTGCATACAATGATTTGCAGTGGTCATGAGTCCAGTACATTAAAGATATCTCTTATGAAAGGAATTTTATTTGTGCATTTTAATCAACTTTTCACTTCTATGATTGCTTCATGCATTACAAGAAAAGTTGTCCGATCTCATTTGACTGCTTTTCCTTTTCTCTGCTTGTAGGGATATCCTCTAGTGTTTCTGTCCCTTGTGATTTTAAAATAATACTTGTGATATTTGCTTCCTTATTTTTAACTTCTGTGGGTTATAGGACCATAAGAAAAACTTAAGGTTTTTACATTCTGGTTGTGGAGAAAATATTGTAAATAGGACTTAGGAGTACTCTAAATAAAACCTATGCCTCTCCCTCCTGTAATCACCTCAGCAAATTTTATGGTTTTTAATTCAGTCTTAGGGCATTACTTATTGAGAATGGAGGGAGAATTGTGCCTCTGTCTATACTAAATAAACCTGATTTCTTCATGCCTGTGGAATTAAATAAATTATTTGTGTTTCCCACCATTTTGTTACCCTTCTCTGAATATATTCTATTTTTGCTATAAGCACTGTTTAGCCAATGTTCTGAAAAAGTAGCTCATGTGAAAATAGCACTGCATTGCCAATTTATCTTTGGGATGTATCACTGCAATATATATATATCATCATGTCTAGCCATAACTTAATATTTCACAGAGATAGTGTTTGAAGGTTTTATGAAAATGCATATAGTCTCTAGTCTCTTTTATAACTAGGAACAGGATTGTTTAATGTATTCCATCATGGATGAGAATTAATGAGAAGGGTCAGAGAGCAGTAAATGCATGACAGTACTGAAAAGAACTGTTAGTGCCAACAGGATTCCTTCATCTAATCAGGGACAAATCTTGGTCTGTCAGTGAAATGGGACAACAAGATACAGAGGGACTGACAAGTCCCTCCTAAATGAAGACCTGGACCAAAGCCTATAAAAAGCATCAGGAATTTCCAAATATGAAACGTGATTCTGTGATTCTGTGATTCTGTGACTGTGAGGTATGTCAAATGGGTTAACCTGTGTTACTTGCGAGAAGTACTTCAGAACCTTAAATTTTTCTGGGCATTCTTCCAAATCAAGTAGAAACCAAGGATACCTTTGATTTAAGGTATATAAAATGGGACAATTAATAGTACTTCAGGAGAGCAATTCTGTCTTCTGACTGCTTTACTCATACCCCCATGGAAAAGTGTGTGGGCTGCCCTTCAGATGAAGCATGGCTGAATGCTTCGTGTTTACCTCTGGCTAACTTTCTAGAAGATTTTCAAGTCTTCTGTAGTGATTAGACAAGAAGCTCTGCTATAAAGTGGAGTTTTAGGAAAATAATTAGCTTGCAAATTCTTATAGATTATTCTACAGGGCAATATATTTGGTATATGCTAGTGAACTTCTGAAAAATAGCAAGTTCAACAGTTTCCAAATACAGTTTAGTCATAGTTTAGGCTAAACTGTGGATAGGACCTTGCTATATAGAACAAAAAGAAACAAACAAACAACAACAAAAAAAGGAGTAAATATTCCATAAACATATACTCTTTTATTTTTTTTTCCATCTCTTTTACCAGCAAAGTCACTCTATGCCTCATTGTATAGATTCACAGTTAATGAAACTTGTGAGCTAGAGCCATCGCAGGTGTATGGACTGTTAAATCCAGGATTATTTTCCAGTTCTTTAGTATAGAGTTTGTATGTATAGACAAAAAAATAATTCCTTTTTTTTTTTTTTTATTTTTTTTTTTTTTTCTGAAGCAGCCAATATTTCAATAATTTCTATGAAGAATCATGAGCTTTCAAGTTTCACAACACTGCGTTGCAACACATACAACTTGCATATATTAGTTAAGATCTGAGCCAGAAGATTTCCAGATAGTAGAATATGTGGCCTAAATACACATTTTATAACATTTGCAGTATTAGAAGTATTAGAAGTTTTCCCTCCCCTCCCCTCCTCTTCCCTTCCCTCTCCTGAGAAATGGGTCCAAAAACCACAGAAAAATCATCGTATTGGAAAGAAGCAGTTGACTACATAAGCATACTAGGGCATCACACTTTTTTTTTTTTTTTTTTAATGTTCCTCGGCCTTTTCTCACATTTGATTCACCGTATAGCTCCTTGAAAACCATAGGCTTAGTGTTAACTTCTCCAGTAAACTAAAAGATAACCTGCAAGACTGGAAAACAACTACAGACTAAATTCTCAAGGCAAAGTGTGATTAGGAACATGATCTTAGGTCTTGATTCAAAACCTGTGGAAATCCCTCCGAAAACTCATTGAATTGCAGTG
This sequence comes from Nettapus auritus, assembly GCA_011076525.1. NCBI lineage: Eukaryota > Metazoa > Chordata > Aves > Anseriformes > Anatidae > Nettapus > Nettapus auritus. Next base: position 39,146,559 of record CM021765.1, on the reverse strand, counting down.
AGTTTTGGATCGAGCCTTTAAAGAATATTGAAGGACCTTAAGTCGTAGACCCTCTGGTAGCACTGGGGCATGTGTGCCTTTGAAGTTTTCTCATAGACACTGAAGATGTTAATTTTGTTGTAGGCATAGAAAGTCTTTTTTTTTTTTTTTTTTTTCTGCTTCACTACTCTCATTCTCAAATAAAACAACGGAATCAATACAAATATTGGCTGCTTTCAGGATTAGTTTTCATGATGAGCTTTGAACAGAAACAATGAGTGCATGAGCATAAAGGAGCTTGTTCAAAGATATTTGAAACTCTGCGCAAACAGCTCCTTCTACAGCTGTATTGCCCATTTGAGATGGGTTGAACTCAGGCTGGGGAACTCTCTGTGGACACTCCTCAAGCCTTGTAGAGACTTGCAAGGCATAATTTGCTCTGAACTGATGTTTTAACACTGAATACTGATTTGAAACATGGCAAGAACAACAGAAAACAAAACCTAAAGGCTTTTTTTTTTTTTTTTTTTTTTTTTTTACAGTTGACTTTTCTCTCATCTCCCAGCTCTGATCTCCTTGCCAAATAGTAGATATATTTATCTGGCAATTTCTCCCATCTCTCTGAGAGAAATAGAATTGCACTGTGTTTTAAGAATATCCAATATTGTGCATTGCATCTGACCTCATTGGGACAGAAGAATCACACCTGTCAGTGTCTGTGCTTCCTGACTGATGGAAAAAAAAATGTACACCATCAGCTCAGATTTAGATACACATACTGAAGAGATTTAAAGTTGGGCAAGATGACTCACTGTGTGAGTTTTTGTCAACAGAGCAATTGACTTATAACATAAATGAACAAAAGACTGCCCGAGTTATAAAAAAAAAAAAAAAAAAAAAAACACATCCAAACAAAAACAATAAATCCAAATTCACTGAATACAGGCTTACTTGTTTAATCTATATCATCTACCCGTAAAGGATCTCCTGGAAAGAGTCCAGCGGAGGGCCACAAAGATGATATGGGGCCTGGAGTATCTTCCCTGTGTAGAAAGCCTGAGGGACCTGGGCCTGTTCAGCCTGGAGAAAAGACCGAGAGAGGATCGCATCAATGTGATTAAATACCTGAGGTGTGGGAGACAGAAGAATGTAGCCAACCTCTTCTCAGTGGTTTGTGGGGACAGGACAAGGGGCAATGGCCCTTCGACAGAAAGATAGAGCACAGGAAGTTCTGCACCGACATGCGAAAGAACCTCTTCACAGTGAGGGTGATGGAGCACTGGAACTGGCTGCCTAGGGAGGTTGTGGAGTCTCCTTCTCTGGAGATATTCAAGGCCTGTCTGGATTCCTACCTGGGCAGCCTGCTCTGAGGAACCTGCTTTGGCAGGAGGCTTGGACCTGATTATCTTTCAAGGCCCCTTCTAACCCCTACAATTCTGTGATTCTGTGATAAAGCAAGGAAGCTCTAAATGATAGAAGTACCTACCTACCACAACCACATCTGCTTATCCAGTTTTCTTTTCTTTTTTAACATTTGAGCAACCAGAAGTAATTAGGTGCTGTTTTAGGGGCTGACACAACATTGTTCTTCATGGGAAAATACAACTTCCTCGTTCGGGAAAATACAACTTCCTGGTTCAGGGAAATATAAATTCCTGATCCAGGATAAGACAAATTGTTTGCTGAAGGAATAGTATAACACCATTCCATTTCTGTGTTGCTGGAAGCGCTACTTACAAAAGCTTCACATACTGTGAGAAAAAGAAGGGATAGTTTTTTTTCAAAAAAGGTGGAAGCTGCAGGCCTACATGGAGCTATATGAATGAGGTCTTCAGAGTCCCAGAAGCCACTTAATTGAAAATATATTGTCTTCTCTGTACCTAAATCATCTTCCTGCAAACTCTATCTTGGCAAAATCTAGCAATATCCTTTGAGGGAGGACAGCATTTCTGATACTGTATTTCATTTATTTTCCCAGTCTGCAGTGATCAACGTGTCCATTAATAACATAATTATTACTTGTTTATTTGTGATAAGTTCACTGCTGAAAGGAAATCCCACACAATCTGTGACTGAAATAGATGACAATTAACATAAACCAAAAAAAACCTGTAGAAGAGTTGAACAATTAATAGGCACCAGGCTTTATAGTAGTGTGCATGCACTAATGCATTGCTTTCAGCAACACAACAGCTGTTCTTTTATGCATTTGTAACTTCCTCAAGTAATTCTGTATTTGTGATAAATTACAGCACAGTTGGCCTGCCTGCATAGCAGCATGATTAAATGTGACTACCTAGAGTTCTATCAGATCTTGCAGATGCTTTATGGGAAAGTGACCTCTAGGCAAGCCTGCTTAAGTGGGTGGCCATATCTCCCAGTAAACAGGGCAATGCACCAGTGATCAGGACACCCGGCAATCCTAGCAGTGGCTGGATTGCAGTAAACCTCCATGGCTTAATTCTTTTTTATTATTAAATATGCTATAGAAGAGAGAAAAAATACTACTGCTGGTATTAGAAGGGCCCATAAAACAAACAAACTTTTAACACTCTGTTCACTGTTTTGATTTTTTTTTTTTTTAATTATTATTATTTTTTATTTCTGAATTTTTTCAGGTCACCTACGTGACAGATGGTTCTAGACTGCACCATGAGCCACACATATTGTGGAACTCATGATACTGGTAGCTCCCGTAATCTACAACAGTGACCTGTTAAACTCAGTATTTATACTCTGTTATGCTGACCTTAAAAAGGATCTTTAAATTTACAAAGAATAATGTGGGTATGAAAATACTTGTCAATGATAATTACTGAAGTCTGAATTGGGAGCATTCAGACTTCGTATAATTAGTTTTTATCATTATTTGAGGTGTTTGAAGTAAAAAATATACCTTAAAGGTACAACTAAGGTATTGATTCCATTTCAATTGAGTGTATTAAACAGAACTCAAACAATTTGGACTGCAAAGAAGTAAGAGAAGTGGAAATGATCAATCATGAAAAAATCTTGAAGAAGCTGAATAATTCAGAGTGGGAAAGGATGGAGACTGAGGAAGAGTGTTGAAATGGAAATGAAAATAAGAGTGAGGCTGAGGGATGAAAGGAGAGTAGAATATATTAAAAAAAAAAAAAAAAAAAAAAAGTAGCGTTGAAAAATGGGGTCAGCATAAGCACATGGCACAAGTTTGTGCATCAGCTGTCTAATTCTGTTCTTAATATCTTTTGAAGTTTTTATGTCATGTTTTAAATACAGCATAACTCCCATGTTATGGCAACTTGGATAATATCTTCAAAACTATGGTATTTTTAAGCATGCAAAATGGGTATCATTTTCCTACTTTATTTCTTATATTAAGTGAACGTAAAAGTTTGGGTGGATTCAAAAAATGCCAAGAAAAATCAATGGAACAAACAACTATCAATGGCAATTTATTGCAAAGACATCTTCTCTTGCAGAGAAATTCTCTTGGCTGTGGAGTAGTGGAAGCTAAGAAATCATTTGATATATCTATCAGTATCTGTAGTAAGTTGTCCTCAAGCATCAAGTCATTTTCTAATGTCAAGACACTGAACCCTTGCTTTTTTTTTTTTTTTTTTTTTTTTTTTTTTTTTTTTTTTTTTCCTGATGTAAATAATTCTAATTGAATAGCTAATCTTTAAATGTAGGCTGAGATCAAGCAAAGCACTTGGACATCAACTTATCTTCAGGCACAAAAATATCCTATTTATTTTGCTGGAACCATTCCAATATTAGAATGCATGTTTAAGTTCAATCTTGTACTGTTACACTAATGTAGGAGTTGTCAAAACAAAGGCAGTCCCATATTTTAGGAAAGTAATAATTTTACTAAGTCATGTTGTTGATGGGTCCAAAATTATAAAGAAAAAAAAATAGTAGTATTTCATGAAATGACATCTTTGCATTCTTTACTCAACTGAAGTAATTCATAGATAATATTTATGTAATTATTTAACATTACAGATTGCAGCTGGCATCTTTTAAATATTACATAACTATTAATTTAGTGTAAAATCTAGTAAATATAGGTAAATATAGTAAAATTATTTTAAATCTAAGCCAACCTGCGTTATATATATATAATTATCTGTGAAATATCATGTGTTGTATGAATTTCACCATTTTCCCATCAGTCCATTGATGGCATAAAACATTATGATGTCTTCTATAATTAGTCAAACTCTATACATGTTTACACAGTCTTTTCATGACAACTCTTGGGCTTATATTTTCTTAATTTGGTTTACCATATGCATGAATATTGAGTTACCAACTAATGCAGTATTATGAGGTATTAAAATATTGTTTATTTCTCTCTCGTGTAATAAAAGGCCTGATAAATAATCTGCTTGAGTTCTTTAACTCCTCAGGAAGATGAATGTCAGGATTTTAAGACAGCATTGGCTCAATTCTTTTTCCATTGAAATTGGCTGTAAAACTCCTATCAGTTTTGGAAGTTATGGGTTTACATGGGTTGAAAGCAAGCTTAGACAAATCAGGGTGATACACATATTTCATGCTGTTAAACACTACGTCTTTGTCTGCAGTAGTAGACCAAATGAAGAGATGAGTATCAGTATGGAACAGCCCACGGTGTTGTTAACTTGGTCCCTAGTATGGCTTAGGAGTGAAAAAAAAATAAATGTTCATTTCCCTGGGAAATACCTGGGCATAGTGCAGGAAAAGGCAGGAGGATGATGTGTTGCTAGAAAGCTGTTTGGAAGCTTCCCTTCTGCTCTGGAGGAAGAGAGTATAGCTTCGTGGAGGACTTGTTAGTGTTAGATCAGAGGTTGGACCTGATGATTCTGGAGGTCTCTTCCAACTTGGATGATTCTGTGATTCTGTGGACAAATGCTGCCAGCTGGCATCCACACCCAACAACTAATAACAAGTATTGCTGTATCCAAAACCACCACTGCTAACTCAAGCCATTTCTGAGGAGCCTACTGTGGAGATTGGGAGACTATGTGTGGAATATAACTCTTATTCTGCTGCCCTCTCCCTGCTGCTGGCTGTGGTTGTTATACAGTCTAGGTGTTTGTTATACAGTCTTTAATTAGTCCGTATATAGTCTTTAATTAGTACAACAGCAGCACGTTGAGACAGTGCTAGTTGTAAGAAATTTTTGCTAGGTATAACTTTGTTCAGAGCAAGACAGACACAACGCATGTATCCACTGATATCAAGCACTCCACAGGCTCTACAAGAATGATCCATGCTACTCAGACCTGTGCTTGTGGGAAGATCTCCAGATGTACAAAAATATGAACAGAGATAGGCCAAAGGTCAGAAAAACTATGGGAGCATGATTTGCCTGTGCCATGTGGCCTGCCTATGTTCAACTTGTGTTTCAGCTTGCGTTTCAACTCAGAATAGGTATTCCCAAAGCCTTGGCTGAGCACTGGACTGGGCGTTAGAGATGTGAGATATTCTGCCTTGTTTCTCTGAAGGCAGAACTGTGATAGGAGATAGTGAAGTTCTTTCATAGTTAGCCCTACATGCATTTTGCATTTCCTGTGCCAAAACAAAAAAAAACAGATCACAGGTTTCCCTCAACTGCTCAGTTCTTTATTATGGAAAAAGTCACATTCAAACACAAACAAGTCAGATATATTAAGCAAGACACTATTTTGTATCTATTCCCACATTAGAAATGTGGGGTTTTTTACTCATACACATGTTGTGGGCATTCTTTAGACTCCTGAATTAAACAACGACAACAACAATAAGATGTTATTAAAGTAACATGGTAACATGAATAATGCATTAGTCATTTTCAAAAGACTTAATGAAAGTGTTTTTGTTTGTTTGTTTGTTTGTTTGTTTTTTATCACTTCTTTTCTTTCCAATAGGTAAAATAGATTTTTACATCATTTGATGCATATTCACTATCTACAAAGTGATTAGTGTATGTTACTGCTCTGCAACTGTTCAGAAGAAGAGGTTACAGTAGTAGAAAGGCAGGCAAAAAACTATACTATACTATTACTATACAAGTCTGAGATATCTGCTGTCATTTAAGGGATTAGATTCTTCATCAGGGATTTTTGATGACAATTTTAAGTATCATTTTTTTTATTTGAACCTTTTTTTTTTTTTTTTTTTTTTTTCCAAATGTACAGTATGTGATTATTGATTGCCAATTATTATCCTTTCAGGATACCATGGAAAATGCATTCTAGTATTGGAAAAATGCCTTCTAGTAATACTATTGTATGTTCTGTTGCATTATTCTTCAACGCTATAATCCATGTGCTAAAGGACAGTACCCCTCCTATCAGAATGGGATGTATTATACCCTCAGTTCTGTGTGACTTTTCACATAATTTTTAAGCTTTCTGTAATGATGTATTAATTGTACAAGAACTCTGCCTTTCGTCTGCAATGTTTGAAAAGAAACACTAGTCAAATTTATCTGAACATTAATTCAATAAAAGCACTGTCCTTCCATGTGTCAGATAATGGCTTTGGTTATAAAATCTTTTTAACTAGGGAGGGATAATCTTCCAGAACTCTGGTTTAACCTTGCATAGCATTAAAATCTCAGACCAGATTCAACAAAGCTCCTAAACATTCAAGTAATTTTCTGTTTGTGATCAGGTCTGTTGGAATTATGAAAATTAAAGTATACAGTCACAATCATCAAGAATAAATGAATTTTTACATTTTCTAAAGTTATGACATGAGTTACACATCAACCCGTTGGGGTGGGGGGTGGGGAGCTTACATCAGAGAGTATATACGACAGCTTTGCTTCCCACAGCGTTTTTTCAAACAGTTATTTCTTGATTACACATTAAAAACATTCCTAATACTGCCAAAGTATTTTTTTTTTGTAGGAACTAATTTTTGTGAATATTCTTCTACAAAATTTGTCCATCTTTGCTACAGTCCTTCTACAGCAGCAATATAAATAGTATTAACATCACAGTTTGAATGAGGATCAAAGATGCACAGACGCAGCATTTTTAACTCCAGTGGAAGAAGTTTATTTCATCATAGTAGTACTATTTCAAGGACTGCACAATTAATAATGAATGTAGAAAACCCTATAATCAGAGATTCATTTTAAACTGTTCATCATGGAACAAATATATTGGTTAGAAAATCACGAATCTGTATTTGTTTTGGTAGACTTCTGATCGTTACAGCTATTAAACTGATAGCTCTTTGTACATTTAAGTCTGTTGAAGGTATCCAAGCAGAATTCTATGAAATTACACATTCTCCTTAATGAAATATGGAACCTTTCCACATCTAAAGTAAATAACAGTAAAAGCAAATAATTAATTTGCTATTGGTATTTTGTTAATTTTGTCAGAAGAGATGAGCTGGCCATGGGCAAGGGAGAAGGAGCATATGGATGTGGAGGAACTTGGGGACATGTGAATAAACTGATTATGAATAAAACTCGGGGTTGTTTAATTATAATGGGCTGTTTGCAAATACTATGAAAAGTGAATTTGGGTAAAAAACAGTACCAACTAGTGAAAAAAGAGGAGGAGGATTATAAGATACTCTGCACTATAAAGTAAAATTTACTGGTTTATCCTTTATTTTATTTTATTTTTATTTTTTTTTGTGTGTGTGTGAAAATGTCTAAGACAGATTCTGCCTTCCGCTCTCTAGAATCATTTGTACGCTATACTAAACAACAGAAACAGAAGTTCAGGTTTCTGTTTTGTCTGATTTAAAGATTTAATTTTGGAATCTCCTACAAGTTAGATGATATACTTACAGGTATTCCTATTATACAAAGTAATTCTTTCAGCCCTTAGTCCAACAAGTAAGGGAAATTGCTTTACTTCAAGAGAGTAACATAATTGCATTTTCAGTCAATTTGTTATTTGTCCAAAAAAATAGCATCACACATTCAAGAGAGTTGTAATATACTAGAAAGCCAAATGTATTCCTCCCTATTCTTAGCCACACACCTTTTCCCCTATAAGAAGTAAGGACGGAGCTGAGCTCCACTCCTATTGTTAAAGACCTGCATTTTGCTTGTAAATTTTCTTGCTTCTAGCTGGCTGATACAAACTAGTCACAAGGTCATTCAAGCCCTATATGGGGGTACTAGGAAAACAGTAGTATTCTTAACTAATAATTTCCATAGTTCAATTCATCAGATAAAAAAAAGGAAGGAAGGAAGGAAGGAAGGAAGGAAGGAAGGAAGGAAGGAAGGAAGGAAGGAAAGAAAGAGAAAGAAAAGAAGAAAGAGAAAGAAAGAAAGAAAAAGAAAGAAAGAATGAAAGAAAGAAAGAAAGAA
>CM021765.1:39059039-39129517 GCA_011076525.1 Nettapus auritus | reverse complement strand
AAGAAAAAGAAAAAGAAAAAGAAAAAGAAAAAGAAAAAGAAAAAGAAGGAAGAAAAAGAAAGAAAAGGAAAAGGAAAAGGAAAAGGAAAAGGGAAAAAAAGAAAAGAAAAAAATTAAAAAGGAAAAAAAAAAGAAAAAGAAAAAGAAAAAAGGGAAGAAAAAGGAAAAGGAAAAGGAAAAGGAAAAGGAAAAGGAAAAGGAAAAGGAAAAGGAAAAGGAAAAGGAAAAGGAAAGAAATATAAAGGCTGGTGAAGCCCAGTCAGCAAGTACTAAAAGGACAGAAATTTGTTTCCCCACTGTGGCAGTTGACACAGCTGAAGTGCACTAAAGGGAAGAAAAAACCTTCTGATAAATAAATGGGTGGAAATTATTCCCTACTTGACCTCAAGAAGGAAAACCAGACTTAAGCTTTTCAGAATCACAGATAATTCCCTGGAATGCTCCGGGGCTAACATGGCTCCTCTCTGCTCCTTATTCAGAGCAGAATTGTATAGTTGCTATCTTGCCTTAAAGAATTTCAGTTCAGCAATACAGACAGTGATGCAAAATACAGGTAAGCCCTGAAGTTCTGTGAATTTTAGAAGATAATTCAGATGAACTCAAAGGACAGATTATGTGTTCCTGTTAGCGCTCACCTACTGCAGAGAAGGGGAAAGGTGAATAAAGGATTATGAAAGGAGGCTGCAAAATAGAAGAGTTTCTGCTTACTGACATTATTTTTTTCTTTTTTTTTTTATTTCAGTAAAGTTCCTGTTATCTTGTCCTATCAACAATGTATTATCTGTCTTCCAGGGGATCTACTTAGTGCCTGATTTTGGGAAGCAGTGTAATTTATTGCCACATTTTTGCAGAAGACTGGCATTGATAAACAGTCACTTTCTCAGAAAAATATTCCAGTATTTTAATTTTATAATTGCTTCAGGTTTAGATTCCAAGATTTATCTAAAAATTGTCACAAATCAAATACTCTCAGAAGAGGTATTAGGACAATTGGCATTGTTCTAATTCTTATATTTTATAATTTATAAGCACTTTACTTTCATTAAGAGCTTCCCATATTTCCCATATTTTATTAGAAAACAAATGAAGCTATTCCTACAGAAAAGTGTACCTTTTCATTTGGAATTTCGATACTCTCATAACTGTGATTTGAAAAAAAAAAAAAAAGTAAAAAAAAAGTCTAGGTGGGAAATTTGTCAAAGTTATTGATTTAAAATTTTTTTTCTCTCTCTCTCTTTTTTTTTTTTTTTTTTTTTTTGTCTTTTAACCACTACCCTCTCTGTAGTTATTTAGAAGAAAACTAACTACTTTATCATTTTTAATTATTTATCCACTTTAAATGTGCTCTTTGGCAAACACCACTCTTAAAAAATATGGGGAACCATATTAGAATTTGCTTATGTAAATGCTTGCATGAAAATGTCAAAGCATCTCACTCTTCTCACCCCTATTACCATCAAACAGTGCAGTTGTATATGCAATTCAGCAGTCTGGAAAACAGCTGCATATTTTGTCCTTTTAACCAGGAGAGAGAAAACTTGAAAAACAGCATAAGATTCACTAAAAAAAAAGAAAGTAAGTTTGATAATGAAACAGGAATTCCTGTCCTTCAGATGAACCTGAATAGTCTGAGTTTAGGCTGGGATTTTCTGGCTTTAATTTTCAAATAGTTAGTTCTTCAAAGCAGGACCTGTGACAGAGATGTGATATAATATTGTTCCAGTATACAATTGAGGTGAACATCAGAAAATGTGCTATTTCCAAACAATGCTTTGTAAAAATACATATATATATATATATTGGTTTTTGAAAGAAGGCATTCCTATCTTACAGCTTTGTTTCTGTATGTAGTTGTGACGTCTTTTCTCTGCCAATGTGTCAGTGTGATAATTTTAACTGTAAACCAGATGCATCCAACCTCACAAGGTCATTCAGTCATTGACCCCCTGAGGTATAACAGGTCCATCCCCACATCCTGTCCATGCACCTCTTCCATGAGTTATCTGTGAAGCTATGTAATATGCAGGTGACTTATTAAATTATTCTAAATCTGAAAATAGGGAGAATGATTTCAAAGAGAGGGGATATTTCATTGAAAAAGTTATTGTAGAAGTTGTAGCGAACATGAGCAGTCATAATGGATACTTCTGGCCTACAGATGGAAATTTGAAGGATCATTCTTTTCTGTCTCTACTTCTTATTAACACTGTTCTTTGGCATCACCTTGGCTGGGGTGCAAATCCTCAGCATGCACAGGTGAATGTCTGCTCCTCAGCATCAACTACATGGGTCTCTCTGCCTCATAAACCTTTGATCTTTGGTGTAATCACAGGGAGCCTGTGTGAATTGTCACTTGTCAAAACAGAACACCTGTTGCTTTCAAAAGTAAAAAGGCAACCTGGGGGTTTCATCAGAAGGTGACAGTGAATTTAGCCTGGAATTCTGCAGAAGACTAACAATGTGGGTGAGTACAGAGTATATTTTATGCCAGTTATTTTTATGAGGGAGGGACAGAAAAAGGCGCTCAGAGCAGAAATACTAATATACTATAAAGTTATCATGAAAAGGATACATGTGTTGCTAATTCTAGCTGAATTTGTTCTGTTCTGAACACTTAGTATAGCATTCTCTTGATTTGAAATATCTGGTGTCTGAATTGGCTCCACTTAAGAATGATTGCATCACTGATACACCAAGACAAAAAGAGTGGGGTCCAGTAGATGTAGAATAAGAAAGGAAAGGAAAACAAAGTAAATTTAATAGTTACTAATTTCACTAGCTATTATGAAATTCCTTTATTTTACAGTTATCTCCTTTTAACAGATCTTGTTGCTGTTTCAAAACTTAGCCAACTACAGAGGCTGCTAAACTCTGTGATTCACTACTATAAGACTCTAAAATAAACCTCCACTCTTAGAAGAATTTTTTTTTTTTTTTTTTTTTAGCTAGCAGAAGAGATTGAATATACAAGTATGAGAACATTTTACAGGTTATTCTCTTAACTCTAACTCTCTTCTCTGATTTCGGAATGCATGTACAAACCTGCCTAATGAGGAATTTAGATTTTTTGTTTTTCTCCAGTCCTGTTCTGCCACTGGAGTGGCATGATGTGAGGCAAATAAATGTTTTAATGAAATGTGAACTATATTAAAACAAAATACCTACTGTAGGCCAAAGCAGCACTTCAAGAATAAGATATATTTAATATAAGCAACCCGCCCCCCCCCCCACCACGAAAAAAAAAAAAAAGTTTTTTAAGGTATTCATCCTGATTTTAGAGTCTTTAAATTGAGGATTTGGTGTTTTACAGTACACTTAATGCTTACTTTATTTATTCTCCCTACAAAATGTAATACATTATCAGGACAGTAGGAGAGAGACCAAGACTGAAAACAACAATGCTTCTAGTTAGGCTTTTCAAATGGGTTACTTTGATAGGTGTACCAGAAGTCTGCATACATATTGCAAACTCTGCTCCAGGAAATTATAACTCATGGTAATCTCATTGTTTTAGAACAGATGGAGAAATAAGAGGATTTTCTGATATGACATCAATTATGTTGGTTTCAGCAGAGTGCTGTAAAGTTCTTTTGCTTTCTCAGTACCATAGATACGTTGTCTCTTTTTCAATAAATAAAAACAAAACCAAAAATCTAATATCATAAAAGTGTCAGGGAGGATAATGCCGTGATCATGTTGGCTGATCTTTCACAGGAAACTGGCAAAACCTTGGGTTTTTGCTGTATCTTCTTGGAGTTAGCATTGTGTTCTTATTGATTTCTCATCTTTCTCTGACAAGAGGACTGATTCTCCTTTACATTTCTTCCTACATAGTCATTCATACATGGGCATATATTTAACATCACTGATCAGATATTCTAATGTGTTATGCCTCATTTGTACTCTGCAATGATGCAAAGATTAAATGAACACAGAATATACAAGGCAATGGAAAAGGAAAAGAAAGCAGAAACATAAAACATTTGGGCACTGAGGGCAAATTCTGTCCCTGCGCTCATTTATCTCTATCACCTGTAATGGGATAAATGAGTGCATGTGGCTGGGGGCAAAAATTGTTGTAATTGCTAAAATTAATGCAGCTTATATCTTCTAGATAGACTCTAAAATAAGGAACTTGTGTTTCAGAACATATTGTTGATATTTCTCTGTCTGACTTAATCACTTAGAAGATAGAATGGAAGAGTGATGAGGATCTGGTAAGAAAATAAAGGATATTGTCAGCTGACATCAGTTTGTCATTTTCTCCTCCTTCAGACTATCACAGAAAAGCAAGAGGAGCAGGTGTTATAATAAGAACACATTGACTTTTGTGCTAGCCTTTAATCTCTCAATATGAAAGAAAATATCTTCAACGTACCTAAGAAAAATCAGCCCATGACTCAGTATCAAACAAAGGGTAACATCTGGTCTGGACTTAAAATATGACAGGAGAATTAGAATTCCAGTGTTTTTTTTTTGTTGTTGTTGTTTTGTTTTTTTTTGTTTTGTTTTGTTTTTCTTTGTGTAATTTTATATTTTACTTTAAGAAACAAGGAAAAATCTGTTTCTAGCAGGAATATGAAGAGCTCAAACGTGTTTTTGGTATGTATCTAAAACATTTTCTTCTGATCATCTATTCAGAGAATGAATGTTTTTCCTGCTTGGTTTCCTGTTGGGCAATTACTTTATCTAGTTTAATTTTTTGTCATTGATGTTCCCTATTTTTATCTTCTAATCAATATATTTTATTTTCTTGTATGCCACAAAGTCAAAGATAAGCAAAACACACTATCTAATGCAGACTTAGCCAGTTGTGTTTCAAATTATTTCAGTGGCTGAGCAGCAGGATACAGATGGGCTGATTTGTTCATTTGTTAAAGGTATCTTTGGTTTATCTGCAGTTAGTGGGTGTTTGAGTTCTAGACATAGATGTTGATTTATTTTTTTTTTCTTAAAATACACACACACACACAACAAGAATAACACCTTCAAAGCAGCATTTCTATCAGAAGATTAAATTATTCAAATGCTAGGAAATGTGTGAGACCAATCAAAACTTTCTCTGTGATTTCCAATAGAGGACAATTCTTGCAACCCTAGTCTGTAAATAGATGGTTTGATTTATAATACACAAGACTGAAATCCAACCCTATTTACACAGACTTCAGCAGAGACAAGATTGTCCTCCGATCTTCCAAGCATTAAACATGTATGTCATGTAAGTATGAACCATGTCAGTATGCCATGTAAGTATGAACCATTATTACTCCCATTTTACATCCCAAAATATAAAAATCTCAGATTGCTAGTGAAAAGGAGAACCATTTGATAGAGACAAAGAACATCTTCTTAGTAGAAAGAGCAGCTGTGCTTATTCTCTGGGCCTGAAGTTTACCAAAGTTTTCAGTATAATTTATAAAGAAGGTTAGATTGTAATCAGAATTCTGTGCATAAGTGAAAGCAATTCATTAAAAAAACTGTTAAAAAAAAAAAAAAAACTGCAGTTTTCAAAGCATAGAAATCTATTAGATTTTATTTATTTATTTATTTATTTATTTATTTTAAGTGCAGATTTGTCACCTAAGCACTTTAATTCAGCAGTAATAACCAGCAATGACAGCAATGATCAGCAAAAAGCACACTTCTATGCAACATTTCTAAATGTGAGCTTTTGGTGTTTTTGTTGTTGTTGTTGTTTTTTCTTTATTGATTGGTTGTTTTGTGTGTGTGTCTGAGTGTGTGCATGTGTTTTTGTTATTGTTTTCCTGCCGCAAGACTGGCAGAAAAATTGGCTATTTATTGCAGTACTATAGATGTAGTCTTTGTCATGTGTCTCCAGAATCCATCCAAACAGTGCAATAAATGTCCTACATTTTTGTATCAGATGTATGCAGATTTGTACCCAGCTGCATTTACAACCTTCAGCCTTCAACCTACACTAATGAAAATTTGTACAAGTGCTTTTATCTTGCCATATAGTGTCACATACATGACCTCGGATAAACCTGTACAGTAAAGAAGTAAAATGTATTTCCTGTAAAGTAATTGCATAAAGCTTTCACACAAGTGGAACATTACTTCTGCAGGTTAAAATATCAGTTTCTTTTGGATAATGCCAGGATGAATGGCAACCAGAGGACAGTGGTATTCTTTGAAATTATCAGTAAAAATTCCAAGTTAAAGGTTATAATTGTTTCTTGATACAAATGGTAACAATTATTGAAGGGAAGTGACAGCAAAGGTGTCATGGAGAACATGTCCTTTTCCAAACTGCCATCCAAATGGCTGAGATATTCCGAGTTATTCTTAAAGATATTGCATTTCAGCCTAGAATGGTTACAGAACCAGTTACATTTCCAGATGGATAATTTCACACAAATTTGAAGATCTCAAGTTCTCTCAAAATTTTAAGACAGCCTAATGTGCCAAGACACAGTCACTGATTTGGCTCGTTCTTGATGAATGCAAGTAGCAATAATTTAATTTGAGAAGATGAATTATTTTCATCAAACATTATGCTCTCTTCTGTGTTCTGTGAATTACAGTTTTTACATATCTAGTAACAAAGAACCAGGATGTATCATTTATCCAGGAGATACAGAAATGCATTGCCAAAGTTTTCTTAAGGAGATTACTCCTGGGAATTATGCTGGATTTCAAAAGGCATCTCTTCCATAAGACAGTGAGTGGAATAAAGAGATGTTAAACTCTGAGGACTTTATGGTCTGCTCCTGTAAATCATAGCTCCACTGAACTCTTCCTGAAATGTGCCAGTTTTAGCTAGCCACAGATTCAAACATTTCTCATATTTAAGAAAAAGTATTTATACTCATGACATGAGTTAATGTCTGGAAAGCAAAAATCTTTTTTTTTTTTTTCTTTTTTTTTTTTTTTTCCCATTTTATTTCTTTAGTGAAAAGCACTAATGCTATGGAAAACAACTATCTTGTTTTCAAAGCTGAAAAGAAAACAAAACTCCAATAAATTAGTCTTCTTAATTCCCAGGATGATTAAAAGCATAAAAGGTTTCTGGTTTAAGTATTTCAAGAAAAGGAAGAAACAGGTTTTAATTTACAAAATGGAAACAATTTTGTTCTCTTGACTTGTATTTTTAGCATATTTACCATGTAACGTACATTTTAGTGTAATGGTACTTGTCCAGATATACAACATTAGACTTGCACTTATATTTTCCATGTTTATTATTACTTCATATATAATGGTTATTTTTACAGAACAAGTACCAGTGTTTATTGTTTTGTATCAGGGAGGTCTTGAAAGACCAGAATTATTGACTGAGACTTCTAGGAAAAATGTAATTTATTTATTGATTTATTTATTTCCCCAGAAGCAGGTAAGGCAGAAAAGGAAACATCATGCAGAAAAGGACAGAAGCAGCATAAACTGCTGAGTTGGTTTTGGTTCTAACAACCTCCTCCTAACCAGTTCACATTACTACATACTGTGCTCTTCATAACAAACATACACTGTGGCAAATGAGAAAGTACAATAATGGCTATAAAAGCAAAAAAACAAACAAACAAACTTCAAATATCTTCAATGTATGTCCCATATGACAAAACAGCCAAGCCACAGTGTGTATTATATAAGTAATTACTATTGTTACTATTAATTAGTTATTTAAGGCACTGAAAGTTTAAGATGCAGTAGTTGTATAAAGAAAGAATGTCTAGGTGCAATACAAAATTTCCTTATGCTTAAAGAATACTTTAGGTAGGCTAGGGAGTAGTCTACTAGTTTGTCAAACTTCCAAAAGTTATTTATTTATTTATTTATTTATTTATTTATTTTATTCTGATGAAATGAGAGTCAAAGAGAGCTTATTTTTGGAGCAAGAGACCCCTCAGGACTACAGAAATCAATAAGCTCTTGAGAGCTAAGAATAAATATTTATTATTTTATTGTATGTGGGAACGTGAAATAGTGGGAATCTCTTGCTTTAAGAAAAAGTATTTAAATTGTTTTTAAGGCAAAAACGTTTTTTTTTAAAAAAAAAAAAGAAAGAAAAAAGAAAAACCTTTTGGTTATAATAATTTCTTTGTGAATTCTCCTGCATGGTAATAACATTAGAGGAAGTAGGATTTTTTCTTTTCCTGAAGCAATGTTTTCTAACAGTTGCCTTCATAATCCATCGTGGGGCCCAAACCTAACATCATTGCTCTGAGACTGCTCTCCCTACTATCTATAACAGTCACAGTTGTTTCATATTTTTCTGGGCTCTTTGTTTGGTTGTTTTTTGTAGCATGTAGGTGAGGAACATTCAGCCAAGTGGAGTTAGAGAGATCTACAATTAAAGTCAGTGAGAATTTTGCAAAGAGAAAATGCAAAGTATTTAAATTAATGTATGACTATATATATATATATATATATATATATATATAGAGAAAGAGAGAGAGAGAGAGAGAGAGAGAGAAAATATTCCCAGACAAAGCCTTCTTTTCAATCATAACTAGGACCAAATATTGATCCTTCCATCTCATATAAAAACTAAAACATGCAGCTGTGGCAATTTATGAGAAAACAACAGAAAAGTGTAAGCCCATGGATTTACAGCTTCTTGATCACCCTTCTTGATAATTTTATGAACATATTTAAAATACAACCAGATACGTACAGCTGCAGTTGTCCATCATCTTCCACACACAGATGACTTCATTGAACTTCAGTGAGACTCCACAGAGTATTCCCTCACCATTGAATTGGCTTCTTGGACAGATGGCACATCCTTCAGCCCTTTGCAAAACAGAATTTGTATAAACCCCAAAAGTCTGAGGTAATGAAGACAGAGATCAACCTGGAAGAATGGAAATGCCAAGGGGACACCATTAACAGCAGGGAACATTTTACTATACATATAGTCTTCTGTAATGTCATATTGTGAAAAATGTCCTGAGCATCCAAAATCAGACATGTTCCTCACATGGTGAGGAACAATTTAAAACTTTGTGCTTCTGAGTGATACTCCTTTGCTATGCTGCCATACCATAGCAGCAGCAGAATACTGAAATACATCAATAAAATGAGAAAGGGTTTTACATTAGTGCTGTTGGTTTTCTCCTTGTTTTTCCTTTTTTTTTTTTTAATTGTTTTTATGCAGAAAGGCAATATTTATTTGAAATGGACCATCTTTAAGATAGTGTGTTAATGGATAATATAATTATTTGTAAAACACCAATCATTGTTTTATCCAGAAGGTTTTTTGTTTGTTTGTTTGTTGTTGTTGTTTTCTTTTTCTTTTTAGTATTTTAAATGCAAAGAATGAAATTCAAATCAGCTCATTTAAATCAAGAGCCACCTACTGGTTTTCTGATCAATAGGAGACAAATAGTTTTGTACCTTTAAGTCTAAGGCTGTTGCAATAAGTTCAGGTTCAAATAAATTGTTGCCATCAACTCTCAAGATTGTGAGAAACTCATTGCAGTTGTTTTCATTTTTAATGAGTTGATAGACTGAGTTGTCACTTAGCAGATTTGGGATCCTCTGGGCTAAACAGTGATGTTTTCTGTTTATGATATTCAATTTGAACATGTTTGCACCAGTAAAACCATTCAAAGATTTATTCTGTCTTGCATTAAAATCTAAACCACCAAAAAGTACATGCACATTTCAAGCTCTAGTATCTCTTTTGCCACAAAATGTATACATTTTCTTCCTCAAAATCTAGCTCAGAGTCACCTCACTGTCACCTCACTGTTACTTCAGGCAATTGGTGTTCAAAAACTGAACATACACACACACACAAAAACAAGCAAACAAACAACAACAACAAAACACCGCCACCCACACAAAGAAGTAGTTACAAGGAGAATAGCCAATCTATATTGAATCTGTAGACAATTTTGCTTTAATTATTTATTTATAGATCCTATTTTTAGATAAACATTTTGGGGTGAATCTTTGAACCAGTACAAGTACTGTGTTGAGTGCTTAATAAATGGATTGCTCCAATGCTTTAAATTTTTTTATTAGTCATTAAAAATACCATTCACATTGTTATAGGAGTACAATGTAGTACGATATGGTACATTAGCATTTAGTAGAAGTAGCATGATTATTATATGCTATTACATTACATTTTAGGTACAATGTAAGTATACTGTATAAATATATATACATATAAATAGAAAATGTAATTACTATAACAAATTATCTAACATTGTTCCATAAAGTAGCTGGCTTGATAAACTGATGGCCTCTCTACTGACATTAACTTTTAACAGAATGATATTTTCTAGGATTTGAGTTGCTGTAACTGAAGATGAGATACAAATGTGTAAGTCAACTACAATAAGCCTCAAGTCTGGGATCTGCCTTGTGATTAGAGTAGAAAGTCAACAGTGTCTTAAGATAGAATGGCTTTCTGGAAGTGTCTGGAGCTGAACTGCTCCATGGTGCATGAGATTTCTCAGAAGAAAAAAGAAATATCATAAGATTTTACGTATCTGACTGCACAATTGAGAATATACATATTTGATGGTACTATAGACACCAAATTGAATT
Organism: Nettapus auritus; assembly: GCA_011076525.1. Classification (NCBI taxonomy): domain Eukaryota; kingdom Metazoa; phylum Chordata; class Aves; order Anseriformes; family Anatidae; genus Nettapus; species Nettapus auritus. The sequence goes on along the minus strand of CM021765.1, from coordinate 39,118,996 downwards.
GACAAATGGACTGCAATTTACTTGCAAATTTTCACTAGCTTACAGTCTGACCCGCTCCAGATTCTTGAAAGCTGTAAAAGAAGAATGAAAGATTACAAGAGATTAATGGAGCTGGATTCCACTACTGCAATTTTAAGGCTCATGAATCTAAAAGCAAGATGGTATCTTTAAATAAGAATTTAAAATGTCCCCAAATGAAAAGGGAATATCTGAGTCCTTAACCTTCAGAAGGTCCACAGAATGTGACAGAAATCACTGGCCACAAAATATTTTCCAAGATCCAAGTTCACTAATTTCAAGCTCCTGGGAAAAGACCAAAAGCTACAGCTGTTATGTAACATAAGAAAGGATCACTTGGGTTGAAAGGCATGTTAAACCACTACCCAGTGCCCTAGGTCCCTGCAATAGCAAATAATTTCTTAAATAAAGTACCTAGATGATCCTTGAATATAAAGTATGCCCTATCCTAGGAAAGAATCCCATTTCTCTCTTCCAAATATATCTTCTTCCATTTTAACATATTTATTTTTTTTTTGGTCTAGCCATGACCATATGACATGTTAAACATCAGATAGCTGAGATCTCCCATAATAGAATCATTTTTCTCTTTCCATTTTTTGCCCTTAGCTGAAAAGAGGCTGGAGAGAGGCTACTCTTTCCAGTGTTTCCCAGGAAAACAAAGTACAACCAATGAAGCTGAATGGCAAAGTGATGCTCCAGGAGATGGTGGGCCTGGCTGATCCCTCCCCACAGATGACTGTCAGCAGCTCTGAAACTTGGAACTCTTGTAGGCATGAAAATACAGTAAATTAGTCTCCTTTCAGATCCCCTTGAAGATATCAAGAGATCAAATACCCCTAGTATTGTGTAAAAAAATGAATTTCCTGAATCTAATAATTGTAGTTAAGTATACCATTTAGGTACAAACTCTTTTTGATGAGCTTATGAACTAAACTTAACTGAACTAAACTAATTGTTTTGTTTCCCTGATATTTACCCCAAATATTATGAATGACTTATTAACCTTATTGAATTTCATGAGGCTTTTTCAAAGTTGTATCATATGGATAGTTCATCGTTGTTCTATGACCAGTCAAGGCAAGTACATCGCTTTTCTTCTTTACTTCTAGCTAGTTTATTCAGAATAGAAGTTCTTGCCCTATGATTTTTTTATTTTTATTTTATTTTATTTTTTTTTGTTTTAATTTTTTTATTATTATTATTATTATTATTTTTCACTTTATGCCATTAATTTTCTAGCCCTTGAGTTGGAAAGGACATTTCACCCTTGCATGAAGATCTGTTCCTGCTTGGCAGTATCAAGGACTCACAACTCAACCAATTAATAGGCACACATAATTAGTTCATATCTTGAAGTTACTATATATGAAAAAGGGACAGTCCCAGAACAGACTTCTTAGGCATATTTTTCCTTATATGGCCTTTGACACAACCCATGATGCTCTTATACAGTTTCTCATACAGTTCTTAGTACTTTTTTGAATCACTGTAATTTTCACCTTAAATAATAATTTCATATAGAGAGTGTTAGCAAAAGAATTACTTAAATCTTGACAGATTAAAAGGGTGTACTCAAACAGTACGATCTAAGAAATTAGTAATTTTAGCAGAAAAGACATAAGATTAGTCTGACACAATTCACTTTTGATGATCAATATTGCGAGTTATCTCAATTTACCACTTCCCAATTACCTCTCTCCTTGATTGTTCTTTTTTTCAAAATGTATTTTAAGACTTTGCAAACTCCACCTTATAGACATACTGCAGCTTAGATCACTCTTTTTTACCTTGTCACATTTTTTTCTATTTACCAGTTATTTGGAACTACTTCCCAAATGATATAGAATCGTTTAAAAATTTTGTTAGTAAAAATGCAATTTTATATACTACAGTAGTTTGTACATTTAAAAGAGAGAATAAAAAGCTGAAAACTAAGTATTTTCTGAGCTTTATTTTCCTTTTTTCTAAAAGGCATATTTACAGGTCAATAAGCAAGGAGCTTTGCTTAATTTCTATCTTATATTCTCCTATTTGAAACTTGGTATCTCAAGATAAATTTAGTTATGATTAAGTGAGCATCCTGTAATAATCCTGAGCAGAAAAAAGATCAAGGCGCCACTAGTATAAATTTTGTACTTAGCATCAAACACTTCCTTTTAAGTCATAGAATCATAAAGACACAGAATCTTCTAGGTTGGAAAAGACTTTCAAGTCCAGCCTTCAACCTTGCCTACTGAGTCTCATCACTAAACGATGTGTTTTAGTGCCACATTCACCTGTCTCCGAAATATTTCCAAGATTGATGACTCCACCACTTCCCCAGGCAGCCCATCCCAACGCTTGACTACCCTCTCCATGAAGACATTCTTCCTTGTGTCCAATCTAAACCTTGCCTTGTGCAACTTGAGATGATTTCTTCAGAAGAAGAAAGCATACATGATGTGGAAGAAGGGACAGACCACTTGGGTAGAATATAGAAACGCTGTCAGAAAATGCAGGGATGCAATGAGGAAGGCCAAGGCCCAGTTAGAATTAATTTAGCAAGAGACATCAAAGATAACAAGATGGGCTTCTTCAAATACATCAGGAAAAAAAAAAAAAAAAAAAAGGGAAGACTAAGGAATATGTGGGTGCACTGCTAAATGAGGTGGGTGCTTGGTAATGGCAGATACAGAGAAGGTGGAGTTACTGAATGCCTGCTTTGCTTCAGTCTTCACTGCTAAGGCTAGCCCCCATGCACTACTGACCCCAGAAACAAGAGAGAAAATCAGGAGAGAGGAAGACTTTCCCCTGGTTGAAGAGGATTGGGAAAGAGGTTATTTAGGCAAGTTAGGCACCCACAAACCTATGGGCCCTGATGGGGTGCACCCAAGGGTGCTGAGGGAGTTGGCAGGTGTGATTGCTGGGCCTCCTTCCATGATCTATCAACAATACTGGTCATCTGGAGAGGTCCCAGATGACTGGAGGCTTGCTAATGTGATGCCCATCTGTAAGAAGGGTCATAAGGAGGAATCAGGGAACTACAGGCCTGTAAGCCTGACCTTTTAGCCAGGAAAGATGATGAAGCAGGTCATCTTGAATGCAATCCCACGGCATATGCAGGATAACCTGGGGATTAGGCCCAGTCAGCATGGGTTCAAGAAAGGCAAGTCCTGCCTGACCTACCTCATCTCCTTCTATGATCTGGTAATCCACCTGGTGGTTGAGGGAAAGGCTGTTGATATAGTCTACCTAGACTTCAGTAAAGCCTTTGACATGGACTCCCACAGTATTCTCCTGGAGAAGCTGGCAGCCCATAGCTTGGAGAGGTACACACTTCACTGGGTTAAAAACTGGCTGGGTAGCTGAACCCAGAGAGTGGTGGTGAACAGAGTGAAATCCAGCTCGCAACCGGTCACCAATGATGTACCCCAGTGGTCGGTGTTGGGGCCCACCCTCTATAATATCTTTACTGATGACTTGGATGAGGGAAGTGAGTACATCCTCAGTAAGTTTGCAGACGACACCAAGTTGGGGGAAAGTGTCTGTCTGCCTGAGGGTAGGAAGGCCCTGCAGAGGGGCTTCCTACTGTCAGGCACCTACATTTTGATCATAACAGCCCCATTCAATGCTACAGGCTTGGGACAGAGTGGCTCGAAAGCTGTGCAGAGGAAAAGGATCTGGGGGTGCTGTATGATGCTCACCTGAACATGAGCCACCAGTGTGCCCAGGTGGCCAAGAAGGCCAACTGCATCCTGACTTTTATCAGGAATAGTGAAGCCAGCAGGAGCAGGGAGGTGATTGTCCTCCTGTATTCAGCTCTGGTGAGGCCACACCTTGAGTACTGTGTTCAGTTTTAGGCCCTTCGCTTCAAGAAAGACATTGAGGTCTTGGAGCATGTTTAGAGAAGGGCTACAAAGCTAGTGAAGGGTCTGGAATACAAGTATTAAAAGAAGAAGCTGAGGGCACTGGGATTGTTTAGTCTGGAGAACAGGAGGCTCAGGAGAGCCTCTGTATTTCTCTGTACAACTACCTGAAAGAAAGCTGTGGGGAGCTGGGAGTCGGCCTCTTCTTGTAGGTAACTAGCAATATGACTAGAGGCAATGGCCTCAAGTTGCACCAGAGGAGGTTCAGGTTGGAAATTAGAAGACGTTTCTTCTTGGAAAAAGTAGTCAGTCATTGGAATGGGTTGCCCAGGAAGGTGGTGGAGTCACCATCCCTGGGGGTGTTTAAGGAAAGGTTGGACATGGTGCTTAGGGACATTGTTTAGTGGGTGATATTGGTGATAGCGGGATTGGACCAGATGATTTTTGAGGTCTTTTCCAACCTTAATGATTCTATGATAGCCTCATGTTCTATCAGAGAGCAATGAGGTCTCCCCTCAGCTTCCTCTTCTCCAGACTAAATAACCCCAATTCCCTCAGTTGTTTCTGATAACTCTTGTTTTCTGTTCTCTTCACCAGCTTTATTAGTCTTCTCTGCACATGCTCAAGAAGCTCCATATCTGTCTTGTAGTGAGGTGCTCAAAACTGAACACAGTATTTAAGATACAATTTCACTAGTGCTACATACAAGTGGACAATCACTTAGCTAGTGCTGGCCACACTATTTTCTGATGCACGTCATAATGCCATTGGCTTTCTTGGCCCCTGGGACACACTGGTGGTTCATGTTCATCCAGCCATCAATGAGCACCCCCACATTCTTTCCTGTCATCCAGCTGATCCTTCACCCAGCAAATTCTACACCTGTCCAAGACATGAGCAGACAGTTTTTCTAGGAGAATACCACAGAGATTATATCAAAAGCTTTGCTAAAATCCAGGTAAACAAAATCCACAGCCTTTTGCTCATCTACTAAGCATGTTGACTTCTCATAGAAGTGGATCAAGTTAGTCAGGCAGGACCTGCCCTTTGTAAACCCATGCTGTCTACTTCTGATAATAAGTCACTGTGTGGGAATTGAAATATTTTGCTAAAGGAACTGTTCTTATTAACTAAAAGACCAGAATTAGAAAAGACTTCCATCAAAAACTTAGATTCCCAAAAAGACAGATTGTAAGTTTTTCTCCACCAAGCAAAATTTGCACATAAGAAATATGTTTTTGCTGTTAGTTTAAAAAAGATAATGGATAGAATAAAATGATTTATTTCAGCATATACATATATATAATTGTAAGCTGTTTAACTTGTTGTTAAATAAAGAAAATAATCTTAAAGGCTTCAGGAAAATTTCTTCCCTGGGGAAAAAAAAAAAAAAAAAAAAAGTAAAAAACCCTTTTTTTTTTTTTTTTTTTTTTTTAATCTTTTGCACTGAAAAACCCTGAGAAGATCAATGAGTAATGCAGGAGGATTTTGGTTCATTACAGAATTGATCCTTCCAGTGCAAAGAAATTATTTATTTAATTATTGTTGCTGTAGATGTTTTAAAATTCATCCTCCACTACCTGTATCTTTTGTAACAAAACATAATCTTGCAAGGAGACAAAGATAGCACTTAGTTCCTCATTATCAGTTAACAGTCCCAGAAAATACTGGAAGACAAAATATGATGTCTAATTGTTACTTAGTGGGAATACATAGCTTACTATATGAACTAAAGCTTACTTATATGAACTAAAACATTACCTTTATGTTAACTGAGTATCTATACTGCATCAAAAATAAAAAGCTTCCATGCTTCAGAACAGACAATGAAGAAACTGCATATACTGAATTTAAAAGGAGATTGCAGGGTTTTGTTAAATGTAATGCCAACCAATAGCATGCCATAAGCAAAAAGCTCTGTATGGCTTTCTTTCCATCTGGGAATCATGGCATCACACAAGTCCGTAATCTACATGACTAAATTATCTCTGTACAGGCAGCAGTCTGTTATATCACAGCTGTCTCCTGATCTGGGCTCCTGTCTCACAGTGAACAGAAGATGTGACTGCTTTAAATGTTTCAAAATAACAGCAAAGCCTTGGATTTACATCTTTTACCCTGGAAGATGGAACTGTCATTTATATAAGGAGAACACTAGCCTTTTAATCCATTCTCCCCAGCATAGTTTTTTTGTTTGTTTGTTTGTTTTTAATCTGAAATCATTTTCTGGTATACACTAATAACAGTCATGCTGGTCAGGTTTTTTTTTGTTTGTTTGTTTGTTTTTTCTTTTTTTTTTTCTTTTTTTTTTTCTATTGGAGAGGTATCTAAAGCTCTTTCACTGCCACTAGAGATGAAATGTAATACAGAGTCAAATATTATATTACATATTTTAAATTATGGCCTATCTATGAATATTTATCTTGCTTATACAACCATTACATTACTTAAAAACAAAAAACAACAACAACAACAAAAACAGATTTACTGTGTTTGCACCATGAACTCTAGCTGCTTTAAGAAGTTGAAATTAGCATTGTTTCAAAAAATCTTAAAGCACATTTAATTAATCTTGCTTAATAGCCTTCCCAACAAAAAGAGCGACATGACTGTGTCCATAAGTCCTCTGATATGAATCTTCTCCTTCTCTTGCTCTTCAGTACAAGAGATGATTTCACAGACTGCAGTAACCTCAAGCATGTGGCACAGATAATGTAATTCATGTGATGCACCCATCCACTTCCAGCTGTGTTCATCTCACAAGAAAGCACTAAGGTCTGTTGCCAAAGTTCTGTCATACACCATGCAATACTAACTGCATCTTATTTTTTCCATGGTGGAATATTAGCTCATAGACCTTTGTTAACTGTAACATTTAATTCATAGTAATGTAGAAACTAATAATAGGTGAAAATACTAACAGTATGTGTTGTTCTGTCCTTTTGGAGTAGGTCTCTCACAAGGACACAATACTGCCTTAAATGTATTCTCATGACAGTAGGTGATCATTCAAAGGGTCAAAATCATGAATCAGTTGCAACACCCCAGTTATAATACAGAATGTCACACTAATTTCATCTGGATGCTCACTGCAATTCTACCCTAATTTGCTAAATAGCTTGCTAACTTTGACAATTTCTTGCCGTCAGAAATCTTTTACAACAGATATAATTTCACCAGTGTACTTTATCTTGTTGTTGGAAGACATTCAATAAATTTGTTTTTGTTTTTGTTTTTGTTTTTCAAGAGACAGAGCTATGATACTTTTCAAAACTGTAATGATATCATTTGATATGGCACAGCAGAAAATCAATAAAGCAATATAAAATAAGATAAATGAGTTATCTTTCTTGGGAATCTTTTGGCTTAAAAATATGACAAGCTCTGTGAAAAAAAAAAAAAAAGGGGGGGGGGACTAGCTGATGAAAATCTCTCTTGAGCATGAGCAAATTGGATTATCAATTAGCAGTATGTCTTCAAAATTCCTCTTTTCTTAAGCCTCCTTCAGTTCAACTCTCATTTGTCAACAGCTAGTGAAAAATGTCTGTGATATGCAGCAAAGCCTTGCGAGCAGTCTGCCATTTTCATCTTGAAAACAAAAGCTTAGTAAGCGTAACTAAACCCGTCTGTTAAAATCCCTCACAATAAAAACAGTGCAAGAAGAATTTCTTAAAAATAATTATTTCAGTGATTTAAGCTAATATTAAAGCCAAACTGAAAAATTGTCCAGCAACTCCAAAGTCCCGGAGACAGTATTCATGCTTAGACAGTTACAAACTGGGGTGACAGAACATAATAATTGACCTGAAGACTACAGGTTTTGTTTGTTTGTTTGTTTTTTGTTGTTGTTTGTTTCCCCTCACCTATCCATTCTTCTTATATTCCTACCCAGAAACAATCTATCCTCTGTTCACCTTGTGAACAGGACTGTGTCTTCTTGTTTTCCTCAGTCCTTCGGTATGCATATTAGACAAACTTGTATGTCTCACAGCAAAAAATATGGTATCCTTGGTCTGGGCAAAATTTAATTTTGTATATCTGAGTATTAACTCAGAAAAGCTTTGACTTAATGCTTCTCCTGAATCTGGGCCTCAGAATTTAGACTGATTTATTTTTACCTCACTGATATTTCAAGGTATAAAAGCATGGAAAAACATGGTCTCTGCAGTTCATAATGCTAACCTGATTTCTTGAAATTTTTTACTGACAGGAAATGTTTCATCCAAATAAGACCACATCTGTATGCTCCTTGGAAAAGAACAGAATTAGAAAATGATGAATATTGCTATTAACCAAAACCTTTGGCTCCCACACATGAAACAATTTTAATTTCCCATATTTATTGACATGAATTTTCTGTTTTATTTATTTATTTATTTATTTATTCCAACTTGCTTTTCATAGTGACTTTAATGGCATATGGAGGCTTGTAAAGCAAAGGTAGACAATTGGATAATGGCCATAAACGTGTTACAACTTCATCACACTTCAGTGGCATGCTATTTTTAATTTTACCTCCATGGCTTCTTGTGCTTCATAGATATTTGTGTCTCCAAGACTACAGTTACCTCTTCATCTCATGAGAAATTGAAATAACAGCTGATCTCAGCTCTGCATATGCTGCTTTATTTTAAGCACAGTTTAGTATCTATAAAATATGTCAGGTTAACAACACTAGAAATAGAAGCTTTTTGTTTGTCCCCAGAACAGCTATATCACAGAGAGTGACAAAAAAGCTTCCTTTGATTGTTCAGTGAGTGCTTTTCTGCACTTTTCTGACTGGACCATGGGCACAGAAATGGAAAAATTTGCAAATCCCATTATTTGTCATGGTGAAAAAATATGTTATTTTTTCATAAATCAAAGCAATTCCATCTAAAAGCTAATTAAATCTTTTACTTGCTCCTCCTACAGGAACGTTGTTCCACAAGCTCCCTGCTGTAAAGGCTAGAAAATTTCTGACCTGAATATGTTTCACTCCAGTGTATGCCCATGTTCTCTTGTACTAGTAAAACATATTCATATAAGCCATTCTTTTCTCAGTCTGACATTTAGCCCAGCAAGCTACTAAAATACAGCAGTCATTCTCTTTCAGCATTCCTTTTGCTATTCTGAATAAACCAAGCTCTTCAAATCACCACTTAAGAGACAGTTCACCAGTTCCAGTTTTAAGTCAATGACTGAGTACTATTATCTTCCTTTTGCTGCTAGAAAGGCACCATTAAATCATGTTCTGAAGTGAGACATACCTGGAAGGAGTTGAACCTCGAGTTTCTGCATCTTCATCCACTCAAAGGGGAAAGAGCACCCTTATATTCTGGCATTAGTATTAAGTCTGACTAAGGGACACTTCCAGCCCCATGTCTCTTCAGACTTTGGCACTTCGGCTGGTGTTGTCAAAAAGGTCTCCATTTGTGCCAATAGGACCTTGAAAATCTGTTTTCCAGCAGTTGTCTTGAGACCTTTCCTCCTAACAGTCGACAAGGCTTTACTTTGGTCAGTACTCTGTTGCTCACAATTTCTGGGGATGTTCCTTAATACCTTTGTAAAATTCCTGTGTGTATGAATAATCAGTACTTCAGTGAGACTATGATTATCAGAGGCAGAATAAAATATGATTTTGGTAGATGTCACTCAGAAAAAAAAAGCATGGGAGCTTATAAAGACTCAAGTCATGGATAATTTTATAAAGATTAGAGAAACAATCTGAAATACAACTGTATAACTATTTACAGAGATACAGTTATCTATAGATATGCAGATAAACCTCAGTATCACAAAATAGAAAATAAATCTGCCCTAGGTGTTAGTTTTCTGACATGGTTGTCACAATCATAGTCTTGTCACAGTTCCATGGCGTGGTTTAGACAGAGACAATTGAAAAAAAAAAAAAAAAGGAATAGCAGAAACCATGAAGACATTTTTCCACCAACATTTACAGTATAAGCATTGTTTTGTGACCATATTTGGTCACAAGTATTTCTGAAAGTGATTTCAAACATTATTATTTTCAGTCACTGTGAGATGACAAGGCCATTGTGTCAGCTGCATGGATGGGAGAGAAGGACTATTTTTTAAATTTATTTATTTATTTATTTATTTTTTCCCAAGAGTTGTACATCAGTGTCTCCAAGAAAAGAGAAAAGAGAGAGTGAAATATTTCTTAGACTGTTTTTCTTTGATATATTTCAGACTTTGATATACAGAAGGAATGAGTCAGTGTTTGGCTTCATGGAACTATCACAAGAAAAACCTTTTGCTCTTATCTCCAATAATGTTCAAACTGCAGCCAGACAGCAATGAAATGGAAAATCACTACAATAAAAAGAATGGTTTGGAAGTGAAGATATGAAGAGGAAAACTGTTAAAAATGCAGAGTTTAATTATGCCTAGTCTCTCACTGCATCTAATTATTGTCCATTAAAGTCAGACTTGGGAAGAGATCACTGCTCAGGTTAGAACAGTTTCAGTGAGAGAATTAAACATCTTGAACACTGGAGACCCTTATTTGAGACATGCTTGCAGATAAATTTCCAGATGATGCGACTGGAATAGACTGACAAGTTTGTATTTTCTCTAGAATTATGTCATGTTTTCTATAGAACATCCAAGTTTATAAGACTGTTATTAATATATTATTGCCAAAAAACAGTTAAGTGACGGGTTATGAAACCACAGCTTACAAAATATTGAAAATGAGTCTACATTTCTGTGATTAAAAGGTTATTTGTTTCTGATAAATATCTGAAAGGTACTCCTGTATTCATATCTGTCTACCTTGTCTGATTACATTCAGAGTAAGAACAACACCATCGGATAGCCTGTGGGTAAGCTATAAAACATGTGTAGAGGTACTCAGCCTGGCAGAACTGGAAAAAGAGAGTCAACAAAGCATGAGGTGACTGTGCCCTGTCAATAGTGAGCAAATGTGAACATCCTGATCAGAGTGTATCGATGCATATGTTTGATGTGGGTTTATTTAACTACCATATAAAAGGGTAATTATAAACCATTTGAGTTTTTTATTGGCAAGGTGAAAGGGATTTGTACTGTCATGTCTCAGCATTCATGTATTAACACTGTGTTTGAATGACAATAGATGTTTTCTATACAATAAATCTCGTCAAGTTCTTTTCATCAGACTTTTGGCAGTGTATGACAAAACAGGGTTTACACAGGGATCTGCTGAGAATATTCAGGCACTGAAGTCTCTGGGATTACAAAATTGATGATATGAGTGCACTGATTTTCATATACGTATGCACTGGCAGATGAGAAGAATAACACAGGACATTCTAGCAGCCCATGCCAAGAACAGAAGAGAAAGGCCACTTTTGCTTCTTGGTCTCCCTTAGGACAATTGGAATATTTTACAAAATCTTCTGGCAGCAAGAAAATCTAGAAGCCATTATGACCTTCTTTTCTGCTTCCCAAAGCAAATGGTTGTGGAGACAGATATCTTCTTGTTGTGAAACATAGCCCAGAGGCAAAGGTTAGCTGAATACAGTGGTCACAGTTAATGCTTTATTATAGTTTGTCAGTAGTCTGAGGCTTTCTCTCAAATAATGTCACAAAGCCTAGGCCAGAACATGACTGTAAATTGTAATTTTTAAATGTTCTAACTAGAACATTTGACTTAGCAACATCCATCACAGCTTAATTTCCAGTGTTTATCATAATTACGTCAGTATAGATAGGAAATAATAAGTAGGCTGAATTTTCCCATCTTAACAAATTAGGATCTAGAAAGTTTCCATTGGACCTCTGTGGTATTTTTTAGAGGTATGTATTATTCAGTGATTAAAAATGATAAATGATTTCTGGCTTCAAAATTCACCCAGACTTATCCCTGATCCTAAATATATTTTCGTAGTCTATCAATGAGAAATATAAACTTTTTTTATGCATGAGAAACAATCTTTCAAGATCATAACTTTAATGGGAATTGTAAAATTTCCATTCAAAGATTAACTATTTTCAGCTAAATTTTTAAGGATCTTAGAATAATAATTATTTAGTGGTTCTCACTTATCCATGGAAAGCTACAACAAGTATGTCTGGATACTATTATTACACACTATTGATTTAATTTTCAATTACATTCCATAATAATTTTCCCAAAATAAACTTTAAGAACTTTAGGAACCAAATAAATAGACTACATTTCTGTCATTCTTTTCATGAGGGGTAATAAAAATATGTAGCCTGTGTATGACAAATTCTGCTGTTTTCTGAATAAAGTATTTATGATCATGTATTCCCTAATGTATTAATTGCATGACTATTTGTTTTATATAAAGCATATAAATATAAATTAGAATGCTCTTCTGCTATTTTTCTACTTTTAAAAGTCATCCTAAACTGTGAATACAATTATGATAGTAATCACTGCTACATCTTCTTCAGTGAACAGTCTTCCCTGTTTCATATTTCTGAGGGCTTATTTTTATGGTGCTGTTATTTTTATAGATACATGATATAGAGTTATCTATTTTACCTTGTGTGAATTATATTTGTATACAACACTTTGTGTTGTCTGAAAAGACTAAAAAATAAAAATAAAAATAAATAATATGTTAAAAATAAAAAAGGAAATATATATTCTTAATTATTTTTTATTATTATTATTTTTTTTCCAGGAGGTCTGGCAGGTCTGCATAAAACCTGAAAATAGTTAAAGAAATGCTGTCTGTCACTAATATTTAATTTCCACAGAGCAGTTTCAAAAACAAAGCAAGTAATAGTTCCCCTAGCTACGTGTAGACCATCTTGTATGTAGCTAGCAGGTAGCACATTGTTATTTGTTTGTGTAAAATTATTCCACTGGATGACAAGAACAAATGTTGATGAAGTGCTACAGAAAATGCACGTAAGATATGTTAGATCTCATAAAAGAGCACTGGATTGTTTCCACAAGCTGTAATAAAGTGGCGTCTATGTGCAACATAAAAAAAAAGAGGACAGTCAAAGTAATCTGTTAAACTGGAAAAAGGAGTTTGACAGTTTCCATATTCTTGGGGAGTTGTGAGCTATCATTATGAACTTGACTTCACTTTCTTATTCTTTCCTTCCTTCTGTGTTGTATCAACAAATGGATTCTTAAGGAAAAACTGTGAAGATAATGGAAATATCAATATAAAATCAATATACCAACTTAGAAGACCAAAAAATAAAAATAAAAAAAAGTGTGTTTACTCACTAATCCTAATTTCTCAGGACCAATGATAGTATCACTTATTAGGCCTTTATCCTCATTACAGGAATCAATCCTCTGCCAGTGGAAGAAGTTACCTACTGTTTAATTTTTGATAAGGGTTTTTCTTTTAAATACAATTATTATAAAGTAAATGACAGTCAAAATTACACATTTTACAACTTGCAGTTGTAAAATTGATTTTTGTGATAACCCTTTAAGAACTGAAATAAAACTTCTGGCAAATACAGAGCCAACATCCTTTCTTTTGCAAATTGGAATTCATGAAATCAATTAAAATATGAATAGGCATTACAAAACTGAAATTGGTATGCATTCTGAGCAGGGGAGCCTACAAGAGTACATGAATACAGCAATAGTTCTCTTGAAAAATGACTCTAAAATGTTAAAAATGTATAATTGCTCACATGTTTAATAGAAGCTAGACTATAAGAATGAATACATATCCTGGTACCCCATTTTAGGTTTAGAACAAGTATTATACACAAACAAAAATCCTTCCCCAGAATTGCTCTGTCTCGGTAATACTGCTTTCAGTAATAACGATATTAACGAATACATCTCTCTGAATAGAATGCATCTCAAATTTTCTAGGATTTTGCAGAAAATGATGCTGGACAGAGTTGCAGTGATATTGTCAAGTGACTTCATAATCCAGGAAGAAAATCATGCACCTGAGGTCCAGTCATGTTGGTACTGGCAGAATAGACTGGATTTCCTTGGAGGCCTTGGGAAGAGGCAGTACCACATGTGAATCATTAGATGCTGTCTTGCACAGGGTCAGGAAGCTCTTCAGAACCTGCATCAGGTCCCTAATATCTATAAATAGTCTTGGTGTGTTCTCAGAAAATGAAGAACTGTCCATTAGACAATGTAGTAAGAAAGCCCACTCTGCTCAATGCCACAGGCTGGCTGTCATAGATTCTGGAGTAATTTCAAGTTGCTCATAGAATTTTTATTTCATTGGAGAACAGGACACAATTCAACACAGGTGAAATATACTCTATACTCAAATAAGACTTTTCTTGCAGCCATGGGGACACAGTTGGCCATGGAGACACAAAAGATGTGCAAAGAAATGGGCTGTCAAATAGCATTGCATCAAGAAAGAGAAGACTCATCTCCCTCCATTTGCCACTGATAACTTTCAAAAGCCTTATACAGATCTTATTTTCATTACATGTATATTCCTTGCTACAAGAAAAAATAATGTATTTTAATATGATAGAAAGCCAAAGTTTTTTGTTGTTGTTGTTGTTGTTGCTGTTTTTTGTTACAAGGAAACATTAAGATACATCAAAAAATCAATCCCTGTTATTATTAATTATAACACAATAGTGTCAGAGAACCTGACAGATATTGTTGGTCTAGTACTATGCGTGAGGAGGGCATATACTGACCTCTCCAGCCTCAGAAGCTCTCAATCTTCAATCAAAACAGAAAAAAATGTAGCATGGAAACTCTGAAAGGTGAAGTGAGTCCATTTTGGCTCAGCAGCAGGCTGATGACAACAGCATAATGTATTAATTTTAACACGCCAATGAAATCTTTAAACTTCTGGAAGCAATGGCAATACAAGGAAGTCATGATCACTGGGTTATATGTCTAAAAAGAAGTCATGACTATTTTAACTATCCTCCAGAGATTCACTAATTACCATAGATTTTTTTTTTATTATTTGCTAGATAAGTTGTCAAGACAGTTTTAATGAATGTTCTTATTTTACATTTTCCACAGTTCTCAAGAGTAGAAAATATTTTTTTATAGAATTATGAGTCAGTATTTTGTCTCACTCCAACTACTAATTGATAAGGACAAAATTCCTAAGGACATGCGTTCACAAGATTAAGCTGTTAAACTTTTAGCCTGAGTTAAGTTCAGATTGGGCCTATTTGCCCTCTGATCCTTATTTTGCTTTTTTGCTTTTTGTCTTTTCTTATAGAAATCTCTTCAGAACTTTAATACAAAAGAACTGTAGGTATGAATAATCCTTTCTCCTTGCAATCCCCCTGTGTTAGAGTGGAAATGACCAAAGTTCTTATTATGGTGTGTAATAATGCTCTATACATCTAATGCCTCTGCCAGAAGAGTTCCTTAGCAGCAGACTGGGGTTAAAGAAGCACATTTTATTTCATCAAGAGTGACATTATTAACAGTACCATTACAGAACATACCTACTGAGTCAATTTTCCAATGCCTTTCACTTTGAGGCAAGTATTTTGCATGCTTCACATCCAGGTGTGTGGTTACCTGGAATGAGAGATTATCTCTTAAAGGATCACTTATGGTTAGCAATTTTCAGTAAGCCTATAAAAGTTCAGAAGGCCAAACTCAGATTTGAATAGTAGGAAGTTACATATTTTTAATGCACTGTGAGGGAAATGCATTAAGCTAAAATGACCAAGTAGGATGTCTTTCCTATTCCTTTTCCTCTCTCCCAGGAGAGGAAAATGCAAAAACCCTAAAAGTAAAACATTATATTAAAATCATTATGCTCTCAAGTGAAAGTAATAGAAACCACCTTTCAAGCCCAGTAGCAGGACTGCAATTCTGAGATACAATCTGTTAACTTGAGATTTGGAAAGCATAAAACATATGCTTCACACATCACACAAAACAAACACTCTTCCTCTTAAATACATATATATATATATATATTTGTCACTCAGGCATTTAATTAGAACTTCAAAAATAGATTAATTGTAAATGAAAATGTAATAAACTATAGTTTGGGATTTTTTTTCTAGGGAAGTCTAAATTAATATAGCTAATGAAATTACTTTACTTTTCTGCTTTGTCAGTAAACTAAATCCCTTCCACCATTTCCTATTTGAAAACAACTACAAAAACACAAATAATCTGCTAAAGCAAATTATCTGCTTTTTCACCCAGGGATTACAAAGTTATTAATGCAAATTCCAGTGAACTCTATCAACAGTACTTTAAAATGAACTTTAACACCTTACAAATGTTATTTGTTGGAGAAAAAAAATACACCAGTTTCTCTAAATAAGAGAGATTTTGAATTTAGCAGGCTAGAGTCAGTAGTTTTATGAAGTGTATTATCTTCTGGATACCCTCTCACTAAGCTCACGGGTAATGCCAAGAACAGTTATGAGCTTATTTGAAGCTGAGCTGTAGTGCAATAAGGAAAAACAATCTATTTTCTGTTAACTGCCAAATGAGCATGAATGAACTAAGCCATTTTGCAAGGGTTTGAGGAATTTTTGAAAACAGCAGCTGGTGAAGATCAAACAGGAGTTTACCTTTAATGATAGTGCCACAAAATAGGCTTCGGTATTCGGAAGGTCTGTCCTTGTCTAAGGGGGTTTTCAGGATATGGAAAATGCAAGATGGTGTTTGACAGCTTTTCTGTAGAGGCTGTGGAGGGCTGTGCCATGTTCTATCTTGGTAATTCTTACCTTAATTCCACAAATGCTTATCAAAATCTAACTTTGAAATATTGGAAATGGCAGCAATAAAGGCACCGAATGTAACTCAACTCAAGCTAACTAGACTAAAGCTAACTAAATTAAACTTTAATTAAACTAAATCTAACTAAAACTTACTTTTGGCTTTTTTTTTTTTTTTTTTTTTACCTTAACATGATATTGATAATCCTTAAAATAACAGGTTCATCTTTAAACATTACTTTTTAAAGGCAGTGTGAATGCAGAAAGAAAATCAGCTTGTGTATACAACACATTTTACACAGTTTTGATACATAGGAGAAGGGTCAGTATATTATCAAATCCCTTTTCTTTTGAAAGTTTTGCTGATTTAGTAGTTAAAATAATCTATTTCCTGTAACCTTTTAAAATGAGAGTTCAGAGACTGATTGGTTAGTGCATTTTCACTTAAGTTATTTGATAGTATGTACTACACCTCTGTGTGAAATTTGAGATTTTAAACTGTTATCAAGAAAACTGATACTGTCTGTCAAATGACATATGGTTGACATGAAAAATGTGTGCTGATATTTGAATTATAATCATTTAATTCTAAGAGTACTTTATTAAAAACAAACAAAAAACCTTATTAGGTTAAATGTTGCATATGGAAAATCTATTTCAAATCAAACTGCTGGGACACTGATTTGAATATTTCCAGCAGAGAACATCATTTTCTAAATTAGTAAGAAACGAAGATTTTTAATGTATGCAGAACAAAAGTAACAAAAACAAAATTCTAACTGGATTTATCATCAGAAACACAGTTCAGTGAGTGAATAGCTGTGGGGTAGATAACAACACTTTTCTAAATGAGTTATCAGGAAACATCACTTTATTTGATGGTTAAAGTAAGTTTTGTTTTGTTTTGTGGTTTTTGTTTGTTTGTTTGTTTTAATAGATTCATTTATGTTAAATATTTTAAATTCTACATCACTAACATTTTGACATTGTGGTTGTTTTAGAAGTTGAAATGTCTGAAGGCTGTCGTTTAAAGGCAGAGTTCTAGTTTTTTGTTTGTTTGTTTGTTTGTTTTTAATATATATATATATTTCAAATAATCTAAGATAAACAATAATAGTGTTTTACATGAAGATTGTGAACAAGTCTAGAAGTGCCAAAGGTAGGAGATATCTAGGGATTAGATGTGTTGTTAGTTGTGGGGGAATTGCTTTTTTTTTTTTTTTTTTTTTTTTAACTGAAATTGTGAAGCCCATTTCTATTTTCAGTGGCATATGCCTTGGTTTTAAAAAGAAAGTATGATTTGCAGTGAAATAGACACAAGTCTCTTATTGTCTTTCACTTATATGCTTTTATGTCTTCTAATACTGTAAATTCAACTCACTTCCCAATCATTATGATTTCAATATCACAATAGAAGTGGAAGTATAGAAAACATTCATACTTTAAAATTTAATATATGCATACATAGAAGACAACAGCAAAGAAATTTAGTCTCAAATAATTTTTAGGCCTATAAATGCTTGGCCTTAAACTTACACAGACAGCATGTACCAAAGAAATAAAATGAACCCTTTCTCAGCTTCTGAACTTAAAAGAAGTCAATTCTCTTTACCTTAGGCTTTCATAAGTTCAGATAATAATGTCTTTTTTAAAGCTGAGAATTTAATAAAACTTGGAGAAAATATGGGAAAGTAAATGAATAAAGACATGGGTCTTTTCTTATGAATGGAAATATGTATCCTTTAGCTGATGATAAGTCCATTGTTTGTACTCGAGTAACAGCGCTAGCTGCTCTCTCATGAAAGGTGTAAATAAGTGATCAAGAACGTTTTTGAACTGGTTGATCTGATTTTATAATAAGTCTGAATTTTGATAGCCTCCATGAACATGCACACCTACAGATTCCAGAAACATTTGATCATCTTTGTCATTTTATGTGTCTTTATTGTGCCCCAGTGATATATATGGAGAGATGAATAATCTGCTTTTTGATAGGCTCTGCCAGTTTGTATAATGCTAACATAGTACTTTTGAAAAAGTTACCAGAAGAGTGCTATTAAAATCAAACTTTAATTGAGGCACCCAGTTCATTCTCATTCTGATCTCATCGGTTTTCATTCACATGTGACACATTGCCAGCTTATAGTTCTTGTAATAAGAACTTATAATAAAAGGTGGCCCTATGGGAAAATAAAAGCCGAGAAGAAAAGAGCTTATTTCCTGAAATGAATTCAACATGGGACTGATGGCTTTTAGCAAGATAAGTAGCTAAGACTGTTCAGTGACAGCAGTCTCTTATTTACAACAAAATCATATTTATCTGAAGGTCTCAGCACACAGCTTAAATTCACAGTTAACTGGAAGGACTTGTCACACAGATCTGATCAGTATGTTTGCTCTGTATATTTCAAGGTGTGACAGTTAAAGGATGTCTTTTTCCTGCACAGCTGGAGCAAAAGAAGACACAAACTCACAAAGCTCAGCCTGCTAGAGTCCCAACACTGCTCCTGTCCAAGGCGAGAGTCAATATTCAATATAGTCAGTTTTTGAATAGTAACATGCTCAGATAAATTCTGACAGAGGCATCCCAGTTACAAGCACTATATAATCAACTTAGAAAGACTAAATAAAAATATACTTCATTCAAATGAAATTGCAAGGAAAACCTTGTACATGGAACATAAATATCCATGCTTCACTACAGTATATCAAGCTCTATTAAGACAGTGGCATGTAAATCTCTCTGCTGCCTTATTTTCCCTCTGGGTAGCCACCTGTTGTAGTCTACCAGCCTAGATTTTCTCTTCTCTTGTGACATTTCTGTCTGTGTCCCATTCATGTCTGCGTGATTCATTCCAACTGTGCTACCACTTGGGCATCTAACTAAAATGCTATAACTAAGACTGCATCTTTAACATTTGTATTAAAGTTTAGTGTTCAAGATTTTCTCTGTTTCTCTAAAGTATCTATACACCCCTACTGCTGACAAATAACAATAATTCAGAAATCAGTTAATATAGCCCCTGAATGTAAAACAATTGATGCTACCCTATTAATGTCTAAGGTTGATTTCAAGCTGATAAATTGAAAATGATGGCATTTGTAAATCAAAGTGTGAGTGGAAGAGTTGTCTTCACAAATATGATTTTGCTACCTGCTACATCAAGATGAAAGACAAATGTGGCTGCAGCAGCCTTTTCTGCAAAGTGCTACATATAACTGTTCTGCACCTTTGGTGGAGTGATGCTTACAGAGACACCTGAAGTAGTCAAGCTGAAGCTTCCAGTAATCTATCTTGTCACAATGGAGGGCCTGGAAATAGCACCCTCCACAGAAATGAAAGTTGATCTCAGACAAGCCGTGACTGCAGCAGTCATTAGTAATTACCCTAGGTAACTTTGTCTATGGCTTCAGGTTTTTAGTTAGCATTGTTTTTACCTTATATGAATGTCTTATTCCTTGTTTTTTTGTTTTGTTTTGTTTTTGTTTTTGTTTGTTTGTTTTTGTTTGCTTTTTTGTTTGTTTGTTTGCTTGTTTTTTGTTTGTTTTTGTTTGTTTGTTTGTTTTCTTAAATCATAGAAGAGACCATGACACCTTAAACTCCTTTCTCTCCTGTACTATTTTGCTTCTGTCTTTTTACTTTCATCAAATCCTCAAGCTACAAGAACACCACAAACTGAGATGTCATTTATTTTGTGAAAAAAACAGATTAGCTGGGCATATTGCTCTATGGGGTTATGAAAGTGTGTTATCTTTAACTATTTGAAAGAATTAAGAATCACTGCAGAAATGTTAGAAATAATTTTGAATAATTAACAGTGGCCAAGACAGGTCCTGGCTTTACAAATATCTTGTACAAATTTCTGCAAAGTGTGAAATGCCATTTGAATCACAACTATATCCAGTTAAAGTATAAAGAAATCAGTCTGATAATAATGGATGGATATCACCTGTACTAAGAAGAAAAAATAGTGTTAAAATCCTTCTCTAAAACAGAGCTCAAAATCTCCATCCCACTTGCTGTCATAATTCAACATACAAACAGATTTCAGTCTTGATATGTGCTAATCATCCTTCCTTGTTCTTGGGGCTATACAGATGGAGCCCCAAGCCTCAATGTCAGCCAAGTGGATCTGAGTCCTCAGAGACTGAATGCTCCAGAACCTTGAGGATGAAGTCCACTCACACAGAGCGTAAGATTTTTCCCTTACCCCATTTTGACACTGGACAAGTATAAATCAACAAAGATGTTTATTTAGTCTGAATCCTCAGTAAATGATATTTTAGACATATGGAAAATTGAAACTAAGTTAGTTTACTACACAATAATGAAAAGGGTAGAACAAAAGAGGTGGCAGAAAATTGACACAGCAAAATTTAAAGAAAGAGGAGAATGGCAAGAGACACCATAGACTATGAGAGTTAATTCCACTGTATCAGCAATATAAAGAGCAGAGGAGCTAGTCTGTTGTAACTGTAATTTGGAAAGAGGTTGGCATATGATACTGAGACATTTGATGGTGTTTAGCAACCTATTTTGCATCTGCTTTCACTGAACAAAACCCACATGAATATAGATGATACTGATCAAGAAACTAAAAGGCCATTGCAAAATTTAAAGGGATATTCTATTATTCTCTCCATATCATGGAGGGTATGACAAGTAGTAATGGGCTTTAACTGCATCAGGAAGGATTCAGGTTACAGAGTAAAAAAAGCTTTCAAAGAGTAGAAAGGATAATGAGGGACTGGAATATTTTGCCTGGGGAAATAGTGGAGTCTTCATCTTTTGAACAGTTTTTAGGACAGGTCAGGTAATCATTTGTCAAGAATAGTTTGCGATAGGAATAGCGTCTGTCACAACCTGACTTTGCCCTGGGGCAGAAGGAAAGTCTAAAGGATGCTCTTGAAGCTCCTTCAGTTCTTATTTTCCTATAACCTTTATAGTTTACTCTTATTCTGAGAGTTAGTAAACAAGATTGTAGATACTGCCTTTTTGTTACATGCGTACCCGCAATCTTCGGAATTCCTGATTGCCTTTGGGAAGAATTATGTGGCTATTGTAGATATGTCAATAATTTTTATATCATCTGTGGGGCAGGTTAGCATTTGTAAACAAACATGTTGTCAAACAAATTGAAATCAGTCTTTGACTTCAAGATGAACTCAATTGCATCATGCAGATTCAGGCAACTAAGTCAGCAGCTGGTCTCCCATGGCTCTCTTTGTAATCTGCACAAAGACAGGCACTTTAAGGGAGCAAGCAATAGCATGAGCCTAATTTATGTGCTCTGAAGACAAGCCAAAGAACTGAGCTGGTTAAGTACTGACACAGACTGATTAAATTGTGAGTCAGTAGCTGGATAATGTTAATACTCTCCTCCCTTACCTTCATAGTGCTTAAATTACCAAGCAAGTGGCTATCATAAATAACCAAAGAGAAGATATGAAAATATAATATGGAAAAATAGAAAGAAATTAATCACATTCACAGAGTTTATAGATTTTGCTGCAAACTCTCCTCCCATTTCCACGCAATAAATAATATCCGGACAAACTAATTGTTTTCTCTAACAACTCCATGTGAAAAATCTCTGAGATAGGCTGGTTATCTAAATATCTAGTCAAGAGCAAAAGAAAGCAAACCCACTGTATTTTGGCTCAGACTGCTAGTAAAAATAAGATAGTTTTAAATAAATATATTTTAGGACTTTCAGAAGTCTTTTATAGGAAGAATAAAGTAAACACACAGCATAGTTTCTTTTGATTTTTTTTTTTTTTGAGAGAGATATAGATTCCTACTTTTAAATGATAGAGTTAAAAAAAATAAATAAATACAGACTAATGTTTATCCAGCCTTCAACTTCAATGCATTAAATTAAAATTATCCTAGAACTGGGAGGACTTCTGCCTCCATCCATAATGTTCAATATGTTTTTCTTATCTAACAAGGTTTAGCCGAGTAACTATTTGACACTAAGGGAATATTGATGATTCACAAAATAACATTTTCTTTTTACTATCACTAAAGCAATTATTATTCATAGAACTATCAGGTAGATTACTGTGCATGAAGGAATTATGTAAAGAATAAGGATCAGGTTGCAACTGAACAGCAAAAGTATGAACATGGATTACCTTATTTGTTTGTTTGGTTTTGGAAGTATCATCATTTGATTTAATTTTTAAATGCTTATTTATATTCCATCTCACTAGTTCAACTGGATATCACCTATTATCATTGATTCACCTATTCACATATATCACCTATTTCATTGAAACATTTATTCAGTACAGCCTCACTGTGCTGAAGTTAGTATGTAGCCAGACCCCCACTGAACAGTGGAATAGTTTAAGAGAAGAAAGAAGATATTTTCTATTTATAAATAAATGGGAAAGCCCATACAATTATTAGGGACTATAAATGGAACTGTGACATTTAGAACTACTAAGTATAGTTATGAGACATTTGTGATCTATTTAATTAAGAGGATACATACCATATTAGTATCATCATTATCATTTAAGTTAATCTAAGCATCCATGTTTATTTTTTCCTAAATATTGTTTTAGATATACAACTCGTATGGATATGAAAAGTTTTTAGCTTGAAGTGTGTAATGCAGTAACAAAATTGCAGTATTTGTTTTCTGCCAGCCAGATTACAAAGTCTTTGCCACAATGACAAGAGTGTTTTCAATGGGACTTCCATTTGGGTTCTCCATAATGATGAGGGGGGGAGGACAGGCATGAGGCTCACATCCCTTCCACAGTCATCAGAATACAAATTGCTGCATATTGAGGGTTTTATTGCACTCTACTGCTGGTGCTGCAATGGAAGGACTGTTTCCCCTGAAGATCTCTCATAAAAAGGAGATCACTGCTGGACTGCTGACAGGAATGTTTAACACTGCCCATACTTGTGTCCTGCAGAGTTATGGAGGTTAACAACTTTCAAAGCTTAAATAATGCTGCAGGAATTGGCAGTGAATAACTAATTCATAACTACTTATTTAAAGACAACAAAAAAAGAGAGAGAGAGAGAGAGGGGAAAAAAAAAAAAAAAAAAAAGTTTGTAGCTTGACTCAGTTTAAAGCTACTGTTAAAGTACTTGATTTTCTCATAAATGTCATTTTTCCCCTTTTACTTCTTTTGGCAGTAGGGTCTCTTCCAGAGGCTTGATGACAGTATAATGGAAAGTTAATAAACGGATCAGTACATTGTTTTCATTCGTTCCAGATGTTTCCTTCATTATGCCAGACACATTACTTCCTAAGCAGAAAGCTGCAAAGAGTGCAAATTTTAGTATCTCTTAGGAGACAAGATCTGTAGTTCAAAAGAAGCAGTGTGCATCTTTGTATGGCTGGAAGAAAATAGTTTCAGTTAAGTTAATTCTGCAGAGAATGGGATACACAGCAATACGCACACTTATAAAAACAAACAAATAAAAAAAACTATGATGGACCTCAGAGAAACTACACATAAAAATCCTTTTAGATGTGTTTTTAATTGTAGATGGGACAGCTCCTATACTGACTAATTCTTCCTGACATCCACAGGTATACAGGAAATAAGTTTGGTTAGGACTACTTACCACTAACTGTTTTAATCACAGCAGGATAGACAGAAAAGATGTTAATAAGCTGCAGTGGGTTTACGTGGCAAGGTTTTGGTAGGAGGGGGGCCATAGGGGTGGCTTCTGTGAGAAGGATCTAGAAGCTGCCCCATGTTTGGTAAGGGCCCCACTGCTGACCAGAGCTGAGCCAATAAGCGATGTTGTTTTGCGCCTCTGTGAGAGCATATTTAAGACAGGGAAAAAACACTGCGCCACTCAGCAGCTGGGAGGGTGAGAGGAGTGAGAAACAGCCTTGCAGGCACCAAGGTCAGTGAAGAAGGAGGGGGAGAGGTGCTCCAGGCGCCAGAGCAGAAGTCCCCTGCGGCCTGTGGTGAGGACCATGGTGAAGCAGGATGTCCCCCTGCAGCCCATGGAGTACCATGGTGGAGCAGGGTTCCACACTGCAGCCCGTGGAGGAGACCACGGTGGAGCCTGTGCCCCGAAGGAGACTGCGGCCTGTGGAAGACCCCTGCCGGAGCAGATTCCAGGCCGGACCTGCAGCCCGTGGAGAGGAGACCACGCAGGAGCAGGTGACCCGGCAGGAGCTGCTGCCCGTGGGGGACCCAGGTTGGAGCAGTTTGCTCCAAAGGGATGGACCCTGTGGTATGGACCCATATATGGAGCAGTTCTTGAAGAGCTGCTGCCTGTGGACAGCTCACGCTGGATCAGTTTGGCAAGGACTGCATCCCGTGGGTGGGACCCCACAGCACAGGGGACAAGAGCGACGGAGAAGGAGCGGCAGAGAAGAAGTGCTGTAGACTGACCATAACCCCCATTCCCCCGTTCCCCTGCGCCGCTCGGGGGGAGGAGGTGGAAGAGGGTGGATCGGGGGGGGAGGTGCTTTTGGTTTCTTTCCTTTGTTTCTCACTTCTCTAGCTTGTTAGTAATGAGCAATAAATCTTACTTTCTCTCTGTGCTGAGTCTGTTTTGCCCGTCACGATAATTATTGCGCGATCTCCTAGTCCTTATCTCAACCCTTGAGCCCCTTTCATCGTATTTTCTCCTTGCTCCTCTTTGAGGAGGGGGAGTGAGAGAGCAGTTGTGGTGGAACTCGGCTCCCCACCCGAGTAAAACCACCACATAAGCACTCTGTAAAATCTCAGTGTCTGAATTTAGAGTGTGGTTGCTGTTTTATAGGGTCTACATGTGAAACTGTAAATGATTGTCACTACTGAATAATGGAAAAAAAAAAAAATATTCAGGAACTTCCAAACTTTTAGTAATGAATTTAAGAACCTGGGACTCATTTGCTACAAAATAAATAAATAAATAAATAATAGTAAAAACAAAAGCACAAGTAAACTCCATGTCCTTACATAACCTATTTTCTGTTTATAATTCAGTCCATGACAAATTATTATATTTGGACGTAGTTTAGCTAACATTTGCATAAGAATATAGATACACCAGTAGTTTAACCCTATTAGTGCATAGATAACCTTATGGTTATCATAATGTTTCTTGTTATAAATATCTGGGGTGTGAAGAAGCATTTTAAGATTTTGAAAGAGTTTTTATCATCCCAAAAGTTTTTTGTCCTGAAATGTCTAGCATTAAGCCAGGTATCTGTTTTCTCACATGAAATCTTTTAACAGTCTATGTTTGTCACCTTCCTATTTTATTGAGGCCTTTTTGTGCAGCCCTGGATTTTTTGGTTTAACCTGTTAGAGTGAAACCTACAACCTTATCATTTCATTTCATTCAAGAATATAGAAGCCATCATTTTACAAAGCTGGCAGCTTTTCTGCTTCAGAGCTCATATAATTTAGTTGGGTCCTCTAGTAGGGTTATATTTCATATAGGCTGAATACACCCTTTGTGCTTGCATTAGTCCTCAGAGAACTTACAGATGAAAATAAAGTGGTTTATCACATAAGGAATGGTGGCTGTGTTGACCATTAACCTCAACAACTTGCATACACTATAGTGGGACATACAAAGCACTCATTGTGGTGAGATCTGATCAGTGCAAGAGATTTATTCAAGCCAAGACATTGATCATAGAATGGAGCCCAGAGATACCTGTATTTATTTTACACTGCCATCTATTCCAGACCAGGTATTTTCCATTCTCCTACATACAGTATTTGAATGTCAAGCCTCAGGCAGCTTTTCTTCTTGCATTTTTTTTTTCCTCATACAAAAACAGTATTGGAAAAAATAAAAATAAAAAAGTTATGCAAAATACCTGCTGTACTACAATTAAATTATAAATGATTTTTTTGTTGATTAGTATTGTACTTATAACTTTAAATGTACTTTTAATAAAGTAACCACTGGGCTATATGTTGTATTGATTGCATGAAAAACAAATTAAACCAATTTCACATTCATGTTTGCATGTAATAGGCATATTTTTTAATCTTTTAACTAATTAATTTAATATTTAATTTAAAAGTTAATGTAATTTAATATAAGATTCTCAGAATAAGAAAAAAAGTAGTTGCATCCCTGATCAATTTCCAGGCCTTTGATTGAATGTAAATATAATTTTATTTTTGTAAAATTTTATGTAAATACATGCAACTCCAAAATGATTTGAAAAAATGAATTACCTGCTTAGAACTCAGTGGTACAAATCCTCTGTGCTATTAGATCCTGCAAATGTGGCAGAATTTGGCTGTTTATAAATAATAATTAAAATAATAATAATACGACCAACCAAACAAAGAAACAAAAACTCAACCCACAAGTGAAAACATGATTGTGTAGATTATAAATACAAGCATTCAGAAGTTAGGAACTGTCAGTTAAATTCATTTTCTCATTTTTGTTTACTTATTTTGTTCACTTATATGATAACACAGGCAACTTTCCTGGTAATACACAAACACTTTCTGTAGGAAGACTGCCTCCTCTGGTGAGTCATTTTTATGCTACTCTTTGAGTGTACTGATGTGCAGTTTGATGTTGGTGATTTTCCTCCATTAATGAAAGCCTGGTCTCAGTTGCTGTTTGCTTTGATGTCAAAACATCTTAAACCTTGATTCAAGAAGGGCCTTTGGTGAAGAACTCGGAGTTATCCCACCATCACCTGTGAGTGCCTCAAATCTCTTCAGTCTTGATAAAACTCACATTTAGTTCTTAATAAGAAAATCATATGTATATCTATGAAGATGTTCTCCCACCCACCCACCTCTCACCTTCAACAAGTTTTCTTAGAAAACAGTACTGAATGGAGTTCTGCTTAGAGTGTAGTGATGGACAAGGTTTGCCAAGAAGTGGAGATGTCCTTGTCTTCAACAGTGTCTGTGTGGCATGGCTAATGAAAGTCTCTTAATTACTAATGAATTCTTAACTCCTTTTTAAAAAATGAAACAAGTCCAGATAGGAAGGTATTCACCACAGAGGACACAGCTAGTGAATGATTTTGTCTCCCACATCAGTAGTGACATTTTTGATTGCTGTATGGATGGCTGTATGAAGGGTCTGTCCTTACCTTGTACCGCTTTTCAGTGGAAAAGATAGTCATTACTCGGCTGTATGTTATTTAGGAGAAGGTTCAAGCCAGGACTGAACAGAGGTCTTTGGATTAAGGATCAGTCAAATCCTCCATCAGCCACCTGTTCCAGATGGCTCATCTCCAGAAGTCACTGAAATCTGGGCCTCCTTTTTATATACCTAACTGCACACTTCACTCTGTTTGTAGTCGATATTACCTGTGTTAAGAGAGATTAAAGGTTCAAAGCAAAATCAATCTGGGTATTCCTGATTAGAAAGAAAGGTTTGGTAACTGCTGACAGAATGTGACTATATATTGACTCTTTAGACCCAGAGACCAAGAGAAGCAGGGCTTTTGACCGGTGAACAGGGAAATGATTGGTTATTTCACAGCTTGCAAAGGGGGATAAGAGTATGGTTGAGGCTGAGAACAAGGTGCTATAAAGTGTAGGTGGAAAATGTCACTCATGCATCAGAAGCAGAGATGTAAAGATTTGGGGAGCAAGGGGAAGTCATGTTTAATCAACCTGATAGCCTTCTGCAATGAGATGATCAGCTGGATGGATGAGGGGGGAGCAGTGGATGTTGTCTACCTTGACTTCAGCAAGGTTTTTGACGCTGTCCCCCATACCATCCTCCTGGGCAAGCTCTGGAAGTGTGGGATCCATGGGTGGACAGTGGGGTGGATTGAGAACTGGCTTGATGGCAGAGCTCAGAGGGGTGTTCTCAGTGGTGCTGTGTCTAGTTGGAGGCCTGTGGCTAGTGGTGTCTGCCCAGGGGTCAGTACTGGGTCCATTGCTATTCAAAGTATTTATCAATAACCTGGATGAAGGGACAGAGTGCACCTTCAGAAAGTTTGCAGATGATAGAAAGCTTGATGAAGTGGCTGACAAACCAGAGGCCTGTGCAGCCACTCAGAGGGATCTGGACAGGCTGGAAAGTTGGATGGAGAGGAACCCTATGAGGTTCAACAAGTGCAAGTTCAGGGTCCTGCACCTTGGGAGGAACGACCCCAGGCACCAGTACAGACTGGGGGCTGACCTGCTGGAGAGCAGCTCTGCAGAGAGGGACCTGGGGGTCATGGTGAACAACAAGTTAACCATGAGCCAGAAGTGTGCCCTTGTGGCCAAGTAGGCCTATGCGATCCTAGCCTGCATCAGGAGGCTAGGACCTGCTGTCCTATGTGGACAGCAGGTCGAGAGAGGTGATCCTCCACCTCTTCTCAGCTCTGGTGAGGCCACATCTGGAATACTGTGTGCAGTTCTGGGCTCCCCAGCACAAGAGGGACGTAGAACTTCTAGAGAGCCAGTGTAGAGCCATGAAGATGATTAAGGGGGTGGAGCATCTGTCTTATGAGGAAAGACTAAGTGAGCTGGGCTTGTTTTGCCTAGAGAAGAGGAGATTGAGAGGGGATCTTATCAACCTCTACAAATACTTGAGTGGGTAATGTAACGAGGATGAGGCCAAACTCTTCTCAGTGGTGGCCAGTGATAGGACAAAGGGCAATAGGTATAAATTGAACCACAGGAGGTTTCATTACCATATGAGGAAGAACTTTATGGTTCAGGTGAAAGAGCACTGGAACAAGATGCCCAGATAGGCTGTGGAGTCTCCTTCTTTGAAGATATTAAAAACCTGCCCGGATCCTGTGTAATAGGTGATCCTGCTTGAGTGGCGGGGTTGGACTAGATGATTTATGGAAGTCCCTTCCAGCCTCAACCATTCTGTGATTCTCTGATTTGTTACGAGTCCCTTCATAGGAGAGAATGAATCTAGACTGTTCCTAGGATAGAAAGATGCAGATATAAAGCCTGTTTAAGAGGCTGACAAGATCCTGTTCCTGGGACACAACTTTGAAAGCCAAAGCCTCATGAACAGGGAGCTCCACCCAGCACTGCAAGAGTTCAAATGGCAGTAGCATTAGAGTGTGTATCTTAAATCTTGAACTGGGCACACCATACAGCAGGAGGTCCTGATAGAAATACAACAACCTCCTCCAAGAGTGTGGATATGTCTCAGTGGCATTTCACAGCTTCATACAGAAAACAGCAGGGTTAGTAGTTTTTTATCAGTTTTGTTATCTGTTAGTTTTTCCCTTTTACAGTTACGTGTCAGAGCTCCATAACATCCAACTCCTTCTGGATTTAGATATCAAAATGAGGAAAAATTCAACTGGAATTCTCTGATGGAGCTTGTTTTCACTGAAACAAACAAAACCAACCAACCACCAACAACAAAACAACAAAAGACACCCTAAATTATAGAAATTTTAAATTTTCAGAGTTTATTCTGACAAAACAGAAGACTGCTTTTCAATAGAATCCTACTGATTGCCTACCTGCTGCTAGAGAGGTCAGAATCCACACTTTTGTCTCTGGTGTAACTCCACCCCTCTAAAACTCCAGATGGCAACACACACACTTTGCCACAGGGACTGGCAATCAGCTTTGACTCGATGGAAAGGAGTTTGGGAATTGAGAGAACAGAATTGAAACTCTGCTGTCTAAATGAGAGAAGATGTCCAAATATGTAGATGTATCACACATACTGTGTGAGAACTTCATGGTCTGATTTTTTGGGTGGTCCTTTGTGGTACAGGAGTTGGACTCAATGATCCTTGTCAGTCTCTTACAGCTCAGGATACTGTACGGTTGAAACCCAATGTGCAGTGTTAAGAAAAAAATATTGAAATTCTCTTCATTCCTCTTTAAAAATCTACATTTGGGCTCTTCTGTCTTGTAAGCTCCCAACACTGAAGCAGAAAGCCTCAGAGCTTCAGGCTAAATCCTAATCTCCCAGTTCCCAGTTTTCAAGTGCTGGCTGTCCAACAGCTTGGATTGCAGGCTGGTGGTCTAGGGATCCTGGGACCTGGTATATTTCAGAGATTTTCTGTAAAACACAGTGGTTCTTGCTAAAACAAGGCATTTTTGTTTGTTTTTGAGCTTTTCTTTCTCATAAAAAAAATCTGGAATGTCACTTGCTTAGACTTATACCTTTTTTTCCCTTCCTCAAAATAGCCATTTTTTTTCATGAAGTGGATATTTGGCCCTGTTTTGATACGGTGGGTAAGAAGTAGATATTGTCTTTGTTTGTTTTCACCCATACGTAATACACTTTTCTTTATAACATACCTCTAAGGAGGTAAAAGGTGATACAGATCTGATCATTTTATGAATTGCAAACTGTTAAAGACAAAATTGTAGATTATATTTTGGGCAAATTTGAACACAATTGCAGTATTTTAGAGCAAAGTTTTGAATGCATAGGTCTTATAGACTGGATTTGCAAACCTTGACCTAAAACCTTCTGTGGCTCAAATACCAGATTTGGGTAGCCAGAAACTGAGGCATAAGTAGTGAAAATTTCAGTTAATGTGACCTTCTCATTGTTTCTTTAAAAGGCAGAAGTATGATCTAATTTTACAAAATAGGAGTGAATCACCATAGCTGTGAAACCATTTAGCCTGATTTTCTAAAAAATGTTTGTGCCTGTGTCTGTGCATGTCTTTGTATTTGTATGTAAAATTGTCCAGTGTACTGGACATTATAAAGAAAGAGAAGAAACTAAAACATGAAAATATCTGTTTTTCAATTTCAGTTTAACTGAATGGTAGAATTTTGAACCAGAAGACATGACACAGACTCACTAGAATATGTTATCATTAATAATGCAGTTTCTATTTGTTACACTCTCCCTTAAACTACCTACCTGGAGGGGAATAAATAAATAAATAAATAAGAAATATTGTACTTATATATTTAAAATATGGTATTACAATGAAGCTGCACACATGAATGGGTGGTGCTGGTAAATAATCTTTGGCACTGTGTCTTCTCCAATGTGTATGTCTGCATGTGTGTGTGTGCATGTGAGTGCATGTGTATGTTTTTTCCATAGAAAGCATAGTAACAGGCAAGGATGACACTTACATCAGAGATAATGGAGCATCTCCCAAAGAGAAGATTATTACCCTCACTAAAATGTCACACTTTTTCTCATGTCTTAACAGCAAA
The DNA here is from genome assembly GCA_011076525.1 of Nettapus auritus. Lineage (NCBI taxonomy): Eukaryota > Metazoa > Chordata > Aves > Anseriformes > Anatidae > Nettapus > Nettapus auritus. The sequence goes on along the minus strand of CM021765.1, from coordinate 39,087,434 downwards.
CCAAACATCTGCCAGCACCATGCCTAACACTGCAGTGTACTGGGGCAGGAAGTACACCCTGCCTGTGCAGTAGCCCTTAGTGGGAATCCTTGTCAGCTGAAGGGCATTATGACTTCACTACCAATTGAAAAAAATATTGATTTCATGATATAAGGCTGTAGCATCCTCCCCCAAGCATCAACAGAAATTTTGGAATATTGATATTGTGCCTATCATCATCAATAAAGACAGTGGGAGCTGCAGGGATGAGCTGTTGGCCCAGTTGTGCTGTGGTCCCACAGCTATTTGCTAGTCAGAGATCTTGGAAGCTCAGGAAAGATAGTCTCCATTTCCTGTTATACATGGGTCTGGGGTTCATTAGGTGGAGACTGTTATCTCTTAATACTGTAGGTGAAGGCTTCGAATAATGCCCTAGTCTGTTTCTGTAGCTTTTGTTTGGAGCACGTTCATTTGCTCCTGAAGATGTAATGTCTCCTTGTCAGTGCAGGCTACAAAGCAAAGGAACATGTTCCCTGGCAAAGAAAGCTGTAGAGAATTGACTAGCAGACTAACAGCTCCCTTCCATAGTTATGAAAATTACAAGGGCTCATAATTTATTACTATTTGAAAACACTGATAAAGTGGAAAAAAAGAAAAAAAAAGAAAAAAAAAGAAAAAAAAAGAAAGAAAGAAAAAAGGAAAATCTTGAAATGGGTGCAAAGTGTCTTCCAAAGTTTGGAAGTCAAGTCGTCAAATCTCTATCATTGGGCCTTAAAATCGTGGTTGTTTATTGTTTAAATATTTTCAGTAGCCATGCTTTCAAAAACAGCAGTAAAACTTCTAAGATGAAACTTGCTTTTATACTTGCTTTATAAGATTTCATACTATAGCTTATTACAATAATTTCACAGCATCCAATTTACTGGAACTACATTGCTTTAAAATTTATGCTCTTTTTAAAACAGTTTTTATAAAATAGTTATCTCATATAGAGGCCAGAAGACATTTGCTATGTTATGAATATCAAAATAACAATTAATATTAAACAAAAATGTCTCCAATAGCATAATACATAACTGTTTTAATCCATTTATCAGGGAATGAGTCTATGCAGATGAGACTTTCTTTATATAGTCATATACATAGCAGATTGTCTTAGAACTATTTGCTTTGTCTTTAGGAATTCTCAAGTGTATATTTAACAGTTGAGATTCATTGTATGTTGGCATTTTCACAATTGTTTTTTTTGTTTGTTTGTTTTTCTGAAAGCAACAAATGTGAATCATCACAACAATGAATCCTTAGAGAATGCTTCATTCTACTATGACGTATTCTATTTTTCTTTGAAATCTTGGAAAAAGTGTTCTCGGTAATTGGGTTCAAGGTCTTCCAAACTGAGAACTGGTTTGCACACATGCATTTGGAATGCACCTGCACCCAGAACATAGCTTCAATAAACAAAATAAGTGTATTTAAATGATGAGTAGAAATACGAGGCTATACTTGCATTGAAGAGCTTGAATTTTATGCTATAAAAAACACACTAAGAATAGTAGTGGGATAACATCAAAATGCAAATCTTTTTAAGTGACTTCACAAAGATACAGCTCCTAAAAGTAATTATGTTCATTTTGAATAATTTAATTCCATTAAATCCTAACTTTAACATATTGTTGTCCCAAACAATTAAGGTTTAAATTTTATATTTGAACAAGCATTGCACAAAAGTATAGGATGGTCTATAGAATAAGAAAAGAAGCTCCACTGCATTTCATATTTGATGAATAAATAACTGCTTGGTTACTGTAAGGGCTGATCTCTGAGACACTTTATATGTGACACTCTGAATCACTGTGGTATGATACAACACATTTGGCCATGGCAAGTTCTAGGATTTATATTCAAATAGACTTGAAAACCAGAAGTGACTGATGGGATCATCATGTCTGACCTTCCAAATTGCAAGTGGCAAATACTCTCAGAAAAAGGACCAATGCCAGAACTTCAAACATAACTCATTTATTTGAAAACAGAATTGCCATCTCCTCTGGGAAGGCTGTTCCAATGTTTAATTGTACTTTCTGCTTAGAAATTATGTCTTATTTCAAAGGCAAAGATCAGATTCCAGTCATTGGATCTTGTTATGCCTTTGATATACTGGGAAAACAAACAAACAAACAAACAAAAACTTTCCTTACATATTTTTTCAATGTGTAAGTACCAGAGTAACAAGTAATTTCTTTAACTTCTTTGTGGTAAGTTGATATCAAGAGAGCAGATCAATTTGTTGCAATCTAAGATCTAAAAAAAAGAAAGGGCATCACTATATAAAAGGTTCATTTCTATAATACACAGGAATGTTTGTCAGGAACTAAAATAGTTACCAGTGACATGACATCAAAAAAAAAAAACACAGGCACCTGACGATTCTGGGGACTTGAGAAACAACAGAGAAAGTACATGAAGAATGTTCTAAAAAAAATCTCTCTCCAAATAATGAGAAAGAAAAGCATACTAAGTCGATTCTTTGATTAGGTAATCAAATTTCAAGGACATTTTAATTTCATAGAATCATAGAAAAGACAGAATTTATGGATCAGGTGCAATAGAGAACATTTAGATAATCTTTCAAGTACATGAGGTGAAAACAATTTTTCAAAAGGTAGAGGCATGAATTCTAAATCTTTCTTGACCCAAAAGTGCTTTTTTGTTGTTGTTGTTTGTTTGTATGTTTTTTTTTTTGTTTTGTTTTGTTTTGTTTTTTGTTTGTTTGTTTTTGTTTGTTTGTTTTTTTGAACAGTTCTCCCTCTCACACCTTTAGATCTTCTTCCCCTGGAAAGTGAGAAGGCACAAACTCAAGCTAGTGGAAAATATTTCCTGGAGCATGAAGGGTCAAACTCATACTGGCATCAGAGTTAGACTGAGCCTTTAATCATGGAGACACCATGTTATCTTCATAATCTAATTTTGAATCCTTCTGGATGAAAATCATTATAATTAGTATTGAATTTGATCCATTTAAACTGTGTCCTCTAGAGTGTTGCACTAATTGACTTTTCTATAACTGCAACTGTATTTCTATGCATTATCAGTCATATTAATAAATAAGCATTATAATTATAATGGTTCCAGCTGGGACTACTTTAGTTAAAGGCCATGTTTTTCTCAAAAGCTGTATAGTTTATATACTGTCAAGTTTAGAATTAAGAGGATAAAATGTAATTAAACTTATTTTTACCTCAACTCTTCTCCCAGTCAAAAGCATAAGAACACTCACCTTTTAAAGTTAGGTTTCATGTGACCTGTGTTGAAGTCTTGTAAAAGACTATTTCTTAGTGAGTAACATGACATTATATATATATATATATATATATATCATTTAAGCCTCTCAAAATTCAGGAATGGTACATCTGAGTCCTGAGCTTCTTGTTCTCCTTCATATTTATTAATTTTATTTCCATTAACTTTTACTTCTAACTTTTAGGCTTCCAAATAATACATTCTATTATCCAGACATTGTCACTTCAGCAGTAGCCATTATATGTGAAACCTGAGCACTGGAGATATAGAACTGTGACAGATAAGCTACAATGTCAACAGATTTTTTAAAAACTGGTATGTTAGCCTAGAATTGGATTACCTTCATATTAATATTGCAATTTAGAAAAGATTAAATCTCTAAATAAATCATCAAACTGGGAAAGGAAATCCAAACAATTTTCATTACTTAATTGAAATGCACAAATTATTATGATAATTACAGTAAATTGTTTTATAATAGGAATTAAAAAACAACACCAACAACAAAACAACAACAATAACAAAAAGAAATACCAAGAGCAAGATGAGTCCATCACAGTTTTTAAGGTTTTGACTGGGATTCATTCTGCTTTTTCCAAAACCTTCTTTATCACCCAGGGTAAAAGCCCTAAGGTGGATGGGTCACAGCAAAATTTCTGAATATATTATAGTCTGGTGTGGTGGTTTTACCCAGCTGAGCAGCTGAGCTCCACCTCAGCCTCTCTCTCACTCCGCCTCCCCAAAGGGAAAGGGGGGATAAAATAGGATGAAAACAGCTCAAGGATTGACATAAGGACAGGGATATCACTCAACAATCATCGCCATGGACAAAACAGACTCAGCACAGGGAGATTAATAAAATTTATTACCTATTACTAACAAGCTAGAGCAGTGACAAACAAAGAATACAAACTAAAAACACCTACCCCCATACACCATCTTCCACCTTCTCCCCCCAAGTTGCACAGGGGAACAGGGGAATGGGGGTTGTGGTCAGTCTACTTGTCACTTGTCACAGTCTACAGGTCACTTTGTCTCCACCGCTCCTTCTCGGTCACTCTCTGTCCCTGTTCCACATGAAGTCCCTCCCATGGGATGCCATCCTTCCCGAACTGCTACTGCATGGGCTTCCCACAGGCAGCAGCTCTTCAAGAACTACTCCAAATATGGCTCTGTACCACAGGGTCCATCCATCAGGAGCAAACTGCTCCAATATGAGTCCCCTACAGGCAGCAGCTCCTGCCAGATCAGTTGCTCCTACGTGGGCTCCTCTTCAAGGGATATAGCTCTAGCCTGGCGTCTGCTCCGGCAGGGGTCCTCCACAGGCTGCAGCCTCCTCCAGGCCACATCCACCTGCTCCACCATGGGCTTGGCTCCTCCACGGGCTGCAGCATGGAGATCTGCATATGGGACCTCTGAGCTGCAGGGGTCCTGCTCCCACCTGCTCCACCAGGGACCTCTCCACAGGCCACATGGTGCCTGGAGCACCTCCCCCCCCCCCCCCCTCCTTCTGCACCGATTTTGGCATCTTCAGGGCTGTTTCTCACTCCTCGTTCTCCCAGCTGCTGTTCTGCAGCATTATTTTTCCCCCCTCTCTTAAATCTGTGCTCACAGAGGTGCAAACAACATCACTTAATGGCTTGTCTCTGGCCAGCAGTGGGTCCCTTTGGAAATGGCTGAAACTGGCCCTTATCTAACATGGGCAGCTGCTGGACTCTTCTCACAGAGTCCACCCCTGCAACCCCCCAATATCAAAACCTTGCCAGTGAGCACAGAGGTTAGGATGAAATCTAAGACGTAAGTTTTTTAAATAAAGTCACAAATCATTTCCTTTGCTTGGGAAGGCAGATGCACCATTTTGAGGAGCCCCAAGAAAGAAGATGTAGAACAAATGTCTTGCTGTTTTAGACTCTGCAATCTAACTGGAGAAACTTACTTTTTGCCAATAGGCATTGCAAACAATTCACTCAACTTCTCTGCCAATATGGCAATTTGCATGGCATTACCCATAATGCTTCACATTTTGTCTTTGCTTTGAAAACAGATTTAATTGAGCCTTGCTGAGCTGCATTAATGTGTCTGTTTAAATTGAGCAAATCTAATTAGCTCGCATGAAAGTTATGCCACCTCTGGTGCAGCAAAGCTAATGCAATTAAAGTCAGCCAGATGTATTGAGTATTGTAAACATGCAGTCTGACTGGTGGAGAATAGTTCAGTATTCATCAGAGACTGGACAGTTTCGTAACACATTAACAACAGCTGCACTCTCTACAGTATACAAATATATATTATGCTGTGTATATGACTATTTTAAAATGCCAAGGATTCTGCTTTCTACAATAGTAGATGCTATAAGAACAGAACGATCTAATCTACATCTGTGCAAGTCCAACTGTAGTAATTTTTAAAGGGGTCACTACTTTTATATAATAGAAATTGCTACAAAATCAATATTTACCGAACAATTCATACCTAAAAGCTATTTATACTGGAAATTATTTCATAAATCTTAACTATGCGCCTTTATGAACTAGGTTTCTAAAAAAGCTGGAATACGACATTAATTGGAGTAACAGAGGAAACTCCAATATGCTCTTTGAAAAGAAACAGAAGGTGCTTAACATGGTAAAAAAAACTATTTTATTGGAATGACTGATTAATTATTTTAATTACGGACATATTGGATTACGTACAATATTCTACTTAGCTACTGCATATAAACAAGACAATTCTTGAGATGCTCAAGGATCCTCTTGAGATAATTTCTTATCCTTGTACGGATTTGTTTTTAATAATGATCTTAGTATCTCATTTTGTAGATGTCACACACACATACATATAAACAAAACAAAACAACAAAAAACAGTATTGAAAACACCTTGTCAAAAGTTCTCCTACCAATTAAGGTAGTTTGCACAGCATTACCCATAACATTTAAAACTGTGGTTTGGCTTTAAAAACCTTATTTAAGAGAGGTTACCTTCAGAGTTGCAGATGTGTCTTCGGTACAGTTATTCATTCTTTCTGCTCTGCATTCCCTTCATACCTTCGCAGAAGAATTCCAAGATATCTGGAAAAAAAAAAAAAAAAAAAAAAAAAAAAAAAAAAAAAAAAGGACTCCAAGACTCCTCTGCTAATCAAAAATCTTCTTCCTTATTTATTCAATTAAGCTACAATTGCTGTCAATGGTAATAAAGTTTGATGTTTCACACTGCAGAAAAGGTACTCAGCGGAAAATAAGGTAGCTTATTCTCTCTTCATTCTTCTTAGATCTTGAACTTGCCACTTTCTACATTTTTTACTTTCTTAACTGTAAAATGGAAATAGCAGTGCCCCAAGAAATAAAAGTTTGTTGTTGTTGTTGTTTTTCTCCAATAAAGTTGGAGGCACATAAATACTATAGAATGAAAGAATTGTGCATAATTTAGTTACTCAGAAGTAGTAGGTTAGTCATAGATTAGAACAAAAATATCTATTTGCAGAACATCTTTGGTACATAGTTAGAAAAAAAAAATAAAAAAAAATTAGAATTGTCATAAAAACTTTAAATGGGACACTAATGAGGAATTCAGTTTTTAAAAAGCAATAACCTTTACTCTTAAGAAGAAAAAAGTTTTAAACATGTTCAAGAGAAACTTTCCTGTGTGCCTCAAATTCTAGACTTTATCTTGCCTGTTGATTTTTAAAGGCAACAAAGCAGAGAGAAAATAATAATAATAATATATATGTTTACTTAATTGATTTTTAGATTCTTTCTATACAAATATTACTTAGTAAATATTAACTTTAACAGCATTCCCTACAATCTTCTCTATGGAAGAGGAATGGATTTGATGAAGGGATGGTTTAATACATTCCTGCCTTTCATCCTTTTTCCTGCCAGGTCATGGCAGTGGAATTGAAGTCACATGAGGTTTGCAAGTGGATTCCTTGAATTAGATTGTGTGGGGAAGAATGAGTTGCACAACATTATTTGTTTGAAAGAAGAATGCTAGGAGGAATATATATATATATATATATATATATATCTAAGCTGCTGAACAGGATGCAGATGCTTCTGTAGTTCTTCATCTTCTTCATTTTATAAGGATATCATTCTATTGGGCACTTAAGACACAGTCATTAACCGATTTGTCCATCTTTTAAAAATTACCTTTTTAAGAAATGTTGAAATTCCGGACATCAATCCCTGGAGTCAAAAGTCTGCCTCCAAAAGGGACAGAGGGAAGGCGACCGCATGTGAGGCTTGTTCAACCACCATTCTGGTGGCAATCGGATGTACCTTTAATTTGTGCAGGACTGCATATCACAAGATACCAGTGTCATTTCTTAACTGTAATTTCTACCAGCAACTGAACTACTAAGTGACTTCTGGGCATGATGATTCAGTGTCCTGTCATTGATTTGCCTTTCATTGAAAAAACATGTCTTTACATGTCTTTCTTTACCAGAATCTATGCCTTCATGGTGCTTGTGCCATGGGAGAGACAGCAATTATTCTAAAATATATGGGCTTATGGCAGATACCCATTATCAGGAAAAGAGTACATTGTTTTGGTACTTTAAATCAGAAACAGAAAAGTAAATGCAGAGTGAGAAAGAAGCAAAATTTTCTGAGTAAAATAAACCAGGCTCCCACCTATCCCAGTGATTTGTTTATCTTAAAGAAACATAATCTGAAGGAATTTGAAGCTGAGAGAAGAATGGGAGAGCATCTTACACAAAGGAATGCAGCCGCTGAACTGGGTATTAATTAAATAACAAAAACAATTTGTTTTTGTTATTTGTTTTTGTTTGTAACTAAGCAGGATGCACTTCTCAAAAGTTGAGAGAAAAGAACAGTTGCAGCTTAATACCTTCTGCTACTGGCTCAGACCTGCCATGGGTTTGTTAACACCTTCAGAGATAACTGTACTGGGACATTTTTTAATTTTATTTTATTTCACAGAATCACAGAATTTCACAGAATTTGTAGGTTGGAAGAGACCTCAAGATCATCGAGTCCAACCTCTGACCTAATACTAACAGTCCCCACTAAACCATATCCCTAAGCTCTACATCTAAATCTAATTTATTTATTTATTTAATAAATCTAATAAATTTATTTAATAAATTTTATTAAATTTAATATTTATTTAATAAATTTAATAAATCTGATTTATTTATTTATTTATTTTTCAAGAGGGAAAATGGACACCATACCTAAATAAAGCCCTATGTCACCTAGCAAAGAGATAGCATGTAGCAAACAAAAAATAAAAAGATTCAGGATGATTAAAAGAATTATGAAGGACTTGTAAATGGTTGAAACAAAGATCTATCAAAGTTTCTTTCTTTTCAAAAGAGGCGATATCTTAGGTACTTGATTATTAGTAATCAACATATTATTTTAGATAGGTATGACTACAGAGGCTTTATTACTTACACCTTTTTAAAACATGAAAATGATTAAATCCCGTCAAGTCACATAAATTGAGGAAAAATAATAATCCAGTGCTAGATATTTAAGAATAATTTACAAAGCATTCTGTAAACCTTGCAGATGGCACAGTTGTAATGGGAAAGGGACCACACCATTCAGTTTTTTAGTCTTCATAATCTAATTTACATGTAAGACACATGTTCCTTGCTATGTTGCAAAAGGGAGCTTTTTGAGGTTGACATGCTGGTATGAAATAAATATTTAGATTAAAATCGCAAATGGGCTGAAACATTTACACAAGATCCTAGTCCAGAGAATAACAACTGCAGGCTTTTTGCGCTGGCTCTTGGAGGAACCTGATCTCGGGAAGTTCGGCTGTGCAGACAGAGAAGGGAGCTGTCTCCCTTCTTGCCATTTCTTCTATGACTCCTATGAATAAAGGCATGTATGACCAAATACATGAGTATGTTTAACAGTATAAGCATAGATAAGTGCAAACTCTGTTCCAGATTTATCTTTAGGAAACAACTTGCTGCAATATTTTATAATGCTTTCACCTGATAAATATACGGTATTCTAATAAAACAGAGATCACAGAAGCATTACATGAAACTTCATTTACTGGGGAAAGCAATTGCAGATAACTAAGACACACCTATGTAATTAACATATAATAATAAATTCCATGTATTTCCTCTAACTCCATAGGAAACTGTCCTGCTTATCCTACACAACAACTGATTAAAACTGGTATTTCTCCACATCTTAAACCTTAACAAAGACCTATCCAATACAAAAATGTATTTAATATCATTGTTGTTTTCTAATATGTCTTCAGAGGTCATACCTATTTTACATAGTATGGCTGTATGTTTTTGAGTTGTTTTGATATGCAATTTCAATTAAAAGATTGCCAGACTGTCACACATTATAAGTATAAATTATAAATTGGTTAAGTATTAGTTATAAAAGCAAAGAAGCAAAACACATACAAGATCAGGCAGCAGAAGACAGTACGAATATAATGACCAGGACCACAGGATTGCAAGTGGTGCTCTCTTTTATTGAGAGCAAGTCCTTAATCTTGGAAAATAAAATGACAATTTTATTAATTTTTTTTTTATTAAAGTTTATTAAAATAATTTTGCAAGCCAGCTTTGTGGAAATGTGCACATGCCATTAAGAAAGATTTGCTTTTGAAAAAAAAAAAAAAAAAAAAAAAAAAAAATTAGTTGTTAAAATAACACATGTAGTTACTTACACAACACTTTCTTCAGAGAAGGTGAGAGTTCATGCCTAATGCAGGTCATAGCAAAAAATAAACAGAGCTTTTCCTAGTAGATTCAAAATTTGTTGAGAACGTCACTTCAAAACAATAATCCAAGTGTGAACAAGGCTGAGTCTCTTCTCTTACCTCCATTACAGAGACAGGGAGCAACAGCAACTCAAGATACATAAGTATATAACTACTTGTAACTGAGTATGTCAATTGGAAAGCTGTCTGGGAATGTTTTGACAGAAGGCCCTTTTTATAAGTAAATGAAATAAAATACCTATTTCCCATTTGTCAGCTTGGACTACAATGTCACAGTAAAGGGGAAAAGCTCTGAAAATCTATCCCATGGCAGCTTCCAGCTTAGATGTAACCCCACATAGGTAAAGGAGCTTGCTGTAATTTCAAATAAACTATATCTACATATCTGATATTGTTTCTAGGGCTTATGGAAGATATTCAGCATTGTTTTAACTGTTCTAAGCAAGGCAATTCTCTCTGTAGCCGTTTCTTCCACTCTAGTACTAGTATTCAAGCTTTTGATAAAAAGAAACACTCCCAAAGAAACTGTCAGCACCCCAAGTATATAGGTGTAATTTCTGCGCATTTCTCCCTTGATAACTCTTGATAATCACAATGAACACAATACCTAGAATGCTAAGTGCTCAGCAGACTAAACAAGTGCTTTTCAAAAATATCATAGCCCTTAAGAATATGAAAGAACCTTTTAAGTCAAGCAGCTCCACTCTATATACCTTTACTTACAGGCAGCATAACTGTTAAAAGGTCTAACCAGTCCTTAGCCAGTATTTACTTAAAGCAGCATTTTCCTCATCTGAGTTTTTAAGTATCCCTACCTGCACATTTAATACACTAAACAAAGTCTCTGCCCTCATTTCCATTGTCCCATTCCAATCAGAGGGACTGCTTGGGGGCTACCAGGTGCATCCTATAAAAGAAACAGCATATAGCTGTTTTGAATTTAATGGAAGCTATTTTTGACAAGCAAAGCAAAAATGTGCTAGGGTAAGTCTGCTTTAAAGCAAGAGACAAGAAAACATTCTCTTCTTTCCTATGTTACTGGTCATTCTGACTTCTCCAGTTGTGCTATGCTATTCTTGAACCTATATCATTTCTTTAACAACACGTTGAAGATAGACTCGGATCTCTGCTGCATCTCTCGTTAGTTTATGGGGAAGGCATAGATGCTTGAAAACTACTTTAATAGGGTAATTATTGCCTGGTGTAATTTACTGGCTAGTATCATGATCTGAGAGGCAATAGAAAAAAGAACTCACAGCAGCTGAAGCTAGGCAATATGTTCCTTTAAATGACACTGAATGAATTAGCTGTGTTAGAAGAAAAATAAAATAAAATAAAATAAAAAAATAAAAAATCCAAGTTTCAAGCAAGATTTCTCAGACATCTATATAAAACTGAGTTCTGTTTGTGTTTTATTCTTCATTTTGTGTGCCATTTCCCTGTTGATGCATGGCATTGTAGAAGTATCCTGGCTTTGACAAGATCAGTTTCTTCCCAATGTAACTTTCAGCAGAAAGAATGTAGGAAAACTTTTAATGAGAGCTGAGAGGCTGTTGCTTCTGACTGTGCCTTAACTACCCATGCCTGCACAAGTGTCATTTCACTGCTTCTACATAAACCCAGCTAAAGAGGCTGGAGACTTTCAAATGAGATATGGGTTTGTGCAGGTCAGACAGCACTGGTAAAGGCAGATGTTCTCTGTGAGCTGTGAGAGAAGAGGTATGGGAGGGACGAGAAGAAACTTATTGTCAGAAAAATCAGTCTTCACTTTATGCTGTTAATAGAGGCAATATCTTCCCCAGGGTAGAAGTCAAAGCTCTGTGCTTTCAAAAACTTGTGGCCATCTAGCACTTTTAAAAGCAGCAATGAGTATAATGCAGAAACCTTCCTTGTAAGTCTTGCCTCCTGTTAGCCTACTGAGGTGCCAGGCTGGATCAATTAGGAAGCACAAAAAAGCTGCACTGGGACAAAGGGGTGTACCAGAAACTGTGAGCTCAGTAAAGTGAAGCCTCAGATCTATGGTTTATGAGACTGAGACTTGTATCTCCAGAAAGAAGAAGAGGTGCAGGGAGTGAAACCTTACATGTGTCTGGGAGACTTAGAAGTGAATATTGATCCTGACATCCATCCAGCTTACAAACATGTAGTCTCTGCAGTTGGCTGTACTCTTCCCATAAAGATGTGGAAAGGTGGCTGAGTGACCAGAAGTCTATATTGGTCCTGTATGGTAGGCCCATCTGGCCCAGCATTAGCTTAGCAGAGTTGCAAGTCTGGGTCATGAGGCCTAATTATTGACAGATTAAATTCATGCTATCAGCAGGGCTTTTTCTCTCACACAGGACATAAACTTAATACTGCTAAAGTATATCTGGATTTACTTGCTTTATGTCTTCCCATCTTGAGTCTCTTTGTGCTTCCCAGGATTTCCAGTCCTGCTGGTGGGGCTCAAATAAGAAAGAAACCATGTCTAGTGGAGTAGTATCTGCAGAGAGGAGAGGCTGAAAGGCATTACATCAATAAGTTTCTGGCCTAATATTCATTAGCTCCAGAAAATTTCTTAACACAGCTCATAACTACATTACATTACCAAATGATGGTGCCAGAGAGCTGTGCCCAGATAAGGGATGATGCACTATCCAGATATGTGCCATGTCACAGGACGAGCGTAGTTTTTTATGTGAGTTAACACACAGAGGTGCAATCAGTTTTGAAATCAGTGCAAAATCTTTCTTCCTGCTGAGCTCAGTTGTCAAATCTAGTGCATATCTAGTGCATTCATTAAAAATAAGTGTGAAGCTCTCATATCTAGGCACTGTGCTATAAGTTTTCATCCCACAGAAGGCCGCAATTTCACCTCATACAAATTAATCCTGCACACAGTATGATACATGAATCATAGAAAATCTTTCAGTGGTATTTTTAAGGCCTAGGGGGATACCTGTTCAAAGGATGAAAAAAAATAAAATAAAATATTAGCAGCTAGGATTTACTGAGTAACAGTTTTTAAAAAGGTTGCATTTATCAAACACTGTTTAATGGCTACTAGTGGTCTGGAGCTGTCCAAAGAATTTCTGTGGCTATGGGCTTGTGGTCTGCATGTTGAGTCCTGTCCAAGCAGCAGGGACAAAGATAGAGAATTGATGCTCTGAAGACTTGTTTTACAAAGAATCTTTAGAGAAAAGTCAAAAAGGTAGCTTCACAGTGATATCTTTAGGAAGTGCATGTTTAACCAGGGGAAATATTGATGATCTATATAGCTGTATTCCCTGGTGATTCTTTGGGTGTAACAGGTTACCCCAGCTGGGATGTTGCATGCTGCTTAACACCAGCTTTATGCCATTCCCAAACAAAGTGCTACTCAACAAGGACAAATGTCTGGCTTAGTATTTTAACAGATGATCAATCAACAGTGTAGTACAACCACATTTATAGCAAATGACACTTGAAAGTCTTGGTTATGCTTCTGATATACTCTAATGCTTCAGAGATAGTGAAGTCCTGACCACAGGGATCAAAACAGTAGCTATACTTAAATAATTTGATGGTGTAGACATATAGTTTGATAAATAAATAAATAAATAAATAAATGGAATTTTGCTGCAGGTTCAGTGCTGTTGTACTTGACCCCATTTACATTATTTTCCAGGGCATGTTAAGGATGAATAGTAGAATTTTATCCAAAGACTCCAGCTGAAACTTAATATCTTATAGTTGTGGCAGGCTAAAGACACAGACTGATGAATGCTGTTCAGTTTATAGACAACCATTTACCTGGATGTGATATTTAATGATGAATACTGAATAAGCAATGCATTTGGGGAAACTGTGATTCTCTTTGAGTCGAGTGTGAAACCAAGGCAAGAAGAAGCAGAAGGCAGTGTCTATTTTTCTGTTTGTCCAGCTCTCAACAAGACTTTGCAACTATTCAGCTTTAGGAATAAGTTCCAGGTTAGTCATAAGGTTGTCAGGAGGAACCTCCACAATAAATGATTTATTTTGTATTTGTCTCTACGAATAAACTAGACAGGGCAGATGCATCAGTTCTGAGCACTGTCCTGTAATGATTCCAAACTTTAGTGTAACCCTTGGCATGGTTTTGAATTTCATTGACTAGGAATTGCATAGATAAGTCATCATTTAGAGGTTCCTGTAAACTAAGAACCTTTCCCATTACATAGATTGTAGATGTAGACCTTAGTAGCATGGTTCAGTGGTGAACTCGTCAGTAGTAGGTTAAAGGCTGGACTCTTAGAGGTCTTTTCCAACCTGAATGATTCTATGATTCTATGGTTCTACGATTCAGTAAAAGTATTCTGTGACAGGGGACAAGCAACTGTAACTGTAGAGATGAAGTGGGCTTCAGTTTCTGGGCAGTCTTACTTGAGTTTAAATATAAAATTAAAATATTATAATTAATGTATAGCAGTGATAATCTGCAGAATTCCTTGAGATGTTGATCTAGCTTTCCTGTGCAGAAATAGAGCTTGCACTAAAGCAAAATGGAAAGTCATTTAGACAACCTTAACTTTTATCAAAACTATAAGAACAATTTTGAAATACATGCAGTAGCAACTCAGGCACATTTTCAATAATCTCTGTGCTAGAATGGGTGTGCCAGCCCACCAGCAGTGTAAACTGTTGGGCTTTCTCCCAGAATAGAGATATGGGGGTAAATAAATAAATCAATAAATGTCTATATGTATAATAATATAATATGATATATAATAATAAATGTGTATATATATATATATATATATATATATACACGTATAATCCCAAAGGAGACACTGAAAGATGTAAAGAGAATCAGATAACAGGTAGGAAAAATAATGTTTCAGCCACACTACTCTGCCTGCAACAGTTATTTCACGTATTTTTCCCAGGCTACTTGCTTAAAGAGAAATACCATAGACATACACCTTCACAGGAAAAACTGTGATTCTTCTTTGCCACCTTCATCCTTTCAGTGAATAAACCATGAGTTTCACAACCTGATTTTGGCCATGGAAAATACGAATACTTTTAAGAATAAACAAGTTCTCTTTAGCCTGGCTTAGCCATAATCAACTGATGTAAGACTGCTTATTGTTTCCTATATGTTAAATAAGTCTCTCTACATATTTAAAGAAACAGCTTAGTTCACATTTACGATAAACTACATCATAGCAAGCCACATCAAACTGCTGCAGGATGTCACTTTATTAATTTTAATAAATAAGGTTAGCATATTTGATAGTCAGGCCATGGACTTTTTTGAGGGATGTCAACATGAGTACAGAAACACAGTGATTTCTGCCATGTATTTTGTTAGATTGAGAGAACACGAGCATGGACATTGGGGTAGTCCTCTAACTTCATGAAATCTCTCAGATTTCTTTGAGAAATCCCCTAGAATGAGAAGGATGAGATTTATTTATTTAGTTAGTTAGTTAGTTTTAGTTTTTAGTTTCTACAAGCTTGAGCATCTTTTCTTATTGAGAGGAAAATAAAAGAATCTTGATGAACTTCACCACAACTGAGATGCAGTCCTTTTTCAAGCTAAGCTAGTTTTTATAAGTATTTGAAGAAACAATACTGGTGAAATTGAATATGTGAGAATGAAAATATATTACTTTTGACAATTTAAGCTTTTATTTCTACTAATGTTACTTGCACAGAAAAATCATCATTTCTAGTGTATTTGGGTTAAAGTATATCTTCCTTTTGCAGGCCTGCAATACCTCCTTCATCATCACCAGAATCTAGTACCATTCTAGCAAGTACAGAATTATTTTCTCTGTTGTGACTTTGGCTCTGTTTTAGAGAGGGGTTACTTTATTTATTAATAATCTAAATTAGTCTTAAATCAGATATTTTAAAACTTTAATCACTGATCAGGCATCTGAAAAGGATCCTCAGCAGTCATCTACCTTTTGTCCAAAGAGATTAGGGTCCAATTGTATATAAAAAAAAACTATAATAATAATGTATTCAAGCAAAACGGCTTTAGACCTTAGTGCCTGAATGAACTATTGTGTAGAGGATAATCCTCTTTGACAACCTGTTGAATTTATGCCAGGTAGTTCATGCATTCTTCTCATTAGCTGTGGCATCTTTTTTCAAGTGTTTTAAATTACAAAATATTTTAAAGTAATTGGAATGGCAGAAAGAATCTGCCAAATGTTCATGTATGGAGACTGAAGTCATCGACCGAATCTGGCCACTTTTGGTGATTTGATGCATAGCAATGATAAATACCAAGAGAAATTCAGTGTCATTTTTTTCTTGAATATGAGATAGGTGAATCACACAGTATGGCCTCATGAAAGCATATGTGCATTTGAGTGTATACACAGGGGAGCAAGAGAAAAATATATACTTTTTTATGGATGATAATCTAAAACCAGAATTTCTTCAATTTTCTCACACAATAAGTCTCCTGAGCATCTTAATGATACATCAATTTACAATTACTACAACTTCTTTTCATTAATTACTATTAGCACAACTCTAATTCTGAAAGTTACATCTTATAGCAATATAGTTGATGGTTATTTTGTGTGTGTGTGTGTGTTTCTATATATGATGGTAAAAAAACTTTCAGAAGAAACTGAGGTTGTGGAAGACAGGGGCTGGAGACCACCTAAACAAGAAAAGTTCAAATTATATTCATGCAAATTCAGTATTTATGTATATGTATGTATGTATATGGTATATAATGTAGTAGAAATGATCAAGAAGCTGAATTTCAGTCCTCTGAGTATCATCCATATTAAAATAATTTCTTCAAACTCAAATCACATCAAGATCTAACCAGATGCATATTCATAATACTGAAAATCAATTTTGGTTTAGAATTATATGTGGCTTTTGGTTTTGTTGATATTTTTATCCGACTGGTTTGGAAACATGACCCTTTGCTACCCAACTACTTGTGTTGAAAAGATACTAAAACTTGAGGTACAGCGGTGAAATTCACCAGGCATTCATGGACAATATCATTGTAAAGGAAAAATGTGAAAATTTTAGCCAGTGTCAGTAGATTTCCATTTAGTCTCCAATGTCCTAACCTCACTGACTTGTTCCAGTCCCCAGAGCTTGAGGTATGGCCATTTTGTGCCAAGTATGTCATCTGCTACCATCTGGAAACTGAATCTGAACAGAAAAATAACTTCACCACTTGTCCAGGATTTCTGGTTACTTCAGAGAAATGACAACTGTGCATGAACAGTCAAAATGTACTCAACTCACAGCCAAGGCACTGACAGACTCAACTGCATGCAGACAGCAAGACTGATTGCTATAGAACAGATTGGAGAATAATGCATGTCCTCCCTGTCTGAGATGTAGATGCACAGCAGCGGCAGTGTGCTCTGACACACTAAACACGCTGAAGATCCCACAGCTCCATGTACCAGATAGATAAAGTATTAGAATTAGACAGGGGATTAATGTGAATTCTCCACCCTCAGCCTACTGTCTTGGGAAACAGTCCACATACATATGTGGAAATCCTTGATGTAATTTTTTATATTTGACATGTGACCCTTGCATTTTATCACACAAGGACCGTCTCATAAGCATAAGTTTCCAGACTCCTGAAAATTCTTCAACTTTGCAAAATTATTTACTCTAAATTTTTTCAGTGTTTCAATTTATGCTACAATGATTTAGCAATATTTAGTACAAACAGAAGTCTGATAGAAGGCTAAATAAATTACAGCAAATCCATTACATTTTATCAATCAAACCCATAACCTGATCAAAATACGTATCAAGTTAATTAAATAGAATCCTCCCTCCATGAGCTCATATTGATTAGTGCTAGTTCTATTAACAGATTTAATTTAACTCTTGGTTTTTGATTGCATTCAAATGGCAATTTTATACCAAATCTATTCAGACTTTCCAAAGACAACATGTATGCACTATGAGGCTATAGTGAATATATACAGAAATCTGTCTTGAACATGACAATTTTGTGCTTGTGGGAAAATTAATGAGGAAATCTGTGTTCTTGTTTTTTCTTAGGCAACTCTTAATAACAGAAACACCATGTACTTAAGTGGATTCGGAGACCATTTCTAGAATTCACAGACTAAATCAGTGCACCGCTTTAGAGAGATTGTGGAGTCTCCATTCTTGGAGATATTCAAAAACCAATAGAACATAGCCCTCAGCAGCCCACTCCAATTGAAACTGATTTTGGCAGATGGTTGGACTAGACCATTCCCAGAGGCCCCTTCCAGTCCCAGCCCTTCTGTGATTCTGTGAACAAAAGGTTTACTTGCATTTTTGAGCCCAGATCATCCATCAAGATGCAGCTGTCTAGTCAGGATCAGGACTACAACAGATACATTCTAGTAATGATATGGCCTTCTGAACAAACATACAGAACTGGTGCCCAACCAGTCATGAAAATGCCAGATTGATGGTATATTCAAATATAACATGAAAGCAAACTATAAAGTATCCAGTTTATTTTATTACTTAAAAAAAAAATGAACAAACAACAAAAACAACCAAAAAAAAAAAAAAAAAAAAAAAAAAAAACCACTTGTATATATTTTCTATTAATTCCTCTACTTCCTAAAGTTGTCTGTGTTCTAGGAGGACATATAACTACCTGTCCTTCTTTCCCGCTTTCTTATGTGTTTTGGTATTCAGGGTATTCAGGGAGCAGTAGTGAAACAGAATTTGTCCCTAGAGCACTGTGAATTTTCCCAGGAGACACACTCAGCACTATTTGGAGTGAAAGTCGAGTGGTTTAAATGGTGTATCATGGATTCAGAAGAGCTTTGTGAAGTTCCAAGGACTATTGCAAATTGCCAGCATTAACACTGTGACGTATTTCTCTTAGGTTTTAATTGAATTCTTTTGACAAGTCACACCACCAAGAATGGGATCTGTATATAACACCAGGTCTCGTGTACGACTGATTTTTTAAGTACTAGTACTTCAATACAAAATCACATAGGTGAATCAGAAATATCGCTTTTGCAACCAATAACCTTGTTTTAGAATGGACTGCTCACACCTTTCTTTTAAAGGTTTTTCCACTGGCACCCTTACCTCCCAAAACATGGTAAGACTTTTGTCCTTTTCCCTTAATGATGAAACTCCACGAGGCATTACTCCTTTACTCCCCTAGCTCAAATCTCAGTTCATCCATCCAAATAACCAAGAGGAATAAGACATTACAATTTAAACATAACTGAAACCCATCAGGGTCTGGATGTGGTGTAAAACTGACTGTTAAGACAGAATTTATAGAATTTACTTTTTTACTTAAGCATCCAAATTCACCCTTTGTCTCCTTACAAATCCTGCATTCAGTCAGGAAAATAACAATATAGAAGTAAGGATTACCTTTGCTTCTCTATATAGTAATATGGGACAGTGTTGCAGCAGTGGGAGCTGTTAAGGAAGTAATCAAACGTGATATGCACTCACAATATTTTTTCCAGATATACCCATGAACATGTATATAAAAGTTGTTTTAGGAGTAAATTTTGCAAATATTTAAGCAGAAGGAGCGTCTGCCTCTATCAGGCCTATAAAGAGGTTGAGGTGTTATTAAATACTTCATTATTGACACAGAAAATGTGAGAAAGATTACTGTTGCTTTTAAAAGCAGTAAACGTGAGAGGTGCAGTCTGTCCATGGATACCAAAAACTTTCCAAAGGTCTGTCCCTATTTCATTATTAGGCTCCATCAACAGCCTAGCATAAGAAGCACAGAAGAAAGGCAGGGTAAAATGCTGGAAGACAAGCCACATGGCAGTAATCGTGGTGAATAACTCTCACCGTAGAATTTCATTAAATGAAATTAACTTTATAGTCACAGTAAAATTGGAAATAGTAAAGGTTACATTCTTTCTGGGGAGAAAAAAATAGTTGTTTCAAGTTTAGAGGGAATCATGCAGGCATTTGAAAGTGTCTGAAAATGTGCTATTAAGCCTTGAAGTTCAGCTACAATGAACCAGGAAAGAGGAGTAAAAAAACTACACATAAGTGTAATGTAAGGTGTAATCATATTAAAATCATGAGACCTATGAATGTATATGTGGGTGTGCATGTGCACAGTTGCAAGTCCCAGGAGGAAAACTTCAAGGACATAAGTCTTTATTTCTATGCAATGTGACAGGTATTAGTTAACTATTCCTCTTATAATGTTAGCTTGCTATTCACTTTACCACTGTTGCCCTCTCCCATGCTGACTGTAATGATCGCAAGGAGAATACTGACAACACTTCCCTTGTCTCCTTGCTGCCTCAACAATTGCAATCTCTTCTGTGAACAGCTATATAATTGCAACGACTTCTCTCCTTACAGAGAGTTGTGTTCAGCATATTTTTAGAATTCCTAATAAAAAATTATCACCCTCAAAGGCTTAGACATCTAAATTGGGACAGCAGAAATTTCTGGCTTTCACTCCCAGCCCTGTTGAGCTGTTCAGAAAAACAGCACAAGATCATTGTTCTTGAAATACATAAGCCACAGCATTGCCATTCTGCTGTTCTTCTGCATATTCACAAAAACATTGTTATTAATATTAGCATGATTTGCATAGCAATAACAATTAGTTTTGAGCCACTTCTCAGAAAAAAAGTTTTCTGTTCACATCTGAAACATGCCTACAAAAGGAGGGTCGTGGATTATTATTTTTTTGCTTTGTTTTGTCGTAAGGGGAGAAGAGTGAGGAGAATTTACCAGACCAAATTGTTATTTATGAGCACTCTGACTTCTACAGATAAAACAATGAATAGATCAATCAAGTTTGTAGCCCCATTTTATTTACCTATACCCCTGGTGGCATTTCCTACAGAGCAGTTCCTCAAAACAAAGGGCTGAGACTTTCTGGAGACTGTTCACGTTAAAGTGTGTGTGCATATACATATTTATATGTGTATATGTGAAGCCTTACCAACAATTCAACAATATATTGCAAGTTAATGATAGTATGCTGCCTGTGAGTGACTATTCTGTCATTATATTTAACCTTGTTCAGACGCTGCTTTAACACCTATCACTGCTTTTCTCTTTGCTAGTGTGTAAAAGTCTTTTTTTTCTAGTCTAATACTATAAAAGTGGAAAGAATAAAAACATAATTTATTTTTATGCATAATTAACACTTTTTCTTTATAATGTCTTATCCTCAAAATTAACTTTATCATACTAACCCAAAAATTGTTAACTTGTTGCCAGATGTTTGGAGCACATCTCTTTCCAGATTTCAGCTGTAAATCTGGAGCTTTCCAGAGTTCCAGAAAATATTTTTTCCCTTGTTAGGTTTCCTTTTGTGATGAGCATATTTTATATTTTATTTTTTGTCTTGTAATATCTAGCAGCACATTTTGATTAACATCAAAGGAAGGAAGGTGAACATATGAGTATATTCAGTTAGGATGAGTAAAGCACTGATATGCACTGTGTACTAACTAAAAGTGTTTAAATTAAATTTACATATAATTTAGGTTCAATATTCAGGATCCCAGAATTTAACAACTTATTTCTGAAATCAGAAGAATATCTGTACCTTGTCTGCAGATGAGCCTTTTTTTTCAGAAACATCCTATAGTTTAGCATATTCAAGTATATAACCTGAGTGCATGGTATTATCTGTAAATGCTGCTTACTTCTGGAACAGGGAGGGTAACACTGTCTTTTCAAATTTGCAGCCCTAGAGACTTAACTGAGGAGGAAAATAACTATGTCCAATAAACCTGCAGAACAAGAAAGTTTCAAGATAACAGATTAATTAATTAACTGAAAATTAAATTAATTAATTTAATTTTATAATTAAATTAAATTAAATTTTAATTAATTAATTTAAAATTCACCTTTTTTTTTTTTTTTTTTTTTTTCTCCAGAGGATGGTATTTTATTAACTTTGATGTTTCATATTTTATTTCCATTTTTAAACCTTGTATTTTTACCAACATTAATATATTTCAATAATGTTTTTATTTCATGTTTTCCTTAAACTAGTCTTCTACTTTGAAAAACTCATAATAGAATCCATCAAAATTTTCTAAGAATTTTTCCAAACAGCTAAAACTACTGCTGAAATGTAACCATAGAACTTAATTTCAGGGAAGAGCTATACATATCTATAAAACATATAGTAAATATATCAGCCGTTTTGTCGTCTCATTGACAATACTCCTGCACTAATTTTACTATTCTACCTCCTTCGTATGACTCAAGATGAACAGGATTCCAGTGAACATACACTGTTGAATGCTTAGCTGTCTGTTTATGGCTTCAGGATCAGCATTCTCTTAACAACCAAAAAACAAGACTGGAACTTAGATACTTTGTATCCTGTGTGGGGATAGCCTGTTTTATTATTCATCTGATAACTGCATGTTTCTCCTTGCACGCTATTATCATCAACCTTTCATTTTGCCATAAACAGCATAAAATGAGCATATCAATAAATTCTATTGTGCCAGGGCTAATTATTATTAAGCAAGGGACTGATGACTGTTTTCCCTCTCCTCCTCTTTTCAGATTGAACAACCATAAAACAGGAAATCTTTTACCAGGCAATCAGTTTTATTATTCTCAAACAGACTAACTAAAAGAAGGATTCGATAAAGCAAGCTGTGACACTGATTATGGAACAGTAAGGCTTGAAACATTCTTGAGAGCCATGACCAGATATAAACAGATATATGAAGCAGAAATGAAGATAAATGAAAAATATCTTAAGGATATGAAAGGGAAACACCAAAGGGACACATTAAAAAGAATGTTCTTGTGTTCACTCAAGCAGCCAAAATCTAAATGTGAGGAAAGTTAAACCATAGAGAGAGTGGCAGAAGTATTGGTGTGCTCTCAGGTAGTTAACGCATAGGAATCCATGTGTTTTGGAGGAAACTGAAGCAAGTGTGCATAGGGTAGTACATCATGTATTCATAAATCAAAAAAGAAAAACCATTAGGACTGGGAAGCCTTTAGGCAGAGCGTAAGAAAAAAGAATATCTTTAAGGAGATGACATTTCCTTTGGGTTAACAAAGTTTTTTATTCATTGTAAAAGAAAATGACTTTTTTTCTTCTGTCTGGAAATGGGTATCTCATGCTACTGTTAATTTGTGGATGAATACCATGCTGAATCATCAGTCATGCAGGTGATCTTAAGTTACTTGTGGTGCTGTTTTAAAAGTTTATCCACAGACTGTCAGCATCAATGATGCCCCTGAAAGAATATCTGGCTTTAAAATAATGGGAATCATTAGAAATTCCAAATATTACATAAGTTAGGTAGGATCTTGTTATAATTAAGCTCTTCATTACACTTTTTTATGTGAGTCATAAAAACAGAACATGAAGATATGTAAAATCTGAGACAATACCTGGGAGATATAGTCATGCAATGACCCTAGTCGTTACTACAGCAAGCCACACACTATAAAGTGGTGGTGAAGAAGATAGAAAGGTCTTAGAAGAGGATAGTGTGCCTTATATAACAGTCTTCTCATCCAGACTTAGAAAACAATAAAATTGGTGGACTGCCTCAGTTGCCCAAGGCTCCATCTCCTTAATTGTATCCCATGCAATTGGAAGCATTTGAAACAGAAAATTTAAAGCAAAAGTTACCATCACAAGTCCATTCATCTGGCCTTGATATCTTGTTGCTGAGCAACATGTTCATTCATAACAATACATAAGCTTATCTAAACATGGTTTGACTCTTTGGTGATAAGATTTATCAGTCTGTAATCAATAGACAGCCAACTTTGAAAAATACACAAGTTTTGAAAAATACACAGCAGTTTTCATCTGAAATCCATTTTATTTCACACTCATTGACAATAATTTCTATAACAAAGTGCTAGTGGTTTGGTCAATCTTAGCACCTTACCTCATGCTTTGAAACTCAATTATGCTGCTATATAGGGACATGGTAATTATAGAACTGGAGAAGCACTTTTTATTTCTAAAGCTCAATTCAAAAGCTAGTTATTGAAAAGCTTGACCCCTCTGGCTGTATATCCTGGCAGGACTACACTCAGGGACAATTCTCAGAGGTTAGCAGCTCTCACAGTCTGTCCTAAACTGTGCCACAGTTTTCCTGAATGAGTCTTATGAGATAACTTAGAAACAAATTTTGCTGATCCTAGTCACACTCAGTCTAAACAAATAACTTCATTAGGATTTCATTAGTCCAGCTGACTAACACTCTATGTTGTTAATAACATTAAAGGGAGATTCTCATGGTGAACCGACCAAAAGAGCAATAACAAACAGACAAACTGAAAGAATAAAGCATTGTCATTGGATAATTCTTTTTTTTTTTTTTTTTTTACTTCAAATGTTGCCATCCAACTTCATATGTTGGTAGTCGATAGAACAAAATTATATTTTTCAATACTTTTCAACCTGAAAATATTTCCTTGAAATCATGATGTATTCACAGAACTACTTCCATAATCACTGACTGTACAGAAAACCATCTGCATGGATATTATCTTCTTAGAGCAGAAAAGACACATAATAATTAGAGTATAGATAGAAGGGATTTAACATTAGCTGTCCGGTCTCACCTCCTAGTTAATGTTTGCAAGCTACATATAGTACAGTAAGAGACATACATGTTATTTGTACCTGTAAGACAAACTGATGAGTACTGTAATTGTTTCTTTGTCCTCACTACTGGAAAGAAAACATAGTATCTGTATTTATTCTCAACAAATACTTTGATGTTTAAGCTCTCAGCAAAACTCTTTTCTCTTTTGATATATTAAGTGTCTTAGAGGACTTATAATGTCGCCTGAGGAAAGGCAAAAGATTATGGGACCTTTTGTACTCATATTAAAGAGGGCTTTTTTTTCTAATAGAATCGATGTATTGTGATTATTCCTATGAAAAGAGTGAAGCTCCCTTATACATGGGATATAAAGATAAAAAACAGCACTGGCCAGTCCATCACACCTGAAAATGTTCTTAATAAATTAATTTACATATTTTTAATTTTGAGAAGTTTAAAGGTACATTTGATCAGCCCGATGGTTTTTGTTTATCCTAAGATTCTCCCCAATGCAAGACCCATTGTATTTTCAGTTGCCCCTCTGAAAACTGTATGAGAAATGTGGGGCATATCAGTGTGATTGTTATACCTCTGTTTATGATTATTATTCATATGCTTATTATGAAAGAATAATAGGTTAACTCTAATCTGGATGATTTTGTATCTCTGGACAACACCAGAAGATGGTTTTAAGTAACTCCCATTATGAAAATGTCCAGGGATAATATAACTTTAATAACTTGCACATTTTACCTCCAAATATACTCTCAAACCTGTAGAAAAATGTGTGTGGGGAAAAAAAAAAAAAAAAAAAAATCAAATATTTATATTAAATACTCAGCTCCTACAACCATTGAGAAGAAACTATCCCTAGAAGAAAACAGACAGCTTTCCCTTCCTGACTGTTGCAATATCCGGAATAAACTAGACTAATCTGGAAAGTAATTTTAAGAGGTGTGATTTTTTTTTTTTGTTGCTCCTTTTCTGTTCAATTCCTATGTTCTTAGAGGAAATAAATCCTTATGTAAAAGAGATCTGCTCTATACTACTGCACAGATCTAGCAAGCAGGGCTTCTAAAGGGAGATTTCAGACTATCACTACAGTGGGTAGGGCTTTCTGAAAAGAAAAAAAAAAAAAAAAAAAAAAAAAGAGACAAACCAGACAACAACAACAAAACACTACTAACAAAGGTCACAGTGCTGTGAAGACCCCATACTTTAGATGGTGTGAATAAAATTGTGGGTGTTGACACTAAGTTGAGTGCAGGAAGAAACTATGAAAAACTTATCAAGATGAGTCCAAACTGGTCACAGACATGGAAGAGATTTTTAGAACCTGCTTTCTACAAGTACAAGAAAATAACAGGACAGTGGAGAATCACGTTTTCTTTCTAGGTGTATGTGGAAGACAGAGACACTGAAACATGAAACCTAAAATGTAAAGTACTCAAAGGACCAAATGAGCCTGGTTGCAGTTTGCACTACAGCAATGAAGCTAATGTTCTTGGAGTTGATAGGCTTGTAGTCCTCTTTTTGCTGCCATTTGTAGGCATATATTCTAAAATAAATTCCACTTTGTTGATGCTCTATTATAGTTTTATAAACCTCAGTTTTCTCAAATACTGGGTATAGCACTATATACTGTAAAGCTTAATGGTTTCACTTATAACTAAAGTGAACTTGAAAAACCCTTTTATTTTTGAAGCTGTCACTGTGATTTGGCCTCATTGAGTTTTCCTAATGAGGTGGTGTTTTTGTTTGTTTGTTTGTTTGTTTGTTTTGTGCTTTTTTTGTTTGTTTGTTTTCTGGATATTTTTTTTCAAAAGAAGGACATGTATCTTAGTTTTCCATATGCTTTAATGAGCAATAAAAATTAGTTTGGAACAAAAACTGGCTAGGAAACACAATTTCTAATGTGTCTGAAGAGTAATATCCCTGCTTGTAAAGAATGGAATCTCATCTTTTCAATTAAGTTTTTACTCTGTAGCTCAGTGTGACACATATGGTAAACTGATGTAGAATAATGTAGTAATAATAAGGGGCTGGAGGGTGGGGGGTGGGGGCAAGGCAGAAATCTATGGTAATACAAAATGAGAAGAGACACATTACAGCATGATTCTGCTTTGCTGTTAATTCCAGACGCTGATTCAGCATTAGGCACCAGTGTAACTAAAACTTGTGAATAGCCAGTCAGAGAAGGAAGATTTGAGCATAATGGCAATTGAATACTAAGGAGATGAAATGCAAACCAAGATCAAATTCAGAGCTAAAGTGAGTGTAGACTAATAACCAAAGTCTCTTAAGCAGCAAAGTTATTAACTAATGCCTTAGAAAAATGTTTGCTCGTATAGATCTCTTCAGTTCCCAGGTGGGCAGAGACATCCAAAGACAGAAGTGAAGCACAATCACATCGTCATCTTTTTTTTTTTTCCATACTGCATTACATTTTAGACAAAATGAAACACATACTATGAAGGGGTACGTACTGTTGCATGATAGTATTAACATAATTTGGATTCTTGTCTCATATGTCTCCTTCATCAGCTTGTCATTTTCTTATTCTTAAATGTTCAATAAACTGCATTGTGGACCACATTAGAAATGCAAGGTTGTGTTTCTGCAACATTTTCTCATGAGAAATGAATTTATAAAGATGCTTTGATGACATCATTCTGAGTCAAACACTTGGACTGCTGTTTCTAAATTTACACTTGAGAAAAAAATATATATATGTTAAAGTCTTTTTTCATATCATCGGTTAGCTTAAAGTGAGTATTAAAATATACATGATTGGAATAATACCTTTCCAGAAAGGCTTTCCCCACATAAGAATCTAGATAATTATGTGATTCTGTTATATATTTAAAAGATATTTAGTAATGGTACAGAAAGCTTGAAAGTAGTTCAAAGCAGTTAATTTAAATATTGATTGTCAGACAAATCAGTAATAATAATCTTCAAAATAAAAACTGTATGGAGGAATTCAGATCTAGAAAATTGTTCTGGTCTGAGTAGTAGTATGTGTCTTCCAGGTTTTATATTTAATTTGTGAATTCCATCGCATGTCCTATGTGTCCAATGAGAATCCTAAATGTACATAAAAAACAGAATGATGTTCAGATTCATGGAGACACTCTCCAGCCTGATTGCAAATTCTTAATTCCACTTACCAATCCAATCTCGATATGAAAACTATAAAGTGAAGCTTAGCTACTAACATATTTTATTTCGTAGTCAGACTTAGCAGTCAAAATAAGGGAAAACATCCACAAAAAAAAAAAAAAAAAAAAAAAAAGTGAAAAACAGGTACAAGTAGGAAGACTTTAAACAGCTTCTTAAAGCCTTTAAACACCTTTAAACAGCTTCTTCTAAAGAAACACCTTTTTAGAAAAAATATATTTCTCCCCTTTGGACCAAGAAATGTAAACACAAAAACACTTGGACACAGATTAGGTTCTACAGCAAGAAATAATTATATGATAATAAATTTGAAAGAATACCAATATGTTTGGATAGCCACACAAACTTGTGGGCTACTATTGAACTACATATATAGTACATATATAATACCTCTTATACATAATATAAGTACATAGTATATAGTACATGCATAATACCTTACATAATAGCTCTTATATCATAAGGATATTAAGTTCAGAATACATCTCCATGTAAGTATGTTATTCAAATATATTGATCTTCTTACGTATTTTAATGAATTGCAAAACTGTGTAATAGCAATATATAACCGCATGTGGAAGCTGTCCTGAGAGAAACCTGGGAATTTTGCTAGCTTAACAAAGCTGAAATTTTTAACAAATGTTTCTGTCTCACTTTTTCTCTCTCTCTCTTTTTTTTTTTTT
>CM021765.1:39045160-39058939 GCA_011076525.1 Nettapus auritus | reverse complement strand
TTTTTTTTTTTTTTTTTTTTTTTTTTTTTTTTTTTTTTCCTTTTAGCAAGCAGGGTCTAGTTAAAAAAGTTGTTTAGCAGTGGAATAGCTAGTGTAATTTAAACTATTGTTCTGTTTTTGTGGGAATATAATACTGAGCAAAAATGCAGCTGTTCAAACTGCTGCAGAAGAACTTTTCAAGCTAACTGTAGACCTTGAAAAACAATGTTGCTGAAGTTTCTGCTTGTCAATCAACACATTAGAAACACTGGTCATTTAGACAGACAAAATAAAAGTTTGTTTTCTGGAACAGAAGTCTAACCTAGAAAAGGAAGCATGGTATAACCTGACAGTTAAAGATATTTATTTACATTTGATTAAACCTCAGAGTGGCACAGGTCCATGACAAGCAGTTAGTTAAGAAATTGGTTCATTTCTCTCTAGACATCTAGAGATGGGAATTTGAAAGTTTTCTGTAATACCATTTACAGTATTACAAAAGAATTTCTAATTAGCATTTCAACAGTGAAATAAGAAGCAAGTAACTCATAGATCTAGAAAATTAAGAAAAAAGTAACTCAAAGATCTAGAAAATTATCTAATATTCTGTTTTGTGTTTTTGTCACCATTTTCATGAAAGATATGAAAGTTATGAAATTCTGAAATTATCTTGAAAAAAAACTAAACTGGTGATTGGTTTTCAAAAATTCTTTTAATGCAAAGTAAAAATTGTGACTCCCTGTTAGTACATGGGGAAAAATTATAAGAAAAAGAGAAAAAAAAAATGGATAAAAAGATATATAATTTAGCTGTCAGAGGAAGAAATCTTCTCTGATGTTATAATAACCACAGTAAACGTATCATAAAATTTAGACACATAAAAGAAAATCAGAAACTATGAAAAAATTGATTCCCTGTATATTTCCATTAGACGATGATAGATCACCTTCTTTCTTAGTCCAACAGATGGTTTCAGTGTAGTCACCTCTTATTTAACAAAGGTACTATTATAGGAACTGAAACACCATGGCAGTGCTGGAGAGTATTTTTCCCTACTGTTATTCTCTATTCAGAAGATTATTTGGTTTGTTTCTATTCTGCTTGAAATTTAGGCAATGGAAGAGTAATTATTGTTTACATATGAGTACAGTAGTTCTTATCTTTGGTGCCAGAAATGAAAACCCAACTGATTTTGGAAGCTATGTTTGACACATGCTTATGTATTTTGATAATTGAACTGAAGTGTATAATGGTCAAAAAATAAAAGATTTGTCTAGATACACTGGATTTCTGTTAATTGAGAATAATTATCATAATTCCATTGTATGAATTGTCATGGATAAACTGCTCCTAAAAAGAGAATGGGGAAATTTATCTCTCCTCTTTCAGGTACATATTTTAGAAATAGGATGGATTACCATCTTAAGGAAAATTCATTTTACCTTGAATGTTGAGTAGAAAAAGACCAGCCGTAACTAGACAGGTAAGTTTCAGGTGGCTAGCATCAGATGGGATGAATGCAACCCACCAGTTAATCACTTCTCACAGTAGGGTTGGAAACACTAAATACTGTAAATAGTATTCAATGGTCATTTATGTTGTTTCCAGGCTTTATGCTCCATTAAATATATGACATTGTATTTATTGCAAACAAACTAGAAGCCAATATGCTTTGCATCTGGGGGAAAAAAATCTAAAAATCCCATAATTCCTCTATTGTCACCCAGGATCCATCTGTTTCTGGATAGCCAGATTCTTTCTAAAATTCCTAAGCTACCATCTGAGAAAAGGTTACTATATGTCTAAGTTTTCCATGACACTTTGTCTTTTCCAACTGGAAGTTTCAATATTTTGAGCACTTCTATTACTTGTCCAGGAATTCTGGGCATGCTATCTCACTACCAACTATTTCCTCTGAAAAATCTTAGTTTGAAATATGACAGCAACAATTAGGGGAAAACCATCTGTTGTTGCTGTAGTGCTTTGATTTGAGCATAGCTAGATATATTTATCTGGACAGCTGCAACTTTGCAATTGCTGCACTGATGACTATGTTTTGGCTGCAATTTTTGCAGCAGCAGCAGTTACAGTTACTTTTCTTTCCCAGCTGCAGCTGCACCAACAAAAGAATGAAAAGGGGGAAACCATGAGGAAGCAGAGCACCTGGAGGTTCTGTTTCACAAGGGATGTTCTTCGGGGCCTCTTTTTTAGGGGTTGAGGCTCAGGGAAAAGGACTGGCCAATGACTACAGATTGCAAGATGACAACAGGGGTTTACTGTATAGCTCTACACGTCTCTTCTGACTTACTGAGACTGTTTACTTTGTGATCATTCATTGTCTATTCACTAGAATGTGATTGTTGCCATACTGACCCTCTGAACTTTAGCTTGGAACCAGCAGTCACTGTCCAGTTTGGCAGAGGCAGATTAGCTGTTGCTGTTGTTATGCTGTAAATGAATAAACCTATTAAAAAGGTTCCGTAGCTACAAACTCTAAAACTCTAAAACACAGAAATGGGTGTTTTGGCACATGGGCATGTAGTTACCTAACTGCATTGGCCCACATTTACATCATTTGCCGAAGCTTGGCTTGGATTTATAACTGTAAACTGTTTTGCTGGAAGAGAACCCTGGCTGATGTAGGCATGCCCAGAATGGTGTACCAGGCAATATTTCCTTAGTAACACCAAACTATTTTCTTTTTTTACAGAAAGACTAATTTGCCACAGCAAACACCATAGATACTGGTGATGAAACTTTTTCTACTCTTACTCAGAAAAAAATTGCTAGCCTTCCCCGGCTGATGAAGTCTTTTAACAGATCATAAGATAGAACAACTGCCTAGATATTTGTTAGTTGATATTAGAATATGCACTTTTAGTTTGATTTTTTGCCAAGTTTGGAGACTTTTTCTTTAACTGTTTCCTGGTTGTAGGCAAACTGGTCATCTATTCCACAAAAAGAAGGAGCTGGTGAGGTATGGCAGATCCTATAGAATATAAGAATCATTTCTGTCCCCTCATCTAATGAATCACTAATTATTTGGATTTTCAGGGAACAGAGCAAGGTGTTGTGATGGCCTACTCAATGTCCTTCACTATTTTCATATTTATGACCATTTCATTCTAACGCTTCCTTTTTTTTTTTTTTTTTTTTTTTTTCTCACATTCCTATTTCCGCTTGAATATTCCTAGTCTGTTGCTGCCAGGAATGGGTCTGTCTTTAGGAGAAAAACCAACAAAAATATGGCTGTAAACAGAATCAAAAAGAAAGAGTTAAAAGGAGACATATATTTGTAATAGTGTTTTTACTCCTAGACACATTCCCAGTGTGCAGCTTTTTTTTCAGTTAAAAAAAAAAATGTGCTGAATGTATGTATTTAGTAATTTTTTATTTTTATTTTTTTACAGGTCAATGCCCAGTCTCCTCCTGAGCTAGTGTGAAATTTTAACACCCCAGAAAAACATTTTTTTCAAGAAATAGTACAGGTTTTATTTATTTATTTATTTATTTATTTATTTATTTATTTTTGCCTTTTCTGAATCTGGCCTGTCAGAAAGCATGGTACAGAAATACTGTTTATTACACTCATGGATTTGTAGATTCCTATTAGATCTTATGTTGTCAGCATTTCCCACATGATTTCATGCATTTTGAATTAGGAAAAAAAAAAAGAAAAAAAAAAGAAAAAAGAAAAAGAAAACAGTACTTCAAAATTATTTATGTTACTGAAATATTATGGAGATATGCAAGAAGGACAGACAATGCACTTTTGCATTAAGTAACAAGAGACAGATCCTCGAGAAAGCTAAAACAAACAAACAAACAACAACAAAAGAAACAAACAAAAACCAACCAAGAGCAAGTTATACCACATAAATTTATACATCACACTATCTAGAGGTCTGTACACACCAATATTCAGTTATCATTTTTTTCTGGTAAGAATATGTGAGATCAAGCCTCTTACCATCCCCCAGACTACAAAAAATATGAACCTACACAATTACTTCTGTCCCATATAACACAAATCTGAACATAATTTGCTTTTGTCTTTTTGTTGTTGTTTTACATCAAAATACTTAATCTTTCTAGAGATTATAGATCATATAATATATTTTTAAGACTTCACAATGTGTTTTGTTGATAGTTTGTCAATAAAAATACCTGATAATTATCGATCATTACTTTCTCAAAGGCTCCTTTACCTTTAAATCACTGTCGCAATGCTCTCATAAAATACAGTTTGTTTACTATTACTCTTCTATATGTACTGTAGCTGTCATGCCATTACAATTACCTTCCTTCTTTGCCATCTGGAAACAGAGGGAGAAGAACTTATCTTTTTTGTACTCTATGGAAAATAATATTTTGTATCATAACTGAAGGAAATCTTGATTGTTGTCTACTTTCATAAGACAAATGTATTTATCAGGGCATATTGCAAGAACTTATATATGCTACTATTATGATGTTGCTTTACATTTCAGGAATGAATTCTTCTATCTGGACAATCACATAATATTTCTAAAACCTTAATAAAGCTCTATCAACAATAAAATATTATTATCATCTAGCTATGATGCACAGGATCATAGCAACCTGAGGAAACAAAAAGTTGTTTGGCAAAACCATGCCATTACATTCTTTTTAACAAGATGAGAAATAAATTTTAAAATGATAACTAGTAATAGTGGACAAATCCTGCTAGATTTGAAACTCTGTTTACCTGAGATTAGCAGCTGAAATTGCATATATTTATCTGAATTCAATCAATTTATTTGAATATAATAAGTAATGATAATAAAAGCCCCTAATTTTGCAGTTCTGTCAGCTTGAGCAAACCCTTAAACATGAAAAGAATCTCACTGAAAACAGAATCACAGAATCACAGAAAGTCTAGGTTGGAAGAGACCTACAAGATCGCCGAGTCCAACCTCTGACCTAACACTAACAAATCATCCCCTAAACCATATCCCTAAGCTCCACATCTAAACGTCTTTTAAAAACATCCAGGGATGGTGACTCAACCGCTTCCCTGGGCAGCCTATTCCAGTGCCTAACAACCCTTTCTGTAAAGAAGTCCTTCCTAATATCCAACCTAAACCTCCCCTGGCGCAACTTTAGCCCATTCCCCCTCGTCCTGTCACCAGGCACGTGGGAGAATAGACCAACCGCCACCTCGCTACAGCCTCCTTTCAGGTACCTGTAGAGCGCGATAAAGTCGCCCCTGAGCTTCCTCTTCTCCAGGCTAAATAGTCCCAGCTCCCTCAGCCACTCCTCGTAAGACTTGTTCTCCAGACCCTTCACCAGCTTCGTAGCCCTTCTCTGGACTTGCTCAAGCACCTCCATATCCTTCTTGTAGTGAGGGGCCCAAAACTGAACACAGTACTCGAGGTGCAGCCTCACCAGAGCCGAGTACAGGGGAAACACTGAGGTTTCTCTCAGGCTCAAAGGACTGACCATGTATATTTATGTTTACCACAGGATTTTTATTTATGAATTATGCAGGGTATTCCTTTTAACCAGAAAACTTTGAAAACAAGATTTGTCAGCCCTTTGCTCCTCGTGCTCCTAATCTCAGAGCAAGGACAAAAGTAGAAGGCAGACATAAGAAGAAATAACAAGAGCTAAACCTTGCAAACTTCCAAGAAGAACTGGCTTGAATTGAAAGGTGAAGGACTCCTTTACTCATGACCAGAAAAAAAAAAAAAAAAGGGGGGGGGGGGGGAAGGAGGAGGAGCGCTGTTCAAGAGGTTATGTGAAAAAAGTTCATAAAAGGGTACTTCGTATTTACCATACATATTAGGGGAGGGGGACCTACATATAAAAACACAATAAACTACCTGAACTACCCACAGAAAAATTACAAAAATATTCTTGGCATCCCTCAATCACCTTTTATCGCCATAAAAGGAAGCAAGTTCCATATTTCTGCATGATAAGGACAATGACAAATATAAATACCTATGTTAGTGAAGAAATTCAATATTAATAAAATTTTGGTGCCTGAAGGAGAAAGAGTTTATAACATAGTGAAAACAATGTCAGACAAACAGGAACAGTCATGGATCAACTTTCAGATAAAGAAAAAAATGCCCTTGGAAATTCAGATATTTCTTTCACAATGGTTTTACGTCTTTACACAATTTAAAGGCCCACTTTTCATTGGGCTTGTGATCAGTCACAGCAAAATAAATATCTTCCCATCCCTGGTCATTGTCTGGTATAGAGACTGAAAAAGAAAAGAATAGCAAACATCTGCAAAAAGACCCTCTCGTTTAAAAGATTAACTCTAATATAAAATTATGTTGTCTTGCAACTATTTGGAAACTCATTAAAGTTACAGCAGTCACTTCATATAGAAATTACTTCTCTACCCTGAAGAGACTGTTAACTGTAGTCACATATTTCATGGTCCATGATTATATGAACTTGTCCTGTTTCAGCAAAGAGCTTGAAATCTGTACAACATTAATGCAATGACAAGGCCTAAGCATGGAGCTCAGAGAGTCTTTCTTGTATTTTCTTCACATATGCCTACAGAGAGGCTGACAATGCACACTTCGCCTTGCTAATTGAGCATTAGATTAAGTGAACTGGTATATTTGTTGACTGGATTTTAGCAAATAAGTAGAAGAAGTAATTGCCATCATAAGCACAGCAACAAATCCGCTTTACATTTTAATTTAATGTGTTTGTATGGGATCTTAATCCTTAGAACAGTTACGCCCTACTGTAGCTAGCTATAAATGTGAGGCATAAAGTATCCTTCTAATAGCGTGTCATCAGCATTTGCATTTTCAGCTTGGAAATAATGGTTTTGGAAAGGTTGATGTGTTTGGAAATATTACGGTCAATATTTTGCAAGCTGATCAAGTACTGCTTTTTCTAGGAGGAAAACTGCAATGCCATTGCTCTTTATATAAGATGTTAAACAAGAAGGCCAGTGAATTTTAAATAATTACTACTATTAAAGGTAGTAATATATTTAGTAAATAAAACTATCCACTTGTAAGCAGTTTTAGAAACCAATATAATCTAATGTTTCTGTTTAGTTTTTGCCTATCAAACCTATTAGAATAAACACTAACAAATCTTTGAACTTGAAAGTGTTTCTTTAGAGCATTATTACCTTATAGGTGTATCATATAATGTTTTCAGTAGTGGAATAAATTTTCTCACATAGAGGTAGTTATTCACTTATTTTTGGACACAATCTGTTAGTTCACTTCAGGACCTGGAGAACACCAACAGGGCTATGTGTCCCTGAGCAGCCTGACTGGGATCCCCAGACCCTGCTCAGGGCAGGCTTAGGCTGGGAACCCAACCCTGCACCCAGCCCAGGCCCTGCTGAGCCCAATGGGGCTGTCCAGATAGGCACCACCCCTGTCCTGTGGGCAACCCTGCTCCTGCTGCTCCCTGGCATCACATTGCACAACTTCCCACCATAACCGCTGCTGGATGCAAAAATTACATCTTGCTTTGCAAAAAGCTAAGCTCTGTCCAAGTACCATCTGGGAAGAGTTTATGTTCTTCCATAAGATACGTCTCACCATTAAGCACCACGATCCTACATTCATTTTCACGGAAGCCAACTCCTATCATTGTCCCCAGCTGCTCTGAAAACTGCTCTAAGAAACAGATGAAACCAGGAGAAATACAGATTTGAAATATAGAATTTGTAGTTAGAGAACTAGGAAAAGAATTAGAAGTGCAACACTCCACTGTACATAATCAATGAAAGGTTTAACAACAAAGCATAACAAGGATTATATATTAAGAAAATTTGTGAATCACTGCCAGGCAAACCACAGGTTGCTGAAGCCAGGCAGACAAACTTTAGTGTCCATTCAATTCAGAATCACAGAATCACAGAATGTCTAGGTTGGAAGAGACCTACAAGATCGCCGAGTCCAACCTCTGACCTAACACTAACAAATCATCCCCTAAACCATATCCCTAAGCTCCACATCTAAACGTCTTTTAAAAACATCCAGGGATGGTGACTCAACCGCTTCCCTGGGCAGCCTATTCCAATGCCTAACAACCCTTTCTGTAAAGAAGTTCTTCCTAATATCCAACCTAAACCTCCCCTGGCGCAACTTTAGCCCATTCCCCCTCGTCCTGTCACCAGGCACGTGGGAGAATAGACCAACCGCCACCTCGCTACAGCCTCCTTTCAGGTACCTGTAGAGCGCGATAAAGTCGCCCCTGAGCTTCCTCTTCTCCAGGCTAAATAGTCCCAGCTCCCTCAGCCACTCCTCGTAAGACTTGTTCTCCAGACCCTTCACCAGCTTCGTAGCCCTTCTCTGGACTTGCTCAAGCACCTCCATATCCTTCTTGTAGTGAGGGGCCCAAAACTGAACACAGTACTTGAGGTGCGGCCTCACCAGAGCCGAGTACAGGGGGACAATCACTTCCCTGGAACTGCTGGCCACGCTGTTTCTTATGCAAGCCAGGATGCTGTTAGCCTTCTTGGCCGCCTGAGCACACCTTCCCAGTACTGACTTGCACTATTCAAGACTGAACAAACAAGTGCCTGGAAATTCCTAGTACCCTGTCCTAAGCTCCTAAAGAGCACCCTCAGCTTTTGATAGTGTGGAACTGAAACAGGAATGTAGCAGTTCAACAGAAAAATGCTAAACTGCACACAAAAAAGTCATATACTAATATCAGGTAGAATTGCCTCTGTAAGACTGCAGACTATGGCTCATGAGTATAAGGGCTCCCATACTTTATCATCATGGAGACCACATTCAAGTCTTCCCCAAAAGTATAATTCATAAGATGCCAAAGATGATTAATGCTGACAGTTTTAAGTACCTCTTCCATGAATACTTTCCTTAGACATATATTATCTTTAATTTGTTTGTTCTGTGGAGATGACTGTCTTTCCCTGGCATGGTGGTTGCCATTGCCCGTTGTTATTTTGGTTTTAGTCTGGTTTTCTTAGTTCCCACACTGTTGTATTGAAATTGAGTGCAGAAATTTGACTTTAACTCTCCTAGATAGCTTTTAGTCACTGAGGAGGGAAAGGGAGGGTTTTATTGCTGTTGTTGCTTTTGAGATCTACTTAAATGTAATTATGAAAGTAGCAGAATTTGCAGACTGTGATTCCCATGTACCATGAAAGAACAATGAGTAAGTCACACTACATAGGTAATTTGGGTCTTTGATAGTGATTCACTCCTTTTACATAAAATGAGAAGCGTTAACAGAATCATCAAGAAACAAGTTAATGACAATTAATCTTTGTATGCAGTCACTGTGCCACACACAAAATATTGGTAAAGCATTTTATGTACAAGGTTCAGAAAAACATGGTATCAAAAATCATCAGACAAGATGTCAATTTTCTTAATGAGATATGCTGCTGATGTTAAATCAGTATAATTGGCCTCAGTTAGAAGTTTAGCTGAGGCCAGAGTGGTTATTTTTTTTCCAAGTAGAATGCACAAAATCATAATGTTGCAGCACTGACTGACTTCTAAAATTTATGATTTATACCCTCTAATCCTGTGTGGTTGAGTATCTGGTTTTAAATTAGTCTACCTATGAACAATGGTTGGATAGACATAGTCATAGAAATCCACTCTTTGATTATAAATGATCTATCACTAAAATTTGGTACTCTCACATTCAAAACACCCATCCTCAGCAATATTTATCTATGATGGACATTGGGGCTGTTCCAATGGATGAGTGGTACCTCACTAGTATGTGCATCATCTCAAGATCTAGGATGACATACTTCCTTACCTATTTTAACTACTTTTTTTTTTTTTTTTTTTTTTTTTATAAACAAGGAAAATATTCTATTTCTTTTTGCAAACAATGTTCCATACAGTGGAAGGTTCATGTAACATCAGTGGATTGAAATATGCGTGTTTCAAAGGTACAGTGCATCTGCCTGGATTATATCTAGCAGAGCTTGATGCTCACATCTTGCATCAGCAACGTAGCTATCTGATAAGCAATTAGGAAGAGATAGAAGCACTGATCACATATGAATAGTTAAAGCAGATTGAACCATTGCTCAACATGCAATCAAATCAGACACTTATAGACTTAATTATGAGTGACAGCCCAAGCCAGAATTTCAGTGCTGGCTCACTTCACTCCGTCATCTGTATACCCTCAGGGATTATAATTCTAATGCCTCTGTCACTGGGGAAATTACATGATTAAACTAGCTTTCGTAAGGTTACTTCTCAGATTTTAAGTTTAGTTTTATATCCCAGAACCATCTACAGGACTTCATATCGAAATGGCAGAACTTCCACGTTATTTAATTACTTTCATTTTTCATGTTCTTAGAAATTGTGTTTCTATGCTTATACCCTTGCCCTTCCATAAACTCCCCAAAATAGGCACTTGGGTTTTTTACCTTATAGTTTACTTATAGGGTAGGTGTTATATTATCTATCTGCCCATATGCACAGAACAAGTGCATATTTCTCTTTCATAATTGTCATATCCACACTTGTATCCATTTTAAGACTAGCCTGTACATACGTGCACACATGTATCTGTGTGTGCGTTTAGGTACATACAGGAATATACTAAAACTTCATTTCTTGTCTGGTCAGATTTTTTATGCAGTTCCAATTCATTCTGTCTAATGAGACAGATTTTAACAGCAGTTACATTGACAGGAAAAGTAATAGCTTTGGAAAAGCAGTAACCTGTTGCTGTGCATCACTATATTGAAAAATGGATGCTCTGGTTTGGAGCACATCTTTTTATTGAGCGACTACACTGCATGATGGAAGATACGTGCAAGAGAAGAACATTCCTAATCACTAAATGTTCTGATAAAGAAGACCAATTTATCTCTGTCTACAGGAAATGAGAACAGGAATTTACTCCTATAAACTAGTGTGAAAACAAAGCTCAGATTAAACTTAACATATTAAAGTCATTTGCAACACTCCTTTCATGGTCTGTGCTAATTGCTTTTCATTCATGTCAGTCTGTGACTTAATACAATTTTTGAGATCTGGTATGTTAGTACGGCTGAGAAAAGCTGAAAACAATAAATTATCCTGGCAGCGATTATTATCTAAACCTGACTGACTAGTTGCATTTGGATTAGCTCATCTTTTATTGTTGTTATCTTTGGGGAGTTTACCTCAGAACAACTCTGTGGGAAAGCCAGCTGTTGAAAAGGAAGACCAGCTGAAGTTCTGCCTGGCTAGACCTGGCTACCAGTGCACAAAGAACTCAGGAAAGGTAAGAGCTTGTTAAGAAGCTCTTTTTGTTTGTTTGTTTGTATTGTTGTTTGTTTGTTGTTTGTTGTATTTATTATTTTAAACATAATTATATTAGTCTTTATGTACTACACTGG
Organism: Nettapus auritus; assembly: GCA_011076525.1. Lineage (NCBI taxonomy): Eukaryota > Metazoa > Chordata > Aves > Anseriformes > Anatidae > Nettapus > Nettapus auritus. The sequence goes on along the minus strand of CM021765.1, from coordinate 39,047,610 downwards.
TACAGAGCACTTTTCTCTGACCTTTTTCATGCCACAAATGTAACTCACTCACTTTCATGAACATACAGTGTTTCCAAAATTATGGGTGACAATTAAGTGCTACATATTTCTCAACTCCAGGTGAAATCAGCTATTGAGAAGTTTAAAATATCTTGCAACACTGAGCTTGTGGTCATTCATTTTTATTTCCATCTTCAGAGAAAAATCAGAATAGGGTAAGAAATTCTCTCTTCTGCAATATATAAGGTAGGCTTTTGATGGATTCTTTAGGTAACAATATCACCAAGAGAATAAAAAGATAGACCATCAATCTAAAACATCCATTAAGATTTAGCTGCAGTAAGATCCACAGGTAAAATTAATTTCACTTGCATGAAATCAGTAATCAAGCTGTATGCAAGAGACACCTAGAGGCCTCTAGGTGCTGCATTTTATTCTTCCAGCTCCTGCCTAACTGCAGGATGAAAAGACCCCAAAAGCCATAATCTCCTACCCACAGACCAGAGAGTAGCACTGCATTACCCAGAGCCCTTGGGCAGACTGATCTGTATAAACCTGCCTCGCTTGGCATCCCTGGTGCTCTCCTCCCACCTGTACCCTTCTTCAAATGTACTGCTGTGGATGTACAGGCACATAACATGACCTGTAGTGTTTGGCATTCCCTTGCCTGTCAGCAAACGTTTTCAGGAAAGAGAACTATTTTAAATTGTGGGCTAATTTACGCCTTTTCTATAAACTAATGAATTCTTTAGGGTGGATTAATAATGCAGAAAGTTTGACAGGGTGGAAATTTTACATAGTCTGAAAAAATCTGTCAGTACTGTGGATTTACAAAGAGTACTAAGAATTTTTTTAAACCCAGGTATCTTAAACATTCCTGTTTAAGATTATTAGCATCAATAAATGCCCACAAACCTCTTAAGTCATTAAAAATATTTTGTTTGAAAATATTTGTCATATTTTAAAAGCATCACCAGTCACCAAATTGATCATCTTCTTTCCTTTCTTTGAAAATACAGTGTTTTTTTTTTTTCTTGACAAATATAGTTTTTGATGCAGTAATACAGTTGCACTTAAGTTTTGCTTACAAATCTCAGCAAAATTCATGAGAATCTAAAATGAAAATCCCTGTCATGTGGTAAGCTCTAGTCAATGGTATGTCATTTACTCTGGCTCTCCATTTAGTTTAAAAAGGCTTAACAACTGTCAATTTGAAGCAACAAGCTTGGAATAACAATGACCATCTCATCCTGTTTATTGATTTTAGCTGTTTTATTATTTTTTATCCAGTGTGCTAAAATTCAGAGCCTCCCCAGTAGCTTTCAGATATACTTGCAGAAAAAGTTTAACACAAGGGGATGGGTTTAGAATAGATTTTTCCTGGCTAACTAATAACAAAAATATGTTCAACAGCAGTTAGTTCTCTATATTGGAAGAACTGCCAACCATGAAACTATAAAATAAAGATTACATATAATCAGTTGTGGCTTTAGAAACAAGGTTTCTCTTCAGTATGAAATTGGAGAAAGGGGCTGGGCTTCAGGTTGACCTGAGTTTCTGACCTTCAGTTGCTTTGATCTCAATCTGGAAAAATCCATGGCTTTCACTTAAATGTAATGATGAATTATTTTATCACTTCTTCTGTGACTGTGTATTTGTACTACTTGTTTTAATCTATTTTTTTTCACCATCAAAGAGGTATTATTTTTTTCTCCAGAGTTCCATGTATGTCTTCACCCACCCATTGATGTCTTGTCATTTCATCAGCAATTTATACAATGGGAGAGTGTGATTTCTTTACAATGAAGACTGAACTATTCTGGGCAGTTTGGTTTAACAGCAGAGGAGAAGGTGTGAAGGGATGTCTACTGGACTGCCAGCTTTGAGAATAAACTGACAAAGCTACAGTGACAGAAGGGAAAGACCCAGAAACCAAACAGAAGCCCAGGAGCCAAACAGAAGGACAAACAAAACCAGAATCAAGTGAACAATAATACAGGCTTAACAGATTAAGAAATTAAGACTAAGGTTGTAAAAATGAATAAATAATAAATAAAAATATAAAATATTAATAAAAGCAATAATAAAAAGTCTGCCCAAAAGGGTTAGCCTTATTCTTTTACAGCATCCACATCCATGCGAAATTGGCAGTATAATATAAGCTGAATGCAGTAACTGTGTTTACCATTTAGGATTTATGTCATATTGTGTCCAATCCATCAGTTTAGGCCTGAGAGCAGCTGCTATAATGTAGATCACTATCAAATGTTTGCATAAAAAGGAGGAGGCACTTTTTTTTTTCTCCCTTCCCTTCCCTTCCCTTCCCTTCCCTTCCCTTCCCTTCATCAAGTCAGGGTGGAAGGTAGGTGAGGGAGAGAAGGTGGAAGTGATTAAAAAATTAACGGGAAAGAGGGAAAGAGGGAAAGAGGGAAAGAGGGAAAGAGGGAAAG
>CM021765.1:38988767-39045150 GCA_011076525.1 Nettapus auritus | reverse complement strand
AGAGGGAAAGAGGGAAAGAGGGAAAGAGGGAAAGAGGGAAAGAGGGATTTTATATCTCATATCATTCTCAGCTTTCAGAGAACAAGCATTCACAAAGTTTTAAGTGTCATGTAGCTTTTTAAATGAAGAAGCAGCAACTGTGCAATCTGTCTTCCAAAACTGCAAACACCCAGGGAAGATCATATGTAATTGTTAATGGATTATCTTTCCTCTAGTTAGTGTCTACAGCATAAGTGGACAATATTTGCTAAATACTCCAGAATAACAAGTGCAAGACATTTTGTTCCTGCTGTTGTTGTGACCATTGCCATCTATATTACTGACCATACAGCAGTTTTCTTATATTCACACAGGATCGTATTTTTTTCTTCCTTTTGTTGTTACTTTTGTCGTCCTTGGTTTTGTTTCAGTATTAGTCCTTTTGCTGGTGCTGTTTGTTGTGCAGGAATTTGGAACTGATAACTGTCTGTGTCCTAGATATCCATCCTATATATCCCACACACTTCTTATACAATATAAACTTGGTATGCTAGCACTTGGTTTACTACTGTAATTTGTCGCTGTGCTGTCAGTTGGAAGTGTTTTAACAATACTTTTGGTCTCAAAGCTTGTAGAAACTGATCAGAATTTCCACGTGCATTTAACATGTTCCGGATTTAACTCACCCAGTGCTGCCGGAAAGTCAGGCAGTGTAAGCCAATCATCTGGTCTCCTTAGCTGGTCAACAGACAGATAGAGGCACCTTCTTACTGTTTATCTTTTTCCTCTGACTGTAAAGGAGGATTTAATTCATAGGTGGTTAAGTTACATGAGATAAATCTCATGCTTTGTAGGTCCTTTCATGGAGACCACGGATTAGATAATTGGTGGTACTACGTACTGGAAGAGTTTGTTGAACAGAGACAAAATACATCACTAATGACATCTTCTGTCTCTCTTGTTTTATACTTAAGCCACTGGCTTAGATGTATAGCTTTGTATATAAGCTGGTGTATAGCTTGTATTCCTGCCTGTATTTATTAACAAAATAAAACTTTGATTGTAAATGTTAAGGAATAAGAGCTACAGTGAAATGACAAAATTGTTAATGAATGATTTTATGAATTGCATTTTTCTATGTGTACTCTGTAAAAGCAATCTTTTGTACTAATCTTGTCCTATCAATAAAAATCAAACCAAAACTATAAATAAATATTTATACAAATTGAAACATCACTTTTGTACTCAACTGGGAGAACACTGAATATTTAATTACTAATAAAGGGTTTTGTGCCACAGTTAATTTTTTCTGTGTGATTTGTATATACTTTCACCCTATACTGCCTTTTAACAGGCAACAAAGCTGAAGTAGGGATTAATTCTGACCAATATAGTTGACAGGTTTGGGGAATAAGTTATAATCAAAAATCACTTTGTCCAAGAGTGCAGTACCTTAGTTGGACATAATATAATGGAAGGTTGCACATAGCTTTTTAACAGAGATTTTAATGGGTATGTTTAAGACAGTTTTGACTAATCTGTTCTAGCACTAGATACATTTATTTACATCTAAAGAGCAGAGTCATTTACTTGAAACTTCTTGTCTTGTGAAGGTGTTTTCCCCACATGATTTTTTTTTTTTTCCCTTTCTACACTCCTATATTCCTATTCTCTTTCTTAAACAAGATGCTAGAATATTTGAGGATTTGGTCGGAGGTGGAGGAATTACAACAGAAGCAGATTTCCCATTTTCCTCTCTTGTCTGATTTAATCCTTTTGTTATGACATGGCGGCTGTAACAATGGATAGCACCCAGATTTCATAGAGCTCTCCTAGACATAAACAGATGATTTCAGGGTTGAAGATCATGAGATCTGTCATTTTTTCTAAAATATTTGTGTGAATGGCCCTTCAGACTAGAATCACTCTGACAGTAAGACTGCATTTATTTGGCAGGAAGATGTTCAGCACTTCAGCCAGTTATACTGCTGAATATCTTCTCCTAAACTGAGTTGTAATATTTGTCTTCTTGAATGATGCTATAATAAAGAAGCAAATTGCACTCAATGTTAAAAAAAAAAAAAAAAAAAAAAAAAAAAAAAAAAAAAAGAGGTTCTTCTGTAGCAATGACAGGGGGCAGAAGAAGTCCTTAGGTCAAATAGAGCCAATTGCATTCAGCAACTGGCTTCATAAAGTATGTATGAAATATGCGATTTAAAAATGAATAAATAAATAAATAAAAGTAATTTAAAAAAAAAAAAAAGACAAAAAAACAACATCAACAACAAAAAAGTCAAGACACATAGGATTCCACAAGTCCCACCACAGGATTCCAGCATTTTTTAGCAGAAACAGGTTATTTAGACGTGGTTTCTACTGTGAGAAGAACAAAGGAAAGGCCAAGACACAAACTTCATTACACACTTTCATTACACATATTGGGTCTATAAAACATTAAGTAGTTGTTTTTCGGATGCAGAAGTGGTAGCAAACAGCAAGAATTCTGTATAGATCTGCTTTTCACCCAATAATATTTTTTTTCAATAATTGAGTTATGTAATATTCTGTATTTATTTTTTGATTAAAAGAATAAATTACAGTCCATTTGAGAGCCAGTATTAATCTTTCTTAGTACATTGTTGCACTGAAACAAAAATTAAAATAGCTAGGAATCTTTTCAGCAATATAAACGACCCTTTTTGAGAATTTTATGCCATAGATAAACTGTGAAATTAGCAATTTTTTTCCTTAATCATTGCTGCAGCTTGCCAACAGTGATTAATACAGAACCCTAATTATCCATGTCCCAATAGCTTCATATCAGTTATAAAATACCCATGGTTTAAAGCAAAAATCTGATGATAAAATAGGCACAATTTGGCTTTATTAATAGAAAGTGTTTTTTTTTTTCTTTGACATTTATGGGTGAAGAGGACAGAAAAATGGTGTTATCTGGATCTGAAAACTAAAAGAATGTATTATAAAACCTGAAGTAATAGCCAATTTAGGGGCCAATATTTTAAAACCTATGGTTCTTCAGATATTCTGCTCTCTCTCATCATGGGTATCTAGCTGAAAGTTAAGGCACACATATAACAAACACAAAGTGTAAAAAAGGATATTTACACAAAATTTAAGATTCTAATGCCAGGAAGAAACTAGATAAATTGTCTCAAGCACATGAGGCATGCTAAAGCTTATTTTCTCCAAGTGTTTTGCTGTTGTCCATGACCAGATGAATCCATCCCTCTGCTGAGCCAAATACCTCAGCTTTCATCTGGGTCTATCTGAAACGCTGTGGGGTATCTGAGCCATTCATACAGGGATGACAGGTATAATAAAGAATTTATCCACACCATTTTGGAGAAGTAGCTTCAAGCCAGGGCAAGATATTGCATAGAAACTGATATCCCATAGCCTCTCCCCCCTTCTCAACCCTCCCCCACTCAAGAGGAGCAATGCCCAACTGATCTGTTAAATAATGGTGTTATATCTGCAAAGTAATGAGTCTTCTTCTTTCATAGATGGAGTTTAGGACCTCATAACAAGATGAAGACAAGAGCTTATCTTCATGTAGAAGGAATTTGAACGCATAGCTTCAAACCACAAAGTTGCCTAGCAATCAAATTACTGGATATACAATATGGAAATATTCATCACATTTTTTATAGAAGGTAGATCACTGACAAGTCAGGAAAACATGACTGTCATGTATTTAGAAGAATGCCTCTTCAGAAACCTTTTTAGTGAGTCAAAGACTTCCTTAAAAAAAGGTAAAGTGGTGTCCTTTGATCTATGGAGTATTTATATATTTTTGGTGAAGTAATCATTAAATTACTAAAAAACAAACCAGGAAAAATCATCAACATTGTGATTTTTCTTTAAATATAAACTAAAAGTATATTTGGCTATTTGAAACTTTGAACCCTAGCTTCAAATAATCATGAAGGAAAGGCTAATAAATATTAAACTATTTAGACAAAAATATTTATTTCTATATATTTTAAAGACAATCCTCATGTCTGTGGATCACTTTCCCTTAAAATTAAAGCTATGCAGGGACCACTAAAACAAGCAGTTCTAGTGAGCAGTTTAGAGAGAAGTAATTACAACACTTTTACTGACAGGAGTTACTTGTCTTTACTATGAAATGTATTGTTATCTAAATGTTTCTGTCTGGGGTGGAGCAGAGAAGAGCAGATGTTCAGAAAGGAGCAGAGGAGTGGAGAATTAATGGGCTGTTAGATTCTACATGGGCAGAAATACAGTTTTCCATATATACAATATACATGTATATACATGTAGACGTGTATTATTACAGGAGACAACACACACAAAACTGTGTTTGCTCTAGGAAAACATCATCAGGAAAACAAACAAACAAACAACAACAACCTGATTATGTAGAAGTGGCTGGAATATGGGACTGTTTCACAACTCTTGGCCTGCACAGACAGGTGAGCATCAATGCACAGACCACATTTAGGCAGTGATACCAGATTTTTTTCAACAACTCTTCATTGTAGATTTCAAGTAAAATCTTTTGGAACATCCTTAAAGATGCCTGTCTAATATGGAAGAATGAGCTATTTCCAGGGTAGTTTCTGTTGCAGTAGAGCCACTATCAACAGCTATGAAGTGTTGCACTAAAGGGGCCTACCTAGATGTATATTTTTTTTTTGGGAGACATTGACAACTGATACTGCTGTCAGATATGGAATCTGAAAAAGATGCCAAAAGGAACCAGAAGCAAGCAAGTCTCCTGCAAGTAAGAAGTAATTCTACAGAAGATGAGCATCCAACATGCTGGAGGAGTGTCCAGACATCACAGAAGAAGAAATTTAAAGCCTGTAGTCATCATACAGAAAGGACATATACACATGCACACAAACATGCACATAAATACCTGTCCATTATGATGTGTCTCCTATTTCCTTGTGACCTCAGTATATTATAACTTTCATCTCTATCTCTGCCTGGCCAGGAGAATGGAAATGCTGTATTCAGTTACAGTCTGCGTACCATTGACATGACTGCAGTGTTTGGACAGTTGAACCCAGAGCCCTGTCACAAACAGTGATGTTCACCTTCTTTATAACTCTTATTACGTGAAAGGAGAATTGTACTCATGGATGCAAGTGACACTTCCTTCAGCAGAAAACACTGCATTTTCATTGTCCTTTACCTCCACTTTTGGTCACTGATCAGAACAACTAGAAGTTTAAGTCCTTTACATACATCTTGGAGATGTTGTTTCTAGTACCCCAATGAAGCATTTGATGTCAATACAATGATCTCAGAGGACCAATCTTGGTGTGTCAAGTCTATAAGTTGACAGCAATGTGTGCTGCCTCTCAACTCAGTGCATTCCAATATGTATCCCAAGTGCTTTATAAAGATTGGCTTTTGCAGAAAAATAATAAAAAATCTTAAAAGAAAAAAAGAAAAAAAAAAAAAAAGCTGATTACTTTCGAACAACCAATGTTTTTGCTGAAATCAGTGAAAGACAGAATAATAAAAAAAGGGCAGATATATGAAGAAGCTACTACTTAGAATTTGCTTGTTATAGATTTTGTACTAAAAGTGACAAAATTTGGAAAGAAACAAAAGGGTTGTGCAATGGTAACTGACGCAGTGAATAGAAAAAGTTAACGTGACTGATTGCAGAAAGCCCATGGAGAGTGATCTGTCTCTAATGCATTAAAAGTCAACAGCTCCTCTTATACTGATATCATAGAACAAGCCATGGACATTTCCTCTCTTTTTACTCAGTCTCTTTGGAATTCCCATTTACTTTTCCACCTGTCTTTTAAAAAATATATCATTACATAAAGAAATGTAATGTACAAAAGTTGATTGTGCTATATATTTACTTTTTATAATGTAACTTTTTTTTTTACTTCCCAGAAGTGAGCATTTAGTAAGAGGCGGTTAGGTTAACTCTGATTTGCAGGTGAGGGTGGAGTACCATTTAAATGAAAAATAAATAGAAATAATTACTGAATTAATAAGTGTTATTGAAGGATTTTATATTTGTTATCCTTTGATCTATCTTTACAATTATATATGCTTCAAGACCAGATCTGAAAATAAAAAATGACACAAAATCCTTAACTACATTAAACTTCATTATGCTGACAATTGATTTTTCCAGAAGAGAAAGATTTCAATATTTCAGAATTTTCTAAAATGTGTCACAAGTCTACATCAGTAGTAAAATATTAAACTTTGTAGTATTTGAATCCATTCAGTGCACCACAAATCAAGTACTTCAATTTTTCTTTTATTGTGTAGTGGTTCTTCATATCAAATAAAAATAGAATTAATAAAAATACTGTCTTTTGATGCTCTTCAATCTATTTCTCTCATTTCCAAATATTATAAAATTCCACATATGATTTTTTACTGATAGCAGCTCTGGCACAGCAATTATTGTGTATGAAGTTTCATAGGAACTCAGTAGTTTAGACTTCTCCCAGAGAGGTGTTTCACATTGTCTCGTATGGTTACATCTATAAATTTAAGCACTATGGACTAGATTTCATTACTAGGACAATTACACATCCTGAGTAATGAACTACTTGAAGAGGACCACAGTGGAAATACCTCAAGGAAGAAACTGAGCCACAACTTTCTTGATATTTCTTCCTAGAACTCCAAGAGGGAGTCAAAACCTTTCAGGGTAACCAGCATTTGTTCTTCTTCCTGTGCCAGAGAAGGCAGTAAATATTCAGTGTATGATCTGTTTCTTCAACTTAGCTACCCAAAACACTTTTAAACTTTGAGAACCTTTATATAAGATTTGTTGCTTATATATTCCCCATAATCATATCTTGGAGATCTTATGTATTCTCCATAATCACGTTTCTTGGAGGTCTCCAAAGGATAACTTCCTCTCCTAAATTTACATCTGTACCAGACATACTTATTCCTCTTGGCAACTGAAAAAAATTATTTCAGTAGCACTGACCTAAGAGGCACCTAAAAGTTTGGTATGAATTATATGCTTAAATTAAGTAGACTGAATTTCACCTTAATTCTATAGGTTTATTTCTATTGAAATAATTTTTTAGCCAATTACTGAAATGTTAATTATATAGTATAATAATCTCCTATGAGAATACACTGATGCCGTTGTTACTCAAGTTTAATCACTAGGAATGTGATACTATTATCCATATGTGAATATATCCTTACAGTTTTAAGATCAGTAAATCCATCTATTCCCACTATGGGGAGACACAATATTTTGGATTTGCAACTCACTTATGTGACAACACTGATCTACATCTATCTTTTTTATTTTCACTGAACACAGTTTAGCAGTTATATGCTGTTATTTCCAAACACTATTTTTAGCTCCTTTGTAGCTTGTGTGTGTTTTCATGTGAAGTACCACCCTTTATAAAATTTTAGCTGGGACAGAACTCTAAAAAGTGTCTTCTCTGTTAGGTGAGAAACACCAAATATGTTAGATCTATCATTCCACTTGCTCCTCTACCTTCTGTAAAATATATAACCTGAGTCCAAAAATCTCACTCATCTCTTTGTTCAGTAGACTGGTTCTTGTAACCACAACATAGTACCTAATGTACCAGAGAGAAAACCATAATATATAATTAAATTTCTCAATCACACCGGACCTTTCTCAAATCAGAGATAGTATGAAAGCTTAATACAAATGGCAGCATCTGCTGCAATGCTAAGGATACTTCTATCTTCTATTATGCCATATAAATGTGTAGAAGTAACCAAATACTTTGTTTAAAACAAACAAACAAGAAAAAAAAAATCATATACTTTACAAAAGCACATATCTCAGGAATGAGCAATAAGAAAGATTATTTGTTTCTAACCTGCTATTTGAAATAATTAATTGTTCTTGAAGCACAGAGTTCAATGATATTAAAGATTTTTAAGCACCCAACAGAGATCTAAATAATCCTTTGAAGATGTGGACTTCACATTGTCCTTCAGGCAGTTCACATTAGCCAAGTTCCACCTCACATGACACAGGGACATCTACAGTCAGAATAATTACCCAGGGGTTCACCTACTATCTGTAGTTGCCTACATATAATCATTGAATCATAGCATCATAGAATCATAGTTCTACCCCCCTGCCATGGGCAGCGTTGCAAATCTTTCTCCTCTCCTTGCCTCTCTTCTCCTTACCTTAACATCCCCAGATCTCTCAGTCTATCTTCATAGGAGAGGTGCTCTGATCATTTTCATGGCCCAGCTCTGGACCCACTCTAAAAAGATCCACATATTTCTTGTGCTGGGGGCCCCAGACCTGGACGCAGTACTCCAAGTGGGGCCTCACAAAGGCAGAGTAGAGAGGGACAATCACCTCCTTTGACCTGCTGGCCACGCCTCTGTTGAAGCAGCTCGGGACATCATCAGCCTTCTGGGATGCAAGTGCACACTGCTGGCTCATGTAGAGCTTTTCATCCCCAAGAGCCCCTTAAGTCCCTCTCTGCAGGGTTACTCTCAATGAATTCTTCTCCCAGTCTGTATTCATGTCTCGGACTGCCCTAACCCAGGTGCTACACCTTGTGCTTCGATTTGTTGAACCTTATTGGGTTCACATGGGCCCACTTATCTAGTTTGTCCAGGTCCCTTTGGATGGCATCCCTTCCTTCTGTTGTATCACCTGCACCACTCAGCTTGGTGTTGTCTGCAAACTTGTTGAGGGTGCACTTGATTCCATTGTTTATGTTGTTGATAAAGATATTATACAGCAGGAGAAACAACATTATCTCTGTTAAAGATAATAAACAGCACTGGTCTCAAGACAGACCCCTGAGGGACAACACTGGCCTCTACTTGGACATTGAGCCATTGACCGCAACTCTCTGGGTGCAGCCATCCAACCAATTCCTTATCCACTGAATGGTACACGCTTCCAATCCTTCTCTCTCCAATTTAGAGATAAAGATGTTTTGTGGGACCATGTCTAAGGCCCTACAGAAGTCCACGTATATGACACCAGTCAGTCTTCCCTTGACAACTGATACCATTACTCCATCATAGAAGGCTAACAGATTGGTCAGGCATGATTTGCCCTTGATGATGTCATGCTGGCTGTCTCATATCACCTCCTTGTCCCACATATGCCTTAACACTGCTTTAAGGAGAATCTGTTCAATGGTCTTTCCAGGCACAGAGGTGAGACAATCTGGCTACAAATGTCTGGCTCCCTCACTGACAACTCACTGGCAAGAGATAGCTACCTCCAGAGCAAAATCCAGATGATTTCTTTGTTTGGACTAACCGCACAGTAAAATATCAGATTTCCCTTCACAAGAGGGTTTCTTCATTCTATATACTAACTTTGCAAGGTGTAGCTCACCTGTAGATCCAAAGACAGATTTTCCCTGCAATACTGTATCTCCTGTCATCCTTCTGACTCTGATACAGCCTTGTATATTTTCAAAATTATTCCTAGGCTGACCAGGCTTTGGAGGAGTGCAACATGACTGTGTTTTGTATTAGTCTGTTAGTGGGTATCATCATAGTCAATATGCAATAGCACACACCCACCAAAAAAAAAAAAAAAAAAAGTAGAAAATCCACCGTCTGGGTATTGATGCTATGATTCTTCTGATAACATCTATAATAATCCTCTCAGGTACACATATCTGTAAGAACACATGAATTCCTACAGATTTATGTGTGTGGTTGTTTATTTTATTTATTTATTTATTTATTTTCAGATTATTCACTATGCTTAAATTAAATCCATTAATTATTTTGTCTCTTCAGGAACTAATAATAAGTCCTCAATTTCTTTTTTTGGTCATTTGTTTGTGATCAGATTTTAAATTAGCAACATTCATATGACAAATGTGTGCTCTTTTACTTGTACTTATCTGCAATGATATAATCCAAGAAGTCTCCCATTTTGTAATTCTAGTGTATTTTTTAAAAGTTCAATATTCAAGGCTGTGAAAATAACAGATTAGCAAAATCTACTTCTTTACATTTGTGTATTTTTTTAATTATTATTATTTTTTTAATTGATGTGTCCTGCATTCGTATATAAAAAAGCATAACTTGATTAGGTGGTAATGTTATGCAAAACTGTGTCAGTTTGAGCCATTTGGAATCATCAGCACATGAATTTCCCGCCCTTTGCCTTCCTTCCAAAAGGAAGACCATTTGGTCTTTGTAATGAGTGCACTGAATTTGAAAAATTTTCCCATCCAAATGTTTCCAAATGGCTAGCTGTACTGTCTAAATGTAGTCAAAACAGTTAAAGCAGTCATCCAGTAAAAACACACTTCCTTTGTGCATTCCCATATGTAATGAAAAATGTTGTGGACTGGTTTTTAATTTGTTTGTATGACGCCAAGATTGTATTTGGATACAATACACAAGATATCAAGAGAAGATGGAAAAGTTCTTCTGAGGAAGTTGAACTGCATGGAAAGCTAGGGGCAAGAACTGTCAACTGATAAAATCTTTGGAAACTTCTGAGGTTCACAAGACTTCAATAAATGAAGAAACTTGGAAACTGATTTATCTTAAATATTTTGCTTCACACATTAGACTGATAACAGATGTCTTGAAGTTACAACTAGCAACACGTGAAGAATTAACTATTACAATAAAGTCACTATAGACAGGATGTAGCTCACTTAATAGTTAAATTACTGAAGTTCTCCATGTAGCCAATGGAAAGAAAGCTGCTTCCTGAAGGTAATTCAGTCGGACAGTCTTAGACACTCATCTGGAATCAACCTATAGATGCTTAACTGTCTCTCTTAGATGGAGCTGCCGTAATTATCATATTTAGCCTAAGGACTTGCATATTAGATTGCTTCATGAGATGAACATTTTTATGATATCATCAAAAAAAAAAAACATGAAAGCAAGTCAAAATGTAAATGTGAGACAAAAAAAATGAGATGCTAAATAACCTTTTATTGTGATACAAATTTGATGAGACATGAAACCTTGCAATAAATTCTTCCTGATTTCTCAGTTTTCATTTCCTGTTAGCTCAGGAATACCTTTGTCTTAAGAGACTGTTTTAAAGGTTAAAGGACAAGATTAAGGATAAAATTTGAAGATAAATGAATCATACCTAGAAATTTGCTTAATGGGAATAGATGTTAAGAAGGAGGGGGGGGGAGGCGGGGGGGGGGGGGGTATTATTTACTGGAAAGAGAATGAGAGTGACAAAGTGAACTGGTTAAGTTAAGGTAGTTAAACTCTTCCTTATCTCTGCTTCAACAGAAGACTTGGAACTCTTTCCTCTATCTCCCCAAACATACATGTACACATTTCTGAAGAGATTACAGTCTAGTTAGAAAGCTTTATTCTTTAACAGGTTATTAAGTCAATATTGTTTTTCAGCTACTTTGGAAAAGAGAAGCCTAGGTCTAACTACAGACTTTTCATCTAAAACCTATTTCTCTGAATGAAGATACTCTGGGATGGGCTAAAGGCTTTGGAATTATTCATATGGTCTAAACATTAACATCTAGTGCCTTTTTAATCCTCCTAAATTACCTGGTGTGGCCTTCAACTCCTGCTCTGGAAGGGTGCAAATTCTGTAAATTCTGTATCAAATCTTACAGATTCAGGCAGACAACTTGTATATCCCACGGTATTTCAGATGCCATTGGTTGCATATTTTTACACACATTGAATCACCACTTTAATCTCAGAGAGTTTTAGGTGTCTAGCATAAGTTTTCTTTGTATGCAGTGAACAGGCCCCCCAAGAGGGGGAATCCATCTTATTTTTAGAATGGTACCTAAGATTAATGGCTCTCTCAAGATACCCATCTCTCTCATTGACTATAAAGTAAGCCTAGACAACTATTTTAAATGAACTATTCAGTGACACATGAATTAATTTGACTGATCCAGAATTAGGTGACTGTGGAATATATGTTATGGACTTAAAATACACAAAGCTCTTAAATGATTGAATGACATTTCTGAAACTGACAAAGTTCATGTGTGATCTTTCACTCCTGAGCAAAATGCTGAATGCCTCCTCTCATACTAATAGATGACTGTTTTTGAAGCTGGAATGTTGCCTTTTTTCCTTGAAAATTAGGCACTTTTCAATAATTAACTGAACAAGAGAGATAGGGAGAGGTGCCCATTATCATCCAAGTATGTGTTGCCAAAGTCAGTCTTGTAACAAGCCATACAAATTCTGAAGTTGGTCTTACAGAACCATCTAAAAATTGACAAACGTCCTTTTTTTTTTTTTTTATTATGTTTATTATTTAATATACATGTAGCAAAGTTGTACTCTACATTTTAAGCATAATTGAGACATAATAAATGTTTTTAGTGGGTTCATTCTACATCTGTTTTAAAAAGATCTTCTAACTGATGAAATAATTTCTGTGACTTAGGTTAGCATCCTACCATGTCATAAACATAAAAGAAATCTCCCAATTTAACTATCAGCCTCCAAAACTAACATCCTTCCCATGTTAAAGAAATCCGCTTTACAATGAAAATCTATAGATGAATAACTGGAAAGGTAAGACTTTTCAATTAAAGTAGTTTTTCAGTAATTCACTGAAAGTAAAGTATGAAAATAAGCCTATCAATTTTGCTTGTGACAAACATCCTTTTAAATGGAGGTAGATTTTCTGAAATTTCAGGAATTGTAGCTTTAAGAACAGAAGACCCTACAGAAGGAAATTCTGGAATATTGAAAGTGGAGGAAAATTTGATCAATCAGAAGATACCATTATATAGTATCTACACTGACATCAGAAGTGGATAACATATGCTCTCTTTGTTCTCAGTGGAGAGAAATAAACCCTAAAAGGATGTATATCACCTTACTTATTTCAGATGTTTACCTTAGGATTAGTTGATTTGCTGTTTACAAGAGTATCATTCTCCCCATTGACTATAAAAGAAGAAAAGATTTTTTTAGGTGTAGATCTCTAAAGACACCTTTGCACCTGGAAGTCAAACAACCAAAATTATCAGTGAAATATCAGTCCTGAGTTCATTTTTCATGTCTTTACCTTGAGGGAACAAAAAACTTGCACAAAGTTAAAGCTCTTTAAAAGATTATTACATATCTTTCTGCTTATATTATTGAGAATACAAAGTGGACAATGAATTTGTTTCACTTAGATTATTAAAGTCAGTGGATTTTTGAAAGTTTAATTTTCTTTTCAAGTGTTCCCGTTATAATCTTTTCAATACGCAAGTGTATCGTTTTCATCAGGACTTCAAACCATCCTGAATGTGGAATGTAAACAAGAATGAAGACTTAGTTGGCAATTGTTATTAAATATATCCAGGTTAAGGACACACATTTTAGAAAAAAAGAATAATCATTAATTTATTTTTCATCAGAAGGTACATTTCCATCCAGACTGAATTTATTAATTTATTGTTAAATAGGTGTTCATAGGTGTAGGTTTGCTTTTTTTTGTTGTTTGTTTTAACTCTACATCCATAGCCAAATTTGTTGATGTTGTGTACACTGTCTCAACATGCATCAGAACTGTCCTATTAAATGGCATGCTCAGCTACTCTGGTAGCTGATGTCCTCTTTGACGTCCTTGGTAAATGGGTAAATTGTCAAATATTGTGTACCCTCATAGTGTTTGCTTTGCATATTCTATTCACATAGAAACCAATTTATGTTGATTCTAATTCTATCAGGTAGGAAGACTTCTCTTTTGTGAAAAATAAAATAAAATAAAATAAATTATATTTAAAAAATCAGAGGAACATAGTAGTCATTTTTGTTTTATTAAAAATAAAACACAAAATATATAAAATGATATTTCTTCCTTCCACAAGACATTTCTAGTGTTAACTTCTGGTGTTTCTTGCTGGAGAATTGGGAAATAGATATTTGGGAACACTGCAGTAAGAAAAGAAGAGGAAAAGCTACTATGGAAGAAAATGCTCATGATTCCTTCAAAGATTTCTAAAAACAAAGCTTATGTGAAAAGAAAAAGTCAGAGTAAATGGGTTTTTGTTTATGTGTTTGTTTGCTGAAATTTTCTGTTAGGAAGAAAGAAAGAAGGGAAGGAATTGGTAACTAACAAAGAAACAGAGCACGTGGTGAATATATGAACAAAACTGTGCAGGAGAAATTTTAAAAAGTCAAAAGAAAAAGTTATCTGGTAAGACAAGGGAGCACACTGTTCTGAAATAATTCTTGGAAGAGCTTTTTTTTTTACACCACTGATAAAAACAAAAATATTTTTGTTCCTGTGTATTAAAGTGGCACATTGTTTTGAAACAAACAAACTAACTAACAAACTTAAGGTATGAATGACTTTTAAGATACCAAAGATCAAAGAGAGCAAGTAATTCCACTTTGGTAGAGTCTTAGCATCTCATTCTCCCTGAAGAAAGAGCTGTCATCCATCCTTATTTTGGCCTTTTTCAAGAGTTGATATTCCATTTGGGGCTCTTGGGACAGCAGGATTTTTACTATAATTCCAGCATCCTTTCTTAACAGATGTGTTGGATTTTCTTATTCAATGGAAACTCTTCAGCGGATTATTATACTAGGATGACTCACTCTCTTATTTCTTAATCTAGTGGCTTGACGTATTTATTAGTTTTAAGTTAGAAGCAGTGATGTAATCACAGGATGAAGGGACTGATAGATTCCGTAGGACAACTTTGTCTTTTGGATGTCTTTTATGGATTCCAGAAATGATCTTTCATTTTTCAGCTTTAGTAAGTATATGTTCAGTGTCTTTCCAATGGTTTCTTTAAGGGGCTTTCAAATAAGCAAGAAAACTCAATGAAGTGGATTTTCTTCTCTATGATAGTAAGATATGGTAATCATTGTTTATGACAATAGAATACCCAGTAAATTGTAATTAATACTTTATTTATACAGTCCTTTCCTTTTCTGTTGGAATTGATAGACAAGTCTATGAGAATGTCTATTTCTACACCCAGAGAAGCTGTTGATGTCCCGTTGCTGGAAGTGTTCATCAACATAACCAGGTTAGATGAGGCTTTGAGCAACTTGATCTACTGGAAGGTGTCTTTGCCTATAGCAGAGGAGTTGGAACTATGTGATTTTTAAGGTCCCTTCCAACTCAACCCATTCAATGATCCTAATATCTCTAACTTTAAAATAAGCCAATTTAATATTTACTAAAATACAGAGAAGTATGCTGCATGAAGAGCCTGTCATTATCATTCTGCTAAAAAATGGCACTAAACAAGTCTAAGACTAAAGGGAATTCCAGAAAATATAGTTCAGGCATTAAATAAAATGCATACTAAATATCATTATTTTTGTTAGGTCAAACATTAATCAGGCTTATAGTTGTTTTGGATACTAAGCACATGGGTCAGCAACAGACATAAAATAGACTAGAGGTAATTCATTCTGCTGAATTGAGAATGTGTTGTGGTTTTGTGTTAACACTAAATAAGGGGTAGGAAATGGAATGTCATTAAGATTAATGCTGAATTATGCTGAATTATGAAACGTGAAAGCTTTGATGTCAAACTGCAGAAGAATCCTGAGCATTTAAATACTACCCAAAAATCTAGTGCCCATTTTAAAATAAGTTTATAGCAAAATTCTTAATGAATTTCAAGAAAACTGTTTTCACTCCATTTGCCAAAAAGATCCAAAGCTATATTAGAGACAAAAGGATCCAAAACCAGATTAGAGACCTGTCCTGACAATGAATTATTCCTCTAAGCCTGATTATTTTCCTCGTCCTTAGATGTGATTAGGAAGAAAAAAGATGGACAAAAAAGCAGAGGGCACAAACAATTTTATTCAGGGAAGAGGTTCAAGGCATATATCCTGAATGAAGTGACACCAAACACAGTAGCACTAAGCCCCATAAAGACGTGTGATATAAGATGTCCCACTGTTTACACGTTTCTCTGTTAGCTAGTGTATGGGGGTTGTAATTCAGTGTGTTGTGATTTTTTTTTTTTTTTGTATGTGTGTTTGTGTGTGTCTGTTTCTTTTGATTGTTTTCCAGATGTATAAAACATTTAGATGCTTAACCATTTTCATATATTAGATGTGGAGTCTGCCATATTCAGCCACTGTCATGGTTTTACTCAGGTGGGCAGCCAAGTTCCACCACAACCTCTCTCTCGCGCTCTAATTTTGGCAGTTTTGCACATTTTGCAACTCTCAACTTGTGTTTTGAATAAGCTTAAAGTATAACAAATGTTTAAAAACTATTTTTTTTCCCAAAAGGACTGCAATTTGAATAGCTACACATTTTTTTTTACTCCTACCAACTTTTATATAAAGAGCCTTTTCCGAGTTAAAATGTCATTGCTGATAACACAGTCATCATAGATATTTTCTAATAAGCAAAAAAAAAAAAAAAAAAAAAAAGATAACATGAAAAAGTGGTGAAATTCTGAACTGTGGAGAGAATGTGGAGAGAAAACACACACACACACAAACACACTAAATGTACCTTAGCAGTGAAAGTAGAGCTGGAATGAAAGTATGAAGGAAAATATTTCAGAATAAGACTCTAAGATGTAATAGAAAGACTAAAAAGTGTGGTGAATGATACAGTTTTGTATGGAGTCTGGTAAGGTAGGACATGTATGTAGGACTGAGGTAGTTAAGACCTGTTATATGGTACTAGGATAATAGAAAAATATATCAATTTATTTTTATGGGTCTTAGTAAGCAAACACAAGGAGCAAACATAGAAGAATTAAAGAGAATATGTTCCATATCAAGAGATATATTATTCTTCTAAAGAGATTCATGATGTTTGTAACATCTTTGGAAAAAAAAAAAAAAAATGTTTCAGTGACTGTATCAGTGTGAGACGAGAACTGCAATAATTCAAAGTCTCTCAGGGATCCTGCTAACCAGGAGGATTTTTTTTTTATTTTTTTATTTTATTTTTTATTTTTTATTTTTTTCTCTGCAGAAATACCTGGCAGAATGTCTGCAAGAGAGGTTTCCCATCATGTGAAAATGTTTCACTCTAGGAAGGGAGGAAGGGAAGATTTTCTTCCTAATTTCAAGACTTTCTATCTAATGTTTAACTTGGTGAACTTTTTAATTTCTATTATAATTTTTTAATTTTTGTTCTGCAAACAAGTCTTCAGATCTTAATAAATAAAACTTGAGGGATTTTTTTTCTATCCAGATTTTTGCCCTGGAAGTTTCCACTTCCAGGAAAGTAATAGTGACAACATGATTAAAAACAGGAGTGATTCTGAATAATGTGTTATAGTTATGCCTGACAAGGAGAAAGCAAGTCTCCTCTGTGTGAGAATTTTAGTCAACTGCACAGACACAGATCATAAATAATATGTGAGATCCACTCATGTTCCAGTAAACTAGCTCATTTCTTCTTCCGCATCATTAAAAAATAGAGAAGACCCAGTCCTCTATTATCATGAATGAAAGCCATCCAGCTGAATGAAACCCTCTTCCCTGGAAAAACAGGAAATGAACAATATCCAGAACTGCTCCAGTAGCCTCTGGTATCTCTTCACCATTTTGGTACCATTCAGAGAGCTTTAGTTGTCTCAACAGTATGTTGAGACATAATAACATCTTGCTGCTCAAATTATATTTAGAACCATCCACTCTTTTAAAGGGGAATGAGATGCACAAACCAGAAATTCTCAGAAGAGCACAGAAGTTGATCACTAAAACATCCATAATTCAATAAAAATGTTAATACTGTATTTTGAAAACTTGTCTGCCTAAGATTAGGTCAATACCCACAAAATTTGTCATGCACAGGTGATTTCTACTTTTTTGCCCTTTGTTTTTGTTATGGGAAATAAGGTGGGTGAAGAACAGTGGGAGCTCGCAGAGTATGTTTCTTGCTATGTAGTGCAGCAGGAGAAGTTAAGAAAACAAAAGAATGTTAGCAATATCTTCTACAGTATTAGTGTTCTTCCCTTTGTTTCATATTGTATTATCATTCCACACCAGGCAAAAAGTTTCAATATTTTCTCCTCATGGCTAGTAGAAACTCTTTGTCACTTGGCCATAGCCAAACACATTAATCTGTGACACTTTTTGCAATGATTTTTACAGTATGTCGACCACAAGCTACGATCTATGCTGTTGTTTTCAGACCAACAGCAGCCTGGCAAGGAGCAAGCTGTGTGGCTGCTGTAGTCCAGACCACTGCCTCCTTGCCTCCCCTTCTACACTGATGATTCTGTGATTCTGTAACCTCTGTCTCAAACAGGTAAGTTGATAGATGGAAGCTGAAAGCAAATATTTTGGAAAATGTTCTGCACTTAGTTTGTTCTTACTCACTTTTCAAGAGCACCTGTTACTTACATTGTCTTAACCATTGTGTTTGGGCTTTTGATTGCTCTCAATATTCAGTGGGAATAAAGTTCTTTAAATCACTAAATCAATTTTTCAGTGTATCGATGATCCCTGGAGCATTGCATATATTTCAGAACATCCCTGGCAAGCATGAATGGTTGAGGTTCCTTTGGAAAACAAAATGTTATCAGCTTGTCTGCATGTACCAGTTACGAAGCAAAAGTGCCAAGTTTATGGGAAGAAAAGGTTCCCTCCTTTTTGCTTGCTCATTCTTAGTTAAAGGATTACTTTCCCTTATGTATCAAAGCAAAGACGTCTATGTCACAATCATGGATATGACTTGGGAAAATGTTATTGGATGTGCTAAGTTATTGGATATCTTGATGAAAAATTTTGTCTTTAAGAAGACACATGAACCTGCATCTTACAAAACGAAAAGAATAATTTTTTTTCAACAGAGACTTTTGTTGACAATTTTAGAAAAATTAGACATGTTGAGTTCATTGGGCAGTTCATTGATACTGCAAATATGTCCTTTTTCCTCAGGTTACAGCTGGTGCAATGTGAAGTTACAAAAAACTCTCTTGAATTCACCATGCTGTGCCAATTATCATAGTTCTAACACTACATAATTACTAGTGCTAGCAAAGGCACCATCTACAGAGTAAACTGTGTTGTGGCTTTGATAATTACTGCTGTACTTCTCCAAAAAATGAACTGCCTGTACTTCTGTTCCACTATTCCTATCATCCTTCTGCTGCAGGCATTTCCAAAAAGCTAGAATCAAAAGACCTTCTGCCCATTTCCTGTTCCCTATTTGCACAAGTAGCTGAATTTTAAAGCAACTAAAGGGCATTTTGTTTAGTAGAAACAATATTACAGAGAATGAGGAAAATGTTCCCATTATTGCAACAGAAGCTTCTTAAAAACTGTGGAAAAAATCTCATGTATTGAGAAACCTTGTCCTTAATCCTGTCCATAAAAATTTTTAAAACCTTCTGAAAACCAATGAAGTTGCCTCTTCTAGTTACTTCACTGGGAAGGCTATTCTATAATCTTGCTTGTTTTTAGGTACATGAAAGCCTTTTACTTTCTAGCTTACTAAGCTTACTAGCTTAATCTAGTTCAATTAAAAATACTTTCTTTTTGAAATAAGGAGCAATTGGACCTCCACAGAGGGCAGAATTGCAGTGTCAGTGATTTCACTGAAGAGGTACACTTTTGTGGCAAAGAGTTATTACAAAATTTTGTGACACAGCTTTTCTGTTTGGTTGGTTGGTTGGTGTTGGTTTTGCTTGTTTTGTTTGTTTGTTTGTTTGTTTGTTTGTTTGCTTTTGCTTTTGCTTTTATCTTTTATTGGAAAGCCGGGAATAAGCTATTACATTATGACCTTTCTGGAGCATTTTCCATTGGGACATTAATGGTAGGTTATTTATCATTTTGCTGGGAAGGAATAGATTTCCTGTCTCTTCTCATGGGGAAACCTTGCTTCCACTTGTTTCATTGACTAAATGTGCTCATTATTTAGTCTCAAGTGTATGCCCAGGGTGTAGCCCCTGTAATGATTAAGTTTTCTTGACAATTCAACACTATGGTAAATGTTTATGGTACTTAAATACTTCTCACAGTTCATTTATTTTTCTGGCCTCTTTTGATTAACTTCAAACTTACTTTTTCCTTTGTTTGTTCTATATCCACTTGTGATATTTCAGCTGTAGCTTTCATGATTAATTGTCATTGTTGTGTTTTTATTATCGTAAGCACCCCGGACAGAAAAGCCCTTTAATGAGTAACTTCCTAAGGGTAACGTTCACATGTTACTTGTCATTCTTGCATATGAGCTTTGTAAGATTTTCAGTGACTCTAGCTATTTAAAGTCATGCACACAACAAAAATCTTTCACACTCTTCCCATATTCTTATCATATATACTTTCACACACAGTATGCATGGAGTATTAGTCAAACACTGAGACCTATTTTTCCCCAGTACACAGTTATTTAACTCCTGTGCACAATTTTTTTTGAAGATCTGGGCCTTATCCTTTCCATTGGGCCAATCTATATTTTTAATCATATAAATTATTGGTTTGATTTAATAATGCAATTATTTTTAATAATTTACTTAATGCAATTATTATCCATCTTCTAATATAGAAGTATACCTAACTTCTCAGTTATCCTCCTGGGTTGGTTGGTGATTAATTGTGGCCAGTAATGGATTAGCTATAAAATCTCTTCTGGAGCTGACTTTATAAAGACAAACCTTGATTTAACTTCATGGATCTTTTCCAGCAATTTCTACTTCAGATTGACATTCAGTATTCATTTTTCTAAATCAGAGCCAAAATGACCAATATCTCCCACCTGGAAATAAGCTTGCATATGATTATCTGCATTATTTATTTTTTAGCATACTTCCTAATTGTACTTTGGACCATTCTATATACTTCACTCTGGGGTGTATCTGCTACAGGGAGGACAAACCCACAAGGCTTGCAATACCAGCTGTTGTGTTCAACTTGGTTTTGAGGCCAGAAATCAGGCCCTGAACCTCTTATATTCAGTATTATAGATAAAGCGTAGATGACACACAATATTTTCAATGATTCTTAAATAATGTTCACAGAAACAGTAGAAGGCAACACAGTAAAATAAATGTAGAGAAGATAGTTTTTCATTGTAGAAATTGGTTTTGAAGTTTAAGATACAGATTCTTAACTGTTGCATAAAATGTTCAGAGGTTTTAAAAGACTGAGACTTTTAGAACTAGGCTACTCATCAATGTTAGAGGAAAACAGAACAGAAAATCTCCCTTTCACATGAAAAGAAATAAAAGAATTTGTTAGGCCAGAGAAGGGCCATGAGGATGTTCAGAGGGCTAGAATGCCTCTCCTGTGAAGTCAGGCTAAGTTGGGGTGATTTATCCTGGAGAAGAGAAGGCTCCAGGGAGACTTCATAGTGGCCTTTCAGTACCTTAAGAGTGCCTACAGGAAAGCTGACGAGGGACTCTTTGTCAAGAAGTGTAGCAATAGGACAATGCATAATGACTTTAAAATTAGGTAGATTTAGATTAGATGTCAGCAAGAAAGTATTTACTCAGAGGGTGGTGAGGCACTGGAACGGGTTGCCCAAAGAAGTTACGGTTGCCCCATCCCTGGAGATGTTCAAGACCAGGCTGGATGGGGCTTTGATCAACCTAGTTTAGTGGGAGGTGTCCCTGCTCATGAGAGGGGTGTTGGAATTAAATTTTCTTTAAGGTCCTTTCCAGCACAAGCCATTCTATGAGTCTACAAATTTAGAAGGGGAAATTTTTAAACTAATAAATATACAATTAAACAATTGAAATCACTTTTGCAACAAGGCAGTCTGTGGGGAGGAAAAAAAAAAAAAAAAAAAAAGAAAGAAAAAGAAAAAGGGGAAAGGAAAAATTTACTATTTTTTTTTATTATTATTTTTTTCATTGATTAATTCATGACAGTTTTGGATTAGGGCCAACATATTCTTGTTTTGTTTTGTTTTGTTTTGTTTTGTTTTTAATTTGAGAATAAAAAAATTATTGCTGGACCTAAGTATTTCCTAAAAATGTAGAAAGAACTTTCAAGTGTTATCTGCTTTTTAACTAGCAAGAGCTAGGATGTTTTTTGTTTTGTTTTGTTTTTGTTTTCTTGAAGGGAGAGAATCATTGTTTCTTTCTTTTTTTTTTTTTCCTATAATAATTTTTACCGTTTTCTTCTGAAAAAAGAAAAAAATGGATTCTGACCAATATTAGACTAAGATACAGAGTTAATCCCAGTCCTGACCTGAAGGTAGAGTACAGTGAATTAAATTGTATAACCCTGATATAGCAGGCACACTAGAAGACTAAGATGTGTCTCTCCACAGTTGTGTAAATTATAACTGACATGTCAGACAGGAAGAATGATCAGTCTCATCTTAGATGGCAATGGATGTATTTTTACTTACTGTTCATAGATAAAAATATCTCAAAGGATTAGATATAAGTACGAATACCATCTGGCTCTCCATCATTTGAAGCTGATCTGAACTGACACAGTCAACATATGAAGACATCCCACCTCTGTGCTGGTCCATTGTCTGTGGTGGGCCTAATAGTTATAGCCATATAGCAAAGTGAATCAGGGCTAGTCAAATTAACCCAACAGAGGAAAAATATTTACTTTTTAAACTGTGTGAAATACCTAATCATTTTGCATCCCAAAAGAGAGGCAAAGCAGGATTACCATTTTTACTGGGAGAGACAACAACCTTCATATTCAGTTAATCTGAATGTGAAATCACAGTTTAAGTAGCAGAAGGTTATGGTAACCATAGACCCAGCTTCCCGGATCTCTCGTTGAGGGGTCTACTTATTTTTTTTTTTTTTTTAAATTTTTTTTTTTTTTTTCCTCTAGAAAAATAAAAATAAAATTTTAATAGTTGTCTTTTTTAAGGATGTAGTTTGTTTGGCATGTCACAAGAAAATTGTGTTTGGGATATTAGATTCCCAAATCCTGCTAGGTAAATAATTCCACCAAACTTCTTGGTTTTAAGGTACATTGTGACACAGTACCTAGCATGAAAATTAATATTCACAGATGCTTCTGAGCAGGTAAGTTTATAAAAATTGATGCCACACCACAGTCAATAATTGGAGAGAGACCTTCAGCCAACAGGAGAGTTTTCTTTCTGTTTTAACTGCTGACTGGATTTCTACCAGACTAGATGCTAAGAGATTAATGCAAAGTTATGCTTTCTTAAAAATTGGGTCATTCTTTCAGCTGGATGAAAATCAACCACAAATACAGGCAGGATGGAAAGGGGAAGAATCGCGTCAGTACCAATCACCCTCTGTTTCTTAACTTCTGTCTAAATGACAGAAGTTCACCCCTGGTTGGCAGAAAGGGACTCCCAAGCATAAGATGTCCCCAGCTGTGCACAGGCTGGCACAGAAAGCAACACCACAGGCAGGGCTCTGCCATGGATTCACTCACGGTTGGCATAAACCGACCTGAGCATTGGTTGTGTAGGTCCCAGCTTGATTAATCCAAAGCAGTTTTTTTAATTACTCTAGGATATAAAAGTTTTTGTCAAATGGCCTGAAAAAGAGTGAAAAACTGTAGCAAAAACTCTGGCGCTAGTTTAATACTAGCACCAGTTTTCTTTCTTGTATAACTCAACACTTAATTCAGTATGATTCCACATATTCACCAAAGAGCTAAACACATCAGAGTCATTAATCAGACAAAACAAAAACAAAATCAAACAAACAAACAAACAAACAAAAAACAGTTACTAATGAATAAATCAGTGTCAGCACTTACAAGAAGTGGAATACACTAATCTGTCTTCATCAGTGGAAGAAACGTAATATATGGTATGCTTCATTATTTCTTAATAATCATGTACTATTCTAAAACAAGAGATATAGTTACGAGTATACACAAGATTTTTGAACACATTGGCAGGAAGTATGTTGAAGAAACTCCTCAGTGATTTATGAAGAGCAGTGTGAAATGGGAAATAAATGGATGTTCAAGAAATTACATAACTGTGGTAATAATTAGGAGGATTTGTAATATAAAGTAGTTTTAGCAGAAAAGACTTTTTTCTAGAGTTGTTCCGTCTACATCACAAATTTGTTTTGTATAAATTTTAATGGTGATGAAAATATTTGAAATCTTTTTTGCCCACTGAGGAAACTAATTTCTGAAATGTCTTCACCTTGCAAGGTTTTAGTGTGTTGTTTTTTCTACATATTGTTCTCTTTGCCAGCCTCAGTACTAACCAATATTCCTAGCAAGAATTTGACACCTTCTGCATAAAACACTACAGGTATTGGCAGTCTAATGAAAAAGAGTTACTGATTAAAGCATATGTCATTTGTTTTTTCCTTTAAGTAGTGAACAGAGTACTTAGCAAAAGGTTAAGTCTAGTAATGGATTCAGGAGAATACACTACAGTGTTTGAATCCTCTTGCTCTTAAAATATGGAGCCAGAATGAAATGTAAAGCCCAGACAGTGAGGCTTCCCTTATACTTTGCATTAAAGAGACACTTAAAAAAAAAAAAAGAAAAAAAAGAAAAAAAAAAAAAAAAAAAAAAATTTTGGTTCTATGGTTTCTTTTTTTTTTCTTTTTTTTTTTTTTTTTTTTCCAAACTGAACAAAAAATTACACTGTGTATCTTCTTTCAGACTTTTCTAGTACCACAAGTCTTAACCATATTGGGGTATTAACTACCAAGGATGAAGGACAGGGAGGAGATGAAGACTGTGATCTCTTTGTTGTCTGTTATTTAATTTGAGAATCAAATGTTCTTCGAAGCAATGAGGGTTTACATCTTTCAGTCTAGGGAGAACATTGAAACCCAGTATCCACCTTCCTAAACCTCTTCCTCTTTCTTGTATAGTACCAGGTAAAAGGTGGTTAGCATTTAACTACAAGCATATACATATATATATATGACATATATATAATCTGCCTAACATCTTGAGTGAGGTCTTTGTCAGCACTCAGTAGTCACACTCTGTACATCTCACAAACAGGACAATTTTCCATTCAGATCAGTAGATCAGTGGAACAGTACCATGAGTATACTTCTACTGAACAACCACAGACCCAGGGCATTTTCTTGTGAGTGACGTTTCCTTTATAATCTAAAAATAAACACTCACTATTTGGGTTGATATCTGTAATAGCCTGAGGAAAAAAATCAGTCCTGATGCATATAGGTGTGAAGTTTTCAGATGCCAGCAAGAGTTCTGCTTGCTTATGTGATTATTTTTGTTCTTAATATACAGTTAAAGAGATGATGACTGTAGACTGCATTCTTGTATTGATTCTTTGCCATTAAGCTTTAAAAATGTAGTGATTACTCAAACATCATATACCTCTTGTTATTTTTATTCCACAGTTCAAACATCATAAGCTTATTGTTATTTAAAAAAAAAAAAAAAAAAAAAAAAAGTTTTTAGAAGAAGCAGGAATATGTAATGTTGGTCTGAGACAGGCAATAAAAATATCAGCCTCTTTACAGCAGATTTCTTTGTTACCAGATTTGACTCAGTTGAAAGTCAAATATTTTCACTAAGTTATTTTCAAAATGTAAAACCATATACAGTGCCCATGCCTTCACAGATATACAATATATTGTAACTCCCTATTGTTCACAGGAATGAAGAAAGAAATACATATTTCAATCGCACCTGTCAAATACATATTTGCCAATTTATTTGTCATATTTTGTAGAGTCAAAATGGGAAATTAAATTCAATGTGGGAAAATAGTTCTTTTGTTCTTCTGCAGATTATTTTTAAATATCAAGAGCAACTTCTTCCATGTTAAAAGACTTCAAGTAGAATGCAGAATCTTGATGTGGAAGATATTACCTTAATTCTGAATTTCCTGGTCACAGAACATTAAGACTAGATGCAGATGGAAAAAGGGAGGTTGGGACTGTGTCTTTCTGTTGATCTCTCAAGTAATTTTTAGGTTGCAAGGTAGTAGAGAATTCAGTAACCAAGAGAGTAACCAGCCACCCAAAAGAACCAAAACTTTTGGCAAAAGGCAGAACAGGAAATAGTGGGAACAAATTCCAGAAAGATTGCTCCATTATTTTCCCTGTGAATACAGTCTTTTTAGGACATAATCTGGTAAACAAATATTCAAGCTACTGGTCAGCAACAAACAAACAAATGAACAAAAAACCTTGTTTGAATGGAATGTTAGTTACTGGAAGCTACTTTCAAAAAAGCCTGCTCTCTCCACCACCACCACCCACCACCCACTACCATCCCTCCCCACACCCCAGCAAGTATGATTTCTATTTATTAACATCCAGCTATGAGGCAGTCCAAGCCAAATGTTAACTCATTTTAACATTGTGTTTCTGTGTGTAGATTAGATTGTTAATTAACAAAGAGCATCCCCTGCTCTGGGGACACGTGTGAGATTATGTTTTGGGTAGTGTAAAATATTACAGACTTTTAAGTCTGGCACAGAAGTGATTCTCACCACCAATAACTATTGAGTATGGATTATTTTGTAATACTGTTAATATGGGTCAGAGGAGAAATAGAAAATGAAGAAATCAACCTGAAATACAACCAAAGAATTGACAAATTGTCAATACACAGAAACAGACACCAAAAAGAACACAAACAGGTCCAGGTGTTTCCCATTGCTGTTTATAAAGTTTGCTTTAATTTATGTTTTGTTTAGTTTTTAGTTTTGTGTGTGTGCTTTTCACCACCAGAAGGCAGGTTATGTTGATTTACTGAACTATTTAAATACTAAAAAATACTTCTGCTTTGTTTTCATTTTCATATGCTAGGCAAACAAAATTGCAATTCATGATAGCAAAAGATGGAATTAAAAAAAACTTTTGAAAGTGGACTATCGTTATTTTTGTTTCCTTTTACATTATATTATTGTATTTTCAGTTGGATGAGCTATGTAGGCACAGGAGCAGAGAATCTGCAAGCCAGGTTGACCTTCACAGAAAAAAGTATGATGTTCAAATACAAAATGAATTTTACCCTCTCTGAATAGAGAGCTGAAGTATAATATCCCATGTTGCATGTCTCTTTTCAATGCCATTTACAGATATCAATATAATAAATATAAGTGAAATACTTTAATATTTGTCATAACTATGGGAAAGATAACTATGGGAAAGACAGTGACAGCTTGCCATCCTGGACTAAATGTAAACAATGGAATATGCAAAGCAATAATTAGATTCTGAAATAAACGTTATGAAAAATTAGTTCTGGAAAAGGATTGAAGAATCATTAAAATTGTGTAAGTGCAGCAGTTGGTGTCAACAAGAGTCTAAAAACGATTCAGCTTCTCAGGTACATTATGTACTCCAGCTGGAACCATTTAGTGCAGAAGGTGAAACACTCTCCAGAAACTTGAAATTACTTGTTAGTAAGATGAGCAATAGGTTTTTCAAATCATCAGTGCTTCAGATAGCCTACCAAACATTGTACAAAATGATCACTGAAGGTCACAATACAAGATTTATCCAGTCTCACCAGATGAAATGAGTCCACCAGTTCTGCTGTATGTATGATCACTGACCACTGGTTGGAACAGAAAAATTATTTTAATTTAGTGCATGAGAAAGAAATTCCCTGCTGCAGGAATGCTCTGTTAAATGCGTAGGTAGGAAACAAATCTTACACACCTGCTCTTTCTCAAGATAGTATTAGCTGACATTCAAGAAGACAGCAAATCCTTAGAGAAGAGCAGAACTCATCCATCCAAAATGCCGATGGACTACTATTTTTTTTTTCAATATGTGTTGCAAAATATATTTATTCTTGTGTGTGAAGTGAGAGTGAATTTAGAGGACAAGTTGGCCCCATTGCTTTATCATATGTGCCAGCCTAAAAGAAAGGCAAAAAGCGTATTTTTGAGGAAATCAGTCCTTGAGTTTTAAACTGTTCTAATTTTTACATTAATAATGCAAAAAAAATAGTTATTGGAGGAGAGTAGTTTAAATTCCTTGTCCTTTTCCAAAAAAGTATGGTCTTTAAACTTTTAAGACGGTGGTTTGTCTTCCAAGTTTATGACCATATTTCCACCCACAATCCCATCCTCACAAACCATTAGAAACTTTGGTCTTTCAAATCTGTTGGTGAACTTGCACACAAGACTATTTGCAATGCACATGGGTTTTTAGAATAACTTTACATTTTACGAGAACTCTTTATAAGAGATGAAGAATATCATCTTAGCATTAACAATGCATCTCCAAATTTTCACAGCAGGCTCTGGTCTTCACAATGCTTCAGCATAGCTACTGTTTAAAACAATTTCCCCATCATCATATGTATCAGAATACTTTGAAAACATAGACAGACATTAGGAAAAAGGTACTTTTTGGAAGGTGATGAACATATTATTCACAGATTGCACCCTCCAACTTTCCTTGAACTATAGAGTTTGTAAGTTATAGAGCTGTAAGATGCACAGCATATACTCCTAGAAATCGTGGATCAACAAATTTCAGTTACAGTCATTGTTTATTATTAAGGATCAGCAACTGTAGGTTCGTGCTTGGAGTTCCCCATCATTCAATTGGATGTGCAGACAAGCCTGCCTGGTTGATAGCTGTGGTCCTGAAGGGTGTGTGCAAATTGCTCTTCCCACTGAGCTGCCCTCTCTCTAAAAGTAAGATCACTTAACCTGAAGCACTCCTGACACATGCGTTGCTCTCGCTCATGCTGGCAAGGTGTCCAGAAACTAGTCAAGTGATGATTTTGGAGGGATGTTACAAGTTTTAAAAAACACTGAATAACATAACACAAACTATAACCAAAACTAGCAGATATTTAATACTAGCCTGGATTTTTAGGAGTGTTTAACCTCAGGATCTTCTTATGTGACAAAAGGGTCAACTGCTCTGCAACTAAAAAGTTAACTATGCTGTCTTGAAGATATGAACTGATTGTTCTTACCAAAAGCTGTAAATACCTGCCTGAATATTTCTGTAGGGTGTACTAGGATCAACCAGCAGATTATGTGACCAAAACACCAAATATGCTCTTTTGAGAAAACTTCAGCTCTGGAAATTGCTCACTGCAGCCTGTTCTAATAGTGGGTCTGTCAACAAACAGGTTAATAGGTGATCTGGTCATTTAATGTTTGGATTGGTTTGGTTTGACTTGATTAACTTTAACAGGTCATGCATATTCATATTTCATTAAATAGCTAGTGAATAGTTCATGGCTTTTTAAACATATACATAGATAATAATAATAGTTAACAATTTTCTCACCAATTATCTTTCCTTATAAATATTTTCTCCAAGTTACTTAACTAACTCTCTACTGTCTCTTTGTATAAGAAAGTACAGACTCTTTACATGAGACCTGATGGGATTTATCTAGTTACATCTATATGTCTCTAACACAAATATTTATATGTGAATAAGTCACCCAAGTCTCCTATTATAGTTGATGGAAATCTCATCACTGAGGTCAAGAGAGTAGTTCTTCTGAGCCTATACTAGGCTTCTAAAACATGTTAGAAGAGTCATTGCCTAAAACTGTCCATAAACAGACTGTAGGTTGACTTGCTCAGTTGTTGCGAACTATACTGTGAGCACATAAATTTGCCTATATTTTGGGGGGGGTTATATTTTCTCTTCTTTTACAGAATAGATCTTGAATTTGCCTAAAAGGAGTTATTTGTGCCATGACAGTTTTATTGCTTTATCACTGCATTCTGATTATCAGTATAAATTAAAGTACAAGATATAGACAAAAGGTAAAATAGACAGAGGTTAAAGTTTATGAGGAAGGACAAGCAAGTACCCAAAGGTACTTTAGGTCTCTAGTGTTTTTGGAATGCTGTTAATCCTACAACGTTTTACAAAGAGGTAGGTAAGTTTCTAAGACAAGCAGAAAGAGATCAAGAGCAGAAAATGTTCAGAATAAAATTACAAGGGTTCATTTGATCTAGCAAAAAAAGGAAGTACTCTATAAGATGAGAGTCTACAGACACATTGAGGTAGAAATCATGGAACTATGTTTAAAAATGTTGGAAGTAACCTAAGTACCGTATTGTTAGTTGTAGTACACAGAAGAATTCCAAAAACAATAACAAATCTGTGCAAGAAGCAGTAATTTCTTTAAAACATGCTTGAATTTGTATGTGTTTTTATATTGGCAACGGAAGAAGAAGAGAAAAGAAAACTGGAGCATTTCTCTTGAATGAGAAACCTTACTTAACTGATTTTTTTGTATTTTGAATCAGAGAGAATTTAAGAGTACCAAATTAAAAAAAAAAAAAAAAAAAAAAAAAAAAGATACGGGGAATAACTTATATTTGCTGCTCTCTGTTTCAGTTCAGGTATTTTTTGTTGTTGTTTCCTTTCCTTTCCTTTCCTTTCCTTTCCTTTCCTTTCCTTTCCTTTCCTTTCCTTTCCTTTCCTTTCCTTTCCTTTCCTTTCCTTTCCATACAAAAATCAAAGTGCTATTATTAAAAAGTGTTCATATTTATTTCCTTAGATAAACCATTTCATTAATCACATTAGCTGACAGTTAGACATAATCAGCTGGGCTGATTAATGAAATGGTTTATCTATGGAAATGAGTATGAGAGGCTTTATAATAGCTCTAATCTGAAGCTAAGCAAAAGACAAAACAAGCTGGGTTTGAAGTAAAACTAAGCTAAATGTACTGGTGATTTTTTCTACCTCATTTCAGTAGTCTTCCCATGCTCATCTTTTTGTTTGGTTGGGCTTTTTTTTCCTAGTATTTTGCAAGAAGATTGAAGACAAATGAAAATATTTGTGACCGACTTTTCAAACTTTTATTACTGTTTGCAAAAACAGGATCATGTTTATTTTATTCCTGAATATATAGGCTTTTTATTCTTGAGTATTTCTAATGTTTCAGGTAAGGCAATTTGTCAGAAGAATGGGAAGTAAAATTCTCCCTTTTTTGAGAGAGACAGTTTTCCTGGATATCCCTTAGAAATGGAAGAGGCAGAATTCTGTGAGTGCAGATAAGGCTTAAAACAGGAAAAATATGGAAAGAAAATTATAGTTTTCATTTATCAGATTTACGTGTACTGTATTCAAATTGTTTGAGGCCCTACAGCAACCTGTTGCCATAAAAGAGTTTTCAGTCTGGATAGGAAATAGGAAATACATTTTTTTGTGGTATGGTGCTTTTTCTATAAATGACTTTGAAGCCTATGGAAGTTAAGAAATACCATGTGCTATGTACGTAAAAAGAATTTCTGAAATAGTTCTGAGTACTGAATAGTTCATTTTCTTTAATTTATATGATTTCTTTGTTCTACATGCAGCTTTGAATGTAATAGCTATATGCAACCCTTATCTAGGATAGCAATTAAAACACCTCTCCTCATCACATAATTATATCTCTGGAGACAGATATGAATTCCATACTTACATTTTAACCTTGACTATAATTTCCTGGTTCATGTGTCTAAGTTTTCATAAACTTCAAGCTGAAATGATTTTATCCTTGGGAAGTGAGCAGAAGGAGTGATATTACCTGAATAAAAAGGCTGTATCATCCAAGATAAAGTGAACAAAGGAAAAAGAGAAGTAAGAAATGCAAAACAGCTCTTCTATTTCTTGAGGATTTGTGAACTAAAAGCAAAAAGTAATTCTACAGACATAAGCAGTTATGATATTGTACTTCTTTGGTACAAAGTTGATGTGTGTGAGAGAAATCACAAAAGGGATTTGATGTATCACATGACTTCTGTTTTATTGATTCCAATTCACTGTATATAATCCACTGCAGTTTGAAATAGCACCTTGGACTTCTAAAGTGCAGGGGTCAAAGTATTTAAAAACTGCATTCCAGCACAGAACATCTTCCTCAGTAGACTTCTTACGAACAATGTGTTCTATAGCTAATCTATCTAATTAGCTTATATCCTATTGATTATAGAAACTGTCTGGTATGTGGGTTGAGCATATTCTGCCTTTACCTATTGCAAAATATGGAAAGAAGGCAGATAGTCTTCTGAAAGACAAAAACAAACAAGCAAATGAATTAAAAACTTAGAGGAAAACTGAACAATATAAATTAAAACAGATCTGACAAAAGTGGTGATGGAATACCTTTCTTTTCCACAGACCAGACTGTGTTTCATATCTTGGCATTTCTCCTTTTAATACCAACTCCCTTACTCAGCACACTACTTAGTACTTTCTCTCCCTGCTCTTTCTGGATTATCCCAAAACACTGCAATAAGCAATGATATGTGGGTAAATATTCCCATACTGAGCTACTTGTTCTAAGGATCTGGAACAGAAAGCACAATGAACATGGAGAAAAAGGGCAGATGTTAGGGCTGGCCAGAATCAATGTGAATGTGATGTTCCAATGCTCTTCGCTAAAGTGAATGTGTATTTTAAGAGCAAATCACTTTGTTTGTTGAACTACCTGTAAAAGAGCTAAAAAAATGTCACACGATGGTAAGAAGAAAGTATGTGCAATTTCTTCCAGGCTTTTAGAATATTAAAACGAAACAAACAACAACAACAACAACAACAAAAACTTTTAAAAATCCTGTTCAGAGAAATAAGGTTAACATAGTGATATATATTTTAAAACATAATATATAGGCATAAATTAAAAATAAGTCGCATGGAAGCGTAGGAATAAATGGCTAATTCTCAGTGGTGTTTTTTTGTTTGTTTGCTTGTTTGTTTGTTTGTTTTTAATCTGAGATGATTTAAGACTAGTACAATATATGTACTAGAAATGCTGATAAATTTATTTAGAGCCATTCACACAAAGACATTGACTTATGTATTTATTTAGAGCCCCAAAGGAATCTGAAATTTTCTTGAGTTCATGTTCTAGCTCTATTCATGAAATAAGTATTGTTGTTCAAATAGTCTTGTGTTATGAACGGATCACTGAAGGTATGTGTGAATTTCTGTTAGATTCCAACAAACTCTTTCAGGTTGTTGCTTCCACTGCATTTCAAGGTCAAGTGTGATGTGGTCTATCTCCACCAAACAAGTCATATATCAATTGTCACATTACATATGGCCCATGTATCTTAAAAATTTAAAAGAATGACATCATAATCAAATCACTTTATGTTTAAAAAACATAATTTAATTCCACTGGAACTGATTTTTTGGTTCAGTCGAGAAATCACAGTGGAGATTTATAATGTTTCCCTTTCTGTTTTGTGACCTGACTCCAGCAGTAACTTACATTGTAACAAAAGCTAGTATTGCATCAGCCAACTTCTAAAAAATAATTCAGAGAGACACCAACAAGCAATAGAGAAGAAAACAAGGACCTAATCCCTTCTCTCTATGAGTGAAAACAAGTATTAAGAAATGATTTAAAAGCATCTGTTCCATGTTAGTAGCTGTCTCTTAGGATCAATCAATAAGACAGAGCAAAAATCTAAGCATGGAAACAAAGAAGGATTTGGGATAGAAGGTTTAGATTTTAGAGAAAAGACTGATGGAAGCTATCTGAAATATAAAGTCAGTGACTGTCCAGAATTCCTTATATGTGACGAGTTATTGTAAGCAAGCTGCCCTTGTTGGAAAAAAGGGGGTCTGAGAAGAGAGTTTGCGTGGAGCAGGCATACCCCAAAGGGGGTTTGTACACACATAAATAAGTTTGCTTTTTTTTTTTTTTTTCAAAATAATAACAAAAAATGTGGAGGGTCTGCACTAATATTTAACTTCAGCTTTGCATTAATGATTCAGACAAATTTTAAAAGTATTAAAAGGAAAAGAATTGGTTTGCAGTTCTAAATAAAATCATTTATAGGTTAAGATTTGTGGTTCATGAATAGCTGGGTAAGTGATGACTTGGTTTTGACATTATTAAGGCATAATAAAATATGCATTAATTCAATTATTGTCACTAATTAATGATAAAATGTGTCTATCACTCAAATTGCAATGGTGAAGGAATACTAGAGGATCCTTGTAGACTCTGTGAAAGATGATTGGTATAATTCAGAAATATGATGGCAAAGGAAATTTTCACATATATAAGACAATTCATACATATTCATTCTATCTTTTACTTGCATTTTCTAAAGTAGCTATAACATCTAGAAAAAATATAGTAAATTACACCTTAACATACTGTTATATGGTTAGACCAGTAATAAAATGATGTTCTTAAGGCGTATTAAAGAATACAGGAAGTAAAAAGAGAAATGTGATAAAATTTCTAAAGTACTCTTTATATACTTGAAGCTTGCCTTTTAACTGGTTTATATATATTTTTTTTATTTTTGAAATGTCTAATCTTATTTCAGACCAGATACTACATATAGGAGAAGACTCTAATGAGATTATTTACTGATGAAAACTGAAATTAGTACTTTGTAGCAAAGGAATAAATAGCTACACCAAAATCAAGTGATACTCCTGGCAATACTTGAAAAATCTCTGTCAAAGGGCACCTCAGGACTGTGACAACTCTGACAACTGACAATGGATAAAGAGTGAACAAAAACAGGGCATGATATACTGAAAGACTTCAAATTATTAAAAGTACACAGTGGCTCAACAGAGCTTTCATAATATTCATAAAAAGAAGAATGATTTACATAACTGTACAGACATGCAATATCTTGTTTTTTTGTTTGTTTGTTTTTCCCCTAAATTGTACTGTGGGATGTTTTTTTCATGTTTTCATTTGTGGATACAGACATACAGTGCTTATAAGAAGCAAATATCTTTTGTTAGGGAAGGTTATTATATTTCCCGTATTTAAAGAATAACTCAAAAGAATTTCAGCTGTCGGTTTCAAAAGATTACAGTATATCCAATAGCAACTTTCAGGGACTTAACTTATGTAGCTGACAG
Organism: Nettapus auritus; assembly: GCA_011076525.1. Taxonomy (NCBI): domain Eukaryota; kingdom Metazoa; phylum Chordata; class Aves; order Anseriformes; family Anatidae; genus Nettapus; species Nettapus auritus. Next base: position 39,010,552 of record CM021765.1, on the reverse strand, counting down.
CAATTAACAGTCTTTATTTTGCAGATCCATGTTAACTGGAGGCTGTGATCATACAAGTCTGATGAATGTCTAGATGGGTTGGTTATGGCAACATATACGCTTAGTGAAACTGTTGGTGACCAGTATCAGGTTATAGAGGACATTGGCTGGATGTGAACAAGTGTTATTGGCAATTCTCAGGGCATGATGTGCAGTATCTGAGTATGTGCAGAGAGATAATAGATTCACACTAGAGAACAATTTTTCTCTTCTCTCTCGATTTTTTTTTTTTTTTCTAGAATATATCACAGAGCAATACAATACTTTCCCTCTCCTTCACTGGCCTTGATTTAAGCTTCTTATAAAATTACAGAATTTGCAGATCTATTTTAATAAAAACTCTATTAAACCTTAAATGAGTATTAGCAAAGAATTTTCAAAGTGATTCATATATTTCTAAATTCAGATATTTCAGAAATTTCTAAAAAACAGGTATCCAACTGAGTAGCATACATTATAAGTCTGAAACATAAGTCTGTATAATTTATTTCATGGCTTGTAAGAATTTTTACTTTAATATTGTGATATTTAACCAGGGATACATGCAAAGTTTGCCAAAAACATTTAATGTCCCAAGAATATGATGCATCTTTGCACCTTTCCCTTTTTAAATTAACTAAAATTTCCTAAATATAGTTTTTTTTAACACCATCAGTTCTGAGAGTAAAATCTACTTCCTTTTTTTTTACAGAAAAAAAATAAAAATAAAAACTAAAGTAATAAAAGGAATTGTTACATATTATGTCTTTAATAATTGAAGCATATTAGCTACTAGCTGTCATATTTGCCAAGAGTTCACTTCTGACATCCCGTAAAACAAATGGAAAATAGTTTTACTCAGACTTTGAACAAAACATCTGGACTATGGAGTCACTGTAGTCTGTGATGTTCCCTCTCACCTGGTTACAGACCTTGTTTGAGCACACCAAACACGCTCTCCCATATTGTCAGATTATCTTCCTATGGAAGATGTCTGATAGCCTTCAGATTTCACATAGCATTTTTCTCCTTTTTTTTATGAAATAAATTTTTCCCAGTACAACTCTGTGATGAGATTTTGCTTCAAGTGGAGTGTGAACGTCACACACAGCTGTAAACATAAGGTTTGAGGATTTGGACTGAACTAACATTTAGGTTGTCTACTAAACTGTCCTTGTTTCAGTTAGGACAGGGTTAATTTTCCTCCTAGTAGCTGGTAGAGTGCTGTGTTTTGGATTAGGATGAGAAGAGTGCTGATAACATGCTGATGTTTTGGTTGTTGCAGAGCAGTGCTTGTACCAAGCCAACGACTTTTCAGCTCCTCACTCTGTCCTGCCAGAGGGCAGGCTGGGGATGCAGCAAGAGCTGGGAGGGGACACACCCAGCTGACCCAAACTGGCCAAAGGAGTATTCCATGCCATCTGACGTCATGCTAAACAATATATAGGGGTGGCTAGCCGGGATGGGGGGGCTGGCTGCTCAGGGATAGACTGGGCATCAGTCAGCAGGTGGTGAGCAATTGCATTGTGCATCACTTGTTACATACACACTATTATTATTGTTATTATTATTGTTGTTGTTGTTGTTGTTGTTTTCTATCTTAATAAACTGTCTCTATATCAACTCTTGTTTCACTTTTCTGTTTCTCTCCCCCATCCCACAGAGGGATGGGGGAGGGTGAGCGAACGGCTGTGTGGTGCTTAGCTGCCGGTCAGGTTAAACCGCAACATAAACGTAAATATATTCAAATGTGTGCTTTTTATTTAAATAAAAAGTCTTAGGATCATAGAATCACACTGAGCCCAGGACCTGAGAAGACCATCAGGTCCAACCATTTCCGGGAAAAGGGAGCCTAGGTGAAATTATTTAGAACCTTATAAAATCACATCTTTAAACTTCAAGCGATGAGGATTCTAAATCAAGATCTCCACTTCTATGAGCTATTTAAGGGAAAGTAAAATAAACACAAGATGTTTATTTTAGAAAATATCCTATTTGTTACTTTGGAAAAAAAAAATCAGTTAACACTTTTTAGTTAAAAGATTTGGCACTAACACTTGTGGAATAGTGGAATGTTGAATTTTATCTTCTGTAATCAATTAAATTTTAAATAATTACATGAGTTTATGTGTCTGTACATTTAAGTACATATGTTTGTACATATGTTTATATATTTACATCTACATATATAAACACTGTTTGAATTAGAGTGCTTGCCATTATGAAATAACTTAATTAAATATCTTTCTTTCTAATATATATATATTGTTGAATATTTAGAAACATTCATTAAGAACTTTTGTGATTGTACAGCATGGAAACTGCACATAAGTTGCTAACAGGACATAATAAATATGAAACAGTAGAAAATTAGAGTTTTTGCTTTGGGATTAATAGAACAGAATAATAAATTTTAAATAAACATTAAGCAACTTTTTGCTGAACACTTTCTTGTTTTTTTCTAACTGAGAATATAATAAGTGTTTAACTGGAATTAATAATAGTAATAAATAGGAAAAAAAAAACTAACAGTAAGTAAGAAGAAAAGGAACAGTTTTACAGCAAGAGTCAACACACGGTTGAAGGTTTCTTTATCCAACACCTTGTGTTTAAGAATCTCATATTAATCACAATGGCTCTCTGTTCTACTTCAGGGGATTGCTGAGCTCTGCACTTGAAAGTATCACCTGCTATGGATTACTCAGATTATAATGACCTCTACTTCTGAAACTATTCAATTTTCTTTTGAATAGTGTTTTATTTAAGTTAGTTCCCCTTATTCGTTGTCCTAGGAGAGCAGTGAGGCTGAGCTTTCACAAGGCTGTAGAACACTCTTTACTGCTTTCTAGCCAGGAAAAATGAAATGGGATCACAAGGTGAAGGAATTCATATCCTGCTGATTTGACTATATCTCATTTACTTATGAGATATAAGTAAATATCTCATTCACTGATGAAAAAAATAATTATCCACTCAACTCCATTTTCAACTGAAGCAAAGGTGCATGTAAATGTTTAATAAATAGTAATTTTATTTCATGTTAACTTGTACGTGTTCTATGACTTCAATTAATTGGCAGGTGCTAGTAGGAATTTTACTTTAATACAAATAGCCTTCACCTTCCAAGTCCAAATAGGTAACAATGCTTCTTTTGACAACTGGTTTATTATTCTGGAGGTTTGCCCTTAAAAAGAAAGTGAAGACTCTCTGTTTCACAGTTTCTAACTCTGGAACTAGCATCCAAATTTAACATGACAACTCCTCATGGGCCAATTAATGTTTCCAAGCTATTTACTTGGATGAATATTTACTAAGTTGGCAGAGAAACATTTAATATGATGTGGGTTTTTTTGTTTGTTTGCTTGTTTTTCCTCAGTATCTCAGCTTTTCCAGATTGCTTTACTTATTTACTTATTAAATTCAAATCTCCCCTCTTTACACTTGTACACAAACTATTTTTAAACTTAATTAGAGACTGTTAACTGAAAAGTGCTCAGTTATTTAAAAATCAGGGCATTGTATTTAAACATATAGATGTAACCTAAAGAACCAGGTCAAAAAATTGATTAAAGCTGGACTTTGGCAAATCTGAGCTACTTCGAGAAGAACAAAGGTGCCAAAGTAAAAGGACAATGACACTCTCACTTGACAGTTGCCAAACTCAGCTGGGAATTGGAATATGAGCTATATTCCCTGGGACGCTTAGAGGCTGATACCAAACTTAGCCCACTGAGGAGAACATCCCACTGATAAGTCTGTTCTTTTGTTCCAGTTTTGCCATTCACTGAGTGCTTCAGGAATCACCAAGCTATTTGCAGAGTGTGAGGCTGTACCAAGAGTGGAGAACAAGTACTGAGCCTCCACTCCCAGTTGTGTGGAGTGTCTTGCCTTAGACATTTTGCATTGCCATTAATGTAAAACTTTAGAATCCTACTTAATTGAGAAATGAGGACACTTGGCTGGGAGCTGAAAGACCTGCTTTGGCCTCATTGCTCAAAATCATTTCTAAATGACCATCTAAATATGGTAACTCAGCGTAGACAGCATAAATGGCTTTTGAGCAGCCAGAACCCATGGGCACTTGATGACTACATGGTGAAAACCCAGCTTTGTTTCACTGTCTCTTGCTCTTCCATTGCTCAAAAAGCTTGTTATGGCCACAGTTAAAAGAACAATTCCTTGCTCAGTTCAGGGAGAAACCAGTATCTCCAAGCATCCAAAACTAAATACAGTGCCTCCCCATAATCCTGAAAGCAGGAAAAGCTTTAAGTTGCTGCCTTTGGTTAATATTTCGAGCTGGCTACATCTACTGGGCTGTGTACATGCTGTTCAGCATGTTGGTTCATTCAGAATTTAATTCCCAGGTGTTTGCTTTTACTTATAGATGCTGTCTGCAGACAGGCACAGTGTGTGCATAACTCTTTCAAGATTTGAATTCTATGCTCTGGCAGGAGTAGTGAGAGACACCTAAAGTATCTATCTATCTATCTATCTATCTATCTATATATATTTACAATTTGGGGTCTGCCTATTGCTGTTAATGCAGTTTTATCCTTTTCTGTCCCATAACTTATTTGCTTTGATTAACATTAATGGAACCTTAGTTACCTTTACAATGTAATGAATTTTAATTTCAAAACAAATTCTAATGACAGCATCCCTTCAGACTTTTTGGTAGCACTTGACTTCCCCAGATGAGGTGTAAATACCATAGGCTTACTCTGCTGTTAATGAAGCAAAACATTTGATGGTACAATATGTGTACTATTTGCCTTTGCTTTTCTATTTCACTCACACTCACAGTTGTGGAGTATTTACCTTACCTACTGCTAGAAAAACCTGAGGATGACTGCCTTGGTGTATAACTTGCATGTGTTTGGTGGAATATTTCTGAAAGTAGAAATGGCAAAAGTATACCTGGGTAGAAAGTGAAATTAAGATGCTAAGTGCTTTGTTTCATGTTTCACCCACATTAAGCCCCACAAACTGAAAACTGTCATGATCTTTTCTCCAAGCTAATTAGACAAGGATATATCTTCAAGAAATATTCTTTATTCAGCAAGCTGCTACTGTACTCTGATGAAAAGCGGTAACAAACAAAAAGAAATATTAATTATCCCAGTGATGTAATAAGTTATGATCCTTTGAATAAGTTAATATTCAAAAAAAGATGGTGAATTACTCAGAGAACAGCTGTTTACAACTCTGCAGTTGCTTGCAGGTCATAAAGAACTTAACTTATTCAGCAAATAATGACAATGCTGATATAGAAAATGACAAATATAAAAGTGTCTAATATAGAAATTATGAGAAAATAATAACTGAATATGATATTTAATCATATTTTATTAACAATCTGTGTTATTAAATTAATGTTGCCATATTTTTCTATTGTTTTCATATATAAGGTGTTAAAAATTAATATTGCCATGGATCTATGTCCCATATTTGTGTTAATTTAAGCTTTTTACATGCAAATAAGCAAGGACAGTTATACTCACTTCAAACAGATTTTTTTTCATTTCTATAGCCCTCATTTCAGGAAATGTTTTTTGGGGCATAAACACATACATATTCAAATTATAATAAAGAATTCAACACTAAGGAATTGTTCATGGAGTGAAAAATCTTCCCTTTTAGGTTGTGCAAGTTCAGATTTTCTTCATATTTCTTATGGTATGCCTCTAAATTTTCCATAGCTGTAGATACTAATAATTTGAAGAATCTCAGCTCAATTCCCCTTGACAGCTGTCCATGATATTAAAGAAGTATTGAAAGAGCTAAACATTAGTCAGATATATCAGGTGAGTCATCCTTGTATGGGCCAGCTGAAACTTTGGCAAAGCTGTAGTTACATTAACAAATCCTCTTGGTTTAGAGATATTTTTATATATATATATTCTAAAACTTACCGACTTACCCTGAAATTTGGTGTCTTTGATAAGATTGCCTGGAAGGTTTCCAGTTCCAAATCTGAGGTCATATAAATAAGGTTTCACTGATATAAGTCTGACTGTATAAATGTCTCAGAATGATAGATGCTGCAGCCTCCACAAGAGAATGTGCAAAACTGTGGATCAAATCAAAGTCCATACTTCAAGTGTTTGGAAAGATTGAACTTCTGCTGACATCTGAGCCTCACTTTCTATCTTCTGAGAGATATTACCTCCAAAGGTCCTTTCTGGGAGAGATTACACATGTGGTACACATTTTCAGGCACTGGAAGACCAGATATATCCAGCATTAAGCACAACTGTTGTTTCAAGGCTGGAATCTAGGCTAAACAAGCAGAATGCAGATCTGGCTGAAAATGTGCATGTTTCTGGGGTAAGGTAGTACAGCATACCAGGGCTGAGTCTGAGCAGGCCAACACAAAGCTGGAGATTCCTGAGTGAAGTAGGCAGCAAGTGCTGCTTGAATTAGGCAATTAATCAAGGTATACAGCCAGGATAGTGCCTGACTCACTACCCAGCCAGTGTCTCCTGTGCATACTGTACAGTTCCTTCCTATGTGAAGAAGCAGAGAGTGTCAGAAAACAACAACAACAACAAAAATGGTTTTGAATACAAATAATTTATAAAACACTAAGAGGTAGCTGAAAGAGTGCAAAGATGTTAGTAAGAGGGAGACATAAATGTATTTTCTTGTTCCAAGAAGAGGAAAGTTGTAATAGTATTACATCTTTCACATATTTCCTATTGCTATATTCCTTATATACTAAGTCAAGTTTGCTGACACTAGGTCTGTGAATTCTTTGGTGGCCTGATTACACCAGAAACTACCTATTATTTTAGCCACAACAATGTCCCTGACAAAAACCTGCATCAGAAGTAGAACATACAAAGTAGATACAAAAGAACATACAAAAGTAGATACATACAAAGTATCAGTAACTAATGAGAGAGTACAATTATCTCCTTACTACTTCTTCCTTTCATTTTTGGAAAGTATAGTGTAAAGAAAAATATTGGAACCTAGAAATTAAACAGCAAAAACCTTGTTTACATTAATACCGAATCACAGAGTGCATCAGAGTTCATCTCTCTAAAAGCTGTGAAATGTTTGTCTTTGATCTGTGCTGTAAAACACCAATAGCATGTATTCACTCCTTTTGTCTTCGAACACATTTAAACAGGAGTACATACACCATTGTCAGTCAATCTGTGGAGAAGTTTATTCAACGAGAATAACACTGCATTATATACATCTCACAACTCCTTCCCTTGCTTTTATAAACACACTATCACATTTAATATTGTGTTTTCAAATTTCATTACCAGTCATCTCACCTCTAACTGCTGACACTCTCCCTGGCAGTCCATATACTAGCACAGTGTACAGGACAAATCATCGAAATACAGAACATCAAAAGTCTCAAATCCTATGTTTTTTTGTTGTTGTTTTTGTTTTTTGTTTGTGTGTGTGTGTTTTGTTTTGTTTTTTTTTGTTGTTGTTTCTTTCTTTGTTTGTTTTCCTGTGATTACCTTGCTGGAGGTTTGACAGAAAAGATTAGCTCCTTTTAACCAGGCATGGTTCATCCTTTTGTCTTTAATTTAAAAGCACATCTTTGCAAATCAGTTCTGTGGCATCCTTCAGTCAGCCATATCCATTAACGCATTGAATAGGGATAGTGACTGTACTTGTAAACTTACAAAGGAATCTGGAGTTTGAATGTTTTGCATTACAGATACTTTTGTTGCTATTGTTGTGTTTGTTTGTTAGTTTGAAGAAGTGAATTCCATTATGGAACAAGACCCATAGGAGAATGACTCAAATTATGAAAAAATTTACTGTGATGACTTTTTAAAATGAATTGTGCTTACTTTAGCCATTTTCCTTCCATCTTTCACTCAGTCTCCACAAATATTCCATTTCATTTGCAGAAAGGTACATGGAAAAAAAAATTTCAGAGTAAAAAAATAATAATCTGGGGAACCATAGAATTTAAGGCTTGACTTTGCACTTAGAAATCTCCATGTCACATTGTGCTTACATAAAAAGCACCATCTTAGCTGTTGAGTGGGTATGTCTGGAGCTAGAGGCAGGAACCACAGCAACCTGTGCTGCAGCCATCTGTCCATATTATGGAACAGCCTTGCTCACTGCGCATCAGGCCCAGGAGAGGAAATGCAGCCTTATGGAAAGTGAACTTGCTTGTTAAGTAAAGGACTGGAATAACTTCATGTGGCCACTTCTGGCCAAGCAGAGCTGTTTGAATTTCCAAAGCCATCAATCTATAGAATATTATGTATGTTATTTGTTGAATAAATGAGAGGAAAAGAAGAATATAGCCTATTGACTAGATTATTTGTTGTGACTCATTTATTCACATCTATTACTCAGTGCCTGAAAAGCAGCTGTCTTGAAGTTGATGTATGTTCTTAAGGGTATTGGCACAGGTACCCTTAAGGCCTGACCAGCTGAGCTTTTTCCTAAATTAAAGTAAAACAGAAAAATAAACAAGATTGAAGTAAATATCAATAAAGAAGTGGTTCATAAACAATCTGTCAAATAAAATATAGGAAATTAAGAATATGACAGAAAATTAATAGATGTGCTAAAAGCAAGCTCATAGCCTAATACCCTGTGCTGCAAAATTTACTGTCATACAGATGCTATAAATTTGTGACAAAATACTGGAAGGAAAACAAATGGGAGGCAAACCAGAAAAGTCAGTGCTCAAATGCATGCAATGTTGGAAAACGTTTCTACTAACTAGACTACTGTGATAAGTACGAAAAAATCTGTCGAATTTCGTAGAAGTATATGATCCTGATCTAAAGCTTAGCAGAGAAAAATATGTTGACAAATATTGCTATGTGAATAGATATATCTTTCAACATTTTAACCTTAAGAATTTAACTGCCATGTGTATGATCAATTTTGATTTGATCTAAGACAAAAATAATAATAAACCTCTACAAGTGGTTTAAATGTTATTTAGGAATGATGTTCAGAAATTCTGTCCTTTTGAAAATACATTAAGCCTCCATGAGGCTTAAATCCTGAGGATATGTTTAATTTACATATGTACTGATATATGGTAGATGAAACTTTATATTCTATTTCTAGGAGTGTAGTTAAATTAAAAAAAAAAAAAAAAAAAAAAAAAAAAAAAAAAAGTTTCTTTAAATTTTAAGGAGGGCCAGGTTCTTCTTCTATGTGAAATTATAATTTTTCTGTCTGTCATATGTAGGAGACACTTCTGTGTGCTGGCATTTCTGGCAATGCACAGGTGTCATCATGCAGTAATTTTCAGAGATAAAGTGCAAGATGTTTTGTTCCCTTCACAGAAACATTAGGATAAGAGGTTTTGGGATTTTGACCTGTCAATCATATTCTTCACTGAGGGCTGAAGACAACAGTCCACATCTGCTGACTATGCACAGAGATGGGTTCCACCCTTCTAACTATATGGAAAGTGGCAGGTCTGCTCAATTTTGTGGTATTAAATTTGTCTAAAAGTGGTTTGGCAGCCTCAAAAGAAATCTGGGGTGGGAGTTAACTCACTTGTCTTTAGATACCTACAATGCAGATGTCTGAATCCAGGCGACTCATCTTATGTTGTTTTTATAATCAAGGAAAATAAAAAAGTGGTGATTCATCTGACATATTTTTGACATTAACTTTATACTGAAATCAGTCACACCATGCAAGTGCCCCTTCCTCCTCATTAACTATAGTTTAGGTGACTGCCTCAGATCAAGACATATCCAATGAATATTACTTTGAGTTTCTTGTTTCTGGTTTGAAAATTATTTGCTGTAGGGCACTCAGCAGTTGTGATGCATGGTAAAGCTTAGTGAATATATCAGAACAGGGAAGAAAAAAAAAAAAAAAAAAAAAAAAAAAAATTTTTTTCTTAGACCAAGATCTCTTCTTTTGCCTAATCACTGTGTACTCCATATGGTCCTTCAGGGTACCATATTGTGGGACTACATCCCTGTGCACCATCAAGTTTACAAGTGCTATGTTCTGGTCCAGCAGTCTCTGACACAGATGGTTTAGATGGATTCCTCTTCCAGCTCAAATCATTACTCCAGCCCTAAAATGCCTATCGATGAGATGGAATGTCTGAATAAAAGTCTATGAAAAAATCAGGCCAGACGATCACTGTGGCACCTGCTAGTTTAAAATCTAGGAATCTGTGTGGAAAGGAAAGGCTCATCACACAGCAAAGGTTGGTCAACTTTGTGACACTGACCTTTCCCATGACATCACCTGTGCATCCTTCTTTGTGGATATTTATATGGGTTTTGGAGGATGGTTGGTACACATATAGGTACAGACTTACACACCTACACAAAGATGTTAATGTGGCTTCAGCTATCAGCTGTGGGAGTGAAAATACAGAGATATTCTCATATATGTCTCAGGTTTGCCATAGAAGAGGTACACCCTTAACTCGCTGGCTTCCATTGAAATATGAGCTGCCATATCTCTGCACCTGACTAAAAATATAGATATTCCCTGTCTATATTTCTCTATAGAATGGTTAAAATCTATCAGCCTCAGAGCAGTTTTCTCTGAATTTTTTCACGTTTATAAAGTGCTTCCAGATAGTTGGAAAGAAGAAAAATATAGAAAAGACAGAAGGATTGTTGCTGTAAAAATGCTATTATTTTTTTCTCATTTGGAGCTCATACATGGAGCTGTTATATGCATGAGATTAAAAAATAATAATAAATCTGTATACAGAATACTTTGAAATCAGAGAAATAGTGTATAACAACAACAATAAAATGATCTATCTTGTGAGGAAGCACTAACCATTACAGTCCACTTAACCTGAATTCCGCATCTCTGTGAACATACTTCAACCATTTTAATAACAATCAATTTCTGTCTGAATGTGTATATGTTCTCATAAATATGCCAGTCTCCCTCTCATATAAGGAATGTGTGACACATGTTACAAGGTACTTCTTTTAAAAGCAGTACCAGAAGTGGATCAAAATAAGAAACCTCCACATATTTAAATGACATAGTCTTGGCATAGGTTAAACACCCATAAAAATTTACAGTCAAGATTAAGAGATGAGACTTCAGATAGCACCCAAGAAAATGACCTGTTCATGCTTAAGAATGTGAACTAACTTATAAAGCGGATAATACCAGTCTTTGGAGGACTGTATTTTCTGACCTGATAAATGAGGCTTTTCGTTCTGCTTGATTCTTTTATTATTTTTTTTTTACTTGTCATTTTTATCTTTATTTGACACTGTTTAGCTGACTGAACCAAAAGAAGAAAAAAAAAACAAAACACTTTTTTTGAAAAATATTTTGGACTATCACTCTGTAGATAAAAAAGGGGAAGGCAGATGGAGCAAATGTATTTCACTTATATTGTGAGTTCTACCAGTATATTCTAGGCAAGGAATCTTTCTTGGACAATGACAATCTGCAGATTCTTGGGCAATTACAACCCTTTGATTAGAATTTACTGAGCTTCTTCTCAGCAACACTGCACAGCAATTGCACAGTGGTACCTAGAGATGAAAGAGATGGATCAAATATGCTTTTATTTTTAAGCCTGTATGTATTAAGAAAGAGCATTCTTTACAAAGAAGTGGAAAGCTACCTACCTTGCCTTTTCAATGACACTGCAAGCAACTGGGATGGATATTTAGTATACTCCTGTATCTGTAAGAATTAAATAGATGGAAATATTAACATTAGAAAACCTATTGAGCTTAATGCCCAAAGGTGAGCTTATCTCTGTTTGGAGCAGAGAAATACTTTGTTCAGACTTTTTCTTGTTACCTTCTGTATTCTGAATTTGTTAACAAAATTACATCTTTTCTTCACTATGCTGAAGGTCAGGAACAATAATTACCACAATGTATTAAAATATATAATTGTAGGAAACAATAGATAATGTAGATAAGGCTTGCTTGGATCAGATTTATTTAGTCGTTACATATATTTATATTTATATTTATTATTTATATTTATGTTTATGTTTATGTAATTTGTACAGATGTTTGAAGTTAGAACAAAAACAAACAAAAAAGGAACTTAAAGATTTTCCCTGATAGGAAAATTGGAAAACTGATAACATTCCTATGAAAATGTTCCAGTTTTTAAATAAAATATTTCAGTTTTGACATTGTATTATTTTTATGACATCTCTTTACTAAATTCTAATTTTAAAAATATTAACAACAGCTATTATAATTCTAATCAGATGAAAACATCACTCCACATAATATTTCTTAACTGTATCTGCTCTTATTTTTAGTATTCTGAGGGGAAAAGGAGATCTGAGGGAAGTTCACAGCTGACTCTGACAATAATTCTCCACCCCTGCAGGTAGTATGGATGTTTGCTGAGCGTACAGATGGTCCTAAGGTAACTTGGTAGCCACCAGTGACTTCTGGAGCTATTTTGTTGGATCTCTTCTTCCTCCAGCCAGAGCTGTAGTTCGTGCAGCAGGGTATGTGTGCCAGTACAGAGTGCTGTAGCCACATTATACAGTTCCAGCATATAAGCCCTAGTTCATCTGTTTAAGTGCCATATATGATTCCATTGCCACAAATTGCATACTTTTACCTTAGACACAGAAGTCAACCACAATTACACATACACCATTTCCAAAGGAAAAAAAAAAAAAAATAAATTAGCCCAGTTCAACTATCAAAAAAGTATTTTCATGTCTTTTATCCCATGCTAGGTGACATTTTGACTTTGTGATCAAGTAAGTGCATTTTCAAAGACCTTCATCCACAACAGAAGAATATCAACCTCTAGTCTAATACCTAGTGATCTTTTACATCAGTATTGTGCCTGAAAAATTACTCTTACGTATCTATGTAGCCTGGCATTGCATTCATTATACTGGATATTTTTCTTAACAGTGGCAAGCCAAACTGCTATTTCAGATCGTATCTCCTTTTGTATGAAGTATAATCAAACTGTTTCTCTCTGAAGAAATATTATCTTGATAGATTTTACTCTGGACAATACAACAGAAATTGTGACTTTTCCAGTAACAGCATTCTTGCAGCTCATTCAAGAGGCTGGGAATAAAGGCAGCATGTTCTGCATTTTCACCTCCAAAAATACTGATGGTGTTCAGTATACTGAATCTGCACTTTAATGACAGTAGTAAGCACAATGTTTCAGTGTCCCTGTGGAAATATTTTTGTTTTGAGAGGCAAGCTGTTATGTGTGACCGAAGTATACTATTTATTCACTGAATATTCACTGAGGGCCACAAGCAGTAGAGATGAAGGCAGAAGTTTTGAGAATATCAGACTCATTTCTTCACTTCTATCATGCACTTTTGATACCTTATTTTATTATTAAAATTTATAAATTTTATTTATTGGTGAATTATTCAAGTGAGTTGGTCATCGCTTTTATAATATAGTGGTAAAGGATAATTAGTGTGTGTGTAAGAAAGGTGTAAAGAAATTCAAATAAGCAGGCATGATGAGTGTGATTCATCTAATTTTAGTGAGTGAAGACGTACAGGATATTTAAGAAGCAATTAGTTTTATCCTAAACTAAACATCTAAAATAGTCCATATGAACAGTACTCTAAATGCACCTACTGCTCTCTATTGCCAGAAGATGAAAATTTGATGACTAATTCAGATTTAGCGTCAACTATGCAGGTGTTCAAAGCTACACTCACTTAACTAGGTATTTATAAAGCAACATGTTACTAATTCGAATGGATGTACCAGAATGAGCTTTCAATTAGAACTGGATGCGCACATTCACATCAGAAATAGAGTTCTAACTCTAAGGGGGAAGAACGTTCACTAGACTTTAACACATGTAAAAACCTAAAGGGTTATTTAAGCTACATTTTACTTGCCCTTCATTCACTGGTTATCCCACATTTCAGACATGTGACTCCATGACACCATACCAAGATTACATTGTTTAAATTGTTTTGTGTGTGTGTGTGTGTGCATTTTTGTTGTTTTTGTTTTGACATACAAGTTTTTTGCTTGTTTGTTTTGTTTTGTTCCTGTAAGAAAATTCACTCACTAATCCTAACAGGTAGCAATTTAAAGATTCATTTATTTTTTTAAAACCGTTCTTGACTTAGCCCTTTCTAGGTTGTGTCTTTAGTTTTTTGTTTGTTTGTTTGTTTGTTTGTTTGTTTTGTTTTGTTTTGTTTTGTTTTGTTTTGTTTTCAGCTAAGACAGTATAGGCAACAGAACAACTTCTAGTACTCAAACTAAGTCTTTACAGAGTTAGGCCTAGTTTTCAGGAACTAATTAAACCTAATTTTTTGTCTCGAGATCAATCTAAAAATGTTTTTCTCTCAACCTATTTCACTTATCTTCAAGAAGGAAACTGCTCATTCTTAAAACAAAGCTGCATAGGGATGTTAAATGAATGTAATTAATTATATTAATTAAATGAACAATGCTAAGAAGTTGAGTCTCTTTCTATTTATGTAGGTCAGTCAACTGTACTCTGGGGGATAACAATGATGTAGCATTGATACAAGAGGGGATGTTTAGGGGCACAGAATATCCAGGGGAAAAAGACAGGCCCTACTGATACACATAATTGAACCAAGTCCAAATGGAAGAGGATAATTTTTAATATTTATTTATTTATTATTATTATTATTTTTTAAATAGGAAATCACCAACTTCCCTTTCTCTTGATATTGGATATTCAGTGCCAGGCTGATGCCCAGTGCAGTTCTGCTGCAGTCTCCCCTGCCTAACAAAACTCAGAGTCAAGGAAGGATGGGGCTGCAGGGATGCAGTTGCAGCTCACTGGTCCAGTAATAAATTAAGCATCTGGGGATGAGAGGTGGCTCTCATATATGTTAGGAGTCAGAAAAATTACCCTGCATACAGAAAATTCAAGGCCAGACATGGTTAGCATTGAAGAGCAGAAATTCTACTACCACAATCTTAACAAGGATTCACAACTGAGAAATATATATATATACATATATGAGGAAACATTATGATGTATTTATTTCTAAATGTAGAATTTTTCCCCATTTATACTTAGGTTTGTTTCTTAACTAAGTGAGGAACTGGATTACTAATTTGCAATCCTCTTCTACAGTGTTGAGTTAATTCTCCCCTGAGTAGATATAATTCCACTAAAAATAGGTTACTGTGTCAGGTGAAAAAAAACAGTGTAGATCCCCAGGGAGAAAGCATTACACCAAAATAGACATTTGGGGCTATACTCTGCCTATCACAACTGAGACATTTCCTCTATGAAATATAATAGGAACAAAATCATAGTATGTCAGAGCAGAGTTGGCTCCAGGTGGTTTGAACTTCATGCATACTCCTTTAATGGAGACACACTGGGCCTTAATGTACAGCATATTTGATGCATCACTAGTGCTTGTGGGAGCTCTAAGGCTAAATTCTTCACTTACCCCCTCATCAAGAACGCCCACATGCCATGATACTGTGAAAGTCAAAAGCTAGGTCAGCAAAAACAGTCCTTTGAAGATTAAATGAGCAATTTCCATTTATTTTGAGGGGTATAATGGCACATATGAATAAGAGGAAAAATCCAGGTAAGTCAAATCTGACACTTGGTCAACTTCTGTCTGACAAGAACTATTTTAACAGATTTCAGTAACCCTCTGAGTGATTATTTTTACAGTAAAAATGCTTGGTCTGTCAGCCTTTCACAAAACAATTTATCCTTCTTTGAAAAACTGCATTTTCCATAGCAGGACATATGTTCAAGACCTAGAGCTCAGTTCATATGGTAATGAATGAAATTCTGTAGATCAGGGAGTAATTTGGGGGCGTCATCACTATACTGTACATTTAAGATTAAGATTTTCAAATGAACACTGCATGCAATAAGGGAGTAGAGACAATATTTTCTGTCAGCCCAAGCTAATTGCATTCACTTCTTCCCTTTTTCCCTTCAAGTACAGTAAAAGATATATATAAAATGTGCTGCAGTCTATCAACCTTCTAAGAAAAGTTCTACCCAGCTATCAAGAGAGAACTTTTTAATGTCTTAATTAATTAACTTGTCACCAAAACTAGAGTTTGCTCTTGAAATTTACTGATGCTGTGAAGTCAAGCGACAAAGGAGATTTCAGCTGTTATGCAAGATGTGACTGCTGTTAGGGACTGCACTAACGGTATTGGCCTGAACTCCAGCAGTGCAAAGTCATGCTCTTGTGGACCATAGAAAGGTTACTGCTACAGATTCAGTTCTTCAGCTGAAAAATGTCCAAAGAGGCTGAAGACTTAGAGATCCAATTAGACCCAAGAAAATCATGACCTAAGCTGTAATACAGATTTTAAAATAAAGCAACAGAAAATAAAGAGAAGATATAAGGAAATGACCAAGGTGTTTTCAGTATGTTTAAGGAAATATTATAATCACTATCACAAGTTACTATTATGAACTCATTTGAAACATCAGATACAATTCTGATCAGCCACATTACTGAAGAGGAAGAGCAATTGGAAAGACAGGGGGATTGGGCATGTAGAAGCACCCAAAACTGCTTGTTTAATTTTTCGCCTATTGAAGTAGGAGAGGCACAATTGTTGTTAATGGGATAATGCTAATGCAAATTTTAATGTTTATATGGCAGATACTCCAAATTTTACTTAAAAGTAAAACATGTATGGTTTTTCTTTGTTTCAAAAGCATGTCTGCAGAAGACTGTTGAAACTAACGTGTCCTTCTAATTTTATGTTCCCACAGAGCAGGATATACTTGTACTGAAATAGACAAAAATGTTTACCATGCTACAATGAGTTTTCTTGAAGTTCTTAGAGTGACATTCTTATTCTTATTTTTTACTATTTATATTGAAACATTTCTGTTCAGACACGTATTAGAAAGGGATACTACCCAGAAGACTTAAGTCTAAAAAGAGAACCAATAAATTCACTTTTGCTTCAGTAATGGGAGTAGAAAAAAAAAAAAAAAAAAAAAAAAAAACCTTCCTATCAAAGGCACATCTATAAAATATCACTAGTTAGCATTTTGGACAGACAAAAAGATATTTATAGTAGGAAAATTACTTTTTTTGACAATTATTTAAAACTTTATATATATATATATATATAAACTGAGTGTAAAAATGTACTGGAGAGACTGAAGTTAGAGAAACAATAAGCAATGTTGTATGGAAGACATTGTGTGAGTTTCCCTAAAAAGCCAACACTGGTCCTGTAGTCAGTTTTCTTTTTGTTTTGTTTTGTTTTTCAATATGACTAATAATCCCACTGTCAATAACACGCACAGATTTATTACTAAATATGTTTGAGAGGTACTAGATACAAAAATATCAATCCAGACTCAGGAAGTTCTACAGCATAGGAGCACACACTGCACAATTACTGTCATGTGTTTTGCCCTGCCTTATTACTCTTCCCTAAGCATTTGTTATTGGCCATCCTCAGACAATATGTTTGGAGGTTAGGTGGACCTTTTATCTGACCTAGAAGGGAACATTCTTTAACAGAGAAGTTTTCACAGTCCAGGTTTAGTCAAGCCCAGGGGAGAGCTATGTTGTGAAATTTCCTCTTATCTGTTGCTTTGCAGTATCTGTAACGATAAGAATACCCTGACTGACCACGTATGTTAGTGGTGTAAAAAAAAAAAAAAAAAAAAAAAAAAAAAAGAGCATAATGAGAAAAGAGCATAATGAGAAAAAGAAGGTATTTGCAAGAGTTGATCCAGAAATCACTACAAGGGAGTGTTGTGAAATTTCAGCTGCATACCATAGAGTTCCAGGACTGAAATTCTGAGAAACAGATAAATATGGATAAAAACTGTTTTCCTTTAGAAAATACATTTGATTTTCCTTGAATGTATTATAAATAGAAAATAACAATATATCTACAGACATTTTCCCCAAAACCATAAATTACACAGTCGAGATAATTTTTTATGATACAGTCACCAAAATTTACCTTATTCAGTAATGTGTGATCACACAGAACATTATCAATTGTAAATGTATCTATTTAATCTATGTTGATATTCAGGTATATTTGTTATGGACCTGTATTTAAGCAGATAGTTCACAGATATCATTGAGATAGTCAGGAAAAGAAAATAGTTCAATATAGCACTCCTGTGAGAGCTTCTGAGATATAAAGAGAACAATTCCATTTATCATGTGCCATTGGCCACGAGTGATAGCAGAGCACTTTCAGCACAGTTTTCTGGTAGCTGATAGCCTTTCAAATTTTTTTTTTCTCTTTTTGATTTGATGGGATTTGTAGTTTACTGCAAAATTCTATTAACTTGTTTTCTTTTGCTTGTTTCTATGGTCTGTGTCAAACAGTATTTGGCTTTGTGTGTCCCTGTACACACCAGATTATTTTTTCAGAATATTACATGTACATGTATAATGCTTAACACCTTAACACCTTAACTATGGAAAAAGAAAGAAAGGAGAAAAAAAAAAAAAAAGGAAAAGAAAAAAGAAAAAGAAAAAGAAAAAGAAAAAAGAAAAAAAGAAAAAGAAAAAGAAAAAGAAAAAAAAGAAAAAGAAAAAGAAAAAGAAAAAGAAAAAGAAAAAGAAAAAAAAAGAGGTATATTATCTTCCACTCACTCTTCTATAAACATTACTAATAACAAGACAACTGCCATTTGATATTTAGCTAGAAATAGTGATTATCTTAGGAGTAACAGACAGTACTGAAGTTTTTACATTATAACAAAAAGGCTATTTGACTAACATACAGCACCGGGGAAAAAAAAAGTAACACTCTATATAAAAGAAATGTTAATTATGACATGTAAACACAGCCAAACTACTTTGTACATTCCTATAAATGTAAGACTAAAGCTTGATTGCCAGGAAAGGACATCTTGTGTTCATTTTCCAAATTCTTCATTCAAAAATTCCTCTTCATCCACTTATTTATAAGTAATCCCGGAGATTCCTATTCTGTCTTCATTTTCAACCTGCAAAGTATCTTAGTCTGACAAGAACTGCATCTGTGTTGTGCATGTGCAGCTGTGCCTCAGTCATGATAAACATGATGAGCTCAGTATCTTCCTTAGACCTACACCTGATCCAGAAAGGAAAGGTGTGATTCAGTTTGTTAAACACAAGTGATGAGTGACTAGTCCAATGGGGTGTCTCATCCAGCTTTCAGCTGCTGCTCTGGAAGGTGTCTCTCAAAACTCCTGTGACATGCCTGTAAGCACCTTATTGGGTGTCTAATGACACTTAGACAACTGACTCACAGACTATGGATAATAAACTTAGTTCCAGATGAAGGTACATTTGGAGAGTTACTTGTAAGCTACATCTTCCCTTTTCAAATTATAAAGAACGAGTAATCATATTGAATTATATTCAAGATCAAAGGCACACTATCTCTTGGGAGTCTGCTGAATGGGTTTCTTAACCCAGTTTTCCGAGCAGAAATAGCATATATGTGACACTGTAAGGGAGCAAAAATGCAACAGGTGTTTCAGATGTCAGTAGATGATGCAGGTTGGTGAACATGCACCCAAACTGCAGTTCGGGATTTGATCATGAATCAAGCATTTGAGGTTTTTAACACTAGAGACTTGTTTGAATATTTGTTCTCTCTTGCCATTCCTCCACACACCAGTCCCCTAGACCCCTTACTTGTCAAGTCCAAATAGTGAGATTTAATTTCATTCCAGTCTTTCCTGAAACCTCTCTCCTTATTTCCAGTTTTAATACAGAAATGGATAAGCCATATTAATTGAGAGTGATTGCTAATATTCTTCTGGAAGCAACATCTTGTTTCCCAAATAATTTTAGATTGTACTGAATTCATTATATGTAGTTCATCCAGTCATAGCATGACTTTGTTTCCTCTCACATGGCAGTGCTACTTTGTTAGATTTTTAATTATTATTTTTAAATGTGTGTCTGAATGGTGCCAGAAATTTAATTTACACCATACACTGCCTTTCAGACTAGCTAGGATTAAAAAACTAAAAGACCAAAAATCACACTATCTCATTTTCACATTAAAAATTGTTATAAGTCTTGAAAATGTCATAGCATAGTAATGATTACAGGCCAAATGATAAATGGTAGACATTTTTCCCATCTTCACTCTATAGATTTTAATTGTAAGGCATCCTCTGTTTTGCAGTGAAGAACGGAGACTATACTTCTGCATGATTAT
This sequence comes from Nettapus auritus, assembly GCA_011076525.1. Classification (NCBI taxonomy): domain Eukaryota; kingdom Metazoa; phylum Chordata; class Aves; order Anseriformes; family Anatidae; genus Nettapus; species Nettapus auritus. The sequence continues at coordinate 38,990,429 of CM021765.1, read as the reverse complement.
TTATTAGCAACTGGTCCAAACTGATTTCACATAATCATACCAGACTAAGACTGAAAATACATCCTGTACAATTTGAAATATACACAGACACAAAACATAAACAGCAAATTACAGAATTTCTGTCTAATTACTAGCATAAGAGTTCAAGTACCCTGAATTTTTTTCAAGTGATCTGCCTGTCATGCCATAATATTAATACATTGTATTATCGAGATTTTTTTTTCTACTATGTTAAATCATGACAAAGCACAGAATGCATTGCAGCAAGACAGAGAATGTCAGTTCATTGGGTGCTTCTTGACATGATCCAGCTGTGCGTTAAACAAATGCATGCCTGTTAGGAGCAAGACTTCCAAATCTAGCAGTAACTTTCAATTAAAGCAGCAATTGTTTTGAATTGTCTGTATTTTCTGAATATCAGATATTAACAGAAAGAGAGGTAGAGAGGACACCTGTGTAGCCTTCAGAGTATTTTTTTTCCAATGTTTCAATATAGTCTGCTTGTTCATGAAATATTTATTTGTGCATATTGCAGTATGGCCCTTACCTAAATCATTATTCTTTGGGGGGAAAATATATATTTTCCTTAAGTCACTTCATTTTCTTGCTTTTCTTGTTTCTTTTCAGTAAAAACATAGACGTCACCAGAGGCTACTGTGGAGTGAAAAAATGCAAGAACACAGCTCTTGGTTTCCAGACAGATATTTGGGACAAATAACTATCTTTGTTGCAACTTTCATCATCCTCACTTACGAATTACCTTGTCCAACAACAAGAGAGCCTTGTTTCAGAGCATACAACTTCTAGTTTTAGTTTTACAGCTAAGTGTCGATGATAAGGACTTTCAAAGTGACTGTGACTTTACTCAGCTTTAAAAAACACAAAACATGCAAAGGGAGATGGGCTTCTATCCCTAGCTCAGAACATGGTATTTAAAGAATTCTCTGTCCTTAAGTCCCCTTATTGCAGCATTCAGACACCTAAGCTTTCTGCTAATCCTGGGGAAGTGCCATGCATACTTAGTGAGTATGCTACTCACTAAGACCTCTCAGAGTTTACTTATGCTACTACATCCTAGCTACACAAAAAGGCAAAACAGAAATGACATGTTCTGGCCTTAGCCCACCATGAACCTATATTTTCTATGTCTTCATTGCTCCATTTTCAGGCTTTCATGAAGGTTATAGAACATTTAGGATATGTAACTGAAGCAGAATAAAATGTTCAATATACAACTTCACTTGGAAATATAAGATGAATCTGTTTTGGAGGAAGACTTTTTATTTTTTCAACTTGGTAAGTAATAATAATAATAATTAATAATAATAACAATAATCCTGCTATGTTGTTTCAGAAGAGTTAGTTTATTTCCAAAAAAAGTCCTGGGGAGGGGGAAGGATTTACATGAAAACACTGACAAGTGTGTTCATTTAAACGTACAACAAGATGCAAACACAAAGTTCCAATTAATTTAATGCACAACAGATGCTCTTCCCTACAGTTGTATTTGCAAATCAACAAGAATTTCAAGCTCTGAAAAGAGCCCTGTTTTTAAGCAATGCTTCTGAGGAGCTTTTAACTTTCCTCTTAGACATAAGATTAAAATAAAATAAATAAAATAAAATAAAATAAAATAAAATAAAATAAAATAAAATAAAATAA
>CM021765.1:38970854-38988757 GCA_011076525.1 Nettapus auritus | reverse complement strand
AAAATAAAATAAAATAAAATAAAATAAAATAAAATAAAATAAAATAATCACTCTGGTATGAAAGTTGGTATATATAATGTTTTCAACCTGGGAGCAATTTTTTAGACAAAGTAATATACTTTCATTTTTAAAAATGAAATTGTACAGTCTGTTAACCTATAATCCTAAGTATAGTTATGACATTTTCTCTACATGTATCAAAGGAGTGTTTAATTACACATTGAAAATGTCGAGCTAGTTAGGATAATGCACATTTCTGAATTTTAAAAGACTGGGAAAGGAATTTTAACCAGTCAAGTATTAGACAAAATCAGATGCTTAGCTGATATCCAAGTTAAAAATTAAGCCTGAGATCCAGAAGAGATGTGGTGTGGGTGGTTTTCTGTTTTGTTTTGTTTTTGTTTTTGTTTTCTGGATGCTGTCTTAAGTTCATAACCTGATGAGCTCTGTCTTATTTATGATACAGATGCAGCAGAAGTAATAAGAATACTATAAAAAATACCAGCTGGTTAAAAACAGTTGATGATGAATGAGGTCCTCCAAATTCTTTGCGGTAATCTTGGATTTAAATTCCAAAAGCAATGAATGAGGTGGAATGTTCATACATAATATTAAGTTTTAGTCTATAGTACCTCTATAACTTGGACTACTTATCCTTCCTTTCTCCTACTGTGGGAAAAGAATTTGCAGATGGCTTTGAGCTGTTTCACACGTCCCTGAATTAGAGATAATGAGGAATCAAGCGGCAAAAACAAAAACTTGAACAGGGTTGAGATAAAGAAAATTGACTACAGTGCTAAGGATGAGCTTTGGGCGGTGGACAATTGCTGGCTGGCTCGAGGCGCGTGTCTGAGGGTCTTTAACCAATTGTATGACAGATTTGGGTGCGTGCACAATGAGTGGGGCTATGGTGAAAGTATATGTAGTAGTGAAAAATAGCAATAAAGGCCTTCTGTTCAAAAGCCATCAGAAGTCCGTGTCTTGCATCTCTTTATCCTATTTAGAGCTCCGAGTCTCTAGATGCTCTAACATTTCACTAATAATACTACAAAATCCCAATAGCATTAAAGTATTAATTTTACTAGGAACTCTTGTATCCCAGCACCACTGGGATAAAATGTACCTTCAGTCTTTCTCAAAGGATCAGGAGTTGTGAGATGAGATGCTTTTGAAAAAAAAAAAAAAAATCCAACTGAAGCGCATGCTTTTGAGAATCGATGTATGCTTAATTTCATGCCACTCAGTAGAAATTGTCTGGTATAGTTGAAGAAGAGTAACTCAGAGTACCTCAGAGAAAAGGCCAAGCATGTATTATATAGCAGGAACCATGACTGTGGCACAATTAGAAGGCAGGCTAAATAAAATATTCTTTTCTAATACTGTGGCCAGGCTGCAGAATGCATTGAACTATTCTACTGGGTCCACTGATGGACATGGTGAAAAATCCTAAGAGATTTAAAATTACTTTTCTGAATTAGAAAGCCATCCACTCGAAGTTTTTAGAAGTTGAAAAGTCATTATTGAATGATTCATTAAATTACAGAGGATAAAAAGTAGCAGAGACTCTTAACCACCCACTGGCAATGGCTATCAGAAAGAAATGAGTGCTTTGTTCCTCCCCGATTCCTGATAGAGCTCTCACTGGCCTTGTCAGAAATAAAGGACACATGGGAAGAACTCTTAGCTCCCTGTATTTGTTGGATTCCTTCCTTATTCACAGATAAATTTTAAGTCTGGATTTGTAGTTATGAGCTGCAACAGATAAAATCATTGATATCAGATGAAAGAGCCAGTAAAGTAGAATGATCTGTCTCTGACACTGCCAGACTGCTGAGAAGACTTCATACGCTGACACCCTACCCATGGATGCTTGAGAAAAATAGTTCATTTCAATTGCAAGCATTCTGACAGGACAATTGCTTTGAGGATCCAGGAGAGTAACAAAAGGTCATAACCATAGCTTCTGCTTTTCAAAAATACGGCTTAGTAATCTGCACCATTTCAAAGACATTCTGGAGGGAGCAAATGTTGTGCTAAATCTCATTCAGTTACAGTAGTGACATCCCAAAGAGTCTGCAGGTTTATTTTGCTAGAATTCAAGTTCTTCTGTCTGCAACACCATAAGGCTGTATAATATGCTTGTACATATTATCTTGCAAGCTTGTACTTACACAGTAAAACAGAATATCTATCCTTAGGGCTGAATTCCATGTTTAGAGATGATTTTTTTTTCTGCTTTTGCTCAAAAGATCCTTATTTTAAGTTTAGCTTTACTGAAATCTAAACAGCTGTTTACATGAGAAAGCCTGAGACCTGCCAAGACACCAGTATGTATTCAGCTCTGTACTCTGTGGGTAGTCCTATTCAATTCAGAGAAAATACTCACAGTAAGCACATTTTAAGTACAGATATTTATACCATCATGGAATGAGCAGATCTACTCAGTGTAACTAACAGTGGTAGAGTCTGGCCATGATAAGCCTTGTTTCAAGTGTGTTTTTCTTACCAGACTGAGGTCCTTCTTCCTTTTCATATCCCATGTTATCAGTTTGAGCTGCCCTTTGTTGCATTGTTTTTAATTCTGCCTTATTCCAGATGTTACTTAATTCTATTTCAAATGCTACTAAACCTCCTTTTGTAGACTGAGAGTCATAGTACTTTAAGGAGATTTTTTTTTTTTTTTTCCCCAAAAGAATATTCTGCAGTCTACTCTAGATAAGGTTTTGTAGGGATGAGTTAAAAAGCAATTTCAGTACCTCCATCACATTAGCAGTATTTTGGGTCTATGCTGTGCTAAGAGTTTACTGTCAATACCAGCTGTCACTACAACAAATGTAAGGAAAACAAATTGGAGGAAATGGTTTGCTCCAGATAACCACAGCCACCAAGCTACTGATCATCCTGTTTTCAGCTGATTTATCACCCTGTGAGAAATTTTTCAGTTAGTTTTGTTTATTTGCATTTGCTTTTAAAATGGGTTTAGGGATAATAAGCTTCTTTTAACTAATTCACCTACAGAATTAGAAAATATGTATGAAATGATTGGTGTCATCCTATCCATATCCATTTTGCATATGTCAGAGACTTTTCTAAATATATACAATTCCAACTTTTTCATTACATAAAACTTAGAAAACAAAACTACAATTCAGGCTATTTCTATTTAAACTTCATCTTTCTAATGAAAGCAAGCTCAAAACAAACAAACAAAGTGTTGCATCCACACTCTCTGAACTGTAACAATAACCACATATCTGGTACAGTCATTAACAATTAAAAAAGTGAAAAATTCAAGAGAACTGTCTGTCAACAAAGTCAGAAGGCAACAGACCTTTCAAGCACATGACCTATTTGTAATTTCAAGGATCTTTTATATGTGGAAATATGTGACTTCCTCAGGCTGACTCACTCCACTCTTATTAAAATATCTCCATGTGTTTTTCTGACATTGTTGTGGAGGTTCTGTCCTTGAAAATAATAAGCACAGCTTCATATGTTTTGGAGCATGCTAAGACTTCAAAACTTCCACTCTGTTAGAACAGATTAGGGTCTTTTCTTTTGTCTACTTCTGTACACTTCTATGTATTTACAGTCTCATGAACTTACCAGCAAAAAGGTGAGGTTTATTTTAGATTCCATTATTTCTCTTCAGATGTCCTGTTGACATCATTGGTCTAGTTATAGTCTGGAAAATGCTAGCTGATTAAGTCTGAAATGTTTTGTTTGATAAGATTTAGGCAGATCTAAAGCAGATAACATAGGATAATGCTTGGACTTCTAGCAGGTCTGCCCAACTGGACTGCCAGGATTCCAGCCCCAGGACAAAAGGTGAGGCTTAACTGTCCCACAGCTGGAAAGCTGAAATTCCCATGCAGCTGCTCAGGGAAACAGCTGGCACTAGCACCAGCAGTGGATCTGTTTCACCAAGCTGCTGCAGAGGGGACTCTCCCTTAGCTGGACATTTCCAGCAAATCATGGAACTGATTTTAGAATATTTTTTTCTTCTGGAAACCCTGCAATTAGGGCTAACTTGAGCACTGAGAAACAGTTTCCTGAGCCTATGGCATCACCTGGAAGGGAGCCAATGTTTACTGGAGCTGGAGGAGTTGGAGATGAAATCACTTTGACAGACAGTTTTTCTCTCTTTTAGAGTAATAAGAAATAGTGACATTTGCTCTAATAAAAAGGCAGGAATGTTATCACAGATGTCCTGGGTCTGTGGCTAAAAATCACAGAAGCTGTGGCTTGAGATAAGGATGAACACAACTCCTGGAAATTAAAAAAAAAAAAAAGAAAAAAAAAAAGAAAAAAAGACAATTCCTACAAATATTAAGCAAAAAATCAACTTCTATTCTCCCCACATACTTTCCCCAGCCCCCCACCCCCTGTCTCTGATAGATTATCAATGCTAGGATATGATAACCATGTAATATAAATGTCAGTTTCATCTATCTTTTTCCTTTCTGCTTTATTTGGTTCTGAAGCAGGCTTGCCATGAACTTTAAATGCACATTGTTCATGATGTCCTTTTGCTTTTCTTTATGACATAGTTTTTCTTTTGGACATGAGAATAATGGACATGAGAATAATAATCTGAATGATGTTATATACTGAAAAGCTGTACTAGTTAGTAGATGTCTTCCTACTAAGATGGTTCAGTATTTTTCGAATATTAAATGCTGCAGTGATGTGCTGATAGCATCACCACAAACATGATGCTGTATGATAGCAATGAAAATAGTCTGGAAGAAGAGTAGGGAGAAAAAAATGCCTGAAAATTGCTAACAAAATGAATGAGCAGAATGAATGAGCTGCACTTCTTACTTTCTTGAGGAAGAAACTGATAATGCAGCAGAGCCCCACATAGCCTTTAACTGATCTTTTTGGAACTAAATCAATTAAAAAGACGAGAAAGGAATATCATAACCATTTAGAGGAACATTTGAAGGGAGAAAATTAGATTTACTTGGCATAGAGTTCCCTTGTAAATGTACTATAGAGAGAACAAAGGACCTCAAGGGGACTGAAAGCCTGCAGAAATGTTCCACCTCTGGCTTTTAAAGATGGGATTTTCAGACAGAAGCAGAAACACATTTTAAATAAATGAGCTCTGGTTTTGATGTTACTCATTAATGATGAAACAAAGAAATTAGGAGTAAAGGGTACATTTCAATTTTCAGACAAAAGGTCTTAGAACAGAAATTGCTGTAGATTCAATTGAGAAAATTCTTGGAAAGATTTTCAAAAGAATCAGAAATACAAACTGTTATCATAAATCATAAAGATGAATATAGGATGACATCAGAATCTGAATGCACAGAGTCAGACATTGCAATATCTGCTTAAGAAAAGACTGGTGGAAATGATGCTCATACAATGAGATGAGTAAACATTCAATTATTTGTTGTTAGGTTTCTTTAAGGACAGATCAGACAAGAATGTCATAATATAATTGATCCTTTCTTGGAGTAGTTAAATGTATGATTTTCAGATAGTTACATCATTTGCATCTACTTTTCACCTTGGGCCTTAAGAACAGAATAATAATAATAATAATAAAAAAAAAAACTTAGAAGGAAGAATTTTAAACTCTTTAAGCTCTCCTGGAAAGAGTCCAGTGGAGGGCCACAAAGATGATACAGGGCCTGGAGCATCTTCCCTATGAGGAAAGGCTGAGAGACCTAGGTCTGTTCAGCCTGGAGAAAAGACTGAGAGAGGATCTCATCAATGTTTATAAATACCTGAGGTGTGGGAGACAGAGGGATTTAGCCAACCTCTTTTCAGTGGTTTGTGGGGACAGGACAAGGGGTAATGGCCACAAGATGGAGCACAGAAAGTTCCGCACCAACATGAGAAAGAACTTCTTCATGGTGAGGGTGATGGAGCACTGGAACAGGCTGCCCAGGGAGGTTGTGGAGTCTCCTTCTCTGGAGATATTCAAGGCCCATCTGGACACCTACCTGGGCAGCCTGCCCTAAGGAACCTGCTTTGTCAGGGGGGTTGGACTGGATGATCTCTCGAGGTCACTTCCAACCCCTAAAATTCTGTCATTCTATGAAACTAAAATTATCATTTGGATGTAAATGTAACCACTAGAATTGCATTGTAGCTTGAGTATAAGAACTAATTGAACAACACCTTCAGATTATAATTTAAATTTAATTTTGAATTTTAAATCCTTTAAATTTAATTTTGAACTGGCCATAAATAATTAATTTTAATCCAATGGAAAGGCTTAGAACAGCCCAATAATCTATCTATTGTCATCCGTATTCATGTTTTCTCATTATTTATGTTTTCTTGTTGGAAGATTACCTTTCATTTTGGGTAACTTCAAAGGGGTTAACCTTTTCTGATTGGGGTTGTCAGTGAGGGACTTCTATCCAATGAACTACTAACCAATCAATGACAAAAACATTAACAACAAGAAAAAGAGGAGGAAAAAAAAAAAAAAAAAAAAGGAAAAAAAAAGCAGCAAATAATAAATCTGGAGGAATCTTACTGTAGAGTATAGGAGAGCAACAAGATATATAAGAATTGAGCTTACCAGATGTTAGGTATCTGCTGTTTAACCTGATTTAGCCACTCCCTCAATGGACAGAGATGTCTATAACAAGTGCTTCTTTATCTCTGCCTCTCTGTTTTGTTTCATTTCTGACAGCAGGAGCTCAGGAAAGTAACTTACATTTGATAAAATTAAATGAATTTAAAAGTTTAATCCTGAAAGTATATCTCACTAGCCACTAATTCATAAGTTCTTCTCCACAGTCCAATATATATATCATATATATATATCATATATATATATATCATAGAAAAATATGTAAGTCCAAATATCATTTTTAAAAGCAAACTATTTTAGCATTACAATGTAATTTTGGGGATTTCATTTCTCTGTTGGAGAAATAAGTAATTGAAATTTCATACTTTTAGTATTTCTTTTCAAGAATTTAAATTAGAGAAATTCCCTTGTGTCTGCTTTTCATTTTATTTTTTTTTTTATTTTTTTAATTTTTTCCAGCTTGTAATTTAACTTTTAAGGCTTTATTTTGCAATTCACTTCTTTCATTTGTTGTATTACTGCTTTAGGATTATTTTCATTTTAAATTGGTTTGAATGCACTTCATGTTAAAAGAGCATATTTTCATGTTAATAAACACTATTTCAAGTGGGTTTTTATCTTATGCATTTCTTTTGCCTTCAGTGTAATACTGAGCGATGTCACCCAGTGAATTTAGGGCACTTGGAAGGATGTCAAAAGCTTGAAAGTGCATCCTGAGTATCTTAGAAGTTAGATGTGTTCAGCTTTCACTTCATAATATCAACATTTACAGTATCTCTGTACAGGACCAACAAATGTCCTGCATCAACCTTTTAGAAAAAGGGAAGTGCTAAAATTTGACAAATGCATCATCAATTTTTGTAGGCACCCAAATATAGGCCATATCTATTTCTATGGAAATGGGTGAGTTATGATGATTCGTCTTCCTCCTCAATAAACAATTGAAGTTATTCTGTGAGAGGTTTTCAGAAACGATTTCTTCCACAACTTCAACTTCCATACTTAAGGTACTTATTCTTGGATAGATATTACAGTTGGTTGGAATTTCCTTCTTTTCTCATAAACTGCGAAAAAAAGGTCATCTCAGTACAGAATGCAAAACAGGTGAGGAGGTGGGAACTACAACATCAAATAATATATAGAACAGGGAAACATTCCTGGTGGGCACTGCCTTCAAGTTCCACCATCCCTATAGATTCATAGTTAACTGTTGTCAAAGATGCGGCCTGTGGCATTGCTTTTATATTTTGTCAGCCCTGAGTAAATTACCGACTGCTTAAGCTAAACACATTTGTCTATGTAATTCAAAGTGAGCATGATCTTCTAGTTTTTGAAGCTGCAAGCTCCAAAACCTTTGAAAATATTTACAATAATTCTGTGTCACATGGTTCCTGTTGTCTTAATCTCCACCCTAGAAAAATCTCTGGTGACTGACGAAATTAAAATGACTGTTATGAATTATCTGTCAGTTATTAAATCCTTCTGTTTTTTCCCACTGCTTAAGAAACCACAGACTTTTGTTAGGATATGTAGAAGGAGAGTGTCTGCTCCTTTAAGTGTATCTGGTCAAGGCTCTTTTCCAGCGCAACAAGGGATAATAAGAATGGGAAGCAGTGATGGGAACCATGTCTGGCCAGTCACACTAATTGATGAGGACATGTGAGAATGTGTGAATTTTTATTTATTCCATTAGACCTATCTGGTTGAGGACATGTGAGAATGTGTGAATTTTTATTTATTCCATTAGACTTATCTGGTTGAGGACTTCTAGTTTGGGAGATGACCAGAAAAACTTGGTTGAACTAATCAATAAGAAAAGAGACAGCATTTGTGAAAGTTGATTCAAGTAGGGTTGTGTGATTGAGAGTTTCTGGATTGGGATGATAAGAACTAAAAAAAAAATAATAATAATAAAGGGGGGTGGGGCAATAAGCAAAATGCTGGAACAGACTTGGCAAAGTAAAATAGAGTTGATGACAAGGAACACCGTGCATCCACCACTCCGAGATCAACCTGGACCTTGCAGTTGGTAAGACTGTGAATAAAACTGAGGTTGTGCAGGGGGAGGCGGAGAGGGAGGAACAAAGTGATGAGAAGATTGGGGGAAAGGGTAAAAAAGAGCCAGTCACGTGTAAAATGGGGCTGGTCAGTACACTTGTCAAGCCAAGCCCTGTACTTGATCACAGCAGTCTTTCCTATCTTGATATATTTTCTCATTACATCTTTTCTTAATGCTCTCTGCATTTTCACAATTTCTTCTGTGAGTAGGACTCACAGAAGAGTGAAGGACTACTACATGCCAAACCCTGGCGAGATGTGTGTGTGTGAGTGAACCTCAATGCCTGCTACTGGTGCCTGTTCCCCTGGCCTGTGGTGCCTGCTACTGGAGCAAGTGGGGACCTAGCATCAACTACTGGGGTCTTCTACACCCAGCCACTGGGGCAGGAGCAGTATGTGATCCTAAACCAGTTATGACGGGGTGGGGGAATGGCATGAGGAAAGTGAGGGTAGGCATTGCACCAGTTACTGGAGCAGGGACATGGGTTGCAGCCTACGTACCTGGTGCCAGCTACTGGCGTGGGCTGAGTGTCTGTATCTTCCCCAACTCGGTGTGTATGAGGTGTGCGTGTGTATTCACTAGCAGACGTTAAACTGGACTAGCCAGCAAGCAGCAGGGGTCTCAGGTTGGGGACAGGGTACCAGAAGGACAGGGAATGTACCCAGCCTCGGCATTGTCCCCAGGTCTCCAGGCGCTGGGCCGGGCCCCAGGCATTCAGGCAGGAGCAGTCCTAGGCCTGAGTGACTGGAGGGGGCATCCCTGCCCTTTACTGCAATTAACAGCTTTAGCTAGGGAACCCTGAATGTTAAACAAAGAAGCTCATAACCACTCAGTCTTACAAAACCATGCTGATCAAGTTTATACCTGCAGGCCATAACAGCTAGAAGTCCTGCCATGGGACCTCTGTTGGTTAAAAGCTACTGACAGAGCTTGTAAAAAGCCTCGAAGCCTGCATCATGTGACTTCTGGAGAGAAGTCAAATGATTAATTGGCCAGGGCTGATGGGGTAAATCAGCATAGCACCATTGATTTTGACAGACCTTTGTCAATTTACAGCACCCAAGGATCTGACTCAAGTCTAATGCTCCTTTTTTAGAGAAAAATTGACTCCAAGAAGAAAATATAAATCTTGGCAAACTAAGTTTGCAATTCACTGAATTTTCACATTAGCAAATTATATAGCATCTAAAATGTTACTATTTAAAAGTCAGAGGTAATATTCCTGAACTGTCCATATCCTTTTCTCATATAGTATACAAACATATTCAATTTACAGATCAGACACCTGCAGACATAGCAGCAGTCTACACTTTCTGCTTTTTTTCCTGTGACAAACTGTCATTAGGAAATCTTACATGATAGAAACTCAGAAAATGCCAATCAGAACAGAATATAGGTGACAGATTCAAAATTACACTGGCACTACTTGCTCAATGCTAAATGAGTACACTTCACTCTTATTGTCCAAATACAAGTTGCAAAACCACTTTTCCGTTTATATCAATTATCATGAAGTGATTTCCCTCCCCCTTCCTTCTTCCTAGGAAATAGACTTGGTGCTATGTTTTGTTTACCATCCTGATGCAGCTGTGACTTGCAATGAAATCTTAAATAAAATAGATTCTTTAACCCCAGTATTTTTTATTGAATTTCACCAAAACAAACTGGGAGGGAAGCAGGTTCTTCTCCCAAAGAGGTTACTTGGGTTAGGAAAGGAATTGCACACTTAGGAGAGCAGTTCCTTATGGATCAATACAGCATGGGTGTTAATATATATGTATAAATATATAAAATAATAAAAAAATATATTTATGGAAGTTAAGGATTGATTAGTCTTTATGGAAGTTAAGTCTCCAAATTTGGAAACACAAATATAATAAAGCACACACGGAATAAGTATCATGGCAGTCTTTTTTCCTGTTGTGTTTTAGGATTTTTCTAGAAATCTCTTGATTAAAGAAGGTGAGCAACAAACTCAACAGTATTCTCTATTAAAAAAAAAAAAAAAATGGTTTTGAGATTACAGTGTCTGTATTCAGACTTGTGTTGCCTGTAACAATAGTTTCTTGGATTATCAACAACAGCAAGTCATGAAGAGTAGTGCTTGGGGAACCTCTACCTTTCTTTTCCCTCTAATAATTAATTTACTGAAATTTATTATTTTGTGTGTTTTATTACTTTGTATCAAATCCATTTATACGGTTGTATGGGTTTATATCTTTTGAAAGCAACAACTCCTTAACATATTGACTTCCTGCATTGTCTTCATACCATATTTGTGAAGTCAAACAAAATATATTTTCATCTTACTCCTTCTTTTCTCAGACAACAGTTCCTGCAATGTTACCTTTAAAAAAAAAAAAAAAATCAAAATGCTTGACTTCTGTATCATAAAAGTGATGACATACTACATCTGTAAAGTTACAGTATCCTCAGGCTTTCTATTGGAATGAGATGTGAAAAAGTAATAATACTGATAGATAATTCGGCATTTCAGGTTCAATCTTGTATCTGTGATTATTTCACTTTTTTTGTTTGTTTGTTTGTTTTGTTTCCCAATCCTCATCATTCTAAAATGTCAAAGCAGTCACACCTATTCCCTGGAAACTTTCTCCCAGAAACACCTGCCAGGATATACATAGCACAAGGCAGCTTGGATAAAGCTCTACGCTGCAGTCAACAAAGAATCAGAGAAGGAAAACTTCATGGGATATTTCACCTGTAATTTTTGATTTGGGACATTTTGGGGGAAGATAATAAATAAAAGAAAGGATTATTTTTTGATTTGCTTCTTGTCTATTGTCATTGAAGGGCTGAGCTGCCTTTCATATTACTGTCTTTCCACTGTTCTAATAATATTCATTGTCAAAAAGATGTATATTGCATTATATATTATGGAAGGAACTAGCATGTTTTATAATATGATTGACTTTGGCTGGCCGTATTGAGTCTGTATTGAAGTTACACACAGAAAAGTCCTATTGTTAAATCTGCTATTGCTCATACTCCTCTGCCCCAATGTCCCTTTTTGTGGTAATCCTTTCTGTATATAAAGATCTAGAATAGCCTATCTCAACCATTCTTACAGGTCATTGTTCCCCTCTCCTCTACTTGAAACTCTTTAGATCATCCTGCCAACTCACTATATCAAGTTATCTTGGGGAATCAAATCAGTTCCTCCGTTCTTTCCTGATATTTAGCTCATCTAGCTTTTCTTCTCAAAATCACTTCTGTATGCCAAGTTCTGTCTGCTTAATATGACACTGGAATTTAGCACTTAGGCAAATATAATTCCTGCTTTTTGAACACAAATCTTGTATTCTTTGCATGATCAAAGCAGAGATATAATGTGGATTCTGAGTGTGCAGAGAATACAAAATCCTGTCCTTAGATGGTATTTTCAATATTTCTTTCTCTTTTTGACATGAAGAATTCTTGGACAAATCCTAGAGGCCTGATTTTGCTCCCACTTACACCGTTGTGATTTGCAGTGAGAATGAACGACATGGAGCATGGCCCTATTTACTCCTTCACTTTGCAATAGGATTTCATATCTTCGCACACCACCACACCTGCACACACAACTCTTCTTAGACTAGTCTCAGACTGCTTATTTTGAGTATCTAGCTTGCAGAGCATAAACTACAAGCCAAAATTCTGTTTAAGAATTGTAGCTTTTGAATCTGGTTTAAATATCCAGAAGTATGATTACCATAAATTTTTGTATATATGTGTGCACTCTGTGATGCTAATAGTACTTTAATAAAATCTACACTTAAGAAAAAATATCTTATTTTATATCTGCCTTATACTTTTCTATGTATTTCATATATAGAATAAAGCATATAGTAACCTTTAAGTATATAACATTCCTATCTGTATGAAAAGATAAAATACATTTTCAATATGGAATAAATTTTCACATCTGTGTTGTAAACTCCTGCAAAATGAAGACTATCACAAAAATGCTGACACAACTTAAACATAGCAGTATTAGTAAGGTATAGAAAATAGTTGAGTGTTCCAGAAGTTTAATCTGTCTTGTCTCCATGCACCAGAGATAAAAGTGCATTGCATAGAACAATAACTGTATCAAACAGGTGTTTGTTTTTTGTTTGTTTGTTTTTGGTGTTTATTATTATTATTATTATTATTATTTACATTTTCTCTTAATTATTTTCTATAGGCTGATGAAATAATGGTCATGAAGCATTTTGATGATGGCATATTGAAAATATTTTCCCCTAATTGTTTGTTGTTCTTTCCATTAAATCCGTTTATTTATTTAGCAGTATCAGGAAAAAAGTAATGAAAATTAAAAAAAAATGCTCATTTATCATGCTTCCAAGAAAGTTAATGGGATATTTTCTGTAAATATTTCAGGATGGCTCTCTATACATCTTAGTTTTATTATTTCAGAGCAGGCAGCATTATTTATACTCATCTGAGCAGAGTTCCTGTTACAGCTGCATAAACAAAATTATCCTTTGATCTCTACAAGCAGAAAAAACATCAAAGTTTATGTCATCTCTTTTAATTTACGGTTTGAAGTTTTACATTAGGGTTAGCGCTTTTTTGACTTGCTTTTCCACTAGGAATGGACATCACCTGTCCACTGTAATCATATGAAATTGTAAGAAGTTGCAAGCAGAAATACATTGCAGAAGGATTTGACGTGTTTTCTGGTGGTACTTTTGAAATGTACTACAAGCAGAGTGATCTGCTTTTTCCCAGAACTTGTTTCTTGGAGCAGAACTGAAATGAAACAGCCTTCCCAGCTGTGTCATGGAACAGGATAATGGTCTTCTATGTGCTCTCTGCCCTCCTTTTTCTATCTGGTATAGTTAGTCTTCAAACACCTTTAGGGCAGAGAATGGCACTGCCTGCCCCTAGAGGAAAAGCAGGAGACCTAGCTATGTTTGACAGAGTATAAATAAGTGCTTAGTCAAACACGGATAATGACCAACACAGAGCAAAAATAAATAACACTCATAAATATGTGAGTATTGCACAGCTATGACACATCAAAGCTGATATCTGATTATTGTTTTTTGAATATATACAGAGCTTATAACAGCCTTAACTTTCACAATTTTCTTGTTCATTTCATAGAGTTGTAATGCTACCAAGAAAAGTCAATATCAAAAGCCAAGAATTCAAAGGGGGACAATGTTCAACATTAGTATTTCAATGCACAAACATGCTTTTTTTTTTTTTACAGAAAAATCAGGCAACTAACAGCTGTAAATCTACTTCATACCAAATGTATGTATCTATCTAAAAATAATCCATCTTGGGGCAAACTGAATTTCTTACTGTGTCAACTAGAAGGATGTTTCAATTGCCAAAAAATAGGTCCTTAGTGCCATGTTAGATTACTTAGGATTTCACCAAGATTCTGCCTGCCATTCCAGATTTCTTGAGGATATATGTTCTCCTTGCCAGGCCCTTTGGACATCTCCAAGTCCAAATCTAAGTCCTTTTCTTCAGGAAATTTGACTTTACAGACCTTACAGTATCTCACAGAGGAATTATAAGTATGTACTCCACACTGGCAGTTTCACTTTGTCTGTTAGGACCTGTAGTAGAGTCTTTAGCAAGGTTTTAGTGAGAGCATACTGAAGAAAGGAAAAAACCTGCTGCACAACAGCAACTGGGAGAGAGCTGAAAGAAAATGTATAGAGAAGCAGCCCTGCAGACACTCAGGTCAGTGAAGAAGGAGGGCAGGAGGTGTTCCAGGTGCCAGAGCAGCAGTTCCCCTGTGGCCGGTGGATAGTCCCTGGTGGAGCAGGCTGTACCCCTGCAGCCCATGGGTCGCACAGCGGTGCAGATCTCCATGCTGCAGCCTGTGGGGGAGCCCCCCAGTGTGGAGCAGCACAAGACTGACTATGAAGGAGCAGCAAAGTGTTATAGACTGACTGAAACCCCCATTCCTTGTTCCCCAGGCACTGGTCAGGGGAAGGGATGTAGAGGAAGGTGGATGAGGGGGTAGGTGTTTTTCGTTTGCTTTTGGTTCTCACTGCTCTAGTCTGTTAGTAATAATAGGTAATAAATTGCATTAATCTCCCTATGCTGCATCTGTTTTGCCTGTGGTGGTAATTGGTGAATGATATTCCTATCCTTATCTTAACCCATCCTATCCTTATCTTAACCCATGAGCCTTTTTTTTCATTGTATTTTCTCCTCCAGTTCCCTGGAGGAGGGAAAGTGAGGAAGTCTTGTATTGAAGCTTAGCTGCCTATCAGTGTAAAACCATAGACCATAGAACCTTTGCTTCAATTTATAAAATCCCTGAAGGAACGGGATTTTTTCTTATTCTACATATCCACCAACCTATCTCTTCTTTTCAATTGTTGAATTTAAGGGCATGCATGATTTTCAGGGATGAAGTCAAAGATAACTGATATATGTAATTGAAGTCAGAAGAAAGAAATAGCATGTTTTTGTGTAACAACAGTTTCTTTGCACTTTCATGCTTGCACTTTCATGCTTTCAGGGAGGTGCACTGTGCTGTTTACCTTAACAGGAACTGTATTCAAAAGATCATTTCAGTAAGTTGTAAAAACCTAAGTTGTAAACTGTAAGTTGTTTAATAAGCTAATTTCAGTTCTTAAACAGGCAAAATTCTTTTTAGAAGTTAGTGGAATTTTGCACCTCACATTGAGCAAGTTCCTTAAAATGATATAGCACATCGTAAAATAATAATAATAATAATATATAGAAATAAAACTAAATCTCATCCAGACATCAAGTGGTAGGCATTTCACATGGTATACAGAATTATTCCACACTGTGCTTATTTTCTTATGAAATTCTTATCTTAGCAAAGTCTTAGTGATGATAGTTTTCCATCTCTCAGACTGAACAACAGAAATATGTACCATTACATCATGAAGTGGGAAAAAAAAAGAAAAAAAAGAAAAAAAGAAAAAAAGAAAAAAGAAAAAAAGAAAAAAAAGAAAAAAAAAAAGAAAAAAGCAAGAAAAAAAAAAAAAGCTTCTATACTTTTTAAAATAATAATTATTTTCCTTCTCAATTTTCATTAAACTAAAGAAAAGAAAAATAAGTACATAGAGATTAAATTAATAATTTTACACAATTACAGCTTGAAATGATGAAAGTCTAGTTTCATTGCTGATGTGCTCCTTAACAGAATTTACTGACTTCTATTAATTAAATACATCATTTTCTGCAATCGATGGTAAAGGTGAATTCTCACATATTTGCATAAGGAAATCTGGAGCTTCTTTGTCTTACAGTGAGAAAATATATACAGAAGAAAATCTCAGTGTTTGAAGAAGAGTTTATCTGTACTTCACTATATTGAAGGATTTTGCAAAATGTCTTCACATTAAAATAAGTCCCAAAATCAAAATGCTTATAAGATGATATAAGGTATTGTAGGGTGTTTAAACTAAGCAGTGAAAGAAATTTCAAAACATCAAAGCAAGGAGCTTTTGTAATGTGCTGCTGTTTTATTTCCTTTGTTGTCTTTGTATGAATATTTTAATTTAATACTTACTATACATGATCAAAGTTTCAGATAGTCCAAAAAGACATCATAAATGTTCATTTTATAACTAGACTTTATAAAAAATATTATTATAACCAGATCTTCTATTTGAACTGGTATTTAAATGCAACCGTATCAGAGCGCAGTTCCCTTGCAAATTAATTTTCACTAGACCTGCTGGTAACTGCTTTTTTAAAACTGTTAGGGATGGATGATCCAGGCACAAACTCTAATATAGAAATATGGAGAAAATATATACAAACATTTTGAGAGATAAATGAGTCTTTGTTTCAGAGCGAATATTGTATTCAAGATTTATGGATAAAATAGGCTATGAAAGCAGAGGTGCATGCCTTCACTCTATCAAGAATTTTATCATCATCAATAATTAGTATTTCTGCTGAATAACTTTCCAGGTCCAGAACAGGCTGGTATTTTGTTTTCCACATAAACCTGTACTCCTCAAGGCAAATATTTTCTCAGTGACTTTCCAACATATAAGATAGTTTAAAAACAAATCAAGACAGAAAGAAAATAGAACACATATCCAGCTCCCAGCAATAACCTGGTAGCTCAGCCCTAGACTGCTAGGAGAACAGATCTCTATTTTCAATACTAAGTAATGATTTTGTGTTAACTTTTCAAGTAACAGACTCTGTTGTGAACATCACAGCAGTGAATATTCAATGATTCAGCAACCCGTACGCCACTCAGAATGAATCATCATGTTTCCCAATACTGCTTCATTGTCAATGGTATTTATATTAATGGTTCCCTCAAATCTGGGACATAGCTGTGTACATACATTTTATGCAAGCTTACCTGAACCAGCTAAAGCCGTTATGTAGTACTATGCCTGTTTCCTAATCTGTAGGAAGCACTTCTGGGACATAAGCACTGGAAGAAAATAAAACTGGAATTAATATATCTCAACATTAGGTACCTAAGTTAGTCAGAAGAGTGGACTTCCCTCCTAATGTTTTTTCTAGAGCAGCAGTAGCACCATGTTGTCTCTGTTTTGATAGCAATATTATAGGAAACGTAGGAAGACCAGACATATAATTTAGCAAATTAAGAGGGATGCTTTAAATTCTGGTGAACTGGAATCACACTATTCCCGTCTGACTTTTTTCTGGTCTCTGCACCTTTTACAAGGCTTCCCCCAGGGATTATACCTCTAGTCAAATGAGCTTTCATACAAGTGTAGGATTTTGAACTTATATTATGTGTCAGTTTCTCATGCCTCATGAAAGCTATTGAAACATTTTCAGATTTTAAAGACAACATTTTCAGCCATTCAAAAACATGGCCATGCATTTCTGGCAGCTTGCAGTAGTGAAAAGAAATAGCCTTATCAGGGAATGTATAGTGATATAACCATTTAAACTGTGTTAGGAAAAGTACCGCAAACTTTGATTTGAATCACAAATTGTTATAGTTCTTGTGAGGTCCACAACATACGTATTTTGTAGGTAGGAAGTAAAACCTAATTGCAAATTATTTTCTTGTTTCTTAGGCATTCATATTTTCCCTGCTCTCTTTGAATGAAAGGGAGATATTTCTCATTTTCATTCTCACTTAAAAACAAACAAACAAAAAAGTAGAGACTAAGGCTATAATCAATTTTTCTGCTTTATTGCAGAGATTTCCTAAATGTTAAACTATAAGCACTGTCTCATTATATCTTTCTCTTGTTAAATATAGTGGTTCATGGAAGAAGAAGAAGAAGAAGAAGAAGAAGAAGAAGAAGAAGAAGAAGAAGAAGAAGA
>CM021765.1:38945496-38970844 GCA_011076525.1 Nettapus auritus | reverse complement strand
GAAGAAGAAGAAGAAGAAGAAGAAGAAGAAGAAGAAGAAGAAGAAGAGAGAATTAAATAAATTCAATTAAAATAAAGAAACCCAGAGTATGGACAGGTGAGAAACCTGTTGTATAGTCCACATCAAACTGAAAAAATCTAAGGGAAGTCTCTTATTCACTTGACTCTTATTGATCAGAAATTGCATATTGATTTGAGAAACTATCTCAGTGAGAGCTTTGTCAAGCCAGCTGTTTTCCTAAAAATAGTTTCAAATTTTTATGGGTAATTCTGGTGATAAACCGTAGTAAATATGTTTATAGCATAAAGTCAAAAGCCCCAAGCCAGTTGGTTCCGATATGGGTTTGTAGCTGAATATTCCTCTTCTCTGCTAGGCTGAAAGCCTAGCAAGAAATTCAAATCTTTTTGTAAAGTCATAATGATCTTGACCACTGATTTGCATTACATAGAAAAGAACACACACACACACACAAAAAACCTTATACATGATTCCTAAGTGCTCTGTACTGAACAGGAAAGATAATAAAAACTTCTCTACAAGTACTTAAAATAAACAAAAATATTAGTGTGATGATTCCCTTCTTTTTTAAAAAGTTAAGTACATCAATTACTATATTTGTAGTCAGTCAAGATTAGGGCATCTACACATTTTCATATTTTTTACATTTACACATTTTTATATACATCTACACATTTTTATATATTTACACATCTACACATTACATCTACACATTTTTATATATTTTTCATCTGTGCCTTTCATAGTATTTTATAAAAGAAATAAAGAGCCCATTCTCTCTATTAGGCATGGCATCACATTAGAAGTCAATTTTAAATTAGTTATCTCCCACTACCTTGAGGTCCGTTTCAGTATTGCGAATTTTTTTGACTTCTTGTTTCTGAACAGGAAAGTTAGTTCACTTATGGAATTCAGGAATAAATTAGAAGTAAAAATATGCGCAGAAATTTGTTGTTCAAAATCTTACGTTTAATATTTATCAGAAAAACATCACAGTGGAAAAATGTCGTTTAAGTTGTATTTCTCTATGCTGATTCTCTCATATACAGCTGACCCTTAAATTTTCTCTTTCCCTGGAGGAAATCAATGACTTTCTTTTAACATCATACTTTTACAAATTCGTGTTGTGTTGCAAGAAATCCCACAAAAGACAGAAACTTACATAACCATAGAGCATTGTCATATCACGGCCTGTAGATACAAACATGTCCATGTAGGTGTCATCTACATGTAAGACGTGCTTTACATGTAAGGTTTGTTCTTCATGCAAACTGTGCTGGGCCATGGGGCAGCTGCGCCAGCAGTGGGAATGATCAGGAATCCAGGTGACCATTCTTTACTGGAAGTAAAAGTAAGGAAAGTATGTTATCAATGATGATGCTAGAGCTGCTGTTATCAAGGAGGATACCTGGCAGCATTGCAAGATCTCCACTCTTATTACTGTGGAGAATGGTGGTACACTAGAAATTCTACATTCGGGAAAACAAAGGCACACAAAAGTGCTGGATGCTGCTGTTGTAGTTCTATGATTCTGAAGAGTTTGGAATTCTAAAGCCTATGGATATAACTGTTTCTAATAATAATTATAATTAGATATAATTATAATATTATTAGATTATAATCTAATAGTAGATTGCACTAGACAGCAATAAATGAATTATTCCTTACATAATCAGTTCTAGTATTTTGTTTTTATTCCTAAAATTGTGTAGTAGGTTCTCTCTTGGGTGCTGCTGCACTTCCAGAAAGAGATAGACCTTCCACTCCATCATAGTATCCCAGTGATACAAAAGTAAAGAAATATTTTCTCAGAGGATGTGAGCTATGTGAAAGTGGATTGATTACAATACTGTGCTAACAACAGCATGTGTAGGGACAACACTTCAGAAATAAGTTACTTATTTAAGAGAAACTCATAGAAATTTCTCCTAAAATTAGCAAATAAAAAATAGCATAAATCACATAGAATATTTTTCTTATTTATTTCCATCTGTTTTACTGTAGTGAAATATTTTAGAGGTGGAAAAAGATAATAAAGAAGTATGCAATACAATAGGCTCTTTTACATTAAAACAAACAAACAAACAAACTAACAAACAAACAAACAAAACTACACAAACAGTTGTGTTTTAATTCCAAAGGGGGTTTCCATCGCTTTCTGGTTAGTAGCTAGCCCTTTCTGGTATTTTTGCTACATAGCTAAAATTTACAGTAATGTAGGAATACTGGAAAAGGATTACAAAGTAATAGAGCATTTTATCTGAAGGGATAAGTGAATTATCATAAAATACCTGTTTATTCTATATCTACACCTCTTATTCACATACTGTCCATGTTTAAAGACAGTTTTTAAAGACAAAAGGAATTGCTGTTATATATCAGTTCCTAAAGTTGTAGCATGGTTATACAACAGTTATATAAGCAAATTTGGCAACAATTTTTCACTCATGTTCTGTCTTGAACACAAAGGTGAACTCATTCAATATTGTCTGCAGAATGGATGCCTATGATTATATTCATTAAAGTAATCTGATTTCTCTCTAGCTGAGAAACGAACATCACCTCATGCACAAATCGGTAAGTTCAGGCATACTGATGTTCTGTGACTTTCTCTGACAAACGATTGCCTAGGCAGAAAACTGTAGATGCAGGTTCATGAGACATCCTTCAGACTTTGAGAAGGAAAAACATTGGTTTGGAAATGGTTCCTTCTCATTTTTGTATGAATGCTATGATTTTTATTATTATTTTTTTTCCTCCTGAGACCTTTCCAGGAGTTCCTGTGTCCCCTTTGAAACCTATCCCTTCAGTACTTACCAGTTAGGATCTGACCTAAGCTTCTTAAAATGTCCTAATACTTTCATATGGTTGAGTAGTAGGAAACTTTATGTCTAAGCTTCTAAAGATGCCTCAGCAAAATATGAGAATAAGTCTAACCAAAATCAATAATATCTTAATAGCAATGACAAGAAAGAATGGGACAAACGCGTCCCTCGTGCAGGCTCATTCACACTGCAGAAATCAGAAAAAATCTTCGATATTTCTGACACACTTTATATAAACACTTTCAATTCCAGTCACGTGTTTCTCGGTGGACAAGAGTTTATCTGTTTCTTTGTAATAGAGAATTACATCCTGAGAGTCCCAAACATGAAAAAGATGTAACATGAAAAAGTGTAACAGCCAGAAAACCATGTGACACCCTGACACTAATTTCTGACTTCTTATTCTCTCAAGCATTTACAAATACTTAAGGTCTATCATCCTTTTCTACATACCACAAACATAATCTTTGGTACTTTCTGTCTTAGGATGGGGTACATGATATTATGGGCATTATATATGGATATTAATATGATCTAGGGTAAAATTCTGATATGTCTTCCTAACTGCTTTGTTGTGGTATGAATGCTTTACTCAGAAATACTTCCTGCCTGCATCCATAAATGATTTGCAGAGATCACATTGTATCTGTGGATGAATCAGATACATAATACCTTATGAGAAAATATGCCTCACATCACTAATATAGCAGACATATTCACAGTAAGCAGTTAATGAAAATTCATTCTATTATCCTCGTACTGTCCATTGGCAAGCTTAGGTTTATTTTAAAAAATGATGTTTTTCATAAGAAAAACATCATTGTATATGCACAGATAGCATTTAGTCCACAGATTATAGCTGAAAAGCTTGCTGAAATGATTCATTGTCAAAAAATCAAGCAGTTTCTAAATTTCATTGAACAAATAACTCAGACTGCGATGCCTAACAAGAATGTGGATGGCTCCTGAGTCTGGAGAAAACACAACTACTTGAAGTCACTCTTTACCTCTTTTTCTCTGCTGATTCTAGCACAGCTGAGCTGCCATTCAGGGGCTGGTTCCTAATTTAGATTTTCGCACACAGTGGTAATTACACTGATAAAAGGAGTACCAATTGCTGTCTAGCACTATCATTTATAGTTCATTTGGACCTATTAGTTCCTGTGGTACACTGGGGATAAAGTCGAGTCACACTACATCAGCCACTGAAGATTGCCTGTGGTTTCATAGGGAGCAGGGAGAGCCTAATTACTTCTGCTCCTCCTTTGGGAGTGTAGCAAGTCCAAAAGGTCTCACCAGCTGCAGCTGCTTTTTGCAACAATGGGATAATAATGCGATGCGGTGGAACACACAGAACGGTGAGAAAGAAAGTGCTTCTGTACTTACTGCCTCCAGAGAAAGTAATCTCTATTTAAACATTTGCCACATTACTATGTAAATATTAGCTACTACCAACAGTATTGTGACATACACTCAAAATATTAGGAATGGCTGCTGCTGTGCATGTAGAAATGGTATTTTAAATTATTCTAATGTGCACATTATATTGTCTTGTTGGGAGATTTCAGGTAAAATTCAGTAAGTCTGAATAAGGATATGATCCCAAAACTGAAACTGGAGTTGCTACTCTCCCCACAGACAGCTTGAAAAACTGCAGATTGTGAGGAATAGCCAATCTTAAAGTGAACTTTTATTTTGGGTTCTCCCAGAATACATGCATTTGCTTTCTCCCAAAGCAGCTTAATAGCCATGTATGGAAAATATTACCCAGAAAAATACTTTGTGTTGTTTTTTGTTTGTTTGTTTTGTTGTGTTTACTATTATTATTATTATTTAAAAAAAAAAAAAAAAGACAGGAAACCAGGTGTTAAGAGGAAGTCCCTTCTCCAGCTTGTAAAAACACTTCTGTTTCAGTTTGTATTGGTTGCTGTGTAAATTGCAATGAGTAATCATGTCATTAATGGTCTTATAACTAAATTCTAATGCTTATAGTAGCAGGTATAATAAGACCACAATACTTACTACCTCTTTATTAGGCAGCTAGGGGAAAAGCTTAGACCTCAGGCAACACCCATGAAAATGTGAAGCACACCATTCATATATCAGGTTATTAAGGTGTTCTCTCATTATGAGAGTACCAGGCCATATTTTATCTAATAATAATTTTAAAAATCTGTCCTCACATACACTGTTTCTCAAGGGCTTACTTCTCAACCCATTAAAAGGAACAAGTAGAAAGAAACAGGAACATCAGAATAACCTTCTGCATCAAATTTCACTTACCCAGACTCCAAAGTTGTTTTACATAAAACACCAAATAGAAGTTATAAAATCTATAAGCAGCCAAATTTAAGGTTAATGTGCTGCCAC
The DNA here is from genome assembly GCA_011076525.1 of Nettapus auritus. NCBI lineage: Eukaryota > Metazoa > Chordata > Aves > Anseriformes > Anatidae > Nettapus > Nettapus auritus. Next base: position 38,965,631 of record CM021765.1, on the reverse strand, counting down.
ACAACTCTCCTCCTGATCACAAATAATAATGAGGTGGGCTTCAAGCTTCGAGCATAAGGTCTAGTGCATAATTTTACTTATGCATAATTTTACTTAACATTGACTATGATAATGGGAAATTGCTTGTATCAATAAACCTGTCAAATTGTGTTGGAATACTATTATTTAATGGCCTCAGTTACTTCCCTTGCTCATAATTTGCACTGTGTAAATACATACTATTCATACAAAAGACTGACTCATTTAAAAAAGGATAGAACCTTCCTTGAATTTTCTCATTTCCAAGATCCAGCACATACTCTCGTAACATACATTTGTGTTTTTATTGTTTATTAATCCTTCTAACAGCTCTCCTCATCTCCTCTCCTTATTGGATTGGTAATTGTTAATCACTAATAATCTTCATTACTTGCTGGAGTAGACCACTTCTGTTGGAGACATTTTGATGTTTTGATAATTCTACATTGCACAGAGATTATTTTTAGCTTTCAACAACTACTTCATAAACTATTTAAGATCTCAGTGACCTATTTTGACAGTGCAGCACTGAAACCTGTTTCTTGTCTCATTTTCTCTCACAGCATAACTGTAACTTTCAAAGGAGGTAAGATATTGGATGTGGTATTCATTATCACCTGATAATTATGGGCTAATTACTTTCTTTGAATGGTTTCTTTTCTCATAATGACAGACAGGAAAATATTGATTGCAATTTTCTTCAGCATGCAGGGACCACTCTGAAAAAATTTTGTCTTTCATCACCTAGTCCTAGCACGTAATAAAAAGAAAAGCTCAGTATTGATACCAGCTCTATATGTATGTTTGACTAATCTTTTATAATCCTTTTCTGTTTAATTTTCTAGCTAAGTGGCTCTGACATATTGAACTGGGAAATAAAAATCATGGGAATTTCTCAGAGAAAAAACAAATACATATATATATATATATTCATTTTATACTGCTGCTGAATTTTATATAATACCACAAAATAACAAAAAAAAGTTGTTGGTTTTTTTTGGTTTGTTTTGTTTTGTTTTTGTTTTTTTTTTTTCTGACAGACATTTGAAACTAGTGATATTTTGTGTTCAAAGCTGCAGACTTCCCAGAGTGGTAGCTCTTCGCTTCTCATTGGAGCTTGACTTTTAAAGCAACATCTCTTCACACTGACAAATCCTGAAATGCTTGTAACTCTTTCCTCTTCCAGTTTCATTATGAGGCATGATGTCTGAAGACGCTTCACCAGTCAATGCCAGTGGACAAGCTACAATTTTTTTGACCCAAACCTCTTTTTCATGCTAACTCTGGCAGAACTGAAACATAATATGAAGCTTTCCTCCGGTTAAGGCAAAAATTCCTTTTTTTTTTTTTTTTTTTTTTTTTTTTTTTTTTTTTTTTTTGTGCACAGTGAGATGCAGTGTTCTTACTAGTTATTGTGCATTAGCCTTTTAGTTTGTATCAAGGCTTCTCACAGGGGTGAATCAGTCAGTGCTACTTTCCATGCTTGGGTTCATATCATGGGTGCAGAGCACATAAGATAGACCTCTTTTGATCAAAACTAAGCCACAAGATTCTCTTTTGCAGCACGTGGGATATAATCCAACTGCCAATGGACATTCTGTCCATGGGAGTAGACTAAAGCTAGCCTGAAGCTAACCAGTGATTAGGACTCATAGCCAACAGCTATACTGTTTCACTGTATAGATTTGATAATATCACTCTGCCCTACTTGCTGATGATCAGAGATCCTTTGATGGTCTCCTTAGACAGCAAGAGTCCAGCTGTGTAGCTAGTACTTTGGAAGAAGGAAATAGCTTGATAGGGCTTTTTAGAGTTTTAAATTTAAGTATTTACTTTCAGTTTTGTTAAGGATGAGAAGTGACACAAGAAAATTGACAGTTATTTCTTCAACATTATTTAAAGGCTAAGATCTATCCCAAAGTGATGGTTTTGACTCTTGCATTGAGGTGTTCCAATCAGAGGTATTCATGTAAGGTTTCTACCTTGCAAAACAGACAAAGTGCAGGACCTCTTCTGACATGACTCTAATGGGAAAGCATACATCCAATTATTATCTTCAACAGAGAGCCCAAAAGCATCACATGCAAAAAGAATGTGATTGCAAGTTTACTCAACAACGAAGAAATATACAGTTTTTTATTAGGGAAAAAAAAAAAAAAAAAAAAAACAAAAAAAAAATGTTAATCCTCCATATATTTCTCTTTGTACTCCTCTATTTTATGTCTGGATTTTACTCCCACCAGGTCAGTATTGTACATGGATTATTCAAAGAAAGATTTAGTGAGTTAGGGGGTAGGAAGATAAGGAAACAGATGAGACTGCATTCTAAAGAGTCCCACAGTATTCTCTGTCCTCCCAATGTATACACTGAATAGAAGTAGTGACAACATGACTTTGTATTGGAATTCCTTGAGTTTGCTGAAACTCACATATAAAAAAAGGAAGAAGTCAGGAGAGATTTTTTTATTTTTTTTTATTTTTTTATTTTTTTATTTTTTTTAGGAGTACAATTGGGCTAATAATAACATTACATGATTTGGAGCAGGAAGGTTTGCTAAAGACATAAACCAGTATGCAGTGCTGGATGGGCTGCCCAATGTTCAAACGATTCTATTAACAAGGGACTGTTGTAGTCCCAATGTTATAGCTCTGTTTCAAACCACAGAAGGTTGAAAGCAGTCCTTTTAGGATGCTGTAGGGTCAGTGCAGACTGATTTCTGTAACTTTTTTTTGATCAAAAAACAACTCTGAGCATTCTGAAAAATTGAGAGATTTCTAGGTTAAAAACCTCGCTATTCACTTCTTTTGTATATGGTATCTTTGATGCCTGTCAGTTTAGAACCTGACACCCTGAGATAGAGAAGGAAAATAATACATTCAACAGTACCCCTAAAGGGGTAAAGAAGGTATTTGACTCTTCCTTTTTAATTTCCTTTTATTCCAAACTACCTTCTTGAAATGTCTCATCAACAACAATACTTTGGTATTCTGCTGGTTTAACATAGAGTAGATTTAAATTGAATGTTTTCTGATCTTGTCTATAAAATATGTACATCCAAAGAGCCATAAGTAAAGATAGTGAGGGTGACTTGAATCATTAGTCTTTCTTTTTCTTTTTCCTTTATGACAGAGCTAAAGTGCAAAAGAAAACCTCTGCCTTATTTTTTAGCTAATATTTGCTTGTCAGAGGAAATGTCACATTTTATGTTTAATCCCCAGCTCTTCACTTGTAATTATATGGGTTCTAATTCTTATGCATCAAATTATGATAATGAAAGTAGAAAACCATTAACAAATCATAGGCATTGCTAGCATTAGTATCAACACTGATTAAATGCTACAGTCTGTTTCCATGAACCGATACTTCTACATATCTAGCCATTTCAGCTTGATATAACTTTGTAATATTTAACTGTATTCAGTCAAGACCTTCAAAGTACATAACTAACTGAAACAGTGTGGCAACGCTTCTTGAAGGTGTTAGGAGTCCTCTCTAAAAGTATCCATATTTGTTATTTATGCCAAATGCAGTCTGTTGGATGAGTAAACTGATGGAAGCTGCTGTGTTTTCATAAATTAATTCTCAGATGTATATATATATATACACTATAATATATATATTGCTTTCCCATGCATTAAAAAAATGAAATAAGAAATAATAATAATAATAATAATAAGGTGATGGGGAAATATATATATATAGAAAATTATTTTCTAAACACAGACCTAAAAAGTAGCATTCACTGTGCAAAATAAAATGAAACCAGCTATAAAAACAAAGAGCAGAAGAAAAAAACTGTCCTCCCTGTCACACCCCTTGTTGTTTAGTTTATTTGTCACTTAACATACAAGTGTGTGGCAATGGCATTTATCTTGCACTTTCAAAAATATAAAGAACTGCCTGAAATTCAGTATCAAAAGAGGAGGTGCTGGAACAAATTAGAAAATTAAATGCTGAGTAGTCACTAGGACTGGAAAATCTTATATTAAGAGTTCTGAAGAAATTTAAGAATGAAATAGATGAGCTGCTGGCAAGAATATATAATCTCTCAAAGTCAAACACTCTGTGCAATGTCTGGAATTCAGCAGTATTTTGCCTAGCTTTAACATAGCTACAAGTGTTATGTTTAGCATTTCCTATTCCCATAATCTAGCTTCAGTTTGAGAGTGGAAACTGTGAAATGACAATGAAAGATACACTTAATAAATGCCTAGAGGAGTAAAAAGACAACTGCAGTAGCTTCCATAAGGAAGGAAGGTTTCACTGGTGGTTGTTTTTTTTTTTAGAATTTTTTAATGTGACAATAACAGAGAGGATGAAGGGGAATCAATTAATACATTTTTGTAAGGCATTCTAAAAGCTTTTGATAAATTATCTCAAAATATATTATTAAGGAAATCAAGATGTACTGTCAAGGATGAAAACTGGCTAAGAGAAAATTAAACATTTAGAAAGAAATGATCAGCTTTCAGTATGAAAATTTGTACTAGTGTTTTTCTGAGACAGCTGAACTGGCTTGCACAATATTTATAAATGTCTTCAAAAGGTGTGGATAATAAAATAACTTAATTTGCAGATGATATTTAAATTAGCCTAAAATGAAATCCATGTATTTTTGAACTATGTCACAGAACTTACTTGAATTAGCAGAATATTTATTCCATTTCTTCCTTGTTTCCCTTCTTGACTCACCTCCTCACACACATCATTTGGAGATGTTACATGGAATATGTCAGACTCCTGACATGTACTGAAGTTATATTTCCATAACTTCACTTTATTACTTGGTACAAGCCAGTGTGAGACTAACCCAACAAAATACTGTACAAGAAACCTAGGGCACAATGTAAATCTCCCAGAAGAGTCAGGGAGGGAGAAACTTGTTAGTTAAACCCTGCCAAGTGGCAAGGTAACTGCTCAGATGTTGTAAGAGACCTCATGGATACAGTATCTCATTTCTAAGAGTATTGTTCCATATTTAAAAGTTTCAGGCCTAAAAACTTTAATTATAGTTAAATAGGTATCGTCTTTATGTTCCCTTCTCTGACTCCCTTCACTTCTTTCTGTGCATTCAACATGGTCTTGATTTAAACTTCATTCTGCAAATCCATCTTCAAGAGGGAACTCCATTAATATTCATGTGTCTATGACTGGGCAGCAGATATAGTGTCAATGATAAAGTCTGGTTTGTAAGTCCTCTGTGGCACTCTGTCTTTTATCCTAGGCTTATGAAAATAAATATGTGAACTGTGGAAAATATATTCCTGAATTATAATAATAATAATAATAAAGTTTTTTTTGTTTTGTTTTTTACTAGTCACCTTCTGTATCCGTATTTCAATACATGTTTTTCCCATTGACTATTTTACTTTAAAGCTGAAAGAACAGCATGTAGCACCTTCGGCAAAATTCAAGGGCCAGCACTGAATTTCCATTTCTGTTCCTGGAGCTGAATAGTACTGCAACTGTTACCACAAAGAGTTCAATATCGGATAGAACGCCATTGAGAATTCATATGATATGAACTGTTTTACAGTAATACAATAATAAAATTATAAACTTAGAATGTAATAACAAATTTGTTCTTTCCAAACCTAGGCAGCATTTAGTTTTGCACACTGGACATCTGAACTCCAAACTCAGAATTTATCAAAATCCATGTGCAAGGGAAATAAACTTATGCTTTGGTGTTTATTCTGTGATTATTATTATTATTATTTTGCTTTGTTTATTTGTTTGTGTTTTTTGTTTGTTTTTATTCCCCTATGTCAATACAAACACCTTTCTGGCATTCCCTCAATGCAAATAATGGGGCCAAAGATATTAACTCACCTTTGTGAGGCACAATGCAAGATCAGATGAAACTTGACTTATGGTGAAAGTGTCAGTATACTTTACCTTTTTTAATATAGCTTTTTTTTAATTATTATTTTTAAACCTCATGTTTTTCTTACATTTCATAAATAAAAGGTTCAAGGCCTTATATTTTGTAGCACAAAGGCTTGTATCCACACACTAGATCCAACAATTAGCCTGGGCGTCGATCTTACATTTAGACATCTAATCCCAATTTATAACCTCAGCATTCTTAATTGACTTTTCCACAAACATAGGAAAGTTGCCAGAACATTGCCATTTGTACCAGATGCTTGCACATATATTGCAGCAGGGTTGCTCACAGGGAGAACATTCAGCACCCTTATCACCATGCTCACTATCACCACCTGCTTGTTATCTCTTTTAATACTTATGTGGCTGAATCATAGAGAAATAAAGTCAACTGCACTCTATCCACCTCTCTGAAATGTTCTGTAAAGAAATCCTCAAGTGTATCCTCCAACAAGATCAGACATCTGAATTAAAACTCCTAATCAGAATGAGAATGAGAAACTTCTACTTCTTTTCCTTTAATTCCTTGCATCTCACTTTTGTGTTTCCTGCCTACCTCCAGTAAATAGCTTACATTTGTGAATGTTAAGCAAAGCTCTGGGAGTTACAATATTTAAGCCTCACAGTTTGTCCTGCAACCCCTCAATATTTATTTCCAAGGTCAATGCTTTTAGCACAACTATGGTGGAAGTCTATGGTGCCCAGCTCTTTGTATGCAGTGGAAGAGACAAGGAGATTCATGACTATGGAGTCTATTAAAATCCCCTCACAGGACTCAGTGAGGATCTGGTGAGGAGCTTGTGCCAACTCTGTCATTCTGCACCTGGTATTGCTCTCCCAGCTGGCCAAATCCAACTGGTGCTGTACCTCCCAGGATCTGCTTTCCCCCTCACTCTGTAAGCAAAAGCACACACAGAAGGTTTGTCCTGGGATACAGTGAAGAGTCTTCTAGGGTGAAAGCTTGGCCCTGGAGGCTAAGAGGCGCCCCTAAGTCCCATAATGCAGAAGTATTCTGCAATGTTAAACCTCATCATAAATATACATCGAAATCCCATCAGCCTTTTATTTAAGTTTCCCATCTCTGTAGTATCCTTCTCCCCCCACCCCCACAATTTAGCAGCAACTTAGAAGGTATCCAGGACTTCACCTGGATTCTGTTTAACTCTCAGTGACAGGAAATTGTAGTAGCTGAACTGTCAGGAAATCTGGCAAAACTGCTCTGGAGCTAGGAGGAATCTGTCAGATTTCACCTGCAGAGGAAGCAGCTTCTGATGTCTAGTCCCTCCATTACCCATGAGTGTACAGGGTAAAGTAATTATGCATTTTGTGCCTAATGGCTCAGTGCTATTTATATCAGGGATTTCCAGGAAGAAAAAGAATCCATCTTTCATAATTCTGGGAAGCTCTACTTGGTGTTGAACTGGGATAGCCCACTGCATTTTCATTCTGCCCTAATTTGATGTATTTTACTAATCCTTCTTAATTTAAATTTACTTCAGGCTAACAAAGGATATTATATTAATTTACATTTTTAGCTGTGTGGTTTTCTGCCTTTCTTTTTTATATTTCATTTTTCACACATCTTAACTCTTTTGCTAAAGGGTACTTCAGATGCTAGAACAAATTCTCAAACAAACTCAGGGTCTCACCTCAAATCTGGGTTACATGGACCTTTTCTGCATGATCTGTCTTAGACAGCAAATTAAATATTACAAATGCAGTAGGATTTCAGAATACAGAGCCTCTGCAGTGGATAGAGCCTCTGTAACTGGACATAGTGAAGACTGTGGACTATTCTCTGAAGAAATTGTGGATTAACCCTTTCCTTAGACTGACAGGAATGTTCACATGAAGCCCTTAATAGATACAAAATCTCTCCAGTTAGTCCTGTTAATGCAAACACTCATCAGGAATTGACTGAAGACAAAGGACAGGGATAACAGGTACATAAGATGAATCGGATACTTGTTTTTAAAGCAGGGACAAAAGTGTGGCTGCCTGAAACATTTGAAGCAGGTCATGTATACTAAAGACAAGATAGAATAAAAATACAGACAGACAAAAGAAATGGTGCATTGAAAAAAAATGGGGAGAGGAGGATTGGGGTGTACATCTCAACAATCAGATTTTGCTGCTGCCCTGTAAATCCTCACTGAGGCAATAGATGAAAACAGTTGGTGTTTTCCATTCCCTAGCAATGAATTCTTCACCCCCTGCTCCTAAAGGATGGCCCCCTGCTGGCATAGGAGATGTAATTTTCACCAACAGAGGTAAATTGGTCCCTGCAGCTGTCCTTTATATGCCATATATGATTTACTTAGGTTTTATTAACTAGAATAGCAGTTATTACAGCTTGATAACATTCACTGCCAAAAACAGAACATCTCACAGCAGTGGAGCTGTTGAAACACAGATCTACAATGATTTCATCTCTTAAGCTTTTACTCTACACGTAATATTTTGTCCAGAGAGACTATTTCTTTCAAATCTAGCAAAGGTTTGGAGGACTCAGCAATCTAATTACAGTGGTCTATGAAGCAACAGAGTATGTATTTTTTTTGTGTGAGTTCCAGGCTGCAGGTGGCATTGTGCATTTCAAAACACAGTCAGGAACTGATATTTTTCACAAAGTTCATTTCTGTTCCAGTCTGTGCCACCTTAACTCCACAATTTTAATTGGCTTTCCATCTGCAGACTATAGACTTTTCCTCCCACACTGCCAAGCCTGGACTTTGAGCAACCTCCTTCATTAATGTCAGTTGCCATTCAGGGCTACAGGTGACATTGATTAATTGTCCAATTAGTTTAATTATAAGGAGGAAAAGATGTGCAAAGCAGCAAATGTTTCAGGAATGTTTAATGTGCAGTAGACATGTAGCCAAGTAAGAATTTTAAGAGTTTTGCAAATCAATAAAGACAGAGAAGGTGATGTCTTAAAAAATATTAATAATTAATAAATAAAAAATAATAAAAAAATAAAAAAGTTGTTATTCATTCAGAAAGTACAAAAGAGATTACCAGAGACCTCTGGAGCCAATTTAGAATCGTTTTGGAAAAAATATTTTAAGCATTGTTCATTTGTGAAAATTTTCAGTGCAACTACACAAAGAGTATCTTTTAAAATTATTTTTCACTTAAAAGGTGTCATGGAAATGCCTAATTTTGGTGTCTTCATTATTTTTTTTTTCTCTGAATGTCAGTGTTCTTCACATTCTTTTAAAGATTGTGGTGTCTCTTTAGTAACACTGCAGGAAATAGAGAATCTGTGATTTTTTCTATTTTGTTGTTAATTATAAACAGGAGGTAGTCACAGCTCAGAGACTTTGTGTCTTGTGCTAGATTATTTTTTTTTTTAACTTTGATGGAAAAATAGAAGCTATTATCCATGGTAAGAAAACACCACCTAAGACAAATCTAAATTCTTGCAATTAACTTGAGTAATTAGAAATTGGAAAACCTCCAGTGAACTTCTCATACTCAGTCTAAACTGAAAAATAAGCACCAAAGCTAGTGGTGTTCAGAAAAGTGTAAAGAAACAGAATCGACAGTGCCTGCTGAAGACAAGACCATACAGATGTGTTCCTGGCGCTACATGCTAAGCAGAGGAGAGTTCTGCATATCCCCATATGGCAAGCAATAACTCCAGTACCATATGTTTGCACTGCTAAGCCCTCAACACACCATGTTTTTAAAGCAGCACATTGTGCACGTCATTGGGATTCAGCCTTGTGTAAATTATGCAGGTCATACTGCTCAGTGGTGAATACGGAATAATAACTATGTGGGCTTTATCACATACAGGAGCTTGTATGGTACAAATGCTGGTAACTTCAGTGAGCATGGGTGTGAAAAGCTGTTACAGGCACACTCAGCTCAGGACCATATTGGCAGGCGATTTCACAGTGCTTACAAAAATGCAAAAAGTGGATTTTCACATGAAATTCATTGGGGGGGTACCAGAGGATCTACAGTTCTTACTTACCTCCAGAGTTAAGAACAAATCCTTAAACAAGTAACTCATCTTCCCTCAGGAGCAGTTTCCACTCTAACAGATTCCCACAGTGGCATGTTACTTGTACTCCCTTTTAACCAGTATCAAGAATTCCCTTTGGTGATTCCCTGGTAACTCTGAAGCGGAGTTTTGATAGCACCAAGGATTTGGGGCTTACCCATTGGCTTCAACAGCATTGGTTCAAATTCTGCAAGTTGTATTTTTTCTGTTACTTGTGCTTTGTAGACCATACTCCTATGCAATGCATAATATCCCTCTCACTTAAATTTCTGGAACCCAAAATGCACAGAACTTTAGATATAAGAGGATATGTTTTTAAAAGAATTATGTTACCCAGCTGTGTTTCTCTCTAAATATATACACACCTATAGGCACACATATATGAAAATATAAATAAAACCATAAATATAAATATACATTTAAAATTTAAAAACAACCAAACAAAACAAAACAAAACAAAAAAACACAACAACAAAACACCAAACCACATTTATATAGAAACATTGCAGCTACTGTGAGAAAATATTTTATAGAAAGAGTCTGAAATTGAAAATTGAAAGAGTCTGAAATATACTAAGTTTGCTTTGAATCAATAAACTGGGCAGTTAATTAATTAGAAGAGCAATTGTCTCTCTTTAAAATGTATTCCCATTCAACTTAAAGCTATGAATATCATAAGTAAAATGATGTATAACATATAGCGAGTTGACGTAGAATAAAATATAAAAGCCAGTTTAGAGAAAGAGAAAATTCACTGCAATTTCTACTACCTTGTGTTGCTTCTATGTAGTCTTTGTGTTATCTGATTTAGAAATCAAAAGTATATTCTAACATGTAATTGAATGAGTAGTATACATGTTTATTCAATTTCTACATTCTCACCCAGAAAACTTACATGTATTTGTTTCTGCTAAAGGTTGTTGAAAACAACATCTGATTCTCTTCACAAACAGAGAGATAATTGTTAGGTTCAAATTAACCATGACAAGTTAATATTTTATTAAAATTAAAACTATTCCCAGTAAAATAATTATGTCAAGATAGTAAGTTTTTCTTGCCAAGACCTGTAAACATTTTAAATTTCCTAAGGTCTAAACATTCTATAGAAACATTTTTCTTAAAAAAAAAAAAAAAAAAAAAAAAAAGGTCTGAAATGTTGCACACAGTCCTAAGGCATAGTCCTAAGGCATTTTTTGAATATCTAGATTTACAGTAAAGAATTGAGTATTCAAGAATAACATCCAAGAAATTTTACCAATTTAGTTGATGTTTCAAGAGAGTACACACTAAAGATGGTTCTTTGATCTTAGATTTCAGGTGCCTTTGCTAGGTTGTCATCCAGTATCTTGGTCAATAGTGCTGTAAAGCATAGTAAGGTAACATAGAAATGTAACACATTTTTTCCAGTATGTATCTGGATTTTAAGTTAAGACATTGCACAAAACAAAAGTCATTATAAGAGGTTCAAGCCACATTTACTAGACTTTCTTATACTCTACTTAGGACTGGCAAGGCCTCAGCTTGAGTACTGTGTTCAGTTCTGGTTCCCCCAGTACAATAGAGACCTGGACATACTGGAAATAGTCAGTGGAGGGCTACCAAGATGATCAAGAGACAGGAGCACCTCTCCTGTGAGGAGAGGATAAGAGAGCTGGGCCTGTTCAGTCTGGAGAAGAGAAGACTTGGGGGATCTTATCAATGTCTATAAATATCTGAAGGGTGGGTGCAAAGAAGACAGAACCAGGCTCATTCTAGTGGTGCCCAGTACCAGGACAAGAGGCAATGTACACAAACTGAAACACAAGAGGTTCTGTCCGAACATCAGTAAGCCAGTCTTTTTTTTTTTTTTTTTTTTTTTGTGCAGGTATCTGAGCTCTGGCATAGGTTGCCCAAAGACGTAGGAGAATCTTTAGATGAGAAAATCTTGTGGTTAAATATCTCAGCATTCATTGCTACTCTACTAAGCTGAAATTAGGTTTTGTCTGCTCCACATGCAGGGGTACATATCTGAAAAGCAAAGGATGTCTAGAGCTTGGATGAAACAAAATACTCCGTCACTTGGACTGCTCTTCCATTTTGGTGAACTAAAATGCATTATCGTATTTTTGCATTTTCAAAGTAGTATCTAGCAATAAAGAGGAAATATCCTCCCGTGTATCTGTTAGGCTTGTCATAGTGCTGAAGGGACTGAAAGATTATGTGAATGTCTCCTTTGCAGTGTCTGAATATTGCAGATTCTTGGAAATCTTCAAAAGCCACCTGGATATGATCTTGGGCAAACTCTAGGTGGCCCTGCTTGAGCAGAGTGGGTGGGCCAGATGACCTCCAGAGATCCCTCCCAACCTCAAACATTCTGTGATTCTGGGCCATACAAGGGCTTTTAATATCTAGTAATGTTAATGACCAGCAGCTTTCCTATGGTTACCTGCATGAACTGAAAAACACTTTAAATATTTAAATGTGAAGTCTGAGAAATCAAAAAAGTTGTTTTTGTGTATATACATATGTATACAAATACATATGCACACGGACAACAGACATATGAAAAAATGATTTTGGAAGCAAATAGAAAACTAGTTACACATCCTGATATAAGAAATATAAGTAGTAGCTTTATGTGAGGAAGCATCCCTGCTTTAAAGAAACCTTTACTAAGTAAAATTTTAGGGCAACTTCAGAAGGATTTATCCGTTTTAAGCAGTACTTTTTAGAATGCTACTCTGCACAGTTAAACAAAATGTGAGAACAACTCACACATCAAATGAAGTGACATTGCGTGCTCTTTCTGAACTTCATATACTGTGTTTTTATACTAAATAGAAGGAAAAAAATACACTATTATATTTTAGCACCCAGAGGATACATTCTAAGTATTATAAGGACCTAATTTGGCATCCCTACCAAATACACACTGGAAAAAATGATCATTTAAAGTGGAAACAGTCCTACACCATGTGTCAGTCCTTTCTGTCCATTTCCATATGCTCTCCAGAGAAGAGGCAGAATTGCCTCAGGGAGGAAGAGGAAAGATGAAACGGTTAGAGTTAACGAGGAAAGAAGTTGACAGAAGCCATAAAGGAAAATGAAATTACTTCAGTGTTAAATACAGATCACCTAGTACTGAGACAATACCAACTACTTAAAAACAGTACCAGCACAATGTAACTGCAGGTTCAAATGGTCCATCCAGTGTGTTCATGCTACACAGTTTCCCAGAACTGAGCAATCAGATCTTTGGAAAGATGCAATGATAGAAAGATGGTTCATCTTTTCCCTTCATATCTGGAGATTAAGATTAAGATGGAGGCCAAAATCAGGAAAGCAGGAGACTATAGAAAAAATAAAAGGAAACAACAGCAACAAAAACACAGAAAATAAATAATAATTAAAACAAACAAACAAAAAAAAAAAAAAAAAAAAAAAAAACAGCAGTCATTTTACCATTCTGTCATTTTCCTTCCTACATTTTTACCCATCCAGAATTTTAAACTACTCTCCCTCCCAAACTGGGTTTGAGGAGAAAATAGAAAAAGGATCACATACCCCTATGGATTTTCACATATCTTCTCTGTCTTTCCAGAAACCTGTCTCTGTGCAGCACAGTACAGTGATCCACAAAATAAATTAACAAGTATAAAATCCTTACTGAAGTTCCCAAGTAGCAAGGCTGGGGGAGATATAAGGTAAATAGTGATCGGGCAAAAATTACGTTGTGTTAGATTGCTTGGAAAGAAGTCCAGTTAGCAGTAAGTACCTATGGCTGTGCTGTCATTTAAAGGGACCTCAGAGGGCTGGACTTAGTCAAGTTCAGCAAACAGAAATGCAGGGTCCTGTCTCTGGAGAGGAATAAACGTAGGTACTGGAAAAAGCTGGGAACAGACCATCTGGAAAGCAGCTTTGCAGAAAAGGACACAGGTATCTTGTGGACAATACATTTTTTTTATTTTTATTATTTATTTATTTATTTATTTTTATACTGTAATGGTGATCAGCACTAGAGTAGATTGTGGAATCTCCATTCTTTGAGATACTCAAACCCAAATGGACATGGTCCTGGACTACCTGCTTTAGGTGACCCTTCTTTGAGCAGGAGGGTTGGATTAGACAATCTCTGGAGGCCACTTCTGACCTCAGCTGTTTGATAATTCTGTGACTCCATGAAATTAATAAAAAATTGATCATCATGGTCTTTAGATGAAGCAAAGAAAGGAATACCCAGCTGCTCTAGATGTAAGTTAAAGGTAGTCAAAGTGTTCCTATTTCCATTGCAATGAGTTGAAGACAGTCTGTGTTACATGTGCAGCTGGAGGGAATGATCACAGTCCTCTCTTCTGGCCTGGCTGTTTCTGATGAGCCTCTATTCAGTACAAGAAGCAAACACAGCACTTCAAACAATAAAAGATGGCCCTCTGCCTCTCCTCTCCCATGTCACAGAACTGCAGAGGAAGTTCACTGGTGTAATTAAAAGATGAAAATTAAAAATATCATTTATGGTTCATTAAAAATCACTCCGCCAGAATGTGGCCACATATCCTCTGACTTCTAAGCTGATTAAAACTGACTTTGTTCTCAGCTTCCTTATATGTAATACTTCAATGACATGGTATATGATCAGAAGAAGAAACACAGGCATCAGCTTTCTGCTGTCTCATTGTCAAATCTTGATGTATCTTGCTGTCATGGCAGGTGTCTGTGTGAACAATGTCCACAACAGCTGTCAGAACTGGCTGCTCCACACACACTATACAGCCAAATAAAGGCATTGCAACGTTTTTCCAGCTCACTCATTGAGCAGTTGGGGTATTTCTGTATTATACTGGCACAGTAAGTAACCCTGAAACTTTTCCTGGTTTTAGAGTTTTTCAGAGAACTATGCAAATTGGAGGTAGTTAGTTACCTTTACACTTGTTGGCTGACATCTTGCTTTTACGTAGTTCTTGGGGTAATGTGGCTGATGAAATACAGAGTCAGATTCTCAAATGCTATAAATCAGTACTGTTGAAGTGATTGAGCTCAGGATTTCTGGCCAGAACACTGAGTCCTGTAGTCATGTTTTTCTTTGACATACTACACCAATGCAGCCACTGAATTCTGTAAAATTACCTCTTGTTTATAGAAATGTAAAAGCAGAATTTTCTCTATTATTTATAAAAATCTTTCATAATGATAAATCCCAGATGTGAGTAAAAATTAGTTTTCCTGCTGGGAAAAAATAACAAAAAAAAAAAGACAAATAAATAATATTTGTGCATAACACATGCAGCTGAATATAATATACTGGCTATTAAAAAAAAAAAAAAAAAAAAAAAAAAAAAAAAAAAAGCTTCTCGATTGGTCTATTAATTTTATTGTTTAATAAAGTAAAATAAATAATAAAGAGAGGAGTAAATATACTGCAAGGATATATATATTTATATATCCTTTATATATTTATAATTATAATCTCTATCTTGTAAAAAATGTGGAATGATAATGTGTTTCACACAGAGTTGGCCTTTTTTTCCACTGTGTTAATGACCTTCATGAATTATCACCTTCAGCTTTTCCACCAGCCTTTAAGTACACTAAGTCATTAATGACTCGGAACTGCTGTGTTAATAGAATATTCACACATTTTAAACAACCCAAATAGACACTAAACAAAAGTAAACATTGTCAGGCTTGAAGCCGATATTCCTCTAATGAGAACTCAACAAGTAGTTTGAGTTAGAAGTTGTGCATTTGTGGCTTGACAGCAGTCTAATTTCAATATACAGATAAGCCAGGAATCGTTCCCCCCAGGCCCCTACACCCACTCCAGCCTGTCCCAGGCAGGAAGTTTCCGGGACTCCTTGCTGGACTTCATGGCATCATCCCTGTAAGGCAGCAGCAAGGTTCAGCCTGAGGCAAAGGCACTGTGGCAGACAGATGTCAATAACCTCCTGAGCAAGGCAGCTAAGTATTAGATAGGAAGATGTACCAAATAGCATCATACCTTGGTAGATGTGGGTTTAAGGGATTAGCTATGCTTTCCCATGCAGCTTCTATTAGATATCTGTTATCTGCCACTAACATCAATGGCAATTAAGTGCATTATAACCTTTGAAAACACTGTATATAGATACTCAACCCTAAAATTGTAGTTATCTGCCTCCATAATCCCCTTTCTGTTCATTAGAACCTACCATACATGCTGGTCTACCTCTTCTCTTATGAAAAATACCTCTTCCTTGAAACCACAAGTTAAAAATCTCGTTGATAACACAGTCTAAACTTTTAACAGTAGTGATACATGGGAATAAATTGAAGCTACTTAAAAAACAGCCTCCTGACATGCAGTTTTTACTTCATTGATATTCTAACCAGTTTATTCTATATTAGATTTTGTGCTTGGTCTTGAACTGAATATCAGCAAATGATGCTAGAGTTGTGGCCATGAAAAAGAATTAAAAGGTATTTAAAAAGAATATGAACAGTAATGCAATCCAAAACATCCACTTAGGCTAAACACAGCTTGCAGTGAGAAGTAATCAGTTTGTTATATATTTAAAAATAATAATAGTAATTAAAAATAAAAAATCTGTGGGGAGGATGTGAGATAAACTTCAGTTTAGTGCTGATATTTGCTCTGATTTCACTGAACTGAGCATTTAAATATTAAATGGCAGCAGTCTCAAAATCTATATTTCTATGAATCCAGAACTGTGTGACACGTTAGTTCTGAGTAAGATAAATGAGATATTTTTTTGAGAAATAGTATTTAAAATTAAGAACTAGAAGTGATTATTTTTCTTAATTGAAAAACTGCTGTGAAGCTTATTACTAACAAATGGTACACCAGGATTAGTTGATCCAAATAATCAAGAGGTAATTACATAGAAGATAAGTGGCATATAAAATAATTTTAATTGTGGTCTGCTCTCCTTGAATTAATTTATCGTAAACAAAGTTTTATACATTCATTTTGTGCACATATTTTGAAATTCCTCTCATTGGCTGATGGTGCCTGGCACCTATTATCTAAATCTTCTCGTTGCTTCCCAAGAAAACATAACCAATAAACAAAATTTGTTAAGCTATTTAGTCAGAATAGGAAGATAGTATTTTAAAATATACTTTAAAACCCATTTAGCATGAGCTGCCATCAGCTACCCCATACATTTTCTTATCTATCATTGAATGAAGGGTTTTTATATAATCTTCCTCATTTCCCAGTTGTGGTAACAGATAATAGAGTGATAAGACAATATCTTTCCTTAACAGCAGGATTTGCCGACATGCTTTAGCTTCTCTGGGTCAGCAAAAACCAACCTGACAGAAGAAAGCTCTGATGAGAATTGCAACAGGAAAGCCATCTGCAACATCCTAGACAAAAGAAATGTGGATGCTGGACTCTGGCAAGTGCTCTGACGTGCTACACAGGTCAGGCTCTGCAATGACACTGTCACCCTGGGACAAAGCAGAAGAATACTTGCAGGAGAGAAAATTGAATCTACATTTATTAACCTCTAAAGTCTCTAATGCCTGTTGCAATTGCTATGGTAGTGCAAGGC
This sequence comes from Nettapus auritus, assembly GCA_011076525.1. NCBI lineage: Eukaryota > Metazoa > Chordata > Aves > Anseriformes > Anatidae > Nettapus > Nettapus auritus. Next base: position 38,948,179 of record CM021765.1, on the reverse strand, counting down.
ATCTCTCTCTCTCCAAGAATCTAACATAAGACTTGAAAATTTTGGGTGTCCTCATGAGGTTTTCCATGTCCTTTGTTCTGAGATGTGCTGATGCTGATCTACCACAAAAGCACCTCCTGGAGCCCCGGAGAAGTGGGCATGTCACCTTGCATCATGGGTTCTCTTTGTGCTGCTGTGAACTGGGTGTGGATTCTGACAGTGATACAAGCAAATTTTAAGACAGTATCTGCTTCAACCTTAAGTCTGTGGTGCTGTAAGCGAGCATTAGCAGACAATAAAATAAAGATACTGCCCCAGGAGTATCAAAAGGGAGGAAAAGCAGAAGGAAGTGTCCATCAGAGGAGAAAAAAAAATACTTTGCACTGCTCTGTTGAGAGGACTTCTGAGCTGCCAAACTCAAATGACTATTGAAAATAGGCACCTAAACATCATGGAGATGGAAGATTTTTATTCCTACTCAATCGATATCTTGCAGTTATAAGGTTTAGTCTAACTAGTTTGTCTGCCTAGAAGCTAGTTATGATTTATTTTGCTTACATTTACTTACTTTGATTTTCTCTCTATTTTCCATTACTTGTGTCAAATAAACTCTGTTTTATTTAATCTATTCATAATTGGTGCCTGTTGTGAGGCCACACAACCATTGGCAGGAGGTTCCTGAGAGAGCAGAGCTGCTCAGGACTACAGAAGGGGCTGACTCCAGGCAGAGGGTGCCAGCAGGGAGCCATCAGGAATGGTCTGGGAGAGAAAGGATGCCCCAAAGTCCAGGGAAGAAACCATTCCTGGTGATGTGGAGTTCTTTTCTTGAAGAAATTTGTGGGCTGAAAAATTCAGACCTCAGATGAGTTCAGTTCTTCACGAGGACTGAAATGGGCCCTGATTATAAGCAGGTCCTGACACAAACCAAAAACAGAAGGAAAGGTACCTTTAACATTTCATAAAGAAGAAATATGATTTACTGACTGGCTTTGAGTACTCTATTACAAGTTAAATATTGAAATGCTATGTCTTAGAGATGCTGCAAACTACAACTAAGATAAATCAGTGTGGCTGTCACAGAGGTGAAAAGGAAGCATATGCCTTGATTATAAGCATTAAGGCTTGCACTTTCATGGAACAAGGGTTTTGAAAGTGTTTTGCCTAAACACTGATTTTGCAGCATAATTCTTCTCTCATTTTCCTTGTCTGTTCTGGAGTGGCTGTGCAATCACCAAGCATTTTACAGTAGAACCTTGCAGAAACAGGAGTCCTTGTTCCATATTCAGGCTTCAGTGTGCTTCACTGAGTAAATGAGGGCCTGACTATATTAATTACATTCACTGGGAAGCTCAACATGCTACCAATGTCTCTGTAATTATTCAGTATGCTGAGTGTTATCATAGCAGCCATGTGGATTCATTATCATTTTGCTCCTCTAAATGCTGCTGATCTAACCATTAGCACTGCTGCAACTTATGTTCCCAATGAATAAGAGAAATAATAGAGTTTAATTCCTCATCTCTTTTTCAATTTTTCATGCTCCCTATCTATAGCCTCTTTCTCTCGTAACCATTTACTAGGTTGTACATGAGTCTCCATACCTAAGTTAATTCTTATGGTTTGCTCATGACAGGTATTAAAAGTTAAAACCCCATATATAGGAAAATGTCTGTAAAATTGCCTTGCAATTTTTTATTTTTTATTTTTTTATCTGAAAAAAAGATCTCTTCAGTTTGGGGATATTTTCAAACTAATACTAATGTTAGGAAATTTGTAAAAGCTGCATGGACAGGCAAAGAAACAAGCCCAAACAAAGGAGAAAAGCTGGCAAAACAGGGTTGGACAAAAGTATTTAAGCTATGGATAGATTGTTTATCAGATTATCAGATTTATAGATTGTTAACAAATTCATTTTGTTTACTCCTTCACAATGCCTGATTAATCACTGATTCACATTATATGGGTTCAGCTACAGACAGCCACAGTGACTGACATTTCTCAGCCAGGAGAATAATGAATAGCAAAAAAAAAAAAAAAAAAAAAAATCAATCCTCCTTTGCATGTATGTCATCCTTGTTAGCACTGCTAGTAGGCAGACCAAAATAAAAGTCACTAACACAAAAACCTATCCATCTAAATGTTCAAAAGAAACCAATAACAATAGAACATGAAAACTGAAGTGACTGATATTTTCACAAACACACTGCTTTTCAGTATTCGCTAAATTCTGTTCAGAGCCATCTGCATTACCTAGCATCATTCTGTAGCTGTATTTTATAATGAGGTGAGTTTTATGCTTGATTCATTAGTGTCAAAAATGTTTCAACTAATCTTATTAAATACTCTAAGAACTAATTTGAAACAATTCACACCCAATCATATTATAATGGAAACGCTGAAGACAGAAATACAAAACTTCTGCTTTTTCTAATACTAAATTTTCTGCATTGGTTTGCCAGAAATCCACTTTTGTTGCTCACTGTTCAGGTACAGATACAAAAGTAATCAGAACTAAGAAGTGCTGAGGGTCAGCCTTTCCATTTGATTAAAGATTTTGCAGTGTAAGGGCTGAAATTTCTGCTGGTATATACAGGTGTAAATCACTGATTTGGCTTTGGTGATTACTGTCAAACTTATCTGAATTCTCCATCTTCAGCAGTGAAAACATAAAATGTACAAATAAATAAATAAATAAATAAATAAA
>CM021765.1:38907154-38945486 GCA_011076525.1 Nettapus auritus | reverse complement strand
TTTTTTTTTTTTTTAGTATGCCTACAGTATGAAATACAAAATAATGTCACTTAGAAAGTGTTTGGATATACAGTGCATCTACAATATAATTTCCCTCAGCAAACAAAAGGTTTCTAAACTGGAAATAGGGAGATGATGTAATCTTCACTTGGCATTGAAAAAAAATAATAAAAAAAAAAAAGTATATATATATATGAGACTTCTTCACTTACCTACTTTTTAAGCAAAACCTTGAAAGTTGAAAGGGATCTTCTCTCATTTTGAAAACCTGTTTTTGCAAGCAAATTATAATTGTCTAGATTGTAATTATTAAGACCAACATTGATTAATAATGGTTTGCAAACTGTGAGACATTTTGTATTCACAGCTATGATATAAATGCTTTATTGCAGAACACCAGACATTTTATATAGCTATACAGATATGATTATCAGAAATTTAAAATCATACAAGCCATTTACTACATTTAATTTTATCTTGAAAACTGGAAATGAGTTTGAAAAACCAGATTTGAAGTCAGTGAGTATTAAGAGAAATAAAAGAATATCACTTTGAAACATTATCAGTTCCCTCACCAAAAAACTGGAAAAAATAATTGGAAAAAATTAGAAACAGGTGAAGATATGAACTTCACAGCTGAGTTTCCTCGTATATTGATGCCCATTATATAAAAGATATAGGTTATTCTGCAGTAGATAGTAGGTATTCCTATTGACCATGTGTTCTGGAATTAATTTGAAAGTAAATCATATAGGTAATAATAATCAAAACAAATAAAATATTATCTCATATATTTTTCTAAAGGTTCTAGCATACAATTTTTTATTTACACTTTTTAATGCAAAGAATTCCATAACTCTCAGGATTAATGCACATTATCATCTAATATATTGCTAATAGGATGCTAATGTGCTCTTAACTTTCATTTTGATAGCAATCACTGCAAGTTGTATATAGTTTACATAATGATTAGTATAATAATGCATATTATAATAATTGATATCAAAACACATAAATACATATATTTTTTGTTTTAGTAATGATAAGTACTTTGAAGCATTAGACATTAGTACATATTCCTTTTTACTTAATACTTGATCAAGTATACTAAGGTCTGAAAAAGTGGAAAGGCCAGTTGTAGATAGGCACAAATGTTAACTTGGGACTGCTTCTGAGTGGAAACTCTTTTGTGTTCAAAATATTAATCTCAGAGAGTGAGATTCCCTTCAGGTGATATTTTATATTTTTATCATGGGAAAAAATATTGCAACAGTGCCCACTGTTTCATTGTGTTGTATTATATATTTAAGATGTTAGTGGACTACAGTGCAAGAAAATTGTTATTAAAGAGGGTATGGCTAGGAAGCTGGGAAGCAGGATTACTGCTTACGCTGTTGCCATACAGCATCTTCTGGACAGAAGCAGGGAACTTGAGCACAGCAAAGCTGTCTCAGTAAGTACCTGGGGAACCTTCTTTAATTGAGAGCAAATACTAACAAAGACAAAGGAAAGAAGACTTCTGGAGCCCAAAAAGAACAGTCAGGATTTACTTCAACCCAAAAAGCTACTGAAAAGTTTTAGATAGGAAAGCATGAAAAAATGACTACTACACAGAGAGCATAGTGTCTGGGTGATTTTTTTTAAAGTGTTTTGTTTAATGTCTCACTGAGCATACCTGATTTTTCTGGCATAGCATTTTTTTTTTTTTTCAGGGTTAATAACTGTACTCTAACAAAGTAGAATATTAGCGCCTTTTGGTGTCTTTGGCAAATCATGTCAAGAAAATGGGCATGACTTCAGACTACAGTATTGTGCCAACATCTGTTTCAGCCACAGCTTGGTCTTCCTGGGAACCTTCTTTTCCCCATCAAAACTGTCCACTTCCCCTGTGCTCACAAGCAATAACCTTAGTCCTAAACAGTAGAAGTTATGAGGGAGGTCCCCAGATTCATAGAATACTTCAGGAGTAATGCAGTTTAAAAGGAAAAATGCATCTCATTCTCTTCCTCTAGTCCCACAGGTGACACTTCTGATACATCTTTAAGTTCTGCTGTGTAAGGTGGTGAGCTTCATTATTTAATTTTTTTAGACAGTCAAAATCTATTTTTTTTTTTTTTTTGAGCAGCTACAGGTGTAAGAAACTTTACAAAGTATACATTAAAATCAAATTGCAAGTATTATCAGCCCTGACTAATTCAGATTTCACCTGCTCAAGACTCAAAACTCCCATTAAAGAAATTCTATTCCATGCAAAATAACCACAGGACTTCTTGAAAGTGGTTTTTGCCCAGTGTGCATTTTAAAGAACAATTCTATTCAGAACAGTAAAACCAACAGGTCTTCTCCCCATGTGCATACAATGTTACTTCTCCTCCCTTCAGTGAATAAAATAAGTGTCTAACACACTTTATCCCTACTGGTTCTGAAGAATTAACTCTTCTGAAAAAGCTGACTTGTTACTACCTGGGCAATCATAACTTATTTGCCCTGTATTCATTGAGTGACCAAGTGGTCATGTGAATACAATTTCGTTAAGATGAAGGAAGAGTTTAAACAAAAGATATAATGTTTTTTACTGTTTTTATTGGGAAAAAATAAAAAAATAAAAAATAAAAGTAATGTTATCAGATTTATCTTTTACTATAAGATTGAGTTTTCAGGACTCAAATTTGAAAAAAGTCTTGTTTTTCTCCCTGTTAAAATGAACACTTTCAATTTGAAACCAATTCAAGGACAATAAATGAGGAGCATTATGATGCTATTTCTACAGAACCACTTTTCAAGACTAGAACTACAGTTCAAAGTCAAATTTGTCAAAACATGTCAATAAAGTGATGAAGTACCAATGGCGTCTGTATAGCACAAATAGAGGCAAGCTGTATCCTTCCATTAGCCCACCCTCACAGTCTGAATCTATCTGCTCAGTGTGTCAGGGGATTACTGAGGTTCAGCACAGATGGTCCTCCTTACTGACAGCAGCTTCATCTCCTGGGCTCAGTGTATGTTGGCTTGCCGCTCAAGTGAGAAAGTCCTTTTCAATTCCAATCCCAATTGCAAATACAGCCTAGTCAGAGAATGGATTGAGAGCAACCCTGAGGAGAAGGACCTGAAGGCTTTACTTTAAAAGAAGCTGAACATGAGCTGGCAATGTGCACTTGCAGCCCAGAAAGCCAACCGTATCCTGGGCTGCATCAAAAGAAGTGTGGCCAACAGATTGAGAGAGGTGATTCTACTCCTCTACTCTGCTCTCATGAGGCCCCCACCTGGAATACTGTGTTCAGCTCTGGGGCGACCAATGTAAGAAGGATATGGACCTATTAGAGTGAGTCCAGAGGAGGGCCACAAGGATGATCAAAGGGCTGAGCACCCCCCAGGGCTTTAAACTAAAAGGAGATTTAGTAGATAAAGTAGATTTAGATTAGATATAAGGAAGAAATTCTTTACCGGGGGGTGGTGATGCGCTGGAACAGGTTGCCCAGGGAAGCTGTGGATGCCCCATCTCTGGAAGTGTTCAAGGCCAGGTTGGACCTTTGAGCCACCTGGTCTAGTGGGAGATGTCCCTGCCCACAACAGGGGGTTGGAACTAGATTATATTTAAGGTTCCTTCCATCCCAAACCACTCTATGTTTCTGTCTTTTCATGCATGCTATTCTACTGAATAGGGTGACACTGAAGGAAAGAACAGTATTTATTGTCTCATAGAGTTGATATTAGTAAGTGTATATGGTGGCCCTTGATTGCATATTTGTTTCTCTTGTTGCTGTGCTATTTTCTAATAAGCTCTGAAGGTCTATTATAAGTAAGGTAAGTTCTGTTCTTATTGAAACAGTTGGCTCAAATAAGGTGGGAAAGGGAGAACACACAATGCTACGGCTATGATTGGACAACATGTTTCCCATTGTGACAGGAAAAAAAAAAAAAAAGGATGAAAAAAGGATGTATCGAGTTAAATGCAGACAAAACTAGTTGACTGTTCATCATAATTATGATAACAACTACTTAAACAGCTAAGAGTAGTTTTTTTCTTATAGTCATTTAAATACACAAATAATGTGCAAGATATCTAGCGAAGGTTAGAAATAATAATTGCTTATCTGAATAATAAGCAAAATTGTAATGTGTTGTTTGATTTACTGAAATCCAGAGGTGTTTTGTCTTGGTTTTGTGAGAAAACTGAAGTTATCTATGTAATGTTGTCCTCAATATTTTTCAAGCTACCCTGGTTTGTTTGATAAAAATTAAGTGCAATTTATGCTTCAGCGTTCCTATTTCTGTAACAACTGGGGAGAAAACTAAGAAAAAAAAAAAAAAAGCTTCTTAATGTTAGGAAAAACATGACTTCTGCACAGAAGCACACAACAGACCTGTACCAATCCTCATAGAGAAATATGCAATTTTGTTTAAGGCAGATTTAAGTATATGCTGCAATTGATTGTGTCTTTTGATTTTTTTGTTTTGTTTTGTTTTAAGTACATTTTGTGCCATATGAGAAATAATAAATGCTTTAATTTGTTCAAGAAGACATCAGCAGCTATGGATCACCTCTTCTTTACCCTTTGTGGAATGAGAAAAGAAGTGGTTTAAAAAGAAGGCAGAGCACAACCCATCAAAATCCCTGGAATTAAAAAAGAGTTCTGTGTCTGTCATCATCATCTCTTTAAAAAAGACTGAAATTAAAAACAGATGGTAAGAGAAGGGAAAGAATCCTACTTGCAGACTTCAGGTTTAGGCAGGGATGTAGAGGCTTTTGCCTGGAAACTCACAGGTTGGTTGGAAGCAGTGAAAGGCCACCATTCCATTCTGACCCTGAAGAACCGTGGAGGTAGGATACAACCTGGAGCTCCCTGGACAACCAGAACTGCTCACAGTATCCCCTTGGGGGCCTTTATTCTTTCCCACCGACTGAGAAAAAAAAGATGGCAATTTACAGTGAGTGGAAAGAACCATCTCTCACATGCCCTGGGGTTAAAAGTTCAGACCTGTATCCATACTTGCACCGTTTATATAGCAGCTATAAGTAGAGCACATGCTGTATTTCCTTCCCCTCTTGTCATGATAACTGCCTGATAGACAGCCTGGATCACACCACTGATACGGGTGGCATCCTCACTTGCCACAGTGTTCTGGGCCTTCAATACCCTACACAAGGGATGCTCTGGAAGTGCCTGTCACCATATTCAGAAGTCTGGAAAACAGAAAGGTCAGAAGCCTAGGCTGAAGCGTTGACCTCCAATCGCTCCTTTAGAGACATCATAGAAGTAATCACTTATTCACGGATCTTACCCCATCACTTTCTTTCCCATCTTTCCTTCCCCCAAAGGAATGAAAGTTATTCCAATTTATGTTTATACAGAATTCCAAACTCTGGACAGTTGCTCCAAGTTCCTCTAGTATTATTTACATGTACACTCAACACTGAATGAGAAAACTTAGTGTAAAAGACCTTCCAGTGCAATGTGCAGGAGCAGATTACAGTCAGCAAGTGTTCATGACTGCAATTCCTGCACCACAGATTTAAAGAGTGATGTGAATACAATGAAATGTTATTACTGAATATTCTCACAGCTCTATGGGAAAGTGAGCAACAATACTGACTATTTACTTTGTTTATTTTTTCAGTGATCACTCTATCTGGTTCTTTGATCTTATTACCTGCTGAAATCTTGGTTGTTTCACACATTTCAATGTAGACAGAAAAAGATTAAAATCTCCCAGTAAAAGCATATATTCTAGCTAGAAGCTAAAATTGTTATTGTTAGTTTTAAGAAAGGTTCTTATCTGATTGAACCAGCCTATTCTTTCTGATAACTGTATTTAGCAGTTGGGTTATATTACATGTTTTGAAGGCAGCTATTTCCAACTTACTATACTCTGGACCTCTGTTCTTGAAAAACAATTTACAAATTTTAATATTGTCTTACCTTATTCCACACTTGTCTTTGAAATTACCACGCTGTGAAGCTCATACAATTAGCTGCAAGATACGGTACAAATACTGGAATTAAAATACAGAGCACATTTCGCATTGTATAGCATCCAATTCGAAGGGAAGTTGGAAAGAAAGGGCGAAAATGTGAAGTCTCTAATATTAACTGACTTGTATATGAGTATAAAAACATTACACCTCTCTGATACAGTATGTCATTGTATAGAAAGATGTCATATTAGTACCCTTCTGGTGTTTGTAATAATAGAAATCATTACACCTCTTACATTATTTAAGAACATAACAGAGTTAAAACTCGGAAAAATGCAGTGTGAACAAAATTGCCTGCAGATGTTGATAACACATGGATCTGCTGCATTTGTCATATTTTAATTCTTTTCAAAAGAATTCAATCTCATATCCAAAGTAAAGGTAATGGTTGGTACGACAATATGGATTTTAAATTCAACCCAGAACTGTAATTGACACACAATAAAAGTGTCTTAGATTAAAAAAAAAAAAAAAAAAATCCAGTGCACTATAGAATTACATTAACAAATGGATTCAAATGAAACTAGAGCATTTCTGGGTTTTGAGTGCATATCAAAGATAAAATGTGAGAAAAAAAAAAAAAAGAAAAAAAAAAAAAAGAAAAAAAGACAGCAAAAACATGACAGGTTGCCTTGTCTCTATTGTAGTCACCACTGAATAAAAGCTGTGTTTGAGAGTATAACTACATATATGCAGCCATTCTGTCCATATCTTTCAGTTTGTAGTTACAGAGTAAATCAAGCTGTGATCCTGCTGCAATTGATCAAGTCATGCCAAGTATTTCAACAAGATGATAATTTGCTAATCTTTAGAATAGACCAATTAGGTTGCTTCAAACATTTCAAACAGGTATTTCTTGTAGAGGGAGATGAGAGGCAGAAACCAGGTTCTAGACTGTGCTTTCAGGATTTACGCAGCAGAAAATTTTCATCTAAGAGGGATACAATTGCAGCAAGATGGATATGAAACCTCAGTGATTCTTGTTCTGAGTTAAATGCTAAAATCACAACATGAAAATTAGCCTTGCCAGCCTCTTGCTCTCAAACTACCTCCCATGGTCATGATTGTCCCATTGCATCCTACAGGGAGGGTTCAGTCAACCCCCCTGACAATCTATGCGGCTCTAAAAAGTACATGCCTTATTTGCATTTGGTGCCATGAAGCTTTTTGAAGCTTCTGGTGATATTTCTTTCCAGAGAAATATCCTACCTACCTAACCATTGTGCAAATATAGGTAGCACCAGGAAAATGTGAATGTTAGGAGATAGCACTAAGGAGAGCTGGCTGCCTTCCTCAACCTGCCTCAGAGCTGGGGTTTTGTGGGAGACTCTGTGACTTTCTCCTAGAGAAGGCATTTTAGAAATGGTTTTATAATATCATCTGCGAGGAAATTGTCAGTGCAAGAAATTAAGTATATAGTGAATACAAGCATCACAGGGTTGGCAAAATGTATGAGGAGCAGCTGAGTCCACTTAGTCTGTTCAGCCTGGAAAAGAGGAGGCTGAGGGGAGGCCTCATGGCGGCCTGCAGCTCCCTCAAGAGGGGAGCGGAGGGACAAGCACTGACCTCTTTCTGGGGACACTGACAGGACCCAAGGGAATGGCAGGGAGCTGGGACAGGGAAAGGTCAGGTTAGATATTAGGAAAAGGTTCTTCACCCAGATGGTGGTCGGGCATTGGGACAGGCTCCCCAGGGCAGAGGTCATGGCTCTGAGCCTGATGGAGTTCAAGAAGGGTTTGGACAACACTCTCAGATACATGGTTAAATTTTTAGGTAGTCTGTGGAGCCAAGAGTAGGACTCAGTGATCCCGTAGAACCCTTCCAACACCAGATATTCTATGATTCTAGGCATTATTATTTTTTTTTTCCAACTTGAAACAATACTCTAAAAAAAAAAAAAAAAAAAGTATCTGCTATCCTTATAAGTATAACCTACTTATAATTTGAATTTCAGAATTGAGATTTTTATCTCCTTAAAACCTTTTAATATATAACAAAGGCAGTAGCTACCTATGACTGTAAACTCTTTTTATGGTGATGTCTTCACCCGATCACTTCACTAGAAAACGTGTGAGGCTCAGTTGCTGGAGATGCATTTTTTTTAGAAATAGGAAAAGAAGAATCAGAAAATTAAAAAGCTTTACTAAAGGTGAAATAAGGATGACATTTTAACAGAAAGTATGTACTCTAACAAATTCATGCAACTTTAAGAAAACCATGCTTGTCTGATTAGCTTTTGCATACTAAGTCAAATGTAATGGTTTCTTTCAAACCTTTACACAATATTTGTTGCCAAAGAAATAGTAGAAGACGTTTGCATTTTCTTCTTACTCATATGATACTCACACACCAAAGCAAACTTTAAAGTCTAAAGAGAGATATTTGAATACTAATAGTCATTTAACAAAGTAATCCTAGTGTTGTCTTCTTAGTTGTTTGAAACTTGTCTCTATGTAAAGGCAAAACTTTAAAATGTCTTGACAAGATCCACTGAAAACTGTAGGCTAGACTGTGTACTTTTTCATATTCATGCAATTTCACTGTCAGCAGAGACGTAAATGTACTGCTTCCATGTGACACAATTGTGCAGGATTTGCTATGTATCTTTCTTTTACTCTAATAGAGGCGGGGGAGGGCAGGGAACCTGGTAAGTGTAAAAAGCAACAAGCACTTCACAGAAACAAGTGGTTCTATAAGCACTACATTACTAACGTCTACTAATTCAGCTAACCCACTCATGCAGGTCACCCACATGGGCCTCACTCCTCTCTCTTCAAATACTTATTTTCAGAAACTTCTTGGAATTTACTCCATGTGTTGCCATCAAAAGTGGAAATGGTCAAGATTCTGAAAAACAATTAGGGAAGGAAGTTGTCATAAAGGTACCAACACACTCTCAAATGTTTTATGTCCTTTAGAAGCCAGGCAAAGATTCAGTGATCCGTAGTGTAAACTTCTGATTTCCCCAGCTACCCAGCTATTAAAACTTAGTTCTTGATCAATTTAGTAATTTTTATAACAGTCTACCTTCAAAGTTCTTCCTATTGAAAAGGGCAGCCGAAAATTTATGGAAAATAAAGATATGCTGAGTTCAGTTTTCTTTTATAGCAGATGAATTATTAGTCCTCTGTAACATAAATCACAACTAGTTGAAATGTTTAATTAAACAAAAACTGCAAATTGAAAAGCTCTCATATTGCTCTACTCCAAAGAACTTCTGATACAGAGCTTAAATGAGAAGGAAAATTCAATAAAGATCATAATCTTTGACCTGGTTTCACTAAAGGTTACATTTTTATTACTGCTTTGTTATGCTCACTGATTCTGTTTGGCTTTAGCAGTAACAAACCAAACGCACATTAACCACATGGAAACTTTCATCTTTTTGATGAGCTAAACATATTCTCTTTGTTTCTCTTTCTCGCATCATTGACAACAAGCTTTTGTGTCCAACTGTGATAATGTCCTGTGTTCAGAACATGCACGTCTCTGTATGAATCTAACAACAGGCAATTGACATCTTGATGGCTTTCTTGTCCTCCATAAGGGGATAAACAAACACATGCATATGCAGCCCATGCTTAAATGGGGAGGAAAAACTTGTTCTGACTAGCAGAGCTTCCATACACCTGTTACGTTTAATACATATGTCAGGCACCATCTGTTGAAAAGGCTCCTTTTCTCCTTCTTTGTGTTTTAAACAAAGTGCTAAGAAGCTCAGATATTGCAGAGGTAAAGAAATGCATGTTAATGGATATCCATCAAGGCCTGGGGTTTCAGCATGAAAACCACATTAGGACAGAATGATATCTAAATCAATGGATTATTCTGTTTCAGAGCTGCTCACATTACTCACACAATACCACAATGAATTCCCATTACTTTATTTTGGTGACCTAAGAGTACTGTGACAAAGTACTAATTGCTTTAAAATATTGTGATTAAATATTCAGTCGGGAATTGCTGTTGAAATTAACATTTGTTTTAAAGAAGTCTTTGTCTTCGTATCTTTTTTTGATCTTTTGATTGATATGCAGTCATCCCTTAATTGTGGGTAATTTTGTGAGTTATTTCCTGTATTTAAAATATTCCTTTTGTATTTGTTCAGCTACCTTGATGATTAGATTAAAAAAAAAAAAAAAAAAAAAAAAAAGGAAAGGCATTTTCTAAATCTAATTCTCCTGGAATTTCTTTATGGAGTTTAACTTATGTCTGCAAATAAATCTACACAAATTCTGAACAAGATCTTTTTTATCTATATTGTTTCTTCCTTGGAATAAATACAAATTAATTAAATCCTGATGATCTTTGGAAAGTACTGTATTCTGTTTAGTAATTATTTTGAGATTTCCTTCATTGCCAGCCCGATCAGTGGAAGCAGCATAGGAATTTACTCTGCATTTCCGTAGTGACTTGGCTGCATAACATTTCCTTTGAGTCAAGCTAGGAAATTGGAAATGCTTTGGGTGGCAGATCACAACTGACTCTCATTGAGACAGGAAGATTTCCAGTCTCCATGTGATATAGGTGCAAAAGTTCTTATGACATCTTTATCCTCCCCAAAGACACAGTCCATCTTTCATTTTGTTTTAAGTTGTGGTGAGGAGATTGCCTGAAAAAAAAAAAAAAAAAAAAAAAAAAAAAAACTAAATGGAATAAAAAAAAAAGAGAGAAAGAGAGAAAGCTAATTAAATTTGTGTTTTGCCATATAAGTGTTATAATACACCAAAATTGTGATGACTTCTGAACCCAAATATTGTTATCCAATGAAATTTTGACTGACTGCTGATGTAGGAAGTTATGAAAAGTAATGTGAATTCTAGCTGATTTAGTAAAGTAAGAGAAGAATGATTTTGTTGTAAAATATAATCTTTCCTACACTTCAGCCTAGACAATATGTATATATAAACACATATTCTGACTAATTTGTTTTCTCTATATTTCTGATATGTTGATTTGCATGAGAGCATCAGTTGAAATGCAGAAAAGCATACACTTGGAGATCTAAGTATGGAGACCAAAGATCTTGCTGACTGCTGGTGTTATGGTAATAACAGTGAGCTGAAATCTACCTAGGGAATATTCCCACTACCACCAGAATAATACTTAAGCTATAGAAAATTGTTACATCTGCTTGAGTAAAGCTACATTTCTTTGTGGAAGTAGCCCATATCAGATAAATAACTGATTCAATTAGGATGTCTAAGACTTAACTGCTCTAACATTTTGGAGCACACAAACAAAACCTTTGAAAAATCAGGACTCTCCTAAACCAAAGCTCTCCCTTCTGGCACCTCAGTTTGCATATGCAGAGATAAATCTTTAGGTATTTAGCATTAAAAGAGTTAAGCCTCCACATAAGCTTCTTGTGCTTCACTATCTAAGATAGGTGAACCTAAGATCTACCTTGACTCTTAACAGGGATCTCCTTACTTCTAGCTTCCATGAAAATTTTCTGGGCCATTATGCTTGGTATGGAATATTTGTTCTGGCATCTGTGCTCTGTTATTATTCTGGTTTAAAGATCTATTGTAATTTTACTGTCGGTGGATTACTACCAAGGCTCTTCATGAGTCTGCAGGGCTATCTGAGGTCCTGAGCATAGCCAGTCTCAGTAGTGATGGGCTCTGCCTCTCTCTCTCTTGATCTATATGGAATCAGAACACATCCCAGGGAAGTGTTGTATTTAAATTCTGGGCATAGCCACCATATGAATGTTTCAAACCACATTGCTGGCCCAAAGCCCTGCATCATGGTAATTCAAAATGAGAATATTTTAAATTTTCTGCTAAAGTAAAGCCATTTTACTGCCAAGGAAGTAAGGTTCATGGGACCAAACAGAGCTAGCAATAAACAACCTTACTCCAGTATAATTATTAATGTCCTACTCTTTGAGGCTTTGTTCCCAGGATTGTTTCTGTATCATCATTTCTTCCAAAAATCTCAATGAAAGTTGTGATATTACTGTATGAAAATGACCATTCTGGACAAAAAGGTAGAGAAACTGCAGCTTCCTGAGTTAAGTATTCAGACTACAGAGTTATGTTGATAAGGATATATGCAAGGTGTAGCCACAAGATATATTTTTTTTTGCTTAAAATGAAAAGCTATGTATCGTGTCTTAAAAGCAAAGATGTGGGAAGCCTGGGTCCTGAAAAGAGGTAGGTTGTCCAGTACTTTCCTCCACAGGGAGATAAGAGAGCTAGACTCCTGTTTTGGATGTAAAATGTGACTTCTGGAAGATTGCTCCAGAGCTTTTCCATTGACATTTATTTTAGGATGTCTGGATTTTTCCAGTCCTAGATACTCAATCTATATATATTTGAGTCTGAGTCAGGCCCATTAACACTAACCCAGAAATGCTTGCATATCTATTTAGGTGAAGATTTGCAGGTGAACTAAAAGAAGAAGTAAGAGTTTTTCACAAGGCCTAATAAATACTATCATAATGTGATTTTTTTTTTAATTTATATTTTATTAATGTAAATGGAATTTGAGTAATGCACTCCACTTCTCAGCAAGTTGCAAATAGAAGCGTGAGTGTCACAGAATTTGGATTCCAGAGTTTTTTTATTCTTAGCAAAACTGAGCCTTCAAATCATTTGTAACAAACTGATTTTAACCTTCTATTAATTTAGAAACATTTAATATTTTTTCTAGGGCTACATCTCTTATTTTTGTTCTGTTAGCGGATGGAAGGAGTAACACGCAACTCTCTGTCACAGCTACCACACTCCAAACCCATACAACTTCTATAAACCAGAAAGTATGAGACAGAAGCATATGCATATTGACAGATACAGAATCACAGAATCACAGAATTTCTAGGTTGGAAGAGACCTCAAGATCATCAAGTCCAACCTCTGACCTAACACTAACAGTCCCCACTAAACCATATCCCTAAGCTCTACATCTAAATGACTTTTAAAGACCTTCAGGGATGGTGACTCAACCACTTCCCTGGGCAGCCCGTTCCAATGTCTAACAACCCTTTCGGTAAAGAAGTTCTTCCTAAGATCCAACCTAAAACTCCCCTGGCGCAACTTCAGCCCATTCCCCCTCGTCCTGTCACCAGGCACGTGGGAGAACAGACCAACCCCCACCTCGCTATAGCCTCCTTTGAGGTACCTGTAGAGAGCGATAAGGTCACCCCTGAGCCTCCTTTTCTCCAGGCTGAACAATCCCAGCTCCCTCAGCCGCTCCTCGTAGGACTTGTTCTCCTGGCCCCTCACCAGCTTCGTCGCCCTTCTCTGGACTCGCTCAAGCACCTCGATGTCCTTCTTGTAGCGAGGGGCCCAAAACTGAACACAGTACTCGAGATGCAGCCTCACCAGAGCCGAGTACAGGGGGACGATCACCTCCCTAGCCCTGCTGGCCACACTGTTTCTTATACAGGCCAGGATGCTGTTGGCCTTCTTGGCTGCCTGAGCACACTGCTGGCTCATATTCAGCCGACTATCAACCATCACTCCCAGGTCCTTCTCTGCCTGGCAGCTCTCCAACCACTCATCTCCCAGCCTGTAGCTCTGCTTGGGGTTATTGCGTCCCAGGTGGAGGACCCGGCACTTGGCCTTGTTGAACTTCATGCAGTTGACCTCAGCCCATCGGTGCAGCCTATCCAGATCCTCCTGCAGAGCCTTCCTACCCTCGAGCAGATCGACACACGCACCTAACTTGGTGTCATCTGCTAACTTACTGAGGGTGCACTCAATGCCCTTGTCTAGATCATCGATGAAGATATTAAAGAGGACCAGTCCCAGCACCGAGCCCTGGGGAACGCCACTAGTGACCGGCCTCCAACTGGATTTGACTCCATTTACCACGACTCTTTGGGCCCGGCCATCCAGCCAGTTTCTAACCCAACAAAGCGTGCATACCTAGACTTTCAGGCTAGAAAGTGACAATGCCAACAAAGAACAAATTAATTCAAGAAGTGCTAACAATCTGCACGAAAAAATAAGCCAGTGTGATGCCAATAAAAAAGCCCAGCTCTAGCTTTCATAAGTAGATTACTGTAGTTTTTATTTAACTATTTATATAATATTATTTGTTCCACACAAGCAAGTAATTCTTTTGTTTTGTTTTTGTTTTTGTTTTGTCATTTTTATGCTTTTTGTTTTGTTTAGTTTTGTTTCCAATATGGTGCTTAATTTAACCAGGTGAAATTCAACTATTTATTGGTCAAAAGTCAAGTTTTAGGACTAATGGAAATGAGTTTGTATCAAAATGAGAACCATTCTTAAATAAAATATTCATTTCAACCCCTTTGCTTTGCTGCTTTGCTTGCAAATGCATCATTCCAAGTTTGCCAATTATCTTAAATTTCTGGCATTCATGCCTTAATCCTGACTTCTTTCTTACCACATTTTGGATTTGGGCAAAGGTTTTAATTTTAAGTATTCTAATAGTCAAGATTAATTCACTTGAGAACCTAGACAGATCTTCTCTCAAATGATTCATTCTGGATCCTGAGGGATTCTGTGGGGAAATCTTAAGTGTAGTCTGTATTTTATAGATGTTGGACATTCAAAACAGTGAACATGTGTTCTAAAGTTATTACTTATTCTTAACGGTATGCAAATTTAACTTAGTTTAGCTTTGTCTTTAAATAGGGCAAAGAACTGTAATTGATAATTATTTTATATTCAGCTTTGCAAAATTATTTAAAATAGTAGTATTTAATTTTAGAATGGTTCCTGCCTACACATTCACTCTTACTTGAGCACAGGCACATTGAATATCTGTGACAAGCTAAGTACAGTTTTAGACAAGCTAAAGGCTAAACATGTTAGGAATCTCAGAATGGAAAATGTTCCTCTTGACTAAGCCATGCAGTGGTGGAGAGTGTCTGCACTATTTTGTCTTTCTACACTTAAAATGGCCCATTTATTCTGGTTCATAATTTATATACCATGTTGTGTAAGGCTTGCTTCTGAACCTCTTTTGAACTAGTTATTTTTGAGCAAAAGAAGGGACCATGCATGAAAGGTTTAAGCAATTTTAAGGCAGAGCAAGAGAAGCTTGAACCAAGTGGAAGAATGGAGGAACTCAGTGGAAGAAGAGGCAGAGGAGGAATATTTGAATAACAAATGAAGCCCATCTTTTCTGTTTTTTGTAACTCATTCATTATAGAACAATTTTATTTCTGATTAATTTTATATCTGTGAGGGAATATTTTGTACTATCTTTTCATTCACTATTGCCTTCTCTGTTACTCCTTCTGCTTCTTTTGCACTGCCACATGAAAACCAAACTTGATTTCAAAAAAGGGAGAAAATCACATTTCCCAGTAAATACAAAGAATTCGTTATGTCACCCACTGGCTGGTGGGTATTTCAGAAGTATCCTGGTTACTAGAATAACTAGAATGTCTTGCAGAGGCTGTCTAGGCAGACAGTGTTTCCTATGATAACATATTATAAAGGTATATCTGCTCTGTCTGTACGCTGCCAGCTCCTAGTGTAGCAAACTTATTAAGCGGGCAGAAGTTTGACACCCTCAATAAAGAGGCTGAATTTTTCTTTCAGCTAGGAGTCCTACTGCTTAGCCAGCTTTTTGCAGAACAATCATACTTGTCCCTCTTCTAACTCACTATTCCTCTTTAATCTTTAGTTTGACCCCTGTTAAGGGTTAATGAATTAGATCAATGATAAAGAGTTACTATAAATTATGGAACAACCCCAGTTTATTTCTTGAAAAGATCTTCAGGGATATCAAATTTTCAGATGTCACTATAATCTGGATTAAACTGAAAGTCATAGTCAACTATTTTCCTTTGAGCTTTTTTTTTTTTTTTTTTTTTTTTTTGCCCTTCCCACCTACAAGCCAGTGAACAGACAGTGAATAATCTATTTACGTTACTAAAGGTATGTGTGCATATGCATATGCACAAAGAGTGCCTGTCTGCCCATGATGCGTTTGTGCTTATTGTGTCTTATTGTTGTCATAAGATATCTGGATCACGGCCTCCTCAGGAGGGGATACATTTTTTCATAGAGAAAAGCAAAAGGGATAAGGCTTGCACATCTTCCTTTTTAAGATGCATACATTTGCTGGAAAAATAATATCCTATTAAACTCTTCTTCAGATGTTACTCTGAAAGGAGGTGAGGAAGATATACAGATGACTGTGTGAAAGCTTAGAACCTCCAGGAAAATAAACAAACAAACAAACAACATAAATGAATGATACTCCAACACCGAAGAACCTTCTCAGCACACTGCACCAGCTTTTAGAACTGTTGGAGGGTTATCAGAAACAGATGCTGAGATAAATGAAGATGAAAAAGATGATGACATGTTGTAATTTATTTCTGCCTGGACTAAAAGCTAGCTGTAATTGACAGAAAATAAATAAAGGCAGTTCCAGCTAACACTTGAAACAATAGCTGGTAGTCAGCAATAATAATAATAATAATAATAAAAATTTATAAAAGCACAGAAAGTAAGTCTGCCTCTCTCTCACTACATTATTGTCTGTAACCTCTCCTTCAAAATATCATTTACAACTACTGAGTAGTTTGGGGTGGATGACAAGGCATGGGAATGCCCACAGATAGGCCATGCAATGCTTATTTGTGAATCTCAATGCTCAGTTGCAGCTCATGTGGCATTATGCTTCTTGAGCTGGCTTTTTATTTTCTCGGCATGTTACTGTAGATATTGTTCTTACTACTTTGGAATTTATTTACATTTTCTTAATATTGTGCCTGGATCTCCTGCATTGTTGATTTTTCATAAATGATTTTTCAGCTCAATTCCCTGGTGTATGAATACTTGGGCAATAAATAGAGCTAGCAACTTCAAAGTAGAAATTTTAATTGTAAATGAATACATAAAATTGATTATCTCAAGGGGTTATTGATACAGTGCTTTAATGTTTTGCTCCCATTATCTCACCACCTAAGATCTGAATACAGTGCTTTAATGTTTTGCTCCCATTATCTCACCACCTAAGATCTGAATCACTCCCTGGAAGTTCCTATCTCCACTATAAATAAAGGGTGCCTAGGGCAAGTAGTCTGCAAATGTAAGCTTTCAGTTATATGCCTAATATTAAGTAGGCTGAATTTAGGCCTGAATTTAGAGTTTGTCTTATAGACCAGAATGACTTACCTTCTTCAGATGAGAGTTATTTTGTCTTTGCTTAATCTTTGACCATTTATCTGTGTAATCCATGGGTCAGCTACCATGGAGCTAATCATGTAAGTTCACAAAGTTATGATGTATCAACCTGTCTTGGGTCTTCTCCTTATCTGAAATGAATGAAATTCAGATCAGGATATTTGAGTTAATATCAAAATTTACTGGCAGGAATAACTTAAAATTAGTTGATTCTTTTTGCAGTTGCTGACTGAGATTGATAGACAGAATTAACGCAACCACAACCTATTAAATCTGGAAATGTATGGGAGTAGATGGAATGTTATCAGGTTCAGGAGTAAAGGTTTCATCTTAGTGTCTTTTCCAATTTTATAAATTCAAATTAGATGAACTATTAGCTGTGATTTTCCAGAAATATATTTATATAAATATCACAGAATCACAGAATAGTCTAGGTTGGAAGAGACCTCCAAGATCACCGAGTCCAAGCTCTGACCTAATGCTAACAAGTCCTCCACTAAACCATATCCCTAAGCTCTACATCTAAACGTCTTTTAAAGACCTCCAGGGATGGTGACTCAACCACTTCCCTGGGCAGCCTATTCCAGTGACTAACAACCCTTTCTGCAAAGAAGTTTTTCCTAAGATCCAACCTAAAACTCCCCTGGCGCAACTTCAGCCCATTCCCCCTCGTCCTGTCACCAGGCACGTGGGAGAACAGACCAACCCCCACCTCGCTACAGCCTCCTTTCAGGTACCTGTAGAGTGCAATAAGTTCGCCCCTGAGCCTTCTCTTCTCCAGGGTGAACAGTCCCAGCTCCCTCAGCCACTCCTCGTAAGACTTGTTCTCCAGACCCCTCACCAGCTTTTTTGCCCTTCTCTGAACTCACTAGAGCACCTCGATGTCCTTCTTGTAGTGAGGGGCCCAAAACTGAACACAGTATTCGAGGTGCGGCCTCACCAGAGCCGAGTACAGGGGGACAATCACTTCCCTGGACCTGCTGGCCACGCTGTTTCTTATGCAAGCCAGGATGCTGTTGGCCTTCTTGGCTGCCTGAGCACACTGCTGGCTCATATTCAGCCGACTATCAACCATCACTCCCAGGTCCTTCTCTGACAGGCAGCTTTCTAAGCACGCATCTCCCACCCGTAGCTCTGCTTGGGGTTGCAAACTGCCGCGCCACGGCCCTGGTCGCTCGCACCCCCTAGGGGCTGCTTTTGAACGGCCGGGGAGTGGGCGCTGCTGGCTCCGCATACGCCTCGTCAGCCTCCCTCACGAGGGCTGCCGGGTCGTGGCGGCTGCCTCGGCTGCCTCGAGTGGCCTCGATGCCGGAAAAAAAGCCCTGCCTGTCCCGATCCCCCGCTCCGCTGCAGAACGCGTCTGCCCCGGAGCCGATCGACTCGGTAAGTGACCATATATATATATATATACATATATATATATATGGTCATATATATGGCCATATATATATATATAAATAATGTAGATAAATTCTATAATGGATTTACTAAGTATTAATTCCAGTGTAAAGTCCTGATTCTTAACCCTAGTGCAAGAAGTAGGCAAGAGCCTTGGTGATATTTATCCCATTAAAACTGATTAAATAAATAAAATAGTAGATATGTTGGGAAATTAACTCACTATATAAATGTTTCTGCAGCTCTTATTGATGTGAAACAATGACATCTAATCATTCAATCTAAATAAAAGACATCATATTAATTCATTAACATATATTTATTAGAATAACTACAACATTTTAGGATAAGGAACTAAATCTGCATCACATGTACCTAGAAATGCTTGTGAAAAAGAAAGAAGATTTGATTTTTTCAGATAATAATAATAATAATCCTCAGTAGCAACTGGAAAAGTATAGCTAAACCTGCCACTTTTTAAAGGAGTACAAGGGCAATCTCTATATTTGAGTTCTAAACCAGCTTGGATTAAATTTATAATGTGATTTATTACAAACAACGTTATTGCCTTTTGAGATTATGCCACTAAAAGTACCAAATGAAATCAGGGAGGATTTCTACTAAATAACAATGGCTTAGTTTTGCCCATATTAAACTAAGTAGTAAAAATTCTGCAGATTTATACATATAGTAGAGGTCATTTATGAGAATGTTGAGGTTGACAAATATGAAGACACACACACATTTCAGGAGTTCTGAATTTGCAATAAACAGGAATTAGTCATCCTTTGATGAAAGTATCTCCAAACTCAAATGCATAAAGTTTTCCTGAGTAACACACAGCACAGCTGCTGTCACAAACAGATTGGTTTTACCACGTTATAATCATAACGCTTCCAAAAGCCTTAAAAGGAATTGTTCACATCAAAAGTTGAAATTTCTTCAATACTGTAATCCTTAAGTAACATAAATGATTATGGAAAAGAATCTTCTGGACTCTTCACAGAGCCTTAATTGTGTATTCTTAATTTTAATAAAACATTTTGCTGCTGCTGTGTTTCTTCACTAAAAATCTATGTATACCTTTTTGTTTTTAAACATCTATTTTCTCCTTGCTTCTGATGTTGCTCCAGCTATGGAAATACAGAATCATAGAGTCATTTCAGTTGGAAGAGACCTCTAAGATCACTGATCCAACTAATCCAATGGCAAATGCTTTCAATAAAAGTTTTAACTCCTATCTTCTTAAAAGTGTCCAGTTATCCTGGGGAGGTAGTGTACAGTTTAAAACACCCCAAATTAGATACCTGCATATAGGTGACTAAATATGGAGGAAGTAGTTTTGGATATTGTCAGTGCAAATCTCAGACACAGCTCATTTGTTTAAATGCCACATCTTGTGTTATTTGAGAGTCCCAACATACCTCTCGTACTGACAGTGGATGACAACAATGTGTGACTCTCTGAAGGGGCATGGGTGTCTCAGTTTGCTCATCACATTAGCAGCCCCAAGCAAGATATCTTGGGGAATCTGAAATAGCATTAATACCCATGTTTATGTGCCCAGTTTCAGTTCAGGGTGAGATGAATCACTTTTTAGTCTCCTCTGTGTCTCAGTGAGACCAGCCACCCATGGAATGTGAAGCTTAGAACATTTGTTCTAATGCAGGCATCTAAATTCAGGTGCCTGAATATAAACAATTAGTGTCCAACTCAAGCACTCTGCAGTACATGAGAAATCAGTCTTATGTGACAGGGAATCTTTGGGAGACTACTACTTTTCTGGAGAGCCAGCAGATGGGATATGCCTGGCACTAGAAGTCTGTGCATCTGCCCCAAGCTCTAGGAGTCAGTAAAATTCTTCAACTGAACCCAAGTCTGCTGAATCCCTGAATCTTCATTTTCTGTTGTTCTGCCTTTTCTGTTCTCTTTATCAATAGGCAAAACATCTGTACAATAAAACCACTCAGTTTGACAATATTGATTTACCAATGGAGACAAGGGAAGTACTTGACCTCTTCACAGAGTCTAATGAGAAACTTCCTCTGGGTAATATGATAAAGGGAGGAAAGCACCCCTGCACATTCCTTGCAGGGTCCCAGTTTCAGATGGAACTGTGGATCTGCTTTCTTCTGCTCTAATCATTATGCAATGGAACACTACAGGACAGAGTCTACTCCCCAGTCTGAGTTCAACTACTATCACTCCTGGGAGAATCATTTACTGCAAGCTTTTATCAGAGCTCAGAGGAGAGAGAACTATGCTGAAGGATTGGCTGATTCGAGAATATTCAAACCAGTGAGATGGTACATGCACAGTTGCAAATATCTAATGTAGACTAAGCAAAACCAGGGGGATATTTCTTTGCCGACCATGCAAATGAAGGCTCAGGCCCTTGTTTTGTGCAGGGCCTGAGTGGATTAAAAGAACTAAATGGATTATCTCTAGCCATGGTTTACACAGTGCTGTCCCGGCACTAGTAAGATCTACTGAGCTGGTTTGTGGTTTGGTTTGGTAAAATGTAACCACATTGTAATGGTTCTGTATGTTAAAAATGCAATCACATGCAACACAAAACTGTGCATATAGTGATAATGCTGGAATTTGTTTGTCTCATCAAAAATGAGTGTACAGATTTTAAGAAAATATTCTCAAAGAGGATAAGTTATTCTCCCAAAATCTAAGTCCTGATTGGTTTTATCCTTTAGGCTGTGAGGTAGAAGGTGAGAAAACATATAGCTGCATTTATTATAGCTTCTGGCTTACTGAAATATGTCTTTGCAGACTCTCTTTTGAAAATGGTTTAATGAAATAAGCAGTGTTTATTAACACAAATAAATGTCCAGTTTGTTTTCTTAAAAGCCATTAGTTCAGTAAAGGATAAACTGTTATAGTTGGATTGAAAGTACCTGTTGGATCCTGAAATAGTCCTGCCACTGAAATAAAATGTTTCTGATGCTTCGGGGAAAAAAGTTAACCTCTCTAGCTCAGCTTTTCATTTGCACAATTAGGATAGCAAAACGTAACCGTTTTTTTTCTTTTGTTTGTTTGTTTGTTTGTTTTGTTTTTTTTTTAGTGGCGACAATCTAAGAATTCAATAGTTTCATTATGTAGAATTCCATGTAAGACCCAAATAGTGCTATTATTTTAAAGAAAAAAAAAAAAAAAGTTTTATTTATTTTTTTCCACATCTTCAAATAAGAAAAAAAAAGGCCAAAAAAAAAAAAGCATTACATATAAGAAATGTGTACAACATAATTTCAAACCGAACAAGAAAATGAGTACTATAACTTATGAGAAGTAAATGAGTATGCTAAGTGGAAGATAATTAGCTTTGACTTATTTTATCCATACATATTATCCTTGACAAGACAAGTTGATTGTACAAGCTCACCAACTCAAATATGTGGTTTGAGACCTGTTTTCTTCTTCAGGAAGACATGTTTTGTTTTGGAGAAATCAGCTGAAACTGGTTTTCAGTATTAAGCCCAAAAGCTCTATATTGAAACAGACTCTTTTCTGGTGTAGTTTTTCAAAACCATTCAGCGATATCAAAATTGCATCCATTGTAAAACTCCCACTAACTTCAACAGTGGAAGAATTACTGAATAACATGAAAAACACCTGAAAATGTCTACTATATTGTTGTATGATAAATTTCTTTTTGTATCTTCATTTATATTCCAGCATCTCCAAAATTAATATAATTAGTTTCTCATAGGACTCTGCATCAATAATGTCTGGTAATATGCTCTCTAATGTTGAAGACATAGAATATACTCAGTGAGTACCATCTGCCAGCATGTAAAAGTCTACAGAAAGTCATCTCTGTATTGAATTATGTCTGTAAAGGAACAGGAAACTGTTAAAGAAACTGAAGTACAGAGGGCATCCACTTGTATCAGTTTAACAAGCAGAACACTGTGTTGTACGTCAGCAAAAGACTGAACTGTCTTCCTGCACAGGAAAGACTGGTACAGGCCATGTTACAGCAGATTAACCTGAAGTTAGCAATGGCATGGATAACAGTAACAGGGTGCATCAGGAAGGGAAACCAACTTACCACAGCTACCTGAAGATCAGAGCTGACAGATCTAATAAAATTCTGACGTATCAAGGCACCCAAAGTGATTGTATCTCTAGACAACCTCCCTCTAGTAATATCAATCAAAGCACCTCCAATGCAATTAACTAATTACTACTACTACTAATAATAAATATATATATACACATATTTACAGGGAGGAAGTGACAGCTAGCTGACATTCAACATAATACCTCAGCTGAGAAAGAAAGGGTACTATCTTCCTGCTTCAGACAGGAATACATAATACTGAATTGTAAAAATGCAGGTGATATCACAATCACAGAAATGCCTCAGGCTTTCTTACCAGTGTATTTTATTTATTCATAGGTGTACATAAACACACACACAAGTACATATTCCCAAAAAAATTTGGCAAATGGTTTGACCAGATGGAGTCTTACACATCTCCATGGAAGGAGCTTGTGGAAACATAAACAACATTAATATTACTATCCTTAAAATACTCTATGAAATAAATAAAACACTGAAGAGAGCTCTTAACACGTCCCACATGTCCAGACTGAGTCATAACACCCAAACAAGCCACCAGTACCTTAGGGTCAGATAAAGAACACTGTGGTCATTTAGCATGTGTTCAGCTACACAACTAAAAATGTTACTGTAGATTCTGGGCAACATTTACATTAGAAGAGTTATATTCTGGAACCAGAAGACATCAAGATTATTTTTGTAACTGAATTTTGCAAACAGAATACTTAAAACTTTCAATTAGAGAAGAGATTTTATTAATGCAAAATGGGAAATGAACTTACATTCATAATTTGACTCATCCAGGAGAAAAAAAAATAATAATAATAAATCCAGCACCTTCCAGAAGGATTGATCCTCAGGCAAAACAAATTCATACTAGAAAACACTGAAATTGCTGACTTTTACTATCCACTTAGTTCTCTCTACTCAGTCTTAAAAACTTTATCTCATAGATTATTTTGTTTTGCAGCTATATGTCTGTGAATCCAAAATAAAATGGCTTTAGAGTTCAAGGAAGTCTCCAATGTGAATTATAATGTCTGCACATAAATATACATTCGCATAAGAAAGTATCTACCTTGCTATGATCCTAGTTTAAAAGGATTTTTTTTTCCTTTGGAAGAACATTTAGAAAGTTATACAAGTTATACTGTCAAAATGCAGAGTTGGAATCTTTTTTTTTTTTTTTTTTTTTTTTTTTTCTTTTTTTTTGAGTTTAGCAACTGCAGACAGTCAGATTTCAGAAGAATTTCCTAATTGAGCAAAAGGCAGTAGCATCATGGAAAGACAATTCATATTAGAGATATAGATCATAGTTTCTAGAAGAGTAACTAATGGTAAAGTAAATGGCTTCAAGCTGTCAGTAAATGTACCTTAGAGGATTCAGAAGGATTCTAAAAGGTTTTAAAGATTAGGTATCATAAGTTAGGTATCATAATTTGTCCCTTCTGTCATTTAAAAAGTGCTATTTATTGAAGCCTATTTGTCTACTTTATGTATAATACCTCTCTTCCAGATATCTCTGAAAAAATATAAAATAAAAAAAAATAAAACTGCATTGGGTAAGTAAGTTTGGAACAATTCTATTTTGCTGTGTTTTATTCAGGTCACTCTACTCTTCAAATTTGTTTCAAGTAAGCTTTGGTCCATTTTCATCACTGAATTGTTTTATGATTTTTAGATATTTAGGACTTGATTCAGCTGCTTGCCCAGAGATCTATTACACCACTTCAGACACCTGAGAGAATCCAGGGTTTCTACATAGAAATGGCAAATGTAACACAGGGCTTAAAGAGGACCCATTTCCACTGGAGCTCCAGCTGAGGGTTGAGTAGGATGCTACTATACTTCATACAGTACTACACATGTATGTGTGGGGATTAAAGTGCAGGGGGTATATCGGATGTGTCCCCTCCTTTCACATTCTTCTTCCTGTGGACCCTGGACTGGAGGTTTAATGGGTTTAATTTATCTGCCTGCCTACAAAACTTTGTTGCATGACCATGAAAGAAGTAAATTCTTATCACACTTCCTTAATTCCTCATGGACTCAAGGAGGGCAAACAGTATTTTTTGTCCTCTGTGTTATGTGGCCACATTCCCAAGAGCATTTAGACATAAGTTCTCAATATATATTTCATTGGGAGGTTAAGCTTCTTACGACAAATTAAGCACTGTAAGTCAGTACTTACTGCAGCTCTGATAATAATGCAGGGAGCTGAATGTGAACACCAACATGTTGTCAGTATACCCTGAACATGAACCACATGGCATGATGTTCATGAAAGCAAAAAATCTTTCTTATCTCACTCTTCTACTCTTCCCAGTCCCAGAAATCCATCTTGCTGGATCCATGCCAGCATGTTTATGTAGTGCTCGTGATCATGACCATTCTGCACAATAAAAGTAGAAATCAAAATAAAAGACTAAATTGTAGTTCATGAGCTTAAAAAATGAAAGGAATACATGAAAAGGTTATGAGCCTAACAGAAAGCAAGAATGAATGCAGACATGTTCAAAAGAGTTCTTTTGGCCAATTAACACAGAGAAGCACAATTTTTATATATAGTGTGCAGTCAGTTGGGAGTCTTTAGGGAAAATTGCTGATTATGTGAAGCAGAGACAGGAAATGTGCACACTTTGGCCTGGATGGCCCTCACTTACTTTTATTAAAACAAATCCAAACTAACTGTCTAGCTAGTTGTCTAAGTATGCATTACTCCCTGGAGGTACCTAGTCTTCTTTAGAGTTCCACCAAAATGAGCCCACATGACTGGTATAGGCTGTGCATGTAATTAAGTCTCTCTATAGAGAATGTGCATTATTTTTATCTTTTATTTTTTCCATATCATCTCCTTGAACCCTGTGGCTCTGTCTGTGTTTACACCATGCAGCTGCTGTGCCTGACAGCAATCTAGACAGCACTTTTGTCTTCCCAGCCTTCCAGTGTTGAGTGGGAATGTATTAAGGAATGCAATATATTTAAAATCTGATTTCCAAAACCAATTTAGTTAGCTATCTCTATATCAACAAAGCACAAACACTTAAAAGCAAGGAAATGAATAGATGCCATCACAAACTGTCCACTGCAAACTCAGAAATTAATGCATGTATCTCATCAAGTGTAATGAAATGCATATTTCATTACAGTCCAATGACCTTACCAGTGACCCACAGAAAGGTGGGTATTATTAGATGGGGGGGGGGGGGGGGGGGTAGGGAGGTGCTATCTTGATTTCAGTAGCAGAATATTTATTTAAAGGAAATCTGTTACACAGAGAAAACTAGCAGCTAATTATCTATTGAAAAGGAAAATGCCATGGTAAGATACTTGTGGTACATTACGAAACTGTATATATATCCTCAAGCAAGGGCAGAAGAATGGTTCCAGTTCACCCAAGATTTATGGCTGAATTCTGCCTACTTGCTTTAATTGTCTCACATAGATGCTACAATCAATACTTGAAATGCCCTTGCCTGTTCCTAGCAAGATGATTCCGATTACCTAAATTACCTGCCTATTGTGCCTACACTCAGTGTATTGTCCACAGAAATAAATTAAAAGAGCAGGAATCCCCGCAGAGTGAATCAGAGGGGGGTCATCTATTTTGCTTCGTAATCAAACTCTTCCCAGCCGAGCCTGTTGTGCAGCTGTCCCAGCAGGTCTGCCCAAGAGATGAGCTTTCCCCGACCTTCACCTCTGAGGGTGTTCAAGGACTCCTGGCTGCAGACAGGTCTCCCAGACCCTCCTTCCATAGGGCATCTGGGCAATTTACAACAAGTTCTCTTCTCCTCCACCTTTGGGTGAGAAGTTGGAGGCAGTTTCATTGTCTTTAAATTGTGCAGGCAGTAGCTGGAGCGCTGACAGGTCTAGCTCACTACCTTTATGTAAAACCAGGCAAAAGTCTGGGACACCTCCACAGGGTGAGTAATGTGGGGTTGATAAGAATACAGATGCCGACACGACTGAAATGTATATTTTGGCAAACATTCTGTGTAATTACATTTTGTTTATATTTCATAAGGGTTATACTATATGTAGTACTCAGTTACTAGCAACCTTATAATATTTTACATATGTAATTCACTGTAGCTTACAGTTGAAATGTTGTTTTGTAATAAACTCTTCTCTCTTAGTAAGAGTATACAGGAACAGGGAAGCTGGTAGAAGTACCTGAAGTTTTATTAAGTTTGTGAACATTGTTTCTGTTCATTTGCACAGAAAAACAGGTAAACTTGATCGTTCCTAACTATACTTTTTTTTTTTTTTTTAATTGCTTGGGATTTCAAAATATATGCCAGCTGCTGGCCTCACTGTTTTGCCTAATAGCAATGAGGAAGTTTTAAATATTGTGCTTGTTTACATCTCTGGCATTTTAGCAGGTGAGACGTTTCCTTTTCTTTATTAATTTATATCAGGAGAAAAAAAAAAAAAAAAAAAAAAAAAAAAAAAAAAAGCTTGACATACATCTTTGTTTCTTTTCATTATTCTTTTATTTAGGCAAATAAAATAAAAATTGACATACGTTTTTGCATATCAGTATCATACTACCAGCACTTGATGTTGCCACAATGATACGAAAGCCCTCCAGCCCTAACTGCTGTAAAAACATATTAAAATACACTCGCCATTGCTACAAGAACCCTATGATCTAAGGAGAGAAGGGGGATGAGGAAAAGGTAGCCAGAGGTGTTTCATGTTGGTTAGATAGTGTTACTTCGTTTCAACTGCCTATCTATATAGGGAGGAAGGAGGAAAGAAGAGACAGAGAGGTAATGTGAGGTGCAGGGACCTGAGAAGGGCAAGGGGGGCACTTGGCTGAAGTAAGCAAGCAACAAGGCAAGCAACAGCACATGGCTTCACAGTAACAGGAGAATGTAAGGCAAGATATCTCCCTGGAAGTACCAAAACCTATACTGTTGTTCACTTTGTCAACCTCAGTGGTCACCACCAGTGTATGTTTTACTCCCTACGTTTTGATGAGATTCATTCCGTCTCTTACTCTTTCCTGGACTTCACTTTTGGCTAACTTTGTGTCTAGTCTGTTCACCATTTCTTCATTTTTCATATTCCTCTGTATTTGAAGTCTCTTCATACACTACTTTTATCCTCTTTGTTCTGTCATCATTTCAACCCTATTTCTTCATGCTTGTCATCTAAGTTGTGACAGTATTTGTTTTTATTGCTTCTTAATTTCTACAATTACTTAACTAAATTCTTTCTGATCACATGTCCACAAGTACAAGTGCAAACCAGTGACCAGTCAACCCCTTTGTATCTTTCCACTAATCTAATTGCTACCTCTGACCAAATAATAATAATAATAATAATAATAATAAGGGGGGGGGGGGATTTGTTCTCATAAGTTCAGAAGTATATGACAAAATCACTATACTTACATAAAATGAGAGTTCTTTTTCTTTGAACCTCATTCAGCAAAGACCTTACACCATGCCTAACATTTAGCCTCAGCAAAAATCTCATTAAAATCAATCACGTGCTAAAGGCCCTAAAATAAACCCTCATGGCAACAGACATATGTAACTAGTTAGAAACACTTAACCATCCATAACTATCTTTCTGCACTGTGCTCCTGCTTCTATTGCTGCATGATCAATCTTCATTCCTATCTCTTTGTGCCTGGACAGAAAGTGCTTTGGTTCTTGAAAGTCTAACTCAAATTTACTCCTATCCCCTTCTCTTCTTTCTTTCTATGCATGCAGAAATACTTTCCCTCTATCAGCCAGCCTTACTGAAAAGTAAACCATACATCCTCTGTGCATCATGGTGAGTTAAAACCCTCTTTCCTTCATCTTTTGTAAATTTTTACCCAATAAATTCCACATGCCCCCTGTGGGAAACATGGATGATGCATGATTTTCACTTTTTCAGTTTCAGGTTATGCAGCAAAATATTCTGTGGATCCTGTTAATGTCTTCAACCAGCTTTCAAACCATGGTAATCTTTTAATAATACTTGTCTGCTGTAGCTTTTAAACTTGTTTTTCTTGGATTGCTTCCTATTATAATCAGCAATCTTCTCCTACTTATTATACCCCCTCCAGTAACATTTTTCTTATAAAGCCTCAAGCTCTAATTTCTTTTCTGCTCTCTCTCTCTTTTTTTTTTTTTTTAGGTCCACTAGGTCTCTCAATAAGTTGTATGACACACCTCCTATCTCATGTCTATCTCTAAAGAGGATTACTAACAACAGTAACTCTGGTTTACTTTAGTCTGTATGAATTCTCTAAAATCTGTTTATACTATAGCTACTGATGAATTTTCAACTGCCTCATCTATTTTAATCCTTCCCTCCTTTTCTATCAATATCCACAACTGCACTTACAGTAATGGCACACTGAAATTTTGGGGCAGACAGTTTTAACTAAGAGATGCATTTTGCTGAATTTTAGAAGGTGACTGACAAGTTAGATTTCATGACAAACAGGATTAGGGTGCAAGAGATGGGCCCAGGGGTTAGATCTGAAGCCAGCAATTCATGCCTATTGCTGTGATTGCAACATAGAAGAAAGTTTCTGTTCTTTTGACTTCTATGAACTTCCATCTTAGCCCTTAATGTGCACATGGTGAGACAGTACAATGGGTGTGCAAGATGATTGTGTTAATACAGGTGTGATCAGACTGTTCACACAAATGACTAAGAAAAAAAGGAAACACAGTCCTAACAAAGGGTTTTTGTTGTCGTTTTGTTTTATTTATTTATTTATTTATTTATTTATTATTTATGGAAATCACTTAGATCTTTGAGAGTATCATCACTCTAGTTTTCAATTAAAGTCTGTGAAATCAGTTTGAGAAAAGAATGGTTGCTACATACATAAATAACATTTAATTCTGGACTTTTAATCTTTTGAAGGCCTTTTTACTGGCCTCCAGAGAGGTCACTGAAATTAATGAAAAAATTAACATCAGCCGTTTTGAGTCAGGCCTGAAATGGAGAACCTCAGATTTCCCAGTTGTATGGTATTAGAAACAAGTGAGTCCCTTTCATCTAAATATAGCTCTGCCTCCACCATCTTCATATGTAAAATGCAGAAGCTTAACTCCACTACTGGTATCACTCAGATGCTTTTCCCAAGCCACTTACAAAAAAAAGCAATCAGAAATTGTTGCTGTGTCATTTTCAGTATCAGTATTGCAGCTTCTGTCCACTGCAGATTAAAAGTCTCTTTCAAGCACTTTGAATTTAAGTAAATCACAGAGGCACTCCAGTTACCCCATAATCTTTGCTGGAACACTTTCCTGGCATATTTAGACTACAAACATATTCCTATCAGCATCATGGAAGTCAGGAGACTGTGAAACCTCTTTGCTACAACATGGCTCCTGAGGAGAATGAAAGCTTTTAATTTTTATCAATCCCTTACTGAGTACAGTATTACTCTGGCAAGGATATTTTCCTTTTAGAGCCAGGCAAATCCAAGCAGATAATAAATATTTTTTTATTCATTGTATTATGTGTTGACTATTACTCAATTTTACTAAAAAATAACTTCTCTGTGGAATATGTTGTTCAAAATGTCTGAAATAATAATTATTACAATTAATAACATTGCAGTATATCTGTTTATTTATCAATGAAGAGAAAATTAGTGATGGTTAGCTATATGTCTTAAGTATTAGAACCAAGGAAGCACTGAAGCTGAATGTAACACATTTCATTAGTTAATATCTAATGGCTGGTGTTTTTATTTTTGTTGTTGTTTGTTTTGTTTTGTTTACAGCTATGTAAAACAGTTTACTATGCTTCTTTAGCACCTTCATTGCACAGATTTTGATGTAAATATTCTGCTTAAAGTACAAAGTAGACACTGCTGTGAGGACATACACATGAGCACAAAAGTTCAAGTGTTATAGCCAGGATTCACGGCCCCAGCTTCAGGCAGTCCCTGTTACGGTTCTGTATTGCAAATGTGGAGAGAGAAGCAACTCATGAAAGATTCATGCCTTTGGCAGCCTAAGTCACCCTTTGCAGGTGACTAACTTGCACCGTGGGGCAGTTTTATACAGATATTTAATCATTTAAGCCTACAACCTAACAGGCTTTTAAGCCCTTACCTTCTATTGCAATAAATTTAACAAGGGCACCTTGGTCAGTCAGGCAGTGTTTAGAGAGACTTTCAAAAACAGCTAGGTACCTAGGGTAGGATTCAAGACATAAAAATTCAGATGTCTCCAATTTGAGTATATAGAGCTAAGCTAAGAACACAGATTCGGATTTCAGCAAATCAAAATCTAATCAACAAACTCAGTGAAGATTACAGCATAATTCCTTTCATCAGATGTAGAGGTTTGCTCTAGACTGAGATGTAGGCACCTACAGCAGTGATAGTGAAAGTCAGCAGATCTGAATCCCCACCCTTAATATAAATTAAAATTCACACAGAATTTACTTTCATTAGTCAATACTCTATGAGGCACATCTTTAGGCATCCAAATACCATTAATTGACCTTTTGTACTCCCAGTGGAAAATTTCCTCAGTTTCAAAGGAAGTTGGATCAGTCTGTGATGGTGCTTCACACTAAGTAGTCATAAGTATCAATCACTCTGTACGGCTATGGCCAAAAGTAAATCTGGTCATACGTGCATGCCACGAGGTAATGTCTGAGACAAAATTAAGCTGTGCTTGTTTCTCAGCCTTCTCAAATGGAAGACTTAGTAAAGTCAACTAAGATTTGGTCTTATTCATACTTCTAGAGAGTAGTGACTTTATGGCTACCTAAGGCATTTTCATTAATGCATGGCAGAGTTTCTGTGTATCACTTGTCTTCTGCATCAATTTTTCATTTGTAGTTTATTCACAGAACTCTTTACCTATGCCCTTGAAGAGTCATCTTCTTCAAATGGCTGAACTGACTGCATTACACTAAGTACGTCAGTAAATTTTTTGGGGGAAGTGAAACAACATTTTACTCTTCTCAAACTATTCCTGTTATTCACAATGTCAGATCCATCACTGGGTAGGAATGTAACATGACTATGGCACTGGGTATGCCTTGAAAAATTCTACGTTATAAAACATAATGAGATCGGATAATTGCAGACAAAATCAGGCTAGAAAAAAATTACCTATTTTTTTACTAAAATTAATTAACTAGTGCCTGTATTGGGGATATTATGTATTCTCTATCATTCAATCTTATTATAAAAAAATTGTCTGTCTTTCTCAAAGTGGTACAGTGCCTTGATCAGAAGTTACAGTCTTGATACATGAAGTACACGTTGAAATTATGTCTTGCATTACAGGAAGTCAGGCTGTCTGTCCACTATGGTCCTTCTTGTCCTTAACAACTGAAGCTCTCATTTAGACTTTGAACTAAAGCCCACTGAATTCAGTGGGAAACTTTTCCTTCAGTATCAAGGGGCACATCCCTGCAAAAGAGCTATAATGTGCAAACTCACTTTTCACTATTTCTGATGCCTGAGACTGAAAAAAATAAAAATAAAAAAAATCTATTTACGCCTGGAAATGCGACTTATGTAGTGGAACAGAGGGCTTAAATCTGTGTGAATTTCACTTATACAGCTTTCAGGATTGCTGCCTCTTGCACTAATACAGTACTAAATAGGTTGTTCAATAGAAAATATGAAAATGTTAAAGCAGAAAAATCAATGTCTGCAAATTATGTTGGTGTTGTAGACTTAAATGAGTAGGGGTGCATTGTGTACTATCATGTATGAGGACCAATTTCCTCTTGTCTCGAACCTAGAAGTCATCCTCCTGAAGGCATGGAAAAGAAAGCACTACTTAGCCTTTAAGTTACTTTGTTCTATCTTGGGGAAGAAATGTAGAAGGTAGTGAGCTACGATTGTTTCTCATTATGTCATTCATTAATAAATAATAATTAGTAATTATTTTCATGCCAAGATGCCCACCTTGCTGAGATATTTATATTATGCTGTTGAATACTTCCAGTGTTCTGTACGTGGTGTTTGTCAAAGTTTAGTTACCACATGCCCTCCCTAGGATTCTCAGGTTAGTATATTTAAGATTAATGAGATATTTGCACTCTATTAGGAAGCAATTTAAGAAGATACATTTAACTATTATGAATTATTGCATGAATTAATATAATCTCACCTCTTTATTTGTACAAATTAACTAAATGGTGTCTGTTTCACTCTGAGATGAGAACCCTGAACTGGATTTTTTTTTATGGACGTTGTTCTGACAGAATCAGAATCGTTGAGTATCCCGAGTTGGAAGGGACCCATAAGGATCATTGAGTCCAACTCTTGGCACCACACAGGTCTACCCAGAATTCCAGACCATGTGACTAAGTGCACAGTCCAAAATTCAAACAATGGTCCTCTATGGGGACCACTGAGAACCATTGTTTGAACATCTACACATCCAATTGTGCATTTGAATCTGAGTTAAGATGAATTAAGAGTAGTAGACAACAGACACAAGCACACAGGTTTATGTTGGTATTCATTTTGTAGGTACAGCAATTACCTACACAGAAGGACTTGTTCAAATGTAGCTCTGCAAATGCTAAAACATATGCTTTCACTGGTGTCATGGTTTTGCCTGGGATAGATTTAATCTTTGTAGAGTCGCATATGGAGCTGCATTTTAGATTTTTGATAAAATACCACACCAATGCTTTTTGTTTTTGCAGAGTAGCTCTTACACAGAGCCAAGCGCTTTTAAGCTTCTCGTGCTGTCCTGACTGCAAGGACGTTGGGCTTTCTCAAGGAGCTGGGAGGGCACACAGCCAGGACAGCTGACCAAAATTCACCAAAAGGGTATCCCATACCACTTGGTGTCATGCTCAGCAGTAGAAGCTGTGGTAAAGAAGGAGGAAGGGGGCAACATTTGAAGTGATGGTGTTTGTCTTCCCAATAAACTGTTCTGTGTGCTGAGTCTTGCTTTCCTGGGAACAGCTGAACACCTGCCTGCTGATGGAAAGTAGTGAATAAATTGTTTGCTTTGCTTGAGTGAGAAGGTTTTGCTTTACCTAGTAAACAGTCTTTGTCTCAAACCATGAGTTCTTGCACTTTTACTTTTCTAATTCCCTCTCCCATCCCACCTGGTGAGAGTAAGGGAGTAGCTGTGTGGTACGTAGCTGCCTGCTGGAGTTTAACCACAACAACCAGTTAACCTTCAGAGGTTCTACGGGCAGTTTCCTGTTTTCTTTGAATACAAATGTCCAGAATGATCTTGCACACAGTCAAACAGGGTGATATTGTGTGAGCACTCTCATTAATTTTAACGAAATTAGTTTCTGAGTAAGGTGCTATTCCATGAAAGTAAAGGTGACTATATCTGATACAAAGACATTGCTGTAGGCTGCTCCACTGTATCTCTCCATATTAAATTTTTTAACTCATATGAGGTGGGTTTGGTATTTTTAAATTATTATTTTCTTTTATTTATTTTATTTTAGAAGTTTTTTCACATGCAGTAGCATCAAAGGGAATATTATTACTTTCTATAAAGATTCTAAGGATTTGGATTTCTAGTTCTTTCACCAGTTCCTAGAGGAAGTACTTACATTCTACTTACAGACCTAGAACAGACAAAATCTGGGACATGCACTTCAAAGCCAAAGCAATTTTTGTCTTCTAACAACATTGTTTTCAGCTGCTAAGATCTAAAGCACAAGTACGTGACTAGAATGAAGGGATCCCAGGAAGTTCTATGTGATATCACACTGATATCACAGATGATGTCTACCTGACTACAGGCACCATCTGGACAATTCTATTAATAGACCAAGCTTTGATCCCTAGCCAAAAAAAAAAAAAAAAAAAAAAAAAAGAAAACCACCAATAGCTAAGTCTTATATATGAATTTTGCAGGCAAAGCTACCTGCCAAACGTTGCCCTTAATCACAGGGAGCCAATAATGCTTATAATTAAAAAAATAAGAAATACAGAAATTTAAGTAAATTCACATTAAGTAATGCCCAAGAAGCCACATTCCAAACACTTATCTGATATACTTCCAATCTTGTATCTATTGTGTAATTTCCACTTTTTTGTTTCTTGGATATCCTTTCCTTACTCTACACAAAATATTCTCACTTTCCATACACTAAACCCCCCAATTTACTTCTTCTGTTACTAAATTCAAGTAGCTCTAGTTTTGGTCTCCAAGTAAGAGAGTATAAACCTAATATAAGCCAAATGAATGTGCTTAAGATACAAATATGTCTCATGTATCACCCATAAGCATAACTTCCATACCATCATCCAAATCAGATTTGTCGCTCAACTTCCCTCCACTTGAGCACATCTGTCACACTGGTTAAATGACAACTTCACAAGTGACAAGAGCCTGGCAGTATAAGGGTCCTTATCCACAAAACACCAAGGAATTACAGCAATATTATCATCAACAGATAATAGAGAACTCATTTACACTGAATTATAAAGGGTCTAAATCATTTGGTTTTTAACAGTCCTCTTACCTCTGCCTCTTTTACTGTATTCAAGGCTGCCAGTGCTTTACCTTGGCAGACAGACGTACCCAGAATTGCAATAATCCAATCTGAGGAGGTCATGAGAACATGAATCTAATGAATCTAGGCTAATAATTACAGCACTTTTAATTACCTCTGAGATAAAGCAGGAGCTGTAATTTTTTTATAATTGATGTTGCTGACATCTTTGTACCTTTTAGGTTGTATTAGTTGTAAAATCTCCCCTGTTAATGTTGAAGTTGATAAAAATGTCACAAAGTAAAGCAAAGATAATGGAACAGAAGAGTCTTTAAATGTCAAGTAAGTATAAAGGTATTGATGGATAGCTACTTTACTGTCTTTATGTCACACATGAGCTCTGCAATAATTGTACAACATGTGTGAGGAAGGAAGTCGGGAGCTCCTGACTGAAACACAGCCAAGGTTTTGTTTGGTCAGATTTTCTCATTGTAATACTAATTTTTTATACTTGCCTTAAGCCATTGTCATAAAAGCAGATGCATTAGAATGGACACTTGTTGGAGGAGTCTGTTATTATACAGACATCCATATTAAATTATTGGCTGGCTTCAGGCCCTGAAACTGGCAAACTTGTAATTACATGGCAACCAGATTCAGGTAAATTGCCTTACTGTAGTTTTGTATGTACCACACTGGGAATTTGGAAAATAGCCCCTTTAGCAATTGAAAAAAATATCTGGCTCAATAAAATTATTTTCTCATTCAGATAATTGATTATTCTTTCTCCATGGACTAATCCTGTGCCATTGCAACCAATGAGAGTTTTAGAATCAATGAGAGTTTAACTTAATCGGGAATAAGAGCAGGTCCTCTGTGCCTGATGGATCTTGAAATTAACACAACTTCCTCATATTTTTGCTTTTTCTCCAGCACCCCCTATGCCATTCAAATTTCAAAGTGGTGTTTCCAGACAACTCACTCTCCCCCTGCTGGACCTTGACCAGCAGAGCACAAAAGGAGGTTAACAGAGGTCCCACATGGACAGAAGTTTAAGTGTCCTTGGTTGATTGGTTCTTGAGAGTAATGTTTGCCTTAGCCAATAATTTAGGATCCCTTATTTCCTCACATCTTCGGCAAAATCTTGTTGGCCAGGTGTTTGGCCCATGAGTCCAAAGGACATTATGGGGTACGTTCACAGAGCTCAGCTGTGGGCCCAATGGGACTGCTCAGAGTGTTGGCATTACAAATTACCAAGGAGCAGCAAACAAGAGAGAGACAGCCCTGTCTGTACACCATGGCCCAAGTCTTCTCCCCATAATGTATCCCTCCAGATGCCAGAGAATAAGGAGCAGTTTACAGGGGAGACAGAAGATCAAAGTCTAATGTGGATATCTTACTAGAATTGTATTGGCCTTCTCACCTGCAGAACATGGACAATAATGTGTACTTCTGCTTTAATTTAGATTAAAAATTCTTTGAAATTATTTCTGCCTGTATCAGTTCACTTCCTGGTGCTACCACATTTCTTGTGGTCTACTTTAACTGCCTCAGCCATGGCCTGTAATAAAAACAGTGAATGATGAATATTTATTATTTGTAGCATCATCTGAAAGATAATAGTTTAAATGAATCTTCCTGCTGCCTTTTTAATGAAAACACAAATGTGTACACATGCACACATGTGCACATACTGTGTAAATTGTATTCTGTATAGCAACATCCAGTCAAAACCAGATAACCATATTTATCATAAGTGGAATAATAATAATAATAAAACTAAAAATTGTTATTATTATTATTATTAATAATAATAATATAATTCTTTGTGTGACCTTTACAAAATAACAGTAGTGGTTTTGGATTTTGAATTCTTTATCCTATTGTATTGTTTTCCTGATTTTTTTTTAATTGTACATTTTATTCATCGATATATACATGTAAAAGACAATGTTTTTCTCTGTTCATGATCCAACATGTGGCTGATAGTCATTCAGCTTTTGCTGCTTCACAGAATGTTTAAATGCAAAAATCCCTTTATTTTCAACAACAAAAACAACAACCACAACAAAATGAACATTGATCCAGAAATTTAATGTGGATATGTAACCACGAAAAATGGGCAAACTCTGGTATCACTTAAAAAAAAAAAAAAAAAAAAAAAAAAAGGAAACCACAACAGCTCAAGAAGGAAGGAAGGAAGAAGTAATAAACTGTTTACCTTTTGCTTCATTGATGTTGCATTATACCAACGCTGACAAACAGTATTACGAAAATAAGAACAAGGAACACAGCACAAAAAGTGAGGTGACTATGCATATTCACTCCTCTGAGAAGATTGTTGTGACACAACAGTTTTAAAAACTCTCTGATAACAGAGAAAAAGAAACCATACAGACTCCTCACCTACTTTAATAATCTCATAGAATTGATCTAGGTATTTAACATTTTAAGTGTTAGATGTTGCCAGCTAGCCAGTTGCAATCTAACACTTATAAATAAATATATTTTTTATTTTATTGTATATTTTGAGCCCAACCCACTGTAACTTCCTTGTCAACAGAAATTAGGAATATGTTCCTAATGACTTGCTGGAAGCATGCTGTTGACACCAATGGGTCACTGATGATCTAGAGACCTTACATTTCCCAAACATCAACAGAAGGCTTCACTCTGAAGGACCATGCTTTTTCCCTGATTAAACAGATAGGAGAGACAGACTTGTGGCCTTGTGACTCATGTATTAACAGGCTCTGACATGTTTTGGGTAGGTAAAAATACTCTTCTCCCTTTCCCTCCCATCAGTGTGTAAACTAACCCCCCCCCAAAACAAAACAAACAAACAAACAAAAAACAACAATATTCTGATGAATCAAGGAAGGAAAATAGAAGAAAAAAAAATCAATGAATAGACTGAAATAAAAAAGTAAACTGTTACTTTTGTTCTCAATTCTGTAGGTGCAAGTGTCCTGTTAGAAAATAATCCCAGATTGTTCTCTTATTTGACAGGCTGATATGTGTGAGGATTTACACTGCAGAGAATGAAAATGTCACACATACCTTTAGGCTTTTTTCTGTATAGCTTAGTTTGATGTGCTTCAATGGCTCACAAGATGGTTTAGAACTACCATAGTCATATAGTCATGCTCAATACCTGACCTCCCAAGGACTAGCTGGTGGCCCAGTAGTACATAGCACTCAGTACGCTCTCTTTTCTTGCCATCTGTCACCTTGGAATGTGTGGAAGGAAAGTACATCCAAAGAATTTAGATAAATGTTTATTTACTTCTGAATTCAATAGAATAATTATTAAATATCAACAAGCAAGAAATTCTTACAAAAATT
>CM021765.1:38849009-38907054 GCA_011076525.1 Nettapus auritus | reverse complement strand
AGGAGAGGAGAGGAGAGGAGAGGAGAGGAGAGGAGAGGAGAGGAGAGGAGAGTTTCACAAACATGTTTGTCAAAAAGCATTTCTCTCTGTAATTTCCACAGTTGTTACTTTGATTTCATACTCCAAGATGTGGGTTGTCTTCTTTATAGTATTCATTTTGAACATGCGTATCATGTCTGCTCTTTGCTTTTAACCTAGCAAGACTCGTTCTATCCTAAGTTTGATAACTAAAACAGACAGATCACCTAATTCTGTTTCTCTTTAGTTATATGGTTACTATAGTGTAAGAAATTAATTATACATCAGACTTTAGGGTCTGCTTTTTATAATTATAAAAAGGGGTGAAACTGAGACCAACAAATTTAAATCCTGATTCTTTTCCAGTAATGAAATAAAATCCTATGCTAGCTTCAACAGTTTAAAATGGTTAACTTTTAAACTATTAACAAAATGAAAATTATCACAAGAAGTGATACATAACCATTCTTTCTTTACTTCTGTACTTATCTTTCTGTCAGATGTTT
The DNA here is from genome assembly GCA_011076525.1 of Nettapus auritus. Lineage (NCBI taxonomy): Eukaryota > Metazoa > Chordata > Aves > Anseriformes > Anatidae > Nettapus > Nettapus auritus. The sequence goes on along the minus strand of CM021765.1, from coordinate 38,906,530 downwards.
GAGGATACGTATGTGAACATTTTCCTGAGGTGGAGGCTCCTGAATCCTGGCCTTAACAGTTAAGAGACCTGACTATAAGGAATATTTCTTATTTCACTGAAAATAAACCACAGCTGGAATGGAAGAGACAGTTATTCAGCAGTATACAGCACCATTATCCAATAGTTCACGGCTGAAGGTGCATAACTTCTTACTCAGATGAAATTCTTAGAGGTAATTTGAGGTAAATATAGTATAGTTTTCTGATACGTAATTTAACAGCTGTCTTTGCTTTGCATTTTGATTTTCTTTTCTTTCTCTCCTGAAGTGAACAAAATGTGTTGAAAATCTACATATTAGTGCTACTGAAATTTATTTTTCTTGGCATCCCATATCCTGTTTCCTTCTTTCCCAAGTTTGCTGTTCTCAGCTTCCCAAGTACTGCAATACCCCAGCTGCATCTGATAATTCTCAATTACAAGAAAAAAGAGAAAGAGAAAAGAGAAACACTCTGTAAAAATAATATACTCATTTTCATGCCAAGTTTAAAAGAAAAATAAGTAAATGAACAGCTGGACTACAGTAAATGATTTTTAACTAGTTCAAGGGAATTTTATATACAATCTTCTCTAAGTATTTCCTCCACACCTGCAGCAATCCTTTTTTTCCTCCATCTCCTATTCCATGCTGAATGAAGATGATAATAACATGGGATCCTGAATCATCAGTTAATCTAGAAGAAAATCCTGTGTTGCAAGAAGCACGGTTAATTCTACTTTCCGATTTGGTGTCGTCCTACTCTTCTATGGCAAAAACAAACAAACAAAAACAACAACCAAAAAAAAAAATCTCTAGTGAATCTTTATATCAGAATAACAAGAATACTACAGATAAACCTTTACAGGAAATTGGGTTATTTTTATTGATTTCTTTTGGAACTTGGAAAGTTCTTTCCCATATGAGAGTTGGGGATGAGGAGACGAGATATTAGAATTGTATCCATAAAGAAGGATTTCTAAGATGTTTTGGGAAAAAAATGTGTGTGCATAACATTGTTTCAGCATCTGAATGTATTTGATTATTCTCACTGAGAGCTACCAGATGTGTTTAAGATAAGCCTATTGATAGCTACCAAACTCATTCTAGATATTCCTACAGCCTCTGTTTGTGAGAAAAATATCAAATAATTTTCTTCAGACAGGATCTTCTGTGAAGCTATTTTTTTTGTGATTGCAATGGTGGATGTCCTATCAATTAGGAGCGCATTTTAGTAAACAAAACATAACATTTTTTTTCCCTATTACCTGACACCTGATCACCTCCTCTGTTTCCTCATTGGCTGAGTACTACAGGTTCACAAGCTACTCAACACTCCTCTATACCACATATGTACAATTTTTCTTTTTCTTTTTTTTTTTTTTTTTTACCCTTTAATTTCTACTTTTTCCTTTTTTTTTCCCCCTTTCTTATGTTTTGAGAAGTTGTGATCTTTGTTTTACTGTTCTCACACTGCTCATCCTGTTTTTCTCAAGCTTCCACCTTATTTTGGAACAGCCTTCTACTGTCCATTTATCTACTTAGTATTTCTCCTTATTATGACTACACAACTACCTTGGAATACAAGGAACCTTCCATTATTGTTACTTTCAGTAAGCCTCTATATAAACATTAAGCTTGTTTAAGCTCCATTCATTAATGTATTTTAAAATATGAGAATGGGATTAGGTGCATTTCAGAATTATGCAAAACGATAGCAGAATTTTGAAGGAAAATCTGTCAATAAGATTTCAATACATTGTGAAAAACAGATTATTTGATTTTATTTAAATATATATATATAGTTTCATTGACCTTATAAGGTTTGATAGAATCAGTTACTACAAACCAGGAGCACTATGATACTATGAGATAATAAATTTTTTTATTCATTTAAAATAAAGCTTATGCAATAAGTACTTTTTTTTTTCTTCTACATAGTCTGTCACAATATTAATTGATGAATATTGTTATTTTTGTTGCTTGTTAAATTTCTCAGGCAATGTGACTAGCCTATCAGCTCCCATAACTTGATATTTGTCAAGATTATTTGCCTTTTAGAAGGAATATTGTAAAGAATATAAAAATAAATAAATATACAAGATAGTAAAAAGCTGGTTACCTTGTAGGACACAAATAAGAATAGTTTTCAAGGAACAAACCAGAACCAGTAGAGGTGTACTTATCTTCAAATGCCATTTGACTGACATTTCTTCAGGCTTTATTATCCATGTGTCAGGAAGTAAATAAGTGAGTTTTATAGACTTTATGTTAATTTACTATGGCAGTTAATTTACTCTGGCAACATTGCCTTCTGGAGTATCACAGTAAAGTTTGTATGATGATGAAAGTGCTCCTCCCCAACCCCCATTCAATCTCTAACATTGAGACACTTTGTTTTCTTCCATACTTTATGAGTTCATAACATGACAATTTATTTCCATACAGTAAGTATGAGAGTACATGTACATGTCTTTATTATATACATACAATTTCCACCATAATTGCAAAGCTTTGTGAGGACCTTAATAAATTTGCTGGTGATACCATGCAAATTTGTTTTTATGAAGGTTTTGTATTACCAGCACCTTCACCTGCAAAACATATGAAAATAGGTTACCTATAAAACTCTACCCATATTTTCACAGGGTGCAGGGCTACTGCTGGTATCAGAAGCCTCCTGCCAAAAGTGGAAGTACTGGCCGTTATATTTAACAGACCAGATACTCTTGTGCTTGGTTTATTCACTAGCAGCTATTCTTTGGTGTTGGTGTTTGCAGCTCTCTGCTGCAAAGAGGAAAAGGACTCAGTTGCTTTGCATATAAAAGAGAATGGAGCTGGGGAAAACCATGCAAGATTTGCCATGTCAAATGTAAGGGCAGAGAGAAGCGGGTGGCAGGAGTCCCACTTGTTTCAATGGGGCCAGAGTGCAGTGTACCCAAAGAGCCTGTGCTGCTCCAGCTTGCAAGTGAGATCTGCAGAAACATGGCTTGGATGCTGCTGAAAAGCTGGTGAGACATAAAAAGAACTCCTAACCATGGCACACCACTTGGTTTTGTTTACTTCTTTATTTTCTTAGGGTGTTTCCTGAGGCAGTTTTTTTTTATTTATTTATTTATTTTTTTTTCCGTTGGTTCGATTATTGTCTTTGTTTATTTGCCTTATCTTTTGAAAGTTTGCCTCTGGAAAAAGAGAATTTGTGTTTTTCAAAATGCAAGAAGGACTAGAACTGAAAAGAATGTTTGGGAGGCAGCAAATCACCTTTTTGTGAAAACCTTATTCTTTTCAATGGAGAAGTTTTGTCCCATCCTTTGGCATTCACAGTGCAGAATCCAGCACAGTTTCCTCCTACCACTTTTGTAAATTGTTGAGTCATGGGTAATTTCAGTGGAAGAGGACTGTTTTGGAAAGTTTATAAACTTGAAAATATGCCAGGTTTGATCAAATATATGTAAATGTCAATACTATAATTGTTGTTTTGCCATCAGAACGAATTCAAGGCACAATTGCTTTGTTGTTTTGTTGATTTTTTTTAGTTAGTTGGTTTGGTTTGTTTTTCCCAGAATGTGAGAAATCTTAAAAGATAAAGCTAATCTTACCTTGACTTCAGTACTTTATTTGAATTATTCTTGTATTACCATCAGGCTCCAGCTTTATTCACTACCCGCTGAATCAATTACCTTTCCTGATAAAACAATTTTCCAATATTTCAGACTTTAAAATATGTGATTTCACCAAGGCAACAGTCCCTGACTTTATAGTGAGAACCTTTTTTAAATTACTACACACCCCATTCACCTTCTCTATAAAGAAATGCAATTTAGTGAGAATAAGTTTGTTAAATTAGAGCAGTAGGTGCATCAGACACTGGCAGGATTCTTTAAATGTTGTGTTATGAATCAGTGCAAATGTATGCATACTTGTTTTTAAATCAGAGATAATACAAACATGCAACATAGTGATGTTTGCTCTGTAAGGAAAATTGTGAACTGTTCCTCCTAAAAATGCTCTTCATCCAATGGAAAAATGTCTGTCCTGCAATACTTAATCAAACTATTCTAAGCAGAATAAGTAAATCTGTGTTTATTTTTTAAAAGATTATTCACTTAACATCTCTCTGTCCTGTATTCATTTTCTGAAGTGGAGGTTAAAGATCACTGAGGAAGGAAGATATAACACTAAAAGATTTGAGGCAATGTGCACAGCCAAAGAATAGATCAGTTTGTCCAGAGATTCTGGGCACTACCCGTCCGTAGACGTTTCCAAAACCCAACAATAAATCCCTGAGGAACCTGGTCTGACCTCATAGCTGACCCTGTTTTGACCAGGTCAAAATATAGACATCCTCAGGTCCCTTCCAGACTGAATTATTCTGTAATCCTCTGGTTATATTGCCTATGTTTTAATGAGACAAAGTTCATTTTTCTAGGACATTGATGGCTTTCTAAAGAAGATGATAGTCTTCATTAAAAAGGTACTTTCAGGCAGTTTCCTGGTGTTGACTTCATTATCTCACACACATTTAAAATTGAAGATAGCTCCTTGAATTGTGTGTATTGTATTAGTACATAGAGGTTCAAGTTATGTACAACTATGGCAGCTAACAAAACAAGGATACATGCCCTTAGTGTCCAGATATAGACAGCACAGAGGAGTTTTCTATGCTTGCATTTTTCTCGAGAAAACTGCCTGAAGTAGGAGTTAATACAGTCAATAAGTCTTATTGAATCTTAAACAGAAAGATCATTTAGATCCCATTTGCTTTTTCCCATTTGGTTGCAGCAGATTACCTCCCTTCTTGTCACAGAGGCTTTTGAACATCTCAAAGACCTTCTTCTATTAGTATTTCATGTATTAAGGATAATTAAAATACTCAGAAAATAGCTCAGTTCTCCATGGTGAGCTAGATTGCTCATACCTGACAGCAACAGAAATTCTGAGACTGTCTCTAACAGCCATGCAAGGTCCCCCTAAATGCTGCTTGGGATAGGACACCTCTCCCAAGAGAAATGTCAATAATGCTCATATTCTCTGATACCCAGTCCCTTGCTGAGCAGGTCTTTTCAGCAGGGCAGAGAATGCTATGCTTTGCTGAACACCCTGTGAGTTCCCTTTTACTTCTCCCTGACTGAGATTGCTCTGGAAACATGAGTCATAGTGACACGAGCTGATAGAAAAGTAGTGCCATGCTATTTTTCAGTTCTGTCTGTTTTCTCAGGGGTTATACAGGCAGCCAAAAATTAGTCAAATAACTGTTCAGGGTAGCCCTCAAACTGGAAATTGGAAGCCATTAAAACAGGGGAAATCTTTGATTTTGTTTGCAAATTGGAACACGTTCCCTGTGTTTGTCTGAGGTAGAATCTCTGTAGTCGCAAATGAACCGATGCCAGTTTACACCATCTGAAGCATTGGCTCTGACAATGCTTTGTCAGCCACTACATCTCTCAGTGTCAAACCTTGCTTCAGAAACAGTGACACTGAGAAAACAGCTGATGCCTCTATTCTTTTCGCCAACCGGAGGACACAATGTCAGATGCAACACCTGTTTAATCTCAAGCCAGGGAAGAGTTTGCCCTCTGTAGTAGGGCATTTTTGAAGTACTAGTTTTACCATAACTCCCTGTTTATTTCTATGTCCCATAATCTAGATTGTGATTTTAACTAGAAAGGTTAGAGGAGAAACAAAGATGTTACTAAAAGCCAGGTAATGACACAACTTTTGTAAATCTCATGGTGTCTGGATATATGATATGTGTTCACAGAAATAAAGAATATTTTATTCATTAAAAATAAAATTCTCATGTGCCTATTTTTCTTTACTGCAAGACAGGTTTTACTTAAGTATCTTGAGCACCTACTGTCAAAATTTTAATCTCAAAACCTGCATACTGACACTGCGTATAGGTGTCCAGTGGTTTTCAGGAACTTACATTTCTGACAAAAAACTTCCCTAGAGACCTAATTTCTGCTTCTGGAGGGCTGATTATAGAGAGAAGACAGCTGCAAGCAGACTCCCATTTGACAAGGCTCAATTTTACTGGGCAGCTTCAGATTCTGGAGAGCTATTTCATGCCAGAAACACTTGTTTCAGTATTTCCAGAAATGAATATTCTCAGAACTTCCACTCATGAGGGTAATGAAGAAGATAAAAGGGAATAAGTATTTCCAGCTTGTTTGGGGTTGAATTCTACTTTTTTTTTTTTTTTTTTTTTTTTTTTTTTTTTTCTGAGCTGCTGTCTCTATTTTCTCTTTGTCAGTAATATTGACATGCCAGAAAGGAAAGTGCAGAAGGCAGAGACATCACTGAGCTCAGAACCATGAAACCTGTAAAGCCCATGGTCTACTAGCCTACAAGAAGGAAAGGTCAGTATTTCAGGGGATTTACTGATACAGGGACAAAATTCCAGTGCCAGGCAAGCTGTTTGCAACCCGAAGTATTGTTGTTGTGTTTTTTTCCATAACACGAGCTAACCTGAGGAAAATAATCCATCTGGGCAATCTGTTCACTACTATGTATATCTCCAGCCAACACCTAGCCTATAATTATACATAACTGGCTGCTCTTGGCTTGGACTGGCGCACGCTTCGTTGGGTTAGAAACTGGCTGGATGACCGGGCCCAAAGAGTCGTGATAAATGGAGTCAAATCCAGTTGGAGGCCGGTCGCTAGTGGCGTTCCCCAGGGCTCGGTGCTGGGGCCGGTCCTCTTTAATATCTTCATCAATGATCTGGATGAGGGGATCGAGTGCACCCTCAGTAAGTTTGCAGATGACACCAAGTTAGGTGCGTGTGTCGATCTGCTCGAGGGTAGGAAGACTCTGCAGGAGGATCTGGATAGGCTGCACCGATGGGCTGAGGTCAACTGCATGAAGTTCAACAAGGCCAAGTGCCGGGTCCTCCACCTGGGACGCAATAACCCCAAGCAGAGCTACAGGCTGGGAGATGAGTGGTTGGAGAGCTGCCTGTCAGAGAAGGACCTGGGAGTGATGGTTGATAGTCGGCTGACTATGAGCCAGCAGTGTGCTCAGGTGGCCATGAAGGCCAACAGCATCCTGGCCTGTATAAGAAGCAGTGTGACCAGCAGGGCTAGGGAGGTGATCGTCCCCCTGTACTCGGCTCTGGTGAGGCCGCACCTCGAATACTGTGTTCAGTTTTGGGCCCCTCGCTACAAGAAGGACATTGAGATGCTTGAGCGAGTTCAGAGAAGAGCGACGAAGCTGGTGAGGGGCCTGGAGAACAAATCCTACGAGGAGCGGCTGAGGGAGCTGGGATTGTTCAGCCTGGAGAAAAGGAGGCTCAGGGGTGACCTTATCGCTCTCTACAGGTACCTGAAAGGAGGCTGTAGCGAGGTGGGGGTTGGTCTGTTCTCCCACGTGCCTGGTGACAGGACGAGGGGGAATGGGCTTAAGTTGCGCCAGGGGAGTTTTAGGTTGGATCTTAGGAAGAACTTCTTTACCGAAAGGGTTGTTAGACATTGGAACGCGCTGCCCAGGGAAGTGGTGGAGTCACCATCCCTGGAGGTCTTTAAAAGACGTTTAGATGTAGAGCTTAGGAATATGGTTTAGTGGGGACTGTTAGTGTTAGGTCAGAGGTTGGACTCGATGATCTTGAGGTCTCTTCCAACCTAGAAATTCTGTGATTCTGTGATAACGATTTGCCCACTGGACAGGGACATGTGCACTTAACTCACAGAAAACCACCCCTTTTTCCATAGCAAACACATACCCTGAAAACAGAACAGTCATAAGCCACCCAAATCTCTACTATAAAAACAGTATTTCTCCTCATGTTGCTAGTCCTCAGCTGTCAACAAATGGAAAATATAAGCATTCAGTTCACTACTAGGGGAGTCACCCAACATGGTCATTTCACATTTCTAATAAGGGCATTTGATTTGCTTTATTTTAGACTGCAACAGTAATAGAAGGAAAGTATTGACTAGGATTTGCACCCAAAGCCTATGCTTACATAATTTTTCTATATGGTAATGTGTAGCATTTGAAAGATGTTCAGTTTCTATTAGTTTTATAGCAACAGGGTAACTGGGTGCACCTACTTTAGCACCTTAGTTCTGAGTAAGGACAGACTCACAAAGCCAAACTCCTGAGTATCTCCACTTAACGCTGCTGAGTAAGTGATGACCTAGCAGCTTCAGAGCACGCAATCTGGAATGTACCTGGTAACTGGAAGATACACTCCAGGAGGTACCTAACAGTTAATGAGCATCCATTTAATGGGACCAGTCTAAGATTAGTTCAAACTGTTGCCCTCTCCTTCCTTCCTACTTCTCCTAGTGTGGACATAATGTCCTCAGCACCAAATTGTTTTGCTGTAAAGATCTAATCTATGGGCCTATATTACTTACTAAGAGAGATACAGCCTCAGCCAATTTGCCTTTAGCATCTGGCAAATTGGAAGATGAGCAAACAGAATAGCAACAAACTCAACAAAATGCTGCAAAATGGACTGAAAAAAAAGATAAAATGTCATCTCCAAAGTACCATTTACTTACTACGAGCTGTCTTTTCCCCCTTTGTACCAGCATTAGTTTTGCAATTAAGGCATATGCTATTCCCAAACAATTATTTTGGGTATTATAAAATCATTATTATTGTTGTTGTTAATAATAATTATTGTTTGGGTTGTTGTTAAACTCTTTGAACTGTCTGCCAACTGTCTATTGTGGAAAAAAATAAAAATAAAAGCATCCTGAAGGTGCAGTTTCTTTGAACTGTACTCTGGAGCTTTGATTTGGTAGAAAGTATATCCTTCCATCTGAATATACTGAAAAATTAGTTATTTAAATATGTATATATATGAATATATATATGAGTATACGTTTAAATATGTATATATGAGTATATAAATTGAATTATTAAATTATATGGTACTTTAAATATATGTGCAAAACAAACAAGCAAACAAATAAACAAAAAAACCCATACATATAGCTTATATATAACATATATATGTTTTAATATTGCCAGAAGTATGTGATATGTGTTAGTGTAAGGCTTTTCTGAAATGGTCAGCTTTGGTAAATACAGCTATATTTTTTTCACCAGTCAGTGAAATTTTCCCTGTCACTAAGGCCAACCTGCATAGAATAGGCTGGATCTAAGCCCGGGTTCACTATTTTTTGATAGATCAAGGATATCAATGTGCAACTACCTACTAGAAATTGCTCCAAGAGCATTCAAGTTCCTGAGATATGTCTGTGAATGAGTTAGCCTGCATGAGCCAAAAACAGTCTGGGAACAGAGCATGCTGTGATGGTTTTACTCAGGTGGGCAGCCGAGTTCCACCACAACCGCTCTCTCACTCCCCCTCCTCAAAGAGGAGCGAGGAGAAAATACGATGAAAGGGGCTCAAGGGTTGAGATAAGGACTAGGAGATGGCACAATAATTATCATGACAGGCAAAACAGACTCAGCATAGAGAGAAAGTAAGATTTATTGCTTATTACTAACAAGCTAGAGAAGTGAGAAACAAAGGAAAGAAACCAAAAGCACCTTCCCCCCCATCCACCCTCTTCCACCTCCTTCCCCCCGAGCGGCGCAGGGGAACGGGGGAATGGGGGTTATGGTCAGTCTACAGCACTTCTCTGCCGCTCCTTCTCGGTCACTCTTGTCCCCTGTGCTGTGGGGTCCCACCCACGGGATACAGTCCTTGCCAAACTGATCCAGCGTGGGCTGTCCACAGGCAGCAGCTCTTCAAGAACTGCTCCATATATGGGTCCGTACCACAGGGTCCATCCCTTTGGAGCAAACTGCTCCAACCTGGGTCCCCCACGGGCAGCAGCTCCTGCCAGGTCACCTGCTCCTGCGTGGTCTCCTCTCCACGGGCTGCAGGTCCGGCCCGGAATCTGCTCCGGCAGGGGTCTTCCACAGGCCGCAGTCTCCTTCGGGGCACAGGCTCCACCGTGGTCTCCTCCACGGGCTGCAGCGTGGAACCCTGCTCCACCGTGGTACTCCATGGGCTGCAGGGGGACATCCTGCTTCACCATGGTCCTCACCACAGGCCGCAGGGGACTTCTGCTCCGGCGCCTGGAGCACCTCTCCCCCTCCTTCTTCACTGACCTTGGCACCTGCAAGGCTGTTTCTCACTCCTCTCACCCTCCCAGCTGCTGAGTGGCGCAGCGGTTTATTCCCTATCTTAAATATGCTCTCACAGAGGCGCAAAACAACATTGCTTATTGGCTCAGCTCTGGTCAGCAGTGGGGCCCTTACCAAACATGGGGCAGCTTCTAGATCCTTCTCACAGAAGCCACCCCTATGGCCCCCCTCCTACCAAAACCTTGCCACTACACATGCATACTCATACAGCGATGCCTGGCAATGGTTCCAAACATTGTTTAATCCCCTACTGTACTCAGAACCTAAGAGGCTATCTGCCTTTTTGATAAAGCAAAATGTTGTCTATCATCTTCTAGATATTTCTATACATAAAACCCTAATATAAAAATGTTTAAAGGCATCAACAGATACAAAGTTGCAGCAGAATTTATGGAAGTGTTCTAATTCTACATTCCAAAGAGGTAATTAGAGCCTAATTTAAGCTTGGTAGTAGCTGGAGATCTAAACACCTTGTAGTTCTAGATACTTTCTCCAGGCATCAACATACTTTTGAAGATACTTCCTGGAGCATCTACTTAACACAGAGTAGAGAAGTAGTGTCTGTATATGTGTAAATCCCTATACACATTTAAAAACTTGACCCTAAAGGACATACATACCTGAAATCTTGATGGGAGGGCTTGATGAGAGGGTTTGATGATGCTAAGTCCTGAAACATGCTTCATCCCACAGACAGAAACAGTCATGATTTCTGAAATGCAAGCTATGTTTACTGAGTAGGTAGAGGCTGGATTTTGATGAGAAAGCAAATTTCTTGGCAATCATAATTTTGCATTCTGAGAGGTGTTTTGCAGTTTAAGTCAGGGTCTTCTAAATATTTTTGCAGGCAGAAATGCATGCTTTTTAAGTTTGGCTTCAGGTACCAGGAGCTGAATTATTTTTAAACACATGATGAACAAGAAAAAATTTTCAATGGGAAGGAACTTTAACAGATTAATTTTGTTAAAGTCTTGATCCCATGGAAGTGCTTTATGCTGTTATGGTACTATGAGGATGACCCAATGCTGGTGTAATTGCTTAGTGATCTCCCTAATCACAGTTGGTCTCACAGGCTAAAATAAACAATGTGGCTTAGAATAAAAGGCAATGATGGACAATTTCTGCTCCCTAGAGATTCCCAGCTTTTTGAACTTGCAGGTGAAGCCTTAAGGCATGTCAAGCTCAGGTCACAGCATGTTGCTGAGTTTCCTGGTGGTGCCCAAGACACTGGGACATACACAGTGCAAGAGCCCATGTTGGTGTAGCAGCGTGGGACCCTGAACCAGAGCAGCTATCCTAAGTCTGCCTGCCTTGGGCATGGTGCCACACAGGCCAGACACCATTGTCACCACCAGCTGGGATTTCCACAGCACACTTAATCACACAGTGAATCTTTCCATGCACTTGTATGAATGGAGGATGTAAAAGCAATGCTGAAGCTGCTGCAGTTGTGGAATTCAGCGGCCGATCAGGGTGAAGATCTTCCGATCACACTTCCAATCATCACAGTCTGCAAGGTTTGGGACCAGGCCAATTATAAATGATGTAGATGTCATAGACAATCAGTAGTTTGAGAAATTATCTGGAAAAGGATGCAGTCTCATTGCTGAGGAGCTGCAGCTGTTGGACCCTTACAGAAGGAAAAATGAGATTGAAATGAAACCACTCCTTGACAGCTTTAGATCATGATGAAGTCTGTGGAAAAGTGAGGCCATAAAGACAGGAATGTAACCCAGATCCTTCCTCAGTGTAAACTGCAACAGAGCACTGCTGATTTATATTAATAATCTTTATGATTCTAGAAATATAACATTTTCAAAACTGGCTGTGAGGTCTTATTTTTCACAAAATGGAGAGCTTCATGAGGAATAGGACAAGCCATGTGTGCACGTAGTCCAAGCAAACCAGATCAAGCATACACAGAGAATTTAACAGAGGGCTTCACTCTGCACATCTGCTTTGAAGCTGAGAGTTATCCTTAACATTTCTGCAAGAAACTATCTCTGAGACTGTGACAGCTTCAACACATGAAAAAAAAAAAAAAAAAAAAAAAAAGCTCAGCAATAAATAAATGTGGTGCTTGATCAGTCTGCTCTTCAGTCACTGCAGTCACTGACTGGGACAAAAAGCATCAGGAAAAGAAAAGACAGCTTTAGCTGAAGCAGTCTCTTCTGAAAAGCTGCTTCTGCTGCTGTTTCAGATGATAGGGCTGTGGTTGTGTTTGCTGGTGACTAAAGGTGACTGAGGCTAAAAATATGAATGTCCAGGGAGAACATGGGCATAAGTACTTGCTCTGCCTGTCATTCATCAGTACTAATTGATCCAAAAGTTTGTGCTGAAAATGAATGAGATCAAGAGCCAGCTAGGGTGGATAAAGCAACTGGTCAGAGCATAGCAAAAACAGCTCAAGTTTTGTTTTGGGGGTAAAACAGAGATTTCTGTTGGAGGCAAGAATGATGATCTCACAGCTAAACTACAGGAATGGCTTGCGGAGACAGAGACTTGCCAATCAGGTTGTACATGCAGGTGACACCCATATAGCCAATTCTCTTTCTTAGGAATATAGGAGTTTCACTTTTTTAGGAGAGCAGAAAAAGGCAGAGTGATCCCTCCAGGATCCCTCCATTGATGCAAGTACCCATGCAGTCAGATAATATGAAAAAAGAGCAGCTCCGAAGAGGCATTTCCAGATGAGAGTTGCTAGACGTTAAATCTCTCACTGAGGAACCACTACAAAATTCAGTTATTTTATCTACATTTGCCCTCCTACTCCCATGGAAAAAAAGCGCCGCACTCCTTTCTCAAGGCAGGACCATTTCCTGACAGATGTTTAACTCATTTTTATAAACCTCCACAGATCTCATTTAACTGCTCATTCCAATATTTCACTACACTCGGAGCAGATTAGACCTTTTCTAATGTCCAGTCTGAATATCCTGGGAACAGTTTAAGGCTAGTCATTTTGTCTGATTATTCACAAACAGAAAATAGATTTTTGGACATTTTCAAATGAGATAGATTCTCTTGTTCTTTGCAGGATTCTTCTCCATATTTTGGATAGACATCCCTTTTGACATGGCTTGCCAGGCCAATGATGACAGAAGCACAATCAAAAGGACTTAGCATTACTGGTGGACCAAAAATTGGATATGAGCTGACAATGTGCACTTGGAGCCCAGAAAGTCAATCATATCCCAGGCTGCATAAAAGGAAACATGGCCACCATGTTGAGGGAGGTGATTCCTTCCCTCTACTCAGCCCTTGTTAGAGCCTACTTAGAGTACTGTATACAGCTCTATACCAAGCAGCACAAAAAAGACATGGACCTGTTAGAGTGGGTCCAAAGTAAGGCCACGAAGATGACCAGAGAGCCAGAGCACCTATGAAGAAAGGCTGGGAGAGTTGGGGTTGTTCAGCCTGGAGAAGTTTCCAGAGAGACATTATTTCTTTCAATATATGAAATGTCAATAATTAAAGGGGGCTAATAAAAAAAAAAAAAAAAAAGAGAGAAAGTAATTCTTTTGTAACAAAAGAATAACAGTTCTAAACTGAAAGAGGTTAGATTTAGTTTGGATATAAGGAAAAAAATGATGATGAGACAGTGGTACAGGTTGCCCATAAAAGTGAATGCCCCACCACTGGTTCAAAGTCAGGTAGGTCAGCAGCCTGACCTAGTGAAAGACATCTTTGTCCATGGGATCTTTAAAGATCCCTTCCAGCCCATACCATTTTATGATTCTATGAAAACTTACATGTAGCTATTTTGGAGAAAAGAAGAAAGAAAGAGAAAGCTATACTAGGAATATATCAGTAAGACTGTGTTGTATCTAAATAGGCAATCATCTGCTCTTTATTCACATTGAAGGCTCACCTTCTAGATATTTCAAGAGCAGAGACAATTTATGAAGTCCAACAGAGGGACTGTGTACAAAACTGCAAAGACTTGCTTGTGGTAAGGCAAAAAATGTGGTAAACTTTATGTTAATATAAACCAATCAGCTGTGACATGAACATCCAACTTCATTGGCCAATTGGTGTTCAGACTGCCAAGACTGCAGAGACGGAAGAAACACAGCCACCAAAATAGCTCCAGAGGAAACAGTGACCTTCAGGAATCAAAAATGCCCAGCTTTATGTTTAGCTGTAAGTGCTGCCACATTAGCCCCTGCATTTGGGAGTTAGCACTTGGTCAGATAAACTTGGTGAAATGTAAGATTATGCTTTGTGGCAGCAATGGTGGCAGATGCTGACTTTCTAATGGACTAGTGAATAAACTGGATTGCTGATTCAATCAAAATTCAAGCTAGCTGACTCACAGGCTTGGGAAATTCATCACAACCAGCCAATACTTCACAGGAGCTTCAAAGACAAGGAAATGGGTGTTTTGAGTCAATGAACTCTGTCTTGTTTTAGAAGCAGGTTGTTTTCATCACAGAAAACCCTTTCTGGGAAGGGCAGAGGGAGAGAGAGAGAGAAAGAGAGAGAGAGAGAGAGAGAGAGAGAGGACTAATGTCCCAAAAAGTGATGCAGAAGTGAGATGCAGCTGCCTAAGCAATGCATAGAAGATGAATTAGCGTCTGATAAATTCCATTGATAAATTCTTCAGGCATATAATTAAAGATAAGAAAGAGTTCTTTACATATCATCATTAATGGTGGTCAAAATTTCAAATCAGGAGCTGGTTTCATCAAAGGTATATCAGGTAGATAGATTTCCATATAATGAATGCATTTCTATTCATTAAGTTCTGCAAGCAGAGAAATAATGAGTAGTGGAAGAGCTCATTATCAGATACTGATATTTATAGAAAACCACCACATTGTAGGAAAATAATATAGCCCAAATCAATATTTATGAAGGACTGTTTTCCTATAAATAGAGAAAAAACTTTGCTTTTGTATCATGAGTTCTTTGTTTAATTATACAGTTTTGCATTTTAATCAACACAAATGTACTATGTTTGTTAACAACCAAGTAACAAAAGTGTGCTACTCATTATTCCCTTGAGAAATGCACTCCCTTGCTGGATAAATGCAGTTCTCAGTACAGCACAAATACATTATGTCTTGTATTTACTCTTTAGTTTTTTTGTTCATTAAAATGCTTTTTATTTCTTTTTTTTTAAAAAAAAAAAAAAAGGAACATTAATAAATGAAGCCTAGAGAAAAAATATTTTCAGGCAGAAAAAAAGGCCTTGACCACATCAGCCTTGAATATTTTACTATTCTTTTCCTGAGGAAAAAGAAAAAAAAAAAAAAAAAAAAAAAAAAAAAAAAAAGTGTTTGAAAGTGACCTTTAGGTGGCTAACATCATCCAAAGTGAAAACAAGATTATTCAATTAATACTGTACATAGCACAAAAATGTTGGGCCATATCATGGGATTTAAAAGCTTATATTCAATACACACAGATTTAATATTCATGCAAGTAAATCCTGTGGGTGCACAGTAGAACACAAACCATAGTATTTAATGAGATTCCCTATCTGAAAATTGTGGTTATGGCTAAACCCCCTCTCCTTTACAAGAAATCTAATATTTGATTTAGGTTAATGATGTCTCTTCTCAAATTAATCTTGTGTCTTTAATTATTCAAATCTTCAGCATTACTGAATCCATTCTAATTATTCCCATTGCTCAGTGGTATTAGCAAAAATTATGCTTAAATTTAAAATCACTTTAATGGGGGCCATATTATTCTCACACTCATTTGACTATTTAAGATTTCACCTCTGAGACAAAAAAGTTGACTGCAGCCAACATCTCTTTTATTAAAATCATCATCTTTGCATTTTTACCAGAAACTTAATAAGAAGCAAAGTAGACCACTCTTATTAGATTCTGCCCCCACCTTTCAACTACAAAATCCCACCCCTCATATTATCTCCTCATTTATGCTTTTTAAAGTTTTATGATACTAATACTCTTTTATAATCTGTTAGGTTTATCACTGGAAAGATTTTATGTACCTTTTCTGATGAATTGCCATTGAGAAATGAAAACTGCTGTTTATTTCAGGTAAATAAAATAGTATGTAAGACTGCAATATTGGAAGATATTTGTTTCCACTGTTATTCGAAGAAGTCAGAATATACTGGGCAAATATAGGTTCTAATTGCAGTAGAAGGAGACTTAGAAAAAGAAAAGAGGAACATATTTTAGAATAGCTCCTATTGCTTCATATTTAATGTATTCATTTTTTCCATATGAAGAATGCTCAAATTTTAATTCATGGAATCTCTTTTCAGCATGTTTTATTTTATTTAGCATTTTCTTCTCGTTTAGATTAGCGTACTGTTTCCAAAAGTCAGAAATATCCTTCTTATTTTCTTTTCCTTTATATTTTGGAAGTTACAGCTAAGAACTCCCAGTACTCGGTCATCCAAAACTTGCTTCTAATCACAGTCAGGCTGAAGATCTTCCTATGCAGAAGAAATCAGTCATCTCTGTGGTACTGTTATGGCACTCCTGTATAGACATCTATACCCCTAGGACATATTTGCTCAGATGAGGACAGACTAGCCTGTTTATAGGTGAAATATTTACTAGTATAATCAAAAACAAAGCAGCTTCTCTGTAAGAGGCTTTTCTCTGTGACAGACTCAAAAGCCAAGCAGGTTTACTGTGGCTAGTCTGGGCTTGCCAACACAGGTGAGAGAGTTTACTCACTGACTGTCTTTATGAAGACATGATATACTTTTATGGATTGTTTTAAATATGAGTGTGCATGCCTGACACTACAGGAAAACAGATACCATCATGTTGGGTAGATGTGAGTTAATGTCTATTCACAACCTGCAAAGAAAGCAGTGGGAAAAGATTGTGTCTCTGGGTTGGCCATTACCCAGACAGAGACTCCTCCTGACTCTTTTTTTCTCATTTCCTCAGTGACAGCTCCTTTGACAACATCCGCTCTTCAGTCTTAACTCACATTTTGAGACAGGTCAGTGAACCCATTTAGAGGGACAAGTCAGTACCTCTAATCATGTGCCCTGTTAGTGTCAAACTGAAGGAAGATGAACAGAAGGAACATGGAGTTTTCCTTCCCCTGGGTTGAATCCCTAGAGAGGAGCCCTAGTGGGAGTATCTGTTGGCATCATTATGATTTAATTTTCAGTAATTGCATCATTATGTGCATTTCCACAGAATCTGATGTTCTGCAAATGAATTAGAAACAACAGGGTTCAACAAAAGGAGCAATACTCTCCTATACTTGCCTTGTCATAGACTCTTTCTTAAATAGATTAAATCAAGATAATAACTTTCTGGGGGAGCGCTGCCTAGAATAATCAGATTTCTCAGGGGAAGATAGTGATAATTATCAGGGCTGGACCTCTATCTGACCTTCACAAATACCAGTTCTGTAGCTGAAATCTAGTGGAATCAGTATAATTCAGGAGGTTTCTCTGCTACATCAATTGATTTAAAAATATATTTCATTTGGCCAGAGCTTTGCTGGAAGTCTACTTTGTTTTGTAGTGTTTACTTGTTTGTTTTGATGATAAAACATACCTTGCTGACAAGAAAAAGATGCCAGGTCTGAATTAATTTATTAACTGCATATTAAACATTTTCTGGTACTTGAGAGCTTAGAAAGCATGCAGTACTGCTGCAAATGAAGAGTAGTGTACAGAGCCCACTTGGCTGTCAAAAAATATCGTCAGCACAGACAAAATAACAGTACTGCCATAATGTTAATCATATAATCGGACAGTTGGTCCCAAAATGCTCAGAAGAACACACAAGATCAGAACCCATTCCTGGATAGTCACCTAGATATAGGCTACAGCCTATATTGATCTCTGGATCTCTTACAACATGGTCACACCTGCTCTGATACACATTTAAAACTACCTTTCATACACTTCTTAAATGTGGATTATTGATTTCATGGACTATAAAAACAACCCTCCCTGTCTTGTCAATGCATATATATAGGCTCTTTAGAGAATTATTGATCCTTTAAACTCTAATAGATCTTGCATGCTTATGAACTCTTTCAAATGTACACTATTGAACTGTATGTCTGCACTTTGTACATGTGAATTATTCTTAGGAAACCTTTAAAACATAAATTATCAACAACTAAATACATCACAGTAAAACCTCAGGAGATCTCAGCCTCTTCTGTCAGAACAGCTGCCTTTAATGCACAGCTACAGACTCCCATTTAAGTGTCATGTTTCAATTTTTCAGTAGAAATCTCAAGTACAGGTCATCTTCTGATATGTTCCTAAAACATTTTTCTCAGTGTTTTAACACGGTGTCACATACAAGTGTTTGTTGGAGCTCAGCATGCCAGAAGTAACTCAGACATGATCACAGGGAATCATACACTGCCAGGTTTTACTTTCCATGCTAGTAACTGATTTAACTCACAGATCCCCCTCCCCAGAATAATCTAAACCAGGTCAAATCAGTAGGAAATTATATGAAAATTATCTACAGTCATGGACTAAGAGCTTATTCAAAACTACAGTCATGTTCCTCTAAAAGGGAATCCCTGCTTAGCAGGGATTATTCCTTTAGAGTCCCAGGTGGACTGGGCTATGTAAACTGCTTAGGTTGTTTATTCCCACAGCTAGGTCAGCATTTGCAAAAACACCAGAAGTATACGTTTTGGTGCAGGTTAAAAAAGAAGAGTTCTCTAAAAGGAAGTCAAGAAAATCACTGTTATTTTATAGACTAGAAACATTATGCCTTTTTGCTTCTGGTGCTTTCCAGATTTTTTTGGTCCAAATTTTCTTCAAGTGAGTATTACTGGAGTCAGCCCATTTCAGCAGCAGCTCACAAAGCAGTTGTTTACAAATTATTTCTTATGTATCCAAATTCAATGACAGGTTCAAAAAGATTGAGTAGTTCACACAAAGCTACGCGCATTAGTTTCCATTTGAATTCCCTTGTCAATATGGAATATCATATATGAAGGGAAAAAAAAAAAAAAACTACTGAAGTTGCCACATTGTGAAAAAATGTCAATTCTGACAACTTTTTTTTAAGGAAAAACCAAAGCAAAACCTTTCAACAATATCTACATTAGTTAATTTAAATGCTTCATTTCATTTTTTCAAAATCATTTTGGGGCAATTAAATGGCTTTTATATTAAAAAAAAATAAAAAATAAAAGGATGCTATAAGAACAACTTCTGAATGAAATTTTCAATTTTTCTGAAATTTGTTGTGTCAAGCCTAAAAAAATGCAATCTTATTTCATGGGAAAATTCAAATTTGTTTTGTTCTGGTTTTGGACATTGTCCCTTTCTACAATGTAACATAAATGTTAGCTCTTGCTCACATCAGTTTTAGAACAGCATAAATTTTGTTACCAATATTCAGAATGCCTTTCATCCAATGAAGCAGAAGGGGTATAGCAGAAAGGGTTAGTCTCTATTTTTTCTCTCAGTCCACATCCACAGATGGGTGTAATAACCAAGAATAAGGCCTTCCCCATCCAGCTTCATGAATGGGAAGAATTAGTCACATCAGAACAGGGTCCATGAAGTCAGCAGGCTGAACAGGGAGTGCATTTTGTGAATTACCTACCTTAGAGAACATGTCCTTTACTCAGCCATGCTGGCATAAAATTCTCTGGACATGTACATACTGCCCTGAACTCCCATTTGAGATTGTAAAACAACACTCTTCCTTTCAAAACTTTAATACTGTGAAAAGCACGGGGCAGAAGGAAGCAAAGCTCTCTTTGCATTAAGTTGTTTTCAGTGCCCATGCTCAGAACATGACAGCCCTGCAGCTGGTTGTTCCCCTCTCTTTTTGCCTGAAGAATTTCAAAATCTCTGAGGAGAATGTCTTAAACACCATGTCAGCACCACACCAGTCCTTTCCTAAGGAAAGGTTCTGCTCATTTGCAATTTCCCTGGGAGCTCTTCACCTTTCATTGTCCTCAGAGATTCAGTGAGTAAGCTGCGGTAAGCAGCCTCCTCTGGGAAGACTTATGCCTTTACTCTAATGCTTTTATTTATTGATTATTTGCTGTAAACTGAGTTAAAAAAAAATAAAAAGGGACTGAAGTCAGATCTCCCAGTTCCACATGAGAGTCCTGTCCCTTAGCATTCTTCATGAGCTTCATGTTCTTGTGCAGTGAGCTTCTAGATAACCCAGTTCCCTGCAAGTGGACAGACAAAGTGGCCATCTGATCAGACAGTCATCTTAATCTGCCAGTTAGTGCACAGGCTGGAGAAGGGTACATACCTTCTCCATAGGAATGGGAAGACTAGGAAGAATAGGAAGAATTGCCCCATTTCTCCCAGAACCTCTTTGATGTTAGGGAACCCATTTAATATATTATAAACCACAATAGGTCTGCATGTATGTGTGTGTATATATATATATATGTGTATATATATATATATAAAGGTCTTGTTTTAAAGGAAAGAAGTAGCTGCATTTCCTGTAGGTTTGAATCTATGAAGTGCATCTAGAAAACAAAAGCAAGTTGAGTCCTCCATATGGCACACACCGGAGATCTTGATATCATGCTACATACAGGTAAAAGTGCCAAGCTCAAAAACTAAAACATATAAGCATCTTCATAGTAATGCTACATTCAAGCAGAAAACAGGATTTATGTTTTAGAGGTATCTAAATTGTATCCATATCATACTAAAATTGTTCATATAGTTTGGTGTGTCTTTGCTCTCAGAGAAAAAGTCCACGTAAGAGACAAGTGACATAAATGTCTGTATTCACTCCTTTCACTGAGAATTCAAGCCAGAGCTTAATTGTATTCTCTCTTTTGAGACTGATAGATCCTGCTTCATTTACAAATAATTTAGCAGTTCTTCCTTCCCGTCTAAGGACTTTTAAATATGTTTCATTGAAAACAAATCTTATCCCTTTTATCCCATATTAAATCTGGGAAAGCTGAGGCATTCAAGATCTTCCCAGCAAATATAACCTGTTTTGGTCATATGCCAAAATGGTATTATTTAAGAATTTGTTACATCATCTTAGATAATGCACAGTATTTTAGATAAGTAAAGAAATAGCATCTGCTCCAAACAGTGTGAAATCCAAGAATGTGCCTTCTTCAGTGTGCTCTATCCAGCTGTCCTGTCATGTGTGCTCCCATGTGAGCACACTTATAGGGATCAAAATCGAATAATCCTCAAGGATGAACAGAAAAGTAACTACACAAAATAAAGATACCTTGAGATGAGAAGCTGTCTGTTGTTGTTGTTTTGTTCTTTAAGATTTTCCAGTGTGGGAATGAATTTCCTCCTATGCACTTCAGTCAGGGAAAAGGACACCTGGAATCCTCCCCAGTCCAGAGAACCAAATGAAGGAACTTGCACTGAAAACTTTCCCCAGGAATCATCCAACTTCCTACCTCTCGTGCAATTGGCAGCACAGGTGAGATATGCTCCATAGGTCCTTTCCCCTTGCAGTACCCGAAGCTAAGGAACATGTGAATGAATTACTACATTTTCCCCTGTGCCAGGCAGCAAATGGCCAGCAAGGCATCATACACCTCCTGCAGGGCCTGGCCATCTAATGAGGCCATACACACCGCCAGAGGAGACATACTTCCAGGCATACTGCGACTGCCTGCAGCCTTGGGGCTCAGCACCCTCTCTTCACCAGGTGAGCCAAACCTCATCATGTGAACCAAAACCCTGGCCTTGAACACTGTTTAGGAAAAGAAAAATCATGGAGTATGGGGAAGAACAATCATAAAGCAGTTCCATCCAGAGGTGCTCCTACTATACTAGTCTCCAGTATACCCTTTACAGCTTTCTATGTCAAAAGCTGATCACCATCCTTTATCACTCCTTCATCCTATTTTCTTCTGTGCAGAAGCTGCCACAGCAAATTTCTGTGCAAGACAGTGTTTCAAAAGTGATAGAGAGATGAATGACAGTCTATGTTAAAGCTTTTCATTTGTAGCCTAAAATGTCAAAACTTTTGTGGAAGGATATTGTTATTCCCATGTACAGAAAAATATATGCATATATATATATATGGAAGAGAGATGTCCCAGGGGAAACAGAACCAAGGGGTAGAGTTCATGCCCAGTCACTGGCCATGCACCTACATCTTCAGCAGAATGACAAGTCCATGCCAGTATCAGCACTGAGGGTCCTGTGTACAAGTCTAGTCCAACGCACTGGGTCCTTAGAGAGTCCTAGGGAGAAAGGAGCTGTGGTTTTTCTAGCCTTCCCCACAGCAAATGGGATCTGGAAAGTGATGGGAAAGAGCATGAAACAAAGGGGAAAAAAGCTGAAGGTGAAGAGAGCTTGTAGGAGCCTCCTGCAGCATGTTCACAAAGCTCTAGGCAGACAGTTACATGCCAGTACATGGACTCCCCAGTCACTACTATAGCTGACTTACATTTCTACTCAAATGCCTCTGAACTCTTACCTCTTTCCCTGTTATTTTTCAGCTGACAGCAGCGTACTGTAAATCCCTAATTGTATATGTAAGTATTAATGATCTCTCTGTAGGGCATTTCCCAGGGATTAATGACCAGATGGGAGGAATCTGAGGGCCAGAGGTGCAGCCAGAGGCTATTAAATGTGTTCAATTCTTTAACCACTTGAATGCTGCTGAGTGTGCGGTGTCCGCTGGGTAAGACGCATTATTGGATGCCTCCCTCTGTACCAGACAAATCACTCTGAGTCAACAAAGAGCTGCGGCTGGTACTTTAAAATGTTTCTGCATCTCCCACAGCAGCACTGAAGCTGCGACAGAGCACAATAAAGACCCTCTGAATATGCCCTGTGACACACTCATTATTGTTGGTATAAAATTAAAATGCTGGGTCAGGGAATAAGTATAGTAGGCAACAGTTACAATGCAGGAAATAGGGAATAACACCATTAAAAGACAACACCATCTTGCTCCTCTGAGATCAAAATCACCTGTTGTCAATTTGCTTGTTTGATACTCTATTCTTGCAGTTCCTAGTATATGTGTGCGTAGCTGCCACAGTCATGGGTGCTGCTGCTGTTCTGGGATTTTTGCACAGAAGAAAAGCAAAATCCTTGCCCCAGAGAGTTTACAGTGCAGTTTTAACAATCCTTTGCTTGAACATCTCTAAATAATTAATTCAGTGTAATCTACATTAGCCATTTCAGTTTACCTGAATTATCTTACAGCACTCTACCTAGCTGCTAATCATCATTATCTTTTAGAGTAAAATACAACCAGCAGTAAGTTTGCTTCATGGAGCTTTGAATAGCTTGAATGCTAAAGAGCTTATTAAAGAACAAATTTCCAACAGAAAATTATATTCCCCACTATTGCTCATCTTAGGAAAAAAAAAAATGATGATGAAATGGCAATGTATAAAAAAGGGGAAATTTATTTTCCTAATATCTGAGCAAAGTAAAAAAAAAGATATAATTAAACTTTTAATATTTCTACTGTAATATTTAGATCTGAAGCTAGAACAGGAGACAACAAGCTAGATCCTGATCCCAGCTGAAATCATTTTAAATCCTCATAATCTCCACTGAACTCAGTGTAATCACTGTGGATTTGCACAGGTGGTAATTGGGCCATAATCTGGTCCCCATATACATTGGTTTCCTACATGACATTTCAGAAAAGTTAGAAAAGCCTTTTCATAGATAGATCAAAGACCCCAGGGGTACCTCTATTTCACAAGTCAGAGCCCAAATTGTTATAGAGCTGAGAACTTGTATGACATAAATTCAGCCTTGGAACAAATGTCTTGTAGCTATGGTATGAAACGTAAATGGCAGGGAGGTTAAGGGTGGATAGTGTTGTTGTCATTCCAGACAAGGAGAAGGGAAACTATGGTCTTTGCTATGAAATTATTTTAATCATTCTTTTAAAAGGACGGTGCTTTATACCCATTAATTTGTTTTTTTTCATATTCCATTGAATTCTAACATCTTAATGTCACAGGCATTCTTGCAAACAATGAATATTAGTCAGATGTGGGTTTGTTATATTTGAGGCTCAGTTGAATTATTATCAATTTTAGGGTCAGCTTTGCCACAACAACTTAATTCTATGTTCATACAGCCAGAGGTCAAGTTCCTACTGTGTGCAATGGTGCTCCTTTGATTTCAGCTAGTGATCAAACTCATAACTGTGAGGGGTTCCTTGTGTCTGTAGGCTTTGTAGTCATATACAGAGCTTCAGCTCAGGCCTGTGACTGTCGAAATGTATGAAAAGGTCAGAGGGGAAGAAAAGATGTTTTCATTCCATCATGATCTACGTGTGCAGGGACGTCAGTTCCTTGTTTCTACATCCACACACTGGACCTTGTCCACTGGGCCGTGATGTAGATAAACCCCTCATCACCTGCCTCAAGCGAATGCTGCTCTCTTTCCTGAAGATGTTGAAAATGCTGCCATTCAGCATACTTCTTAGGATGCTCTGGTTACATCAGGTGCCTCTGCAGTCAGGCAGACACACTGTGTATGCTGTGTCCTCAATACAAGCGATTCCTGGTCTGTCACAATAAATGCATCCATTTTCTCAGTGTGAGGACCATGAATGTCCCTATAACTTATTTTATTCAGGGCTTTTTATACCTTTGAGGACATGTAATAATGTCAGTGAATTATTCAATTTATTTTATTTCAAGAGGATCACTTTTCTATGTTTAAAGCTGAATTATATTTTGGCTAAACAGCTGCTACTAAGAGGTCAACACTTTACATAATCTCTAACAGCTTTACATAATCTCTAACAGCTTATTCGGTATGTAAACACCATAACTGGTGTTTACATACCGAATAAGCTGTTAGAGATTTGTAGTCCCGATCTCTCCTAGAGATTTCATGCTATAGTATGTCTAACAGTTATTGTTAAAGCTTACAAAATTGCAGTTACTGCAATGGAACTGAATCAGTAAGTAGACTAGAAAATGGAGGGCAACAATCTAACCCCCCAAAAAAGAATAAGAAATATTGTGTAGTTTGATTTCAGTACTTTGTTTTCTGTTCGTTTTTTTTTTGTTTTGTTTTTCCTAATTTTCCTAATGAACCTACACCAGCTGTCTGAATACTACAGGGGCTCAAAGTAAATTGCAATTTCACAACTATATACTGACCTGATACTGTGTTTTAAGTCTAGTCAGTGTGGGAAATGGTAATTGAAATCACCATAAATTAATTACTGTTTTCAGGCTATACAGAGAAAAATTAGTATTGGGTATAATAGAACGCAGAACAACTCATGAAAAAAAGGTGCAGGTATGCTTTCTAAGTGACCCTTATCTTTCTCTTTTATCAAGAGAATTATTCATTAGCCAAGAAAATTTGCATTTATAAATCAGTGCTCATGGCTGTATTGTGCTTCAGCAGTTGTCTTAGATATAAACCCTGATCCCACACATACTTATACATATGCTTAATTTTATTCATGGAAATGGCCCCAGGTAACTTTAAGGGGGCCACTGCAGGAATATGCATTTTTGTAAGAGTACACAATAATGTATCAGAGCTTGCCAGATTGGGCCCATATTTGTACTCATTGATTTTGATTTACTAAAGCAGAGAAGACAGTTTCAAACTATTTCACCTTTCCTAGAAAACACCCTATCTCCTCCCTCTCCCCCCAAAAAGGATACCTAAATAAGGAAATCTGATGGTGTTTCCATTGTTATCCTCCACATAAAACATAGCAAACTTAAACTCTGCTGAAAGTACTCATGAAGAGTATTTTTCTGGATATGCTGACCCACCATGCAAACTTCAAGGTCTCTGCTTGCCATCTGTGACCTCTACCCACCTTGCCTAATGCCCACCTGGAAGAAAGATGTGGCTATTTCACTCTTGCAACATCTTCTGCCTGGCAGACCCTGCAGTCTTGGAGATTTGCCCTGTGATTTCCTCCAATAAAAGACCGTAGAAATGGAAGGTGAATTCAGATGCAGAAGTAGGCTACTTGCATAAATTAACTTGATTCATCATAACAAGGATGACAAAGAACTGCTAAAATTGGCCTCCTCAAAAGAGCAATTAAAGATTTATTCAGTGCGCAAACACGTTTATTAAAGTATTATGTAAATTATCCACATTTTACTGATTATCATGATAGATTACAATACGAAGTTTAGGCTAAAATACCCACCACAGACACAAAGACTGGATTAGTCTATCATATTGTCAGACTTGTATAGATTGATCTCCTGCAATGGTTTTATATTGAAATGTAAAGCTAAATTTCCATATCAAATCTTTACTTTTCCTAAATACAGCAATTAGCTGTGAAATATGGAGTACAATCATACCCGTCACTTTTCCTTTGCCATGTCTTCTTTTACTGGGAAAAAAACAAACAACAACAACAAAAAGTTATCCATTCATCAAGTCAGGAGAAATGTGTAGATTTTCACGAAAAATATTAAGTAGGTTAAAATAAGTTTTAATCAGGTGAGAACTGAAACATGATACTAGAGGTCAAAGGGATATTTTGAATAAACAAATGGTTGAATACATTGTATTAACAGAGGGGAAGATGAAGGAAGAAATGAAATAAGTGAGAAAAAGAAGAAGTATTAAAAATACTTCTTTTAGCCATGACTTTACCATCATGAAGTAGTATCACTGTCTCCTATCCAGGGTGAATGGGTAGGATGACCCTGGTCATTTTTTTTGTTGGCTTCCCTTTCTGGGATGGAAGGTTTTACAGGTAAGGAGAATGTTGGAGGAGCCTGGGGTTGTTACTCATTCACTGTTGCTCTCACAAACTATCCCCGTTACATGGAGTGTGTCAGTACTGCAGGAATAAATATCAGCATATATATATATCAGGGCTGGGCATTTGCATAATATGTTTATATGTTAGGTCATCCTCAGCTGCTTCTGCTGTTTGGGATGCATGGGAGGAAGCACATCCAGGGAAGCAACTCTTACTCCTTGGGGCAACTGAAGAGTCACAGCACCCTCCTGGGGCTCTCCATACAGGATGAGGCCTCAAACACTACATATGGGAAGAACAAAGTAAAAACAAAAACAAAAACACAACAAAAAACACAAACAAAACCCCCTCAGGTTTAATTATGTGATCTCAATGCAAAAGTAGTCAAGATCTCATTAGTCTGTGCAGAAATGTGTATATATTTATGTTAATCTAGGTAACATCCTGAGAGTCTTGGATCTAGCAGTAAATGGTGTTTTCTTAGCTTGTGGCAAACTAATGTAATGTGGTATTTCCTCTCAAGAGCTAACAGTTAATACCCACTTGTTTTTTTCCTTCTGAATCTGTGAAATAAATGAAACACGAGCCAAGAATACAGTAAATAAAACAGAAATGTGTGCTATTTGTAGTTGTATTTAGCACTCTGATCACTTATTAGGATTTAACACAATTATTAGGATTTAACACAACTGATCTCAAGTTGTTTTCCTTACGAGAGTAACTTCTACACTACAGCCTGCAAGCACTTTTCTGATAACACTCCTTCCTTAAGACAAACTCTGTACAAATGGAGTAGAGAAAGCATGTCGTATCTATTATTTTAGACTAAACTGTTTCTCCTTTGGTATATATATATATATACTCCTTAGTGTTTCTTTTACAATCACTACTTTCAGGAAAAATAGAGTTAACAAATTTAAGTTCTCTTTGCTTATTTGTTTTTTAACCTGTTTCTAATAGATCATCATTCTCTCTGGACAGAAAAAAAGATTGAGAGATTAGGAGGTATAATTCTGCAGCTTGCAGGTATGAGTCATCCTAGTTTTAAAGCAGTGTGTATTATATGAGAGGTAAACACATAAAAAGATAGGACAAGCTTTTTTTTTTCTTTTTTTTCAGAAAAAGTTACGTCCATGTATGTACCAAATAAAGCTGTAGATTTACAGGAAAAAAAAAAAAAAAAAAAAAAAAAAAAAAAAAAAAAAAAAAAAAGAAAAAAAAACAAACATGCTGGATGCAAGTTTCTTCTGAGAACTGTGCCAGAGAAAATTGCCACAAAGGTTTCTAGAGTTGATTTTAGACTTTTGTTTGTTAATGCTGCTTGTATTTCATTTTCTGCTAATTAAAAAATGTATCATATATTGGATTTGTACTAGCAGGACATGGAACAATAATAAAAAGTAACTGAATCTCATCAAGGAAATAAATGAAAACTTCTACTCTGGATCATATCACAACTTTAAAATTTTCTTTGTATAGATCAGGGAAAGTGTTGTAGGCTTGGATTTTGGAATGGTTGGAGTGTTTCCTTTTTTTTTTTTTTTATCAGAAAGTTTAATTTTGCACTTAAATGGAAACTGCTTTGAACTAAAAAACTTTTCACTGTAAGCTGAATCACTTTTTGAAAAGCATTTCATACACCTCTTATTTTGAGAAACTATTTGTGAGGTTTGTACTCTGGCATTGCACCTAAAGCCAGCCAGCAACAGATGCAGTGCAAAAACACGGAGTCATGAGAAAATTCAAGATCTGAGTCTGTTTGCCTGCTTGATTTGCTGCCAGATGAATTTACTCTATGCACACACTAACCTGGCTTAGTACAAGTCAGGTCTACCCCGAAAGCAGAATGTCTGCATTAAAAGCATGCCCTCCTCAAACTAATGTGCTCTGTCATGGATCTATGGCCTCAGCAGAAAATGACAGCCAGGTCTATTGGTATCTGGTGGTAGATGTAGATGAATGATGTTACTAAAATTCAGTAATCTATTAGAAAAGTGAAACGGAAATAATTCATAGTGCTGTTCAATCTTAATACCTTAATCTGTTTGGTATTTTAGCTTTAAAAAATGCCTAATGAAGGAAAAGATTAGGGAAACGGTGAATCATTTCACTGGTACAGTCTTTGAAAAAAGAAGTATCATTGGCTGTGCCTTAATAAAGCAAGAGTGAAACAATTTTCAATCTTTCCAAAGCTATTAAGAATACATGTTGGCACTTGTTTTTATTACTTAGCTAACACTGTAGTATCACCTTAAAGCACATTAAAGGTCAGAATCCCAGAGTGCTCTGCATTGTAGCAAACAAGCTGTAGGAGAGAGCACTTTCCTTGAGTGGCAGTCTAGGTAGTCTGGACTAAAAAAAAAAATAAAAAAAAAATAGTATAAGAGGAAAACAGCAATTGAAGAAGTGACCAAGATCAGAGAAGTTAGGATGATTATGGCAGAACCAAGCTTATCTCAAGTCTCCAGACCATTAATGTTGTACTTTTTCAAAAGTTTTCAAATACTATTTGATATATTCTTCATAGCCTTTTGGCTTTGCCTTGAGCTTTATAGAAAAAGCCCTGAAAGTAACAGGGTTAAAGTTGCCAGAGCCCTATACACGTGGCTCCATCAGCTCCTACAGTTTCCATGGACACACTAGCTAACCACTTGACTTTTTCTTGATGCTGTCCTGTTAGAAAGTTATTTTGGAGGAAAATGGAAAGGGAATGGAAGAGGAAACTTGGTGCTAGAGAAGCATGGGTTCTGTGAAATCCAATGAAGAGTACTGATTCATATGGGGTATTTATGCCTCCAAGAAATAGATAGGATTTCTTTTATCTGTTCTAAATATTTTCCTCATTTACCTTTCATCTTTATTTTATTCTGCCAAAGTATTTGATATGAACATTTGAGCTCTCAATCACGTATGCAAAATGAGAGATTATCTTGTCATCTCATTTTTAATCTCTTTTGATTCTGTAAATTGCAAAAGCAAAAGAAGTAGTACCGGAAGTAAGCACCTGGCAGTGTCTGCAGCCTTTTATGGTCCATGTTCACAGCTATACCCAGTCTCTGATTTCTTCACTGTCATCATTTACAGTATCAAAGGGACAGTTAGCTCTCTTCAGTTCTGTTAAAAAAATCAAAGCAAGTTCATTAAATTATATATATATGTACTTGACAGGTTGTTTTAGATGTCTTGCTTTAACACTCAGTGGAAAGTAGCTTGCTTTGATACAATTAGTGCCTAACATGTTCCAAAAAATAAAAAGGATATGTTTTTATAAAGTTATTTTTTGCATCTCAGTCTGAAATGTTATCTTGTTCCCCAGATGGGGAAAATGTGAGTTCTTTGCATTACATTGCAAAATAAATAAAATCTCACTAATACCATTTCTATATAGCAAGAGATGCTTTATGAGACCTTCAGTCAATAGCCTTCCACAACTCACAGCTCATTGCTCTATTTTGAAGAGCCTTTGGGAGCAAAGGGAAAGTGGAAGTACTCAAAGGGTTTCCATGGTCAAAAATAAATGGATGTGCATCTGCTGAAAACAAAACAATGCTAGAAGCTCTTGCTGAGCATTTAGTAAAGCACACTAAAGCAAAAAAAAATCTCTCTCTCAGACAAACTAAACTGCAGCCCTGCTTGCCTAAGGTCTCATGTGAATATGGACTTTGAAATGAGAACACAACTCAGAATGTAAATGTCAAATGTGATTTTTAAAAAAGTAGGTTGAACCACCACCATAGATCTGGTTAACTGAACTCAGGTACTCTGACAGCATATCATTTTAAATGGGGTTTCTTTTTATTAAATGACAGATATTTTTTTCCAGCTAATATAAGTATCCATATCTGATTTAAAATTTTTCGGAAAAGGAATAATTTTCTATTAAATATTATAACAGGAATATTTCAGGTCCTATTGCCTCACTCCTGTAAAGAAATAATTCATGTCCAGTTTTTGTAGTGGCATCATAAAACTCTAACATTTTGCTGTCTAGTTTCAAATTTAAAATGACACCTCAAAATGATTCATCTCTCAGATAAAAAGTTCCTTTTCTTCAAGAAGAAAAATACATGCATAGAGGTCAGCCCCTAAAATAATTGTATTTGCACGTTAAGATCAAAGACTGAGATTTTAGGTATATTTATAGGGCAAGAATACCACAACAATGACAGCTGGATTATTTTATGTATCCTAATTATTTTTTGTCAGAGAATCTTTGTTCCTTCATTCACTTTCAGCTACCTACCTCCTGCTGCTTTTTCTTGCCTGCAGTATTTGCTGCTCATGGCACCATAAGAAAACTGTCTTAGAGATCCAGCTTGACTAAGGCCAGGTTTGGCAACTTTCAGGAAAAGAGAAAATAAACAGACATAGATTAGGAACTGAATACATATTTAAGAAGCAGGATAACTTAGAAATCTGAGGGCACTGTGATTTTTATAGATCTCATCCAGGAGCAAAAAGAAAAAGTATGGTAGAAAAGCTAAACCCAATGCATGGGAGAAAGGCTCTAGGAATAAATGACAGGGAACTTTTTGTGTCATAAATACAGATTGAAGGAGCTGAAGTATTGCAGGTGATATTAACTATTTTTTTGACAACCGATTTTCTAAGTAACTGAAAATCTACATTCTGATTTACACTATTTTCAGAAATGCTGTACTGAGTCTGAAAGATGGTAAAGATACTAAGCTAAAAGACTTAATGCTGAAAAGGTCTTAGGCCAGTTTGTTCAGTCATTTGCTCAAATGTCCAGAAAAGGTGTGAATATAATGATGCTGAATGATGAGATAACGGAGTCCTGAACAGCTTCTATGGGCTGCACTCTTTCCCTAAGACACTTTCTGTCTGTTGACAATTTTACCAAAACAAGGAATGATGAGAACATGAAAACTTCATTTAACCTGTCAAAACAGGCAGTGCTTTATGTGTTACACAATGTCTATTTAAATAGTGAATAACAGCGCTTAGTACTCCAGCAGCACATCAATGCCTGACTGTATTTAAACAGAAAAAAATACATTAAAAAAAAAAAAAGTAAAGAGTAAACCTGCAGCCTTGCATCACAGGTGAACCCACATCCAATATCACTCATTTCACTTTATACCTCTGAATGGTTCGATGCATTGACTGGTATACAAAGAAATGGGAGACCAAGTCCTCATTAAGCAGTGAAGACCAGCAGATGATACCTGATCTGTATACTACTATTCAAGCCACTATATACAGATGTGCTATTAGCAGAAGTCATACCTCTATGGACTCCTTCAGAACATTGTATATTTTCTCTGCCCTTTCTTCCCCTCAGCTGTGTCTCCATAGGTGGAGCAGGCTAGTTGCTCTTTTCCTTGAATAATTCAGGATGGAAAACTGTTTTTTTGTATCACTTTGTGAGCAGCAGTGAGTTGTTGCAAACAATTCTGTCATCAGCCAGGGGAGCAGGGAGACAGGAGAGGTATTGCTGAAGGTGTCACCTGTCTGTGTGTATTGGTACTCAGAGACTTATACTAAATATCTGACATACCAGGATAGCTCTGTAAGTGCTGGAAGGTGCACCTTCTCCTCAGCCTTTCCTTCAATTCAACACAAATTTAAAGCAATGGATTCCCCTACTGTTTAGGGCTACAGCCTGAGGATCCACAGTGAGCACCCCAGAGCCATCACGTTGCAAGCACCATTGGCAAGGAAGCTCACATATTAGCTTTCTTTGGATTCTCACCTATTGAGAAAGGAAAGTCTAGGTGCTGAAATGAGAGAGATCAAGTCAACAAAGAAGCACAAAGTCACATTATGTCAGCCATAGGTTTAGCCCTCTCCTTCCTCACAAACACAAGATTGCACCTAAATAGCTCTCTGGTTAAAATAACAGTGGTTTAATGGTATAGCATTTACAGGAAACTGAAATATCCCTTAATAGGCTGGTTATATGTGCTCTAGGGACCTTGGATAATTAGGACTTCCTAAGAAAGTGAGGCGGCAGAATAACTGCATGACTCTTAGTGGAACATTGGCCAAGAAGAATTGACCTAGACTATTTTCTAACACTCTTTCAGTTAGACTTGGAAACAATTTATCAGTGAAGTTTGGAAGTGAAACCGAGTCTATTTGTTTTGACAATGAATATTTGTCAAAACATTTTAGCATGGGTTTACAGCTGTATTTAATCTCTTACATATGTTTTTCCCTTCATCTCAAACACACAGGTTGATGAAACAACTAACAATATGAATGGAGATGTGTTAAGAGCTTTTGTCTTTTAGTAAATCAGGCTGTTTATACTCCTTATATTTTACTATTGGAACTCATTAACAGCAAGACTATTGTCATTTTACAGTGTTGTTTTCAAATAACAGTGAAAACAGATCTTACAAAAAGATTTTTTTTCTGCTGCTTCCAATGCCTAAAACTGCAGTCATAGTTATTGCACATTGACCAGTTAAGCAAGATTTATTGCATGATAAATTAACCTCCTTATTACAGTAACTGTATTTTGCCTATTTCCAAAATGCCTGAATTAATTAATGTCCTTTGGGAAACAACATTTTTTACATTTACTGTACCTGTTGATTACAAATAATAAACATTTCAGTAATGTATATGATTGCTGATTCTGACTGATACAATTTTAACCACTGTGATAAATATGAAATACAGTCACCATAAGAATAATGAAAATGTAATGAAAGGAAGGCAGACTTGCAATAAAGGAATGATTGTAAATGCCGGAAGAGTATTCCTATTGGATGTCAAAAATAGTGTCATATAAAAGAGACAAAGTTAGATGCTTTAGCGTTACTGTAATTTCAATTCAGAAAATTAAATGAGTTTGCTAGCAGCAGCTAATGCTGGAGGGGAGAAGATGGTTAATTAATTTAACCTAGCTAACACTGATCTCATAAGTTCACCTGGGGTCCAGTCTTGTTCCCACTGAAGCCAGTGACAGCAAGAGCAAGCTTTGATGAGGTTCCTGATATCAGAGTGATGTTTGCTCAGTTCTAAGAAAGCAAATTATCAGTCATAAGAAATTTTGTCTGTCTCCAAAGTCTGTGTTTCTCTCATAGCTAGCCATAGTATAGGAATTATTCACATTACTGCTTTGTTTATTACTACCATGTAAAAAACATTTTCATCAAAACTATATTGTTGTTATAAATTGGATTTTTGACTAATTAAATTTCCTCAAATACCAGTGTTTCAATGGAAATGCATTACTTTTAACAGTAAAAACAACTAAAAATTCTAAAAGCAGCAAAGCTATCTCAGACATCCCTGCATGTCCCAATTCTCCACCAGCCACAGTTTTCATAAGGCACAATGCAGTTTACCAGCGAGTCAGTGATGCCCATCCTGAGAGGGCAATGAGAGAACTGGGCACCTGAGCCACTGCATCCCATGCTCACTGGAGACTGTGTGGTGGGTCTCACAGACAAAACAAAATCAGTTTTTCAGTACTGTTCCAGTAGTTCTCAGAGAAGAAAAACAATTCTATAATTCTAGCAGCAGTATTCCAGTCCCTTTTAGTAGGGACTAATTACGACTTTACCTAATTCCACAGTGCTGGGAAAGATTTTCAGCCACTGATCTTGGATCCGTGCTCCCTCAGGGATGCAGCAAGAAATCTCTCAAGAGTTTAATGAAGAATATTGTTCAAAATGGTTGCTATTAATCTTCTGTTGGAAGACTGTCCACAAAGTCAATGTTAGAATATTTAGACTACTTTCATTTCCAACTGGCCTCTGTTTAAGATCATTCATTCCTGTTTTTAAACAACTCTTTCCCTTCCTTGCTGTTTGCTTCAATCTGGAAGTAGAAACAGTTTGTGGGTTTGGGTGGGTTTTATGTTTTTGGTTTTGCTTATTGGATTAAGCAGACCAAGATTTTATAGTCTCCTCTGCAAAGGTTTCTACATTCTTTCACCATTCTCACTCCAGTAGTTCTTCTCTGCATTTGTTCCAGTCTGAATGCATGTATTTCTTTGTACACGTTTCCCAAGTGGGACAACACCCAGACTGTAATCTGTTATGAACTCAGAGTTTTGCTTCTTCCTGTCCAAACTTTATTTCCAATTCACAAGCTCTCCACTTACTGTACAAGTCTTCTCCCCCTTAGCAAATACATAAATAAATAAATCTTATCATGTCTTGATATCATTTCATTTCTATTAAAGTGTATCTCAGAGTCATTAAGCTCTTGCTATGTGAGATCTCTCTCCTCTGTATGAAACACAATTCTGAACTGCACACCATCAACAAATTTCATCAGGACTCTGACACTTCTGGTGGCAAGGGCATTTCTGAAAATATTTAAACTTAATTTGACAAAGAACTTTTGAATTTCTCAACTGGTAATTTCTTAGGAATCTGACAGTTTTTTTTTTGTTTTTTTTTTTTTTTTTTTTTTTTTTTTCTGTCAATGCAACTTGTCTCATCTTCTTTTAGCCAGTTCATTTAATTCATTACAGTTCTCCTAGTAACCCCCATCTCAGATCTCTTAACTTATAATTTCCTATGTGCCACTATGTCAAATGCTTTTCTAAAGTCCAAAAAAAGATGTGATCTACTGCATGTTATGTTTCAAAAACTAGCTTTCATCAAATAAATTTCTCAAGAAAATCTGGCACACACTTTCTTTGGTAAACATCAATTACTTTTTTTTACCATTTACCACAGTGTATACAATTCATACCATTTCTTCCCTTTTCCTGAACATGACTGCCTAAATTTTTTATTCCCTAGTCACATATTCTATCTGCCCTTACTGAAGAGGTTTGCTAAACATATTTGATAGCAAATCTGTGAGTTAATACATTTTTATTTATAATACATATATATAGACTATTTTTTTACAAATAGAGCTAACTTTTTTTTCTCTTTTTCTGTTTAGTGCTTGGGTGAGAATAGACTAAATACATTAATACCTGTACAGCCAAAGTTTTTCCTTATCGAATGGCTCAACCTTTCTTTACTATTTCATTACGTCTTAGCAAAAAAGGGATTGTAAAGGACTGTGATAGAATAATTTAAAAACAACAACAACAACAACAACAACAAAAACAGATCATATTAACTTCTTCTGCCTTGGGATCTAGAAAAGAAGTTTAGAATTGTGGCTGAGGCTTGATACTACTTTAGATAAAATTGAGTGAGTTACAAATTCAAGTGGGAAAAAAAGTGAAAAGCCACTGTCATTTTTCAGAAGGCCTGCTACTTTGAGATTGCCGTGCCTGAAAATATTCCCTGCTTAGTGGCATGCCCTTAACCTTGGCGATGACTTCTCTTCACATCCTTTCACAGAATATCTGGTTTAGAATAAGACAAGCAGATGTTTTGAGTAGTAACTTAATGCTGGTGTTTGGTGATTTCTATTATATAAAATCATTTTGAGTCCTGACAGATTTGAAAGGTCCCAGGTGCCCTGGACAACTCTCATCTTCTTTGCTCCCTCAGAGACTTATTTTTATTTAGTGCTCCCACCTGTGTTGAGCACCTGAACTCAAGTCTGCTCTCTATACTCGTTGGAGCAGGACTAACAGCAGTAAAGCTGTTTTATAAATGTTGACGATTTTAGCTGGATAACCGTGTGTACTTCAGCTGGGAAATACAGATTCTTAAATTTCTGGAAAGCAAAATTGAAAACTGCACTACACGCAGCTCTGCAATTGAAAAGCTGAAGGGCTTTTTATTGAATATATTTTGCCTGAGATGTGCATGGCTTTTCTTGTCTCAAATACTCTTCTTTTGTAGGTCAGTCTGTAGATCCAAAAACATGATGGTTTTTTTACTTTGTTGTAACTTTTTTATCATCCACATGAACGTTCATAATTCTGAACAGAGAACAGAAGATGATCTTTGAAGGGAACACATCTCCAAAGAAACAGATTGAATATCTGCTTGGAGAACACTTTCAAAATTCTCCATTCAGAAGTTCTATGGTAATCTTCTGAACAACTCTAAGAGAAATCACTAATTCTGATTCTTTTCAGAGTCATTTGCTTTGGGGTGCAGTGGATCTTTGTATGGTATTAGTATACTAGTTCCTGTTTCTATAGTATTACATGACAGCTGGGAATTGAGTGCACCCTCAGTAAGTTTGCAGACAACACCAAGTTCGGGTGGAGTGTTGATATGCCAGAGGGTAGGAATGCCCTGCAAAAGGACCCGGACAGGTTGGATCAATGAGCAGAGGCCAATGGGATGATGTTCAACATGGCTAGATGCCGGGTCCTGCACTTTGGACACAACAACCCCATGCAATGCTACAGGCTGGGGGCAGAGTGGCTTGAAATCTGTGCAGAGGAAAAGGATCTGGGGGTGCTGGTCAACACTTACCTGAACATGAGCCAGCAGTGTGCCTAATTGGCCAAGAAGGCCAACAGCATCCTGACTTCTATCAGGAATAGTGTAGCCAGCAGGATCAGGGAGGTGATTGTCCTCCGATACTCAGCTCTGCCAGTCACAGCTCAAGTCCTGTGTTCAGTTTTGGGCCCCTCACTACAAGAAAGACATCGAGGCCTTGGAGCATGTCCAGAGAAGGGCTACGAAGCTGATGAAGGGTCTGGAACACAAGTCCTATGAGGAGCGGCTGAGGGAACTGAGTTTGTTTAGTCTGGAGAAGAGAAGGCTCCGGGGAGACCTTATTGCTCTCTACAACTACCTGAAAGGAAGCTGTGGGGAGCTGAGGGTCAGCCTTTTCTCACAGATAACTAGTTATAAGACTAGAGGGAATGGCCTCAAGTTGCACCAGGGGAGGTTCAGGTTGGAAACTGGGAGACATTTCTTCTCAGAAAGCACAGTCAGACATTGGAACAGGTTGTCTGGGGAAGTGGTGGAGTCACTGTCCCTGGGGGTGTTCAAGGAAAGGTTGGTTGTGGTTCTTGGGGTCATGGTTTAGTGGGTGATATCGGTGGTAGGAGGATGGTTGGACCAGATGATCTTGGAGTTCTTTTCCAACCTTAATGATTCTATGATTTAATGACACAATACTCAATACTCTGCAAGTATTTTCTTGCCAATAACTGTGTTATTGATTTCTCTAGCATAAACTTTTTTCCTGTTACATTATAGGGCATCTTTCTAATGGATATATAATTTTTCTAGGGCCACCTGAAAAATAAAATACATTCTTTCATACTTTATAAGTTCTGTTTTCCATATTATGTTTGCAGTCTAGCTTGTTCACTTTATTTCATTTTATTTATTCACAATAAGTGAAAAGGGTTGTAACAAACTCTCAAATAAAGGGATTTGTTATATTTCTTTAGAATTTGAATAGCATGTGAATTCAGATAATTTCATTTTTGACTGTTGAAGTAAGAAAATTAATAAAATGCTTATCAAGTGTATGCTAAGAGGGGACAAAGAGAAATTACAAGGGAATGCCCTTGTCATTTCTCTTCTGCTTTTACCTCAGAAATAGTGACTGAGCAATCTGCATGTGCAAAATTCTGCTCTCAGCCAGATGTATGAAATTCCCTTTGAAATTAATGAGAATTCCTCATGCATATATTAGACCAGGATTCTTGGCACAGAGTTTGAAAATGAAAATGACCTATTTGTTTATCTAATCCAGATTTTCTTCAGATAAATTTAAAGAATTAAAATTTTGCCAGTGTTACAGACTTGAATTGCTGTCCAGCAATGTGTTTATACTTTTTAAAGATATATAAATAGTTATAACTATTCTACTCTGGATAGCAACAAACTAGCAAGATAGCAAGAAAAAAGACTTCATTTCTATAAAATTTCAATGAATCTATTTTATATGGTTATAATAAGGAAGGTATCTAAGTTTAAGAGGAAAAAGTCATCACCTCAACTAAGTAAATTTGCTGATAAAAACTTATGTTTAAACCAGGGTTACAATGAATTTCACACCAATTTCACAGAAGTGAGTAAACTCAATATTGAACCTGTTACATAGCTTATTCAGAATAAGGTTCTGGATGGAAGAAATGTATTTTTTTAATCCTCAAAATTTATTTGTCATAAAATATTTTTAAAGATGAGATATAAAGTACTAGATAGGTCTAACAATTAGCAATACTGTTCAAAGGTCATATTCTCTACTGTGTACTGATGCTGGTGAAATTTCATCAACCCCAAATCTGCTGCTGATTCCTGAACACCATTCCTAATCATTCTTTCAAAGTTCATAATGACTAAACCCAGCACTTCAGCGTTAGATCAGCATCTTCTTTATCTCCACATCAGCTATCTAATGCTTACAGTAAAACAATCCTTTCCAAGCCAAGTAGAAATGTGGTGATTTGTACATGGTCCTAGCAGAAAGACTTTCATTCTACATTCCACAAAAATGCATTAATAATATAGCATTCCTATAGAGTGTCGCAACACAGAAATAAAGGGATGATATGTATAAAAGTGAGGAAAAGATTTATCAATACTTTGAACCTCTTTGCACAAATGGCTGACAAAAAGTAAAGACAATGGTACTGTAGCATACCAGAAGGGATATACAGTATCATAGTCCTACCTTTTTTTCAGATCTTGAGGGGAAGTATTTGGCATTTCTAAAAGTTAATTAATTCATTACAGAAAGGAAGTTTTAAATCAAAATTTTTAGCGAGTCCACAACCAATCTTAGAAATTTGAATATACAAAAAGAGGAAAGAAGGTTATTCTGAAATCACATCAAAGAAGAATCGGTCAGTATTATTTCAAAAACCCTGAGGTCACATTGATTTTAGATAGCTCCACTTTGGTCATACTTGAAAAGGGCAAATAAATATTTAAGGAAAAATATTTCAGATGTACTCTACAGAGTGCGGTTACTTGAGTCAAATGAGGAAAAGAAAATCAAGAAGGCAGCCACCCTCACTGGCATGTTCAGAGAGAGTGAACACCCTGAAGATCAATGACTCTTACCTGTGTCAGAATGAAGTTTAGGAAAAGTCTTCGGGTTCCTGAGCTTCCATGTTTTTCACTTTGAGATCATAGATTGCCAGTTCAAATGCTTTTATTGATCAAGCTATCAGGTAAGAAGACAAGTCCCCAGTTATTTAGTACTTCACAAGTCAAAAACACTGTAATCAAGAAAATGTATAGCTTTAAACATTGATTATCACAAAATAAGCTAAGGCCAAGGATTTTCAGTGTTACTGAAAAATGGCTAATATATATAAACCAAATGGAAGTGGAAAGAATATGATGTACAGATCCAGTTCAATGAGCCAGTGATGACACTGATTTCACAATTTCTGCATGGCATTCCTCATGAATTACTACCAATTCTCTTCAAACCTTGCCTTACCTTTGCATCATATAGAGTTTAAAAGAACTATTGGAAGATTTTACCATAAATCTTAAAGAATGATGAAAAACTTCACACTAGCTGGGAAATAAGTGTGTGACCACGGTAGAAACTACCAACTGTCTGCAAGTTGCAGAAGGTATATGCTAGAGTATTTTACTGAGTCTTGATACATAGACTCACTTGCAATACAGATTCTGATAAAGAGTGGACATTAAACAAAATATCAAAGTTAGCCGTATGCAAAACAGCACCACCAACAACAAAAAAAAAAAAAAAAAAAGGTTTGTGTTTTTTTTTTTTTTTTTTTTTTTTTTTTTTTTTTATATATATTTTTTTTTTTTTTTTTTTTTATAAATTAACTTATCCATATTATTGACCACATCCTAGGGAAGGCAGACCAGAAGACCTAGGGAAGACTCAGGCAGACCTAGGGAAGTCAATCCAGAAGCCATATGCAACAATACTCAGAGGAATATATATGCATATATGTATGTATATAATAGCTTACAAAATGAAAAAGAATTAATTTCATTTGCTGGCTCACCGTGTGTACATTACAAGAGTGCAGCTCTCATGTATGTAAAAGGTCAACAGGAGCTGTACAAAGTTAAATTACAAAGCTCACAAATGCATTCTGCATGAGGCTGTTTCACAAACACCGTGATAACTACATATTCTGACAGGGTTTCTGTTCTTATCAAGATTTTGAATTGGTTAACTTCACGTTAAAACGTTGTAGTTGTTCTCACCCTTCCACCAAGGAACTAATCAGCCTGGTTCTTCAAAACATGCTAAAAATATTCCATAAATTTGTCCTCTTTAGCAGCGGACACAATAACACATGTAGAGCATTCCACCAGAAGCCCTATATGTATTTTTACTAATATATCACAAATGACTGTGCTAATCCCATGATAAGCAGCACATCCTCAGACAGTTTTGTATATCATTACTGGATGTTTTAGAAGCAAAATGACCATAACTAAAGACAAGCTACAAGGTCCAGCTACACACTGAAGAAAAACCTGGCAAACACAAGAAATACTGTTTGGGTACTTATCGAGATTGTGCAAGGATGCTCTTTTTCACAACAACAACTAGAAAAAAAAGTGCAAAATGATTCTGTAACATTGTATGACATCCACATTTTTGTGCAAGACTCTCAAGTCATCTGGATATCAGCTTCCAAAATACACATTTTTCTTCTTTCTCTGGGAAGGAAAGAAGACACATGAAGTGTGCCTCTGACTTATGTACATATTGCTTGGTTTTTAGTTTTATTAAATGACCAGAGTAGGTAAAAAAGGGAAATATTGTAATGTGAAACTTTTAGTTTAGTCAGAAAATAAAATCTTCCAAAAGCAAAGCAATCTCCCAAACTTTTGCTAACTCACAAATATATTTCTGTTTTGGAAAGCTTGCAGCTGACTTTATTTCAGCAGGGTTTATACATTCCAAAGTCAAACATTTTCCAAACATTCTGGGGAAAAAAGAATTAATATTATTATTATTATTTATTTATTATTGCCAGGGAAAAGTAGCTCATTGTGCTACTGGACCATAGGAAGCATGTAGTTTTGTATCTGTTTTTTTATGACCTCAAATATTCAAAAATAATTTTGCATTTTCCTAGTTTGATTGTTGTCTATTTGTTTTCCTTTGGCAGCAAAATTACAGGAAACACTTTCAAAAATCATGTACAGAACAGACTTGAAAAACACTTGAAAAACACATTTTGAAAAACACTTATTT
The DNA here is from genome assembly GCA_011076525.1 of Nettapus auritus. NCBI lineage: Eukaryota > Metazoa > Chordata > Aves > Anseriformes > Anatidae > Nettapus > Nettapus auritus. The sequence continues at coordinate 38,864,744 of CM021765.1, read as the reverse complement.
TTTGTTGTTGCTGTTGATGACCAAAAGACTTTCGAATATGAAAAAAAGTTATATACAAAAATATATGAGGACGAGGAAATGAGAAAATAGGAAAGATTAGGTTTGAGAAAAAATGGAAAACAATGTAGTAAAAGTGTTGAAAGAAAATATGATTTTGCAGTCGTTTGTGATTACCTTTGCCTATTTACATTAAATTGTAAATTCACTATTTTCCTGCTACTAGAAACCAGACAGGATCTATTGATTAGGAATATTAATTATGTATTTACAAACCTTTAGTCACAGATAGTTTGTATATTTCTATTGTACATTTCTTTGTGATAGATTTTCTATATTAAATAGTCTATTGGTCATGAATCAAATAAAAACTAAAAAATCAATGTCTTCTCTATGTATTCATTCTGCCTTGTAATTGTTATTCACAAGCTAATGATTATTCTTTTACAGTCCCCAAAAATATAATGGCAAACATTAGATGTTTCTTAATTTGAATGCACCGCTCCTCTCCACGGTGTTCTTCTCTAGTGCAGAATTTAGCAGTCTGAGCTGATGATTCAGGTTGTTTGCCATTACATTTTTTTCATGGTCTTCAGTCACAAAAACTTTTTTATGTTTTATTTTCCTGTTTAAACAAATACTAGTTTTTCAGCTTGTACCTGAATTTCACCAAACTTTTGCTGCTGCACCTGATTTTAGGGACAAGCTTCAGTTATGTGTTTTCAAGAAAATATTACAACATAGGCTAATGTATTCCAACAGTGAATAATGAATAGCTAATATAAGTTTTGAAAAAGAATTCTGTCAAAAAATGTGCTTTAGCTATCATTAAAAGATCACACCTTCTTCCCTTCCTCTGCTACATAGCAGACTGTAGCCAACAGTGAAACCTGAAAATGCCATCTTAGACAGAGATTCTACTGTCAGTTTCATCTCTTTAAGACCAAAAAATAAAATAATAATAATAATAAAAAATCTAATGAGTATTAAAGGTTTCTTTCATTTATTTCAGTTTCAAATAATCAAATATATTTGTGACTGGAAATAATTTAATCCGTATTTGTACTGAGAAGGGAAAAGATTCTCATTCTTAAATGAACTTTTATTTTGTATATATGTATTCCTATATTCCAAGCACCTAAAACTGCTGAAGACTGGGAAAGCAAGAAATTGTCCCCAGAATCACAGACTTGAGCAGCTGTAACTACAGAGTACTTCTTTCTTCTTCTTCTTAAGGACACTACTTCTAAAGGAAATTTTAACTGAATCTTTGTATACCTCCTTTTGGAATGCTGCTGCCCACATATTTTTGCCCACATGTCTGAGACCTGTTTCTTGAGAATAAATTCAGGTTTCCGTGCCTACAGAGAGCTTCAAGAGCATATTTTGTATCAAAGTGGAAAAGTCTGTGTAAGCCAGCATGTAGCAAAACTTAAGTCATCATGTTTACTTACAGGCTCAAAAAGCAGTGCTATGTTACAGGGAGTGTTTTCAGCCTGTCAGAAACCGCACTAGATTCATCATTCATCATTTCACAGTCTAGCATTGAGCATTCATCTCTATTGATATTTCTTAAATGGTATCTGTTAATCTACTAGCAGTACAACTCCTTTTTATTTAGAAAGTGACAGTTAAAGTACTACATTTGGATGTATGCTTTATACCATACCACTGTAGTTAGAGCATCTACTGAAATTCAGATGGACCTGGGCTAACTTCTTTCCATCATCTGGTGGGAGAAAAATATATTTCTCCAAAAGATTAAATTTTCATTGGAATACCAGCTATTCTGGGGGAGATGACATTGATCCATTTTGCATGGTGAATATAAAGATTTCAAGATTCAGTCAAAGATGCACACAAAAAGCAAGCTCTCACTCACACTGCTCATGGACCCTGGCAGCAGGTTTGTACCTTCTTCTAGGTATGCTCCTCCACTACTTTGGACTAAGCTCCCCCAGATTCATTCTGCATTGGAACCACACTACCGTGGGATCAACTCTGCCTGTAACCGTCTCACATGCCCTGGTACAATGTCACAGCTCAGGATTTCTTTGCCACTTGATAGGGTAAAGGAAACATATTACTACTAGCAATACTAAAACTAGCAACTACGTCTTTCCACTTTCCTTGTATTTTACAGATATGAGTTTATATTAAATCTTATTAATAATTAATATGAGACAAAATAAGAATTAATATTAATAAATATTTATACTCCGTACCTTTGAACAATTTCAGATATTATTATAACTAAGCTATGAAATTCTTTAAAACTCTGCTAAAAGTGATGAAAAAGAGTACTATATAAGAACTTCAGATTTAGGTCATGTTTTTAGCTCGACCAAAGCATTTTAAAAATGTCGCCCATAACTATAATGTATTTCAGTGGTTCCAGCATAAAAGACATCTCAGAATGGACAAAGCAACTTTCAAAATTTGCTGTAACTTAGCATTACCACTTAGAACAAGGATCTGAAAGAAAACATTATCTACATCTATAGCTGCAGGACAGAAAATTGATGAAAGTTTTGCAAATTTAAGTTGAATAACAACTACAATCTCTACACGGTGGTGAAAACCCCCTTGAGCAAGTTTTGGAGTAGGATCAAATGTTAGCAGAAATCTAGAGGCACTAGTTTGGTAGGTGGATTGAATTTAAAACCTGAAAAAGACAGTGAAAATACAGAGGCAATGGGACCCTTGGTGAAATCAGTGCTGCCAGGGATAGATCTTTAACTAAAAATCTGAGGGTAACTCTGATATTTAATTGAGAAGTTGAATCATATCTCTACTATGATCAGAGCAGTTTCTTTCAGACTTTCTTCCCCCAAGGATAGCAGCATACAGAGTACACTATCTCCCTTCACATGTGCTGAAGCCATGGGCTTAACCTAGGCTCTAGAAAAAGATTTAGAACCAAGGCTTCTGAGCCCTTCTCCATGAAACCTTTTCATGTAAAAAAAATGATGTAGGAATTCTATTTTTACATGATTGCAAAGATTATCTCACAGATGATCACAGGCTCTTTCCTCCTCATATATTTTCATACACCAGGAAAATTATTATACCTCCCATCATTACTATTGCTTCTGAAGCCTCAGCATATTGCAATTTAGTTTGAGATGGGTTGCCTATTATTCCTTGCACTCACCTCTGAAAAATTTGGAGCTTCTGAAGCATTTGGAAAATATTCCTGATCAATTCTGATACAGTTTTCAAATCTGTGGGAAGCATTTCTTCTACTGAACCTCCAAGTCTGTAGTGGAGCTTCCTCAGGAGCAAAGATCACCACCCTTTCTCACTTGCCAATTCTGGTAAGACCAGAACCTAAAGGAAGAAAATAAGGAAGTCTTCTGAAGATTATCAATAACTGTCATATAAAAATAGAAGTTGTTGAGGCTAATAAGTTCCAAAAATCATTTGTTGATCTGGAGGTGTTTGAGTATGCATGAAAACTTTGATGTTTGTAACTTGCAATTTTTCAGAGCAGTATCACTCAAGAAATACTAAATGGGTGTATGTATAATTTAAGTTAGATCTTCAAAGCTTTTATATCAGCAGAAATCACTTCAGTACAGGAGTATTTATGAGACAGTTGAATTATTCCTGCTCTGCAAATCATCACTCTGTATGTCTGTGGTAGCTTGGCATGAGCCTCATCTTCAAATTGAAACAGGGACTGTGTACATTATATCCATTTACTGGACCTTAAAATAGCAGCTCTAGAAACCACATCAGTACAGATAACTCATGGTTGACTAATTAGAGATACGATTAATAAGATTCTGTGCAACACAGAGCTGTAAACATCCTTTGTATGGATAAAGAATATGACCTGTTGCTTAATGGTGGCAGACAAAGTAAGAAGAAGAGTTGCAAGTTAACAGCAATTCAAATGAAAAGGTCAAAATAGGAGGATTTTCTGCTCTCTGCCTCAAAAAGGAGAAACTAGAGCTGAGAAAACAGTGTAGAAAATACAGCTCCTTATTTAAACTTGTTTCAAGTTAGTTGACACCGAACATTTTGCAAAAGACAAAATCTCTCCTATCAAAAAGATCCTAAAAAAGAACAAAAATTAGAGTGTTATGAGAGTCATGTAATGAAGGGAAATGGTCAAAGGAAACCCATTTTCACTCCTATGGCCACTGGAAAGCAGATGTCTGGTAACCAATAATTACCTGAAAATAACTGATGGGTGGAAAATGTGTTCTGAATATGCAACACAATGGATAAGTCAAGGAAAAAATACTTTTTTATTATTTTTTTTTAATATCCAAAGCTGTATAAAGTGCTTCGTCCAATTAAATAAATGTCTTTTTGTCTTGCACTTCTATAATTTTTTCCCAGATATCCGTGTAAGCCTTAATTACAAATAGTGTTGCAAACTGCAGCTTATACAATAGCTAGCAAAAAGCCCTGATTTTTATATAAACACAGAATCTGTTTTTAGTTTTTTGTTTTCTAGCCTTCATTGTATGATAGCAACATTTGAATTGTTACCAATTCATTTGCTCTAGCAAGAATATAAACAATCTTTCCTTATCTCCTGCTCTACTGTGAGACAGAACCATTCCCAGTTCTCACTTCTGTAGGACCATGAGGGAAAGATGTACCTTTACCTAGGAGCTTTATAAAATTATAGGATACATGGAGAGAGCAACATGTTCCCTTGTTCCTTTCCACACCATTTTTATGGAGAAGACCATCACAGAGAAAATAATGAGGAAACAACCAGTAGAGGTGTTTGGAAAGAGTTTATCCACACTACAGAAATTTTTGTGATTTTAATAATTTTTCTTTTACATATCATAATTACAGTAACCATAGCTAAAAACCTGCTTTCACATAAGAGTCTGTTATCATTAGTCCAGGCAAAAGGGCGTTGCCTAACATGGAAGTCTCAGTCACAGAACAAAAATCTTTCCTAGCAAATATGTCAGTAAAAGTAGTCCATGCTCCCAGGAGTTTAGGTTTCTGTGGGCAGTATATTTAATTCTCAGCCAGCTCTAGTGGACCAATAGTCATTCTGTGCCAGTACAATAACTTGCTGGAGATTATTAAAGCACTGAGCCAGTGCTTTATACAGTTGTGTTTGAAATAAAATATATATATTTTTTTATTTTTATTTTTTGCCAGTATAGTTTAATTTATAGGAAGAAATGATATAAATTATAGCACAACACTTCCTTTCCTGGCACAAGCTCTCTACACAAAAAGCATTTGCCACAAGAACTAAACCACCTTAACTACATCAACAAACCTGCTGTAATATATAAAATTCCTGAGACAGGCACAATCACTCTAAGAGCTGCTTCAGGTGCAAAAGTGGACTTCATGTCCTTGACCCTAAATATATTCCTAACTTAATTGCAATCCAGCCTTTATAAAGCATTATAATATGTGGTACCATCACAATAGGCAAAATATTCTGAAAAGAAAGCAATCATTTATATATATATATATATTAAAAAAAAAAAAAAAAAAAAAAAAAAAAAAAAAGGAATATAAAGGCAAGAACAGGTGAATAAAATGAGCAATCCAGAAGAAATGCTTCAAGAAATGCTTCATTCTTGTTGAAGTTACTGTCAATACCTGTTATTGCATTGCTGGCCTTTGCACAAGATTTGGACTCTGGGCTCTTTTAGTGGAAAAGTGGATGGAAGAGAATTAAAAAAAAAAAAAAAATCCTAGAAAAGGCAATTGAGAAGGTAACTTAGAAGACAAGATTACAAGATTTTCCCCTTTTCTTTACCACTTTAAGTTTAACCATTTAGTCCACCTTCAGATTATAAGGAATTCGATTTTTCTCTTATTTTTCTTTTTTTCTTTTCATAAACAAATACTGCAAGTTCTAAAGGAGATGAATAATGGAAACATAGAGACTCAGGTATATTCATAACCAAATAGCTTGACTTAATTTCATTGGAAAATGTGATATGAGCGTCATGCAGATCATTAAGAAGTCTTTGGTATATGACCAGATATATTTTTCATGTTTGCATGGAAATGTTTTCAAACACTGAATAAAAGCAGAGAGGTATTCCTTGCTGCCTATTAAATCTTATGTATTTAAAAAGCTATCAGCCTGTGAGTGGAAACAAAACCAAATAGACTGAGTTGACTAATCATGAACCATGATTAATGAGTAGTTAAAATGAACTGTGCCACTCCTGTGAAAGCAACCTGTGCCACTTTCGTGTGGTTAAGAATTATGGACCATAAGAAGATGCTGTGTTCTCGATATCCTGAGGCTGTTGAGGGTCAGGGTGTTTCTGAAGTGTAAGACAAATCAGTCAATTTTAGTTCAGAATGTTCCTTGGCTGAATATATGTAAAAAATTAGATCTGAAGCCAGATCTAATCTGCTTCAATCAAGAGTTGGTTACTGAAACACATTTTCATAAGGCTCTGCAGAAAGATTAGAACTGTTTAAGTCTTGAAAACATCCCTTGTTGCCCATTTATGTCCAGAAATGCCTATGCTGAAATTTGTGATTCAAATTCCGTTCTAATTTTGTTCAGTCTTGAAATGGTTTTAGAAAAGATATAAGGCACTAACTATGGCCTCCTGTCAGCTCCTAGACTGTAACTTTTACTGGCTACCCATTCTCAGAAGTTTTAGACTATCTTGGATATGATAAATATAGGGTCACAACAGCAGCAGTATTTTTTCCTCATCCAAACTGATACGCTAGTCACGTGCTTCACGGAAACTCTTTTAAAGTAGAAATAACTTTCTTCTGTGAGATAAAGCATCATTTTTTTACTGTGCTGTACTATAAAGTGTCTGCAAGTGAGACTTTCAAGATTTTAACTAAAACCAGCAGCTAAAACCAGTAGTCCACCAGAGTGGACTACTTGGTGGATAAGGAATTGCCTGGCCGCATCCAGAAAGCTGTGGCTCTATGTCCAGATAGAGGCTGGTGACAAGTGGTGTCCCTCAAAGATCTCTCTTGGGATCAGTGTTGTTTAATATCTTATCTACAATATAGATGATGGGATTGAGCACACCCTCAGCAAGGTTGCAGACAACACCAAGCTGAGTGGTGCAGTTGATACCATAGAAGAGAGGGATGCTATCCAAAGGGACCTGGACAAGCTTGAGCAATTGGCCCATCATGAGGTTCAACAAGTCCAATTGCAAGGTGCTGTACCTGAATTAGGGCAATCCCAAACACGAGTACAGACTGGGAGAGGAACTCATTGAAAGCAGTCCTGCAGAGAGAGACTTGGGAGTTTTGAGGGATTAAAAGATTGACATGAGACAGCAGTGCGTGCTTGCAGCCCAGAAGGCCAGCTGCACCCTGGGCTGCACCAACAGAGGAGTGGCCAGCAGGTCGATGGAGGGGATTGTCCCCCTCTACCCTCTGCCCTTATGAGGACCCACTTGGAGTAATGTACAAGGTCTGGAGCCCCCAGCATAAGAGGGATATTGATCTGTTAAAGCAGATCCAGAAGAGGGCTACAAAGATGATTAGAGGGCTGGAGTACCTCTCCTATGAAGAAAGGCTGAGAGAGCTGTGGATGTTGAGCCTTGAGAAGAGAAGGATCCAAGGAGACCTCCTTGTGGCTTCTCAGTACTTAAAGGGAGCATATAAAAATGATGGAGAGACAGTGAAAGGACAAGGCAGATTCAGACAGTGATAGGACAAGGGGGAATGACTTTAAACTAAAAGAGAGGAGATTTAGATTAGATGTTGTCCTGGTTTCAGTTAGGACAGAGTTATTTTTCCTCCTAGTAACTGGTGGGGTGCTATGTTTTGGATTAGGATGAGAAGAGTGCTGATAACATGCTGATGTTTTAATTGTTGCAGAGCAGTGCTTATACCAAGCCAACGACTTTTCAGCTTCTCTCTCTGTCCTGCCAGCGGGCATGCTAGGGGTGCAGCAGGATCTGGGAGGGGACAGATCTAGGACAGCTGACCCAAACTGGCCAAAGGGGAATTCCATACCATCTGACATCATGCTAAACAATATATAGGGCTGGCTAGGCGGGATGAGGGAGCAGCTGCTCAGGGATAGACTGGGCATTGGTCAGTGGGTGGTGAGCAATTGCATTGTGCATCACTTGTTTCATACACATTATTAGTAGCAGTACTATTATTATTATTATTATTATTTTCCTGTCTTAATAAACTGTCTTTATCTCAACTCACAGGCTTCACTTTCCCATTTCTCTCCCCCATCCCAGAGAGGGAGGGCGGAGGGTGAGCAGATGGCTGTGTGGTGTTTAGATGCCAGCCGGGTCAAATCATAACAGATGTTAGGAAGAAATCTTCACTCAGAGGGTGGTGAGGCACTGGAGCAGGTTGCCCAGAGAATCTGTAGATACTCCATCCCTGGAAGCATTCAAGGCCAGGTTAGATGGGGCCCTGGCCAACCTGATCTAGTGGGTGGCATCCTGCCAATGGCAGTGGGTTGGAACTAGCTGATCCTTAAGTGTCTCTTCCAACCCAAGCCATTCTATGTTTCTGTGATTCTATTAATCATTTACTGTAATAAGAGGGTTGGGTTGTTTTTTTTATAAAGAGGGGAGCAGAAAAGTTACTTTATTTTTCTAAATGCTATTTTTTAATTGGTAAATTATTACATTTTGTTCATTTTAAACACTTTACAATACAGCACATGAAATGTCAGGTATTTGAAACCTCCAGCGTCTGCTGAAACCAGCAATTGTAACTTATTCATCAGAGCTATGGCTATGCTAGAAGTTTGAAAAAGTCTACCAAAATAGACAGATTTCTTTTTCATTTTTTTTTTAAATACACTTTAGCCATGGTCACATTTGAACATACACCTACAAAGCAAGGGGTGACTGGTAATAGAACAGTGCATACATGTGTGGTAAGAGTTTTCTGTAAAGGATACTAAAATATGTGGAAAACATTTAGAAAAGAACTATAGAGTTGATCTCAGGTCTGGAATAAAAATACCTCACGCTGACAGATTTAGAGCATACAATTTGTTGAGTCTGACAAAAGAAACAGGAGCTGGAACTTGATTATAGCAAGGAACTGCCTTGACAGGAAGAAAATAAGTACCAACCACCTTTACAATCGGCAGGAATAGCACACCAAGAAACAACTGTGGGGGCTGGAGGTAAACAAATTAACATTTAAAAATTCAGCATGTATTTTTAATTTGGCTTCCAAAGAGGGGAACTGTGTTGTGTCTATTTTGTCCATCTGTCCATCTAGACCTTCTCATTCTTGAGCCTTTTGATAAATCACCACCATGTTTGCCACAGAAGTAGATTTATTATAGAAAGGCTCTCTCAGAAATGTCTCCACAAATTGCCAGAAAATAAGCAACCAGAGGAGAAAGACTGCATAGATTCTCCCCAGCAAGGCAAAGACACACTCACGTCCTGTAAGGCAACAGAGAATCCATACTGGAAAAGCTGTTATTCATGCTCTAATTATAAGAAAAGTTTCCATTCCATCTTACATGCTGCTAGATACTGGAGAATCTGACTGCAAGACATAAATCCACAGGAATACAAGATGTTATTTCTACTACTCACAAAACTAAGGGCTAAAATGAAGGTGATTAAACTCTGGAATAACATAAGAATGGAAGAAAATCACCTCCTTAATATATTGTTATTTCCAAAAAGATCAGGTCACATCAGTCTTTGTATGTTGTATGAGAGAGTTTTTCTCCTGGATTGTAGGTCTGATTTTTTTTTTTTTTTCTTAGAAGGTGTCCAGGAGAAATGGGACAATGGGCTATTTCCCATCTCAGTGAGAAAGAACACAGCCTGAAAGCTACAACTGCTGAGTTGGACATGCACACCTCAAGATTTTGGTTAAGGTAGAGTTCAAGTACTATCCTCACCATTTCTCTTGTATGCAGGCTGTATACATGCTCGGTGTGATCCACCCAGAAATAGGCACCATCTAAACAGCAAATGCGTGGGAAAAAAAAAAAAAAAAAAAAAAAAAAAAAAAAAAAAAAAAAAGTACTCATTTGGAGCTCGTGGTTTAACTAGAAATGGAGTCATAAGGGAACAAAAACCTACTTCATGTAACTAATAGGTCAACCGGAAGAGTACTCACCTGGAAGGTGAAGGAAATATTTTCAAAGCTCTGTTGCTCCTGGTTTAGATTAAGGAGCACCTGGCTTTTTGCATCCCAATCAACTGTCCTAGCCAGTAGGCTTTAAAGGCAGGTCCACCTTTTTCCTCTCCTTAGTCCAAAACATTATTGAACTATTTCATGCAATGACAATAGAGTCATCCAAGAATAATGCACTTATGCAAAGTCTAATCCAGCTCTAAAGATGTCTACTAAATAAGGCCTTGCTCATGACGAGTCAGAGAATGGATTTTACCATGACTTGCAGATGTGGGTTTGACTGTGTGACCATGTGACCATGAGCAAAACACTATCAGAGATGGTACTTCACATTCCAGGTTAACCAACACTGAGACAATTATTTTCAGTAATATAGTGGTGTCTAAATTTCGGACATGAGCTAGGAGGACCACAGAGGCTGAGAAAATTATGAGTCATGAGGCTTCTCCTTACTTTACACATCTTAGGTCACTCTCCATTTGCATCACCTGAAATTTCACGTCAAATTTGTTCTCCACTGGAATACTACCATTGTTCCTAAGACATGGTTTTCCAGGAGGGATTATTATTACTTGTGCAGATGCTCTGCATTAAAAGTTGTGAGATATTTAACATAGTATTCAAATACACATCACATATGAATGAGCCAAATTTACTATATAACTTAAATTACCCTAGTGACACACTTAATACTCATCATTATCTGCCTATAACATCTCATCTATACATTTTATCAACTCTGATCATAAATACATTTCAAGATCATTGAAGAAAATAATAATGAACAACAACCAGCCTCATCTGAATCCCATCGATACCCCTAGAAAACCCTTCAGCCAATGATTCATTCTGACAGGTGTTTTGGGGGGATTTGCTAGTTAGTTAATTCTTAATCTATTTAATATATGCTTGAGTGACAATGCAGAGTGACAATATTTAATCAAAATATCATGCAATACTAAGTTAAAAGCCTTATGAAATTCTAGTAAGCAGAGCAATTATGTACCTCTGTCAACCAAATTTGCATTTTCTCACAGAGTGAACTCATCATCATCATATTCCTAGACCTTTCAGGGGTTTGTTTTATATGTATATAATGCTTTACATGTTATAACAATGATGAATTGTTACAAAATATTTTCAGCTTGAACATTTTCAAGATGAATTGATCTGAAATAAATTATTTGGGTACTAGTCTTCATTCCAAACCTCAACTGATAGTAAAGCAAAAGAGATATCATACCTGCTAACCTGTGAAACCAATGTTTTCTTTACAGCCCACTTTTTTTATCAACATGGTTCACTTACAGTTTAACAGGTCACTCACTGACTAATACCTAAGAAATATAATTATGGGAGAATTATATAATAATGGAGTAAATGGAGTAAAAACAAACAAACAAACAAAAAGCACCTCTGTTGCTATGAAAAAAACATCTGGGCATTTTAAACCCTAAGGTGTTTTCTGTTTTGAAGTACAGACTATTTAACATTAATCTCTGGTCATTTCCTTTTGGCTGCTAATATTTTAACAAGCTTTTCTTACAAAAGAGTGAGCTACCAGATACTATGCCTAAGTTTTCTGTCCATACTGAAATGTTTAAAGTGAAGAGAACAAACAGAATATCAATTTGATATATCAGGTGGACTTGAAAGAGAGCACAGTAGAAGAAGCAAAGAAGAAAGGAAGGTTATAAATATGAATTCTTGTGTTTTGTTAGTCCAGGGTACTAGTGATGCCTCAAGCAAAACTTGTTCCATCGAATGGCAGAGATGCCTGAACATGTTATAGGGTGTAGTGTTAACTAGATCATCTCTAAAGGGTTTTATTTTAACAAAACATGGTGGAGATCACTATTAAAAATTGAAAGCAACACAAAGAAGAAAACATTAAAATGAAAAGTCATGGTTAGCTTTTTTTTTTTTTAAGAAAAAAAAAGTGTATTTTTTTTTTCAGAAGTTTGCTGAAATTAATCTGCTTGGTTCACCACAGTTAATTTTTCAAAAGTATCAACTGGTATTAAAATGTCAGCACTGCCTGTTCTCTGTTTCAAAAGGTGTCTAACAAACAGTTTGCTAATATTTCCACAGCCACTAACAACAGCCCAAAGATTCTTGGTGAAGCTTTAATGTTTTCACTGAAAAGAGATCAGAAACCATTGTGCATCACACAGCAGAGGCTGACTGGAAACTTCCAATGAGCGTTAGTAAAGGTTAGATCTGGTCCAACTTGCCATTGTGGTGTAATCTAACTCCTATCTCAAAGTTCTGTCGCAGCCCTTTATATGAATGACAGCAACAATCTATTTTTACACAGATCTGTAGCAAGATTACAACCAAAAGACCAGAGCATGTGGAGCTTCCTTCTTCCTCTGACTGGGAGGCAGCAGTTTGCTTCACAGACTATTGATTTCTCTGCAACAGTAGTTCCATTAATACCCGTCTCTTGTTAAAAGGTTGCACCCTCCCCAGCCAAGAATAAAATTAAACACTAAAGGAAATAACACTGAAGATCTGTCTATGTGAATATGGGCAGTAAATGGTGAAAAGTACATTCAAAAATTCATTTAATATTTCTCATTTCACTCCTCTCCAATACTGGGTTCACAAATATTTACAACCGTCCTAAGAAATACACTCAAATACACATAGAAAAAGTGTTAGTTACAAAAATGTTCAAAGAAAGGAGGTAAATGGTAAAATGCATCAGGCCTTCCCACTTTCTGGTGCATAAACATAGGACAGAGTTAGAAAACAAGACAGAAAGACATAGAAAATACTTGTATAGGGAAAATGAGATGTTGTGAGTTTTGTTCTCTGAATGTAAATAAATTCTCTAATCTCACTTTCACGATTCTTTATTGCCCTTGTAAATTATCTTCAATGATATAAATGAAGTAACACCAGACTTGTGCCAGAAGGTAGTTTTGACACTGAATTGAAGGCCAGCGGAGATTTTCTCTTTCTATGTTTACATGGGAACATTTCTCAGGAGGTGTTCACAAATCGGTCTTGAAAGCTATTTGTGGATTTGGGAATCACTCTGAGGAAACAGAAACGTCTCACTGCTATTTTCTATTCTTAGAGCATAGCAATATTGCAAAAGCGCAAACATTATTGACAAAAGCTACTAAATGCCAATACTCCCATGAATGCACGTCTCCCTCTTTCACACAGAAATTGTGAGCTACTTCTGTGGCTGCTCCTGTCTCCAGGGTTCCTCAAAAAGCAGAGCCAGAGTACATAGGAAAAGGACAGGCCTGGAGTCACACAAAACTGCTGCCATCTAGTTCTGAAGGAAATTTTCCAGTGATGTAACTTGTGCTGTGTATTTCAGATCCAACTAAAAGAAAAGAGCTTGGAAACTTTGATCCTGTAAGTGGTTTGAACATGGCTGGAGACCAGGCTGGTGCTAAGCAGCAAGCATCTCTACCTTTGCCTCTCATTGATGAATGTGGAAATATGCCACGTTTCTTGGCCACAGAAGAATCCCACAAATAGTGACTCTTCTTCCTATGAGTTAGTATGAATAGCAAGAAAGAATACTCAGCACTGACTGTGTGAAAATGCCATAATCTGACAATAAGAGACTTTTGCACTCTTTGCAGGCAATGACGGAAGGTGTAGGGCAATTAAGACTCAAGGCCATTAAATTTAGTGTGGTCCATTCAGGCAAGACTTCTGCCCATTTGAACCTCCTTATGAGGCTAGATTTGTGGCAGATTTCATTTTTCTACTTCAGTCCAATATTGTCCATTATCACCACTGATGTGTTAACATAGTTTTGTAAATTTTTCAAATAACATCTTTGTCAATACTTGCTGGTTTAAAAGTTTTCAAAAAAAAAAAAAAAAGAGATGAGTTTTTTTTCAAACTTATTTACCCTTTCCTCTTCTCCCTCTATGTGAAAACATTCTCAGACATTTTCCCTTTATTAAATTTTCAATTAACCTACGAAGACACATTAGAATGCTTTATGGAAAAGTCCTGCTTGGTTAGTTATATTGTGGCTAAATGTCTCTCCTATGTGATTAAAAAAATAAATATTCAACCACCTTATTCCTAAGATATGCAACTATATTATTAATAGTTCTTGTTTGGTACCTGACCTTATTTAAAAATATATATATATATATAGTTGATTTTGTTACTCCAAGTGAGTATAACTAATTTGAGATGTGTTTTTCTAAGCAGGTTGTTGCCTAAAAAGATGTAGCTTTTAAGACAGCCTTTAGAACAAAATATATATAACTATTACATGTATTATTAACAGGCACACAAAAATTGTTAGCACGGTACCTTATTACCAGAAAAACAAATGAGGATTCTGGTACAGACTTCTGTATCAAAAGAGATGTGTGAAAACAGACTGTTCTTTTCTTAAATATATCTGTTTTCCCTTAATGGGAATTAAAAAAAAAAAAAAAAATCAACGTCAGAGCTTCATGATATTTTGTCTCATTATTGTAAGTTCAGAGATAGCAGAGCTTGTCTCACTGAAAGGGAAAATAAAAGCATGTCTCACTGGGAGGGAAAATAAACATATTTGCCATCGAGAGGACAATCTGCTATTTCATTCCTTTGCTGCAGTTCATATTATGATGGTCACAATGTCAGGATTAATTAGACCAGAGGGTGGTGTAAATGCCAAAAGAAAAAGTTGCCGTACATCTGTTCTAATTTATCTCATGGATGTTCCTTCACTGAGTAAGTGAAGAATGGTGCTTGGGCCATCTGTGACCCAGATAGAGAGAGCAGGATGGCATGTTGCCTTGTGGGTGCCAGGACAGGAGTTGTGACAAGAAGGTCAAAGGATGGACTGAAGAGTGCTGGGGAATTTCCATTTGTTGTGTGATAACCTCTGATTGGAGGGAGGTAGGAGAAACTCTCAGGTGGCTTCAGTGACCTTGAAAGGGAAATTAAAGTCTGGATCCTCTCTAGGATAATCTTGTGTTAGCAAAGGAATAGACAGAGCAGATAATTGCCCATTTATAAATGCAGAGGTAGTGACAGGAAGAAAACCAGTCAGAAAACTAGAGGAAAAAGGAAAAGTCTCCTCTAAAACCAGTCTGAAATAGGACTTAAGATAATCTGTAGGACAGAAAGAAAAATGGCAGAAATTTACTCTTTTTTATTTTTTTTTTAAGATTCAATATAGGTTTTACATTGACCTTTACTTTCAATGTAAGTTTTTTTAAAAATAATATGGAGGTGCCTTGCCACAAGATATAGCGAACAATGAGCAAAAGCTGTGTGTGTTCAATCAGTTCAATAAATTCAAAAAAAAAAAAAAGAGCAGCCAAGATGTGCCAGCAGAAATGCCACGTGCAGTTTTCAAATATTGGGTCATACAGAACATGAGGAATGATAGTTAAGAAAACTGTAAAATCATAGTCAACTTGAATGTATTTTTCACAAGCAGCTGCCTCACAAGTACCAAAATTCAGTTAAACAGGGTCAGCAAGAATCTGTGTTTTTTTTCTGGTCAACACAACAGATGTTTGGAAAGCAATGAGTGTAATATATATATATATATATATATTTGAAAGCTGAGAATGTTCTCTGTAAACAGCCAACTGGAGATGAGTTTATAATAAGCAATAATGGTCATTAGAAAGTCAGTGCAATTTTGTTTTGAATAAGCTAAGGGAAGGGAAGGGA
>CM021765.1:38549165-38844009 GCA_011076525.1 Nettapus auritus | reverse complement strand
AGAAAAAGAAAGAAAAAGAAAGAAGGAAAGAAAAAGTTTTAATAAGGCATCCACGTGAATGGTATAACTATGAAGGAAAAATATTCAAAAACCTCAAAGATATGAATAAGGGTGGGAAAGAGGAGAAATTATATGAAGCAACAGGA
Organism: Nettapus auritus; assembly: GCA_011076525.1. NCBI lineage: Eukaryota > Metazoa > Chordata > Aves > Anseriformes > Anatidae > Nettapus > Nettapus auritus. The sequence goes on along the minus strand of CM021765.1, from coordinate 38,843,863 downwards.
AATTTCAGGATGAGTGTTGTGAGATAGTATCCCACAAGTGGAGCCTATGAAAGTGAAGAACAGCCTCTTCAGGAGCTGCTGAACCATGTGTCTATAAAAAGCTCCCAAGAAAGCATTAAAAAGACAGTCAGATGGAGTTAACAAGCTTTCATTACAGGTAGCTAAGCTAAATAATACATACCTAGAGGTCATTTCCACAACTAGTTTTCTATAGCACTTCACTTAAGTTAATTAATGAAAAGTTGGAACTTTCATTCAAAAGTGCATTGAAACAGATTTAAAATTGTTCCACAAAGGTTTTGCTTAACTATTAATTTGCTTTACTAGCACTATTCTGAGCAAAAGGATTACCAAAAGATCCTACTCAAAGAAGGAATTGGGAATAACCTCTGGGATCTTTCCACAGGCACAGAGGTACAAAATAATCCTGACTTTATTTTTCATAAAGCTTCCCCATTCACTCAGACCCCAGCAGTTCTGAATTACTGTGTTATTGTTTTCTTCCTAATGTCTGCTATGCATCAGTGGTTATAATGGAGAGACATTGATAGAAAGCTGAGATTTAGTAGCAACTCAGCAATTAAATTGAGCAACTAGTCTTTGTTCTACTGTTCCCTGGTGGATGCAATCCTGTTCATTAATCTACATGTTGATTATAGCCCTTCCATGATATTGATCTGTGTTTCACAATCCTGTGGTTGCAAGAACATGCAGTTTCCATAGGCAGCTACAGCACTGCACACTCTCTGATTTAATTCCAAAATATTTAAAGCCAAAAAATAAAAAATAAAAAATAAAACCACAACCTCTGGTTGTCTGTAAACTGATTTGAGCTAATATACTTTTACCATGGCAAAGTTTTATTTTTCCCTCCAGTCACTGTTAATACAAAGACAAACTTAGACAAAAAAAAAAAAAAAATCTTAAAAGTTGTTTGTCTCAGTGAATCTCACAAATTATATTCTGTAATTGCTGAATAAAGGTTAGGTCTTTACCACAACTTCTTCCTCTGGTTTAGGTACCTTTGTGTAAAGAGGTACAAGAAAACCTAATATTTGTCATTTATTCTCCAAGAGATAATAAATGTATTTCTTCTCTTTGACTCCTCAGTCCATATCCTGAATCTGCTTTATCATTATTTGGATATGTACTAATTTAACAAGTTTTTGGTTTATTATTTTTTTATTTAAAGAATGCATGCTCATATGGAATAGTCCATCTGTGGATCCATCCATGCTTGAATTGGGTAATTATCCTGCCGTCTGCCTTTTCTGTGCATTCATACCACCAGATCCAAGATCAGAGGGAGAAGCTCCAGGCTGGAAGAGGCCTTCACATCCCACCTGGAAGAGTCATGTAGGGCAACAGTCTGAAGGAGAGACATTATATATACCACAGAAAGAGACAGAAGAGGTGTTATAGGAGATATGCAAGAAAGGGGAAGACAAACCTTAACACCAAGGCTGACTGGAAAAAGTATGTAACATAATAGCAGAAGAAAAGCAGGGCTGGTGCAGTGTGTACACCTCAGGAGCTCAGCCCTGTGCCTTTGAGGGAAGGACCACTGTGTTAGCGATTTTCCTCCAGGGAGTCAGAGAAAACACTCCTGAACTATTTTTCTTCCACATATCTCTTGTGATGAAAGGGTGTCACTGGAAAGAAGAAAGAAATGTTGCTGAAAGGAGAACAGAGGAAGAAAAATGACTGGATAGAAGAAAGGGACTAACGGGAAAAAAAAAAAAAAAAAAAAAAAAAAAAAAAAAAAAAAGTGAAATGAATAGAAGCAGCAAAGTACGAAAAATAAAACAAGGTAAAGTAATATTAACCAGAAGATTGAAAGATTTTCTGCAATATCTGTCTTTAAGAATAAAGACAAAAATGGATGCATGAAACTACAAAGTCAGTTTGACTATCAGTAGGAAGGCTGTCTATAATACTGGCGTAATGATGATGAGACACTGATGCATTCATATGCTGAGGATTTTTCTTTTTAAACATTTTTTTCCTCTCCTGCATCAAGAAGAACCTGAGAACTCTTTTTTTTTTTTTTTTTTTTTTTTTTTTCCCAAAATTACCTATGATACTGATACAAAGAATAAACACAAAGTTACAGTCCAGATGGGTTCTTAGTTTTACTGGTTTGGTGCAGCATGAGATACTCACCTGAGCCTCTTTTAAACTATTTCAGATTATAAAGATTACTCAGTATCTTCTTCTGGTGCTATTCCATTTAATATGGATTTAAATTATTTAAAATATTCACTGGGTCAAGAACTATATGAAAGCTCTGTCTCGCTTGCAATGAAGCTAATAGCCAAGGTGGTTTTATGACCATCTTAATCACTGTTTAACTCGACACTTCACCAAGGATTACAAATCAGGCTTGATTAAAGTGAACCCATATGTTGGCCACTGGAGTTCATAGCCTGACATCTTAATACAAACCCACCTCTACCAGGGAGGCTACATGAATATGCTGGACTGTGAAATGAAGCATAAGTACGTATTTGCTTTGCATTCTTTCTTGCCAGCAACCTTTGGCAGTGAGACAGAACAGGCAACCAAGGGCAACATCATCTTAAACTAGAGCTGGGTCCATCAAAAGTCTTCTGTCTGAGCATTAGTTCTTGATGCAGTGGTAACTGTATCCACCTGAGAAGTGACAAGGCCAATTCACATCAATTCCAGTTAAGCAGAACAGGTATTTACCCCTTGTAGTTCTTAGAGAAATTTCTTATGTCCTATAGTATCCAGTTCTGTTTTTTTGTTGTTGTTGTTTTTGTTTTGTTTTGTTTTGTTTTGTTTTTTGTTTTTTTTTCACCAGCAGTTTCTGTGGATCATTGAAAATGTTCCCAAAAACAGTTTGTCAAAACAGATCAAAATCCATGGTGTGTTTACACTTTACTGAAGCAGTATGGCTTGTTTTCTGCTTTCTGCCCAGCTCCCAAAGCATACAGACACCTTGAGCAGAACAACAAACAGCTCTAAATGAGCCAGACACTTTCTCTGATAATATTTTTGCTATCAAATGTCTGGCTGTACTTATTTTTCACTCCCTGACTGCTTGATTCATTGCCAGTGGTTCTCTGCCTGTGGAAGCATCCACCCAAGTGGATGGTTAACAGCAGCACAACTTTAAATATTGGCCAGATTTCACATTGCTCAGCCAGCAGGAACTGCCTGGAAAATGCATGTTGCCGGCACATCTCCTGGATGACTAGGTGCAGAGAGGTCCATGGCTGAGAGCACCATGGCCCCCAGGCCCTGCATGGGCTCTGTGGTGCCAGGAGCTTCTGGGGCTCCCACCCTCTACTAATCAGCTTCTTAAACTGTGGTGGTTTCACACTGATAGACAACTCAGCTCTACCACAATGCTCTCTCACTCTCCCTCCTCAAAGAAACAGGGAGAAAATATAATGAAAAAAGGCTCATGGTTTGAGATAAGGACAGGGAGATCACTCACCAATTACTGTCATGGGCAAAACAGACTCAGCATAGGAACATTAATATAATATATTACCCATTGCTAACAGACTAGAGAAGTGAGAACTCAAAGAAAACTAAAAACACTGCCACTCTGCCATGGTTTCCGTGGGCTGTAGGAGAACTTCTGCTCCAGTGGCTGGAGCACCTCCTGCCCTCCTTCTGCATTGACCTGGGTGTCTTCAGGGCTGCTTCTCTCTCATTTTCTCACTCTTCTCTCCCAGTTGCTGTTGTGCAGCAGGTGTTTTCCTTTTCTTAACTCTGCTCTCCCAGAGGCCCAACCAGCATTTCTCACTGGCCCAGCTCTGGCCAGCAGCAGGATCCTTTGGAGCTGTCTGGAGATGGCTCTGATCTGACATAGGACAAATTCTGGGCTCTTCTCACAGAGGCTACCTCTGCAGCCCAGTACCACCAAAACCTTGCCATGTAAGCCCCACATACCTAGTTTTACTTCTTTTTCACCTCTTTTTCTAGATATGGTCATTTCCATGCCTGTTTTATTTCACATCCTCACCACATTTTCCTCTGAGGTAATTTCTTTCTAATGTTTTATTTTCAGGCATTCTGATTTGTTGGCCTAATATTTGTTAGATGATTCTCCACTTCTTTTTTGATTTTTTGCAGTTGTCTCTCTCATGTGGCCCTGCTGATTTTGTCTGTTACTGCCTTTGCCATTAGCCTGACTGTTTGGGCTGCTGCTCTCAGCCTCTAGAGCAACACTTTATCCTGGCTTTGATCCTAAATTACCTCTTTTATGTGAGGCTCATTCAAAAGGCCTTTGGAATTCAGATTTCCTGAGCTTGATATCACCAGGTCCATGGCAGTTCTTGAGAAAAGGAAAGCCACTTTCATTAAAGCCAAAAGGCTTGTGCAAGCTTGCTGCAAGTTGCCTGTTCCTGCACAGGTCAGCCATGCATTGCCATCTCTGCTTCCCCAGGATGGCACAAGGCACCTGCGGTATCGGGGCAGTTGGCAGGGTCTGGCACTCTGTAAGGATGAGCCTGTGATGTTTTACCTTGTCCCGTTCCTTGCTCATAACAAATGTATCATCCACGCTTTTACATTTAGTCTTAGCTGTGCTCTGTGCTTCATATGTGCTCATAAAGTCTCTCTGTGGTGAGGCACTGTATCCTGCCTTTTATTTATTAGTTTAAATCCTTTGCAAAAAGTCTAGCCAACCTTACACCCAGAAGGTTGATTCACCATCTGTTTAAAGTGGAAAACATCAGGGTAAATAAAATTTGGGTAAGGAGGTTCAGTGTAAACAGGCCAGATCTTTCAAAATGTTGGAGGTGACAACATATCATAATCATCCAATTCTCAGCATATTGATTGTGACCATTGGCTTTGAAAGTTTTGTCAATTCTTAATTTTGTACCCTTTCTTTCCTTTCATTCGTAGGCTACAGCAAATGAGAGACATGGCTGAGAGACGGGAGGAGTCAGGGTGGAGAGTTAACAAGCTGAGGGCAGCGGCTTTACATAAGAGCTAGTGTTACATATTTTTCCACATCAAAACACAAAGAATGGGCACTGAAATGACCTAAATATCTTTTTACAAATAGGTGCCTTAGGGCTAGTGGATTTTAATCTCAGATGTGCAATGCACATGGTTGTCTATCTCAGAAAATCTGATGCTCATAATGTTTGCAGATCTAAGGGGCTAAATTGTATGTGTTTTTCTAGGTTAAAAAAAAAAAAAAAAAAAAAAAAAAAAAAAAAAGTGCTTAGAGTTTTGAAATTAGACTGTAATTTGCAGGCTAAAGAAAACAAATTGTTCTTTACCCAGAATTGCCTTTCACTTGTTTACATTTTATGGGATGTTTCAGCCCCAGAATTTAGAGGATTAAGTTCCTCCCTTAATTATTGCAGGTGACCAGGAATTTATCTTTCAGTCTCTAACATATTGAGAATTATGCAATTTACTTGAGAATTTTAGAAAATAAATCAATATATTCCCATGATAAACATACTGTCTATCCTTCCTCACATTAGGGAAGCCAGTCAGGGGAAGTTAATTGCCTGGACCCGCCAGTGCAGAGAATAGCATTAATAAATGGGGTGTACTGACTTGTATAAAGGACAGATGTGAGTTTTCTGCTCCACTGTACGATGAATTAATTCTCGTTCTTTTCCACTTTTTCTCAATTTATATATTGTGGTGACCACTGTAGAACTGTGTTCACAGCCACTTTGTCAAAGTGTTCCCAGAGCCAAATGCTAACCACATCTTGCGCTGTATGGCTGTATCCTTATTCTTCAGCCATTGTCCCAGATCAAATCAACCTGGGAAAATGCTTGAGTCTGGGTTGTGAGTGAAGTCTTATTTGAAGACGGCAATGGGTGAGCTTAAGGATCAAAGATGTTTGCAAGCTGACACATGCCCTATCTCACCTGTACCTTCTCTCTCTCTCTCTCTTCCCTCTGTGACTTCTTGTCTCTGGGGACTACAGTTCCAGAACTCTGTTACAGCCCTCACTGCAAACACTTACTTCAGTTGGAAAGGTAAAAACCATAAAGCAGTCAAAATGGGTTTGGCAAGACTGATGATGCTTCAGGCAAGACCAGCTTCTGGCAAAGAGTCTGAATAACCATCATCTGTGCGCTCGGACAGAGTCCTGCAGCACTCCCAGCTTTCTGCTTGGCTGAAGAAGGATGAGATGGTACACGTGGCTCTTTGACTCCCCTGGATCCTGCCCACCAGAGCTTGTGAGCTTACTGATGTGGTTGAAAGATTAAGGCAACCGAGCTAGTCTGGGGGCAAGGAAGCAGCTGGCATCCCTAGCAGATTTGCAAGGCTATTGTGGCAAGAAGAACAAACTGACAACAGTATCAGCAGGGATAGATCCTGCTTCCTAAACCACTCTCGTCCTTGTAGACACACTGCAGGTCAAGAAAGCATGTTACTGTGAGAAGGAAAGGTGTTAACTGGCAGCATGCTTGATATTTGTGTGGTTATTGTACTGTAGCTATGAGCACACTGCACTTTAACCCCCGAGATTACCCTCAAAGTAGACTCTTTTGTGCCCAAAGACAGTTATTATCAGTTTTGTTATCATTTTAGTGTTTATATTTCTTTTAGGGCTTTTCTATCATTTTAAGAGGGAGGACTATGAAATATTGCCCTTTCCCTTCTTGTATCACTAATCTGTGCTTCACAGCTTCCAAGGTGTTGCAGCCAGACACTACTTAAAAGTACGTACTTTCATTAAAATATACTTTTGTCAGCAAAAGGCTTTTTCTAAAATTATAGAGACCTCATTTCAGTCTGATGTGCAGGGGATTTGTGCAGGTTTGGGAGTTAAATAAACATAAATCACATATCATCAGAAAGATATATATATATATATGAAAATATACTCCATAATATTTTTAAGTCATATTTTTAAACATCTCCTTTCAAAGTTTCTGTTTGCTGGGGACAAGGTGCGCCATTCAGCTAATAATCCACAATGATTTATTTGTTCTGCTGCTCCAGCCTGCAGCTCCTCACACACATGCCATAGTAAGTCTGTGTGATCCTGCGGTACTTCCGCAGGCTAGATAAGCTTTACAGAATATGCACTGAGGCATTGACACTACAATGCTCTTACAAGTCCATTCAGAATCTAAAGTGAAGTCCAGCAAAATCAGTAAGACTCTTCGATATGATTTTAATAGGGTGGATCAGGCAATATGTACAAATACACTTCAGAAACCATATTTGCAAAGAAATTGCTGAAGACATCCCTGATAGTCTTTTGAGCACAGGGAGTGAAAATACTGAAAAGGTATCAGGTATATGTTTGACCTCACATTTACTTGTTTGTTTGTTTGTTTTTCAAGAGAGAGAGAGAGAGAGAGAGAGAGAGAGAGATTTGGAGTGCTTTGTCTTGCGCACAAATGATAGGCCAGAAATAAAGAGAGTGTACAAATTTATTTTTAGAATGAAAGCTTTAGCAAATAATGTAACCCTATCTATTGATATACTGGGCAACTGAAATAGAATATTATAGCAAGCATAATATTTTCACTAGCTGTTAAAGTTTGGGTCAAAAATGTATGAAAACCTTTTAGAATTTACATTGGACTTTCCCATCAGATCTACCTTTTCTAATGCAACGTGCATTATTTCATTAAAATTAAACACATAGCCCACCTTTTGCTGCCTCATCTCTTCCTCTTCACTGCTACCACCATAGAGATATTGGAATTTCCTGGTGTAATAGGTCTTAAAGTCCCAAGAGTTCCCAAGAGTATCAAATTAAACAGCTGCAGTCACAATTCCTCATTCTACAAGGAAATCATGATCATATCTCAACAAACGTTCATCTTAGCCTCTCATTAACACATAAATACATAATCACACTAATAAAATTACAAATGTTGGCTAATCTGTAGTGCTTCCTTCCCGTTTTGCATGTCCTTTGAGAAAGCTACTATCTTATTCAATATATTTTTTAACCCAGTGTTATTTTCTTTTCCATTTACAATGAGATTGATTTCATCTTTTGCATAAACATTTTATGCCCAGTATTTTCTCTCTTTGGAAACTATATTAATTTTGAACTCCAGCTTAGCCTTTACACACTGTAGAGTACTTTCTTGACACAAATATGCACACACTTACACACAGGGAGAGGAACAAAAGCTTTGCTACATATTGGTAGAAAAGGAGTAAATATTGACATTACAGCAAATCCCAAAGCCTTCACTGAGGACTGACAAGCTGTTGTAACTTGCACTGTACAGAAAAAACAATGTAAATTCATCACACAGAAAAGAAACAATAGTTATCTTCCATCCCTAGACAGTATGTGTACTGTAGCTGAGCAAATGCATTAGTGGGTTCTTTCATGTTCAATGGTGCAACTACATCCCATATTCTCAGAATGCAAACAATTATGGAGCATATAATTCACAGTATTGTGCATAGACCATGCTTATATATATGTATGAGAATAAACAGCTTCTCTTGCCAAAACCTGCAGGATATTGTCTGTAGCATGGCACTCTTTTCTAAATTAAGTAGATGGAGTCTTTAAAAATAATTTTGCATAACACTAATATAATGGAAAACACCCTGCCTTCTTGCCATGCTGTCCTGCTGAAAAACAAAGCAAAAGCTGACCCTATTTATCTTATTCTAATGATACGTAGCCTGTCATTACATTTGTAACACTTTGTTTTATTTCTGAACTATTTTGATTGCTATCATAATTATCAGCCTTTTATGAATTTTTTTTTTTTTGCCCTGCAAAAAAATCTCAGAGCTGTTCTGCACAGCTTTTGCAGTGGATGAACTTGTGCTGCCTGACAGTGTAGCTCCCCGGTTCATTCCCAGGCTCTGCTTCCCTGATCTTACACAAACTGGGTCACTCATCAGCCTTCTTTTGAAGTGAAGCAAATGCATGGACAGGAGCCAATCTAGTATACAGCCCACATTGCACAAGCACGACCAGTCAGCTTCAGATACCCCAGCCCTCAAACACTAGTCCAAAAGGCTTTGCACACCTCAAATTCCTTTGGGCTTTTCCTGTTGTGCCTTAGGGCAGACAGCACACACCAATAGCACCATGACAGAAAAGAAAAAGGAGAACAGCTTGGTAGGCCTCGCAGTATTCCAGGTGCTTTCTTTGAACTGAAGAAAATACACAAAGAAAACAAGCAATTATTTCCTAGGGCCAACAGCATGTTACACAGAGCCAAAAGAAGACACAAACCCAGAGCAAGAACACAGGGTGACTAACCTTGAACAATGAGAATGAATATAAAATCATGTTATTATTTCACCTGGGAACTAGACATCTCTGGAGCAGATGCCTTTTAGCAGTGTAGACATAGACTAGAGGTGGAATATGTCTGTACCGAATCATCCAAGACATGAACATCACCTATCTCCCACACAAGCATCTTAAAACAACCATAGAGGTTGTATGCTGAAAAATAAAATAAAATAAAATAAAATAAAGGGGGGGGAGGGGGGGGGGGGGGGAGAAAAGAAAAAAAAATGGTGGAGATTTTCTGCAAAGCCCTTAGATACCAGCAATTTCAGAAACTGAGCCGCTACCCTAAGAAATGTCACATGTGGAAAACAAAATGGCAGCCATGAAAATGTCACTTCAGACCTTGACACTGTGTATTTATTCCTGAATCTTTCACTGAGTGTTGTGGTTTAATCTGGCCGGCAGCTAAATAACACAAAGCCGTTCGCTCACCCTCCCCACTTCTCTGGGATGGGGGAGAGAAATGGAAAAGTGAAGCGAGAGTTGAGATAAAGACAGTTTATTAATATAGAAAACAACAACAATAACAACAATAATAATAATAATAATAGTAATATAATAATAGTGTGTAAGAAACAAGTGATGCACAATGCAATTGCTCACCACCCACTGACCAATGCCCAGTCTATCCCTGAGCAGCCGCCCCCCCATCCCGGCTAACCAGCCCTATATATTGTTTAGCATGATGTCAGATATAGATATAGGTATAGAATACTCCTTTGGCCAGTTTGGGTCAGCTGTCCTGGGTCTGTCCCCTCCCAGCTCTTGCTGCACCCCCCAGCCTGCCTGCTGGCAGGACAGAGAGAGAAGCTGAAAAGTCGTTGGCTTGGTATAAGCGCTGCTCTGCAACAATTAAAACATCAGCATGTTATCAGCACTCTTCTCATCCTAATCCAAAACACAGCACTCTACCAGCTACTAGGAGGAAAATTAACCCTATCCTAACTGAAACCAGGACATTGAGGCATCCACAGATGCTCTGGAGGGGCTCAGGTCCTCATCTCCTCTACTCCCTCGTCCAAGTAAGTACCATTCACTGGGGACTGGATTGTTCATGGTGGTGAGCAAGACCATCTTCTGGCCAACAGACAGTGAAGGAGAAAATCTAGGATGAATTCTGCAGGGAAACGTGTCGTAGCTGCCTTACCTCATGAAAAGATACCATTTAGATCTGGCATCACTAGCTGAGTCATGGGTGGTGAGGAAGAAGTGGGATATTATCTCTGGCTTTGTGTGCTGTGTTGCCAGCAGCATGAGGCTCTCCTGACTGCTAACCATCAAGCACATGCTAGGAGCTATAACAGTGCAGGTAAATGAGCATGTAAATTCATGAATATGTGCAGAGTAGTACAGAATTCTCCATATAGTTAGCTCGTTTCCATCACATAATCAGGGCTGATTACAAAGACCAGAAAGAGACAGCTTTACAAGAGCTGATCACCAATAATACCTCACAGCAAGATAGTCTTGTGTGTGGTATGAGTTCAGCAGCAGGCCATTTACGAAGCTGGATCCTGTCCTGGCAGGAGCTGTGTGAGCATCAAAATGAGCTGAAGTCCCTAACCACAGTAAAACAGCTATCTAACAAGGGGAGGCAGAGAAAAGGTAAGGGGTAAGAAGCAAAGACTTAGACTTAGTTTTTTATTTGAAATAGACAGTATATTAGTGGACAGTACAAAGTGGACAGAAGCTGAGTGTCTCACCCTGATTCAGTGTCCTATCCTATGTTTAGATGCAATTTTCAATACATTCATACCTTAAGTGAGTGAATTTATTCCATTAAGATTAGTGGCTCACAGATGTGCCTGGTGTTATTGAAGAAAGTAAGGTTGCCATGGTAAGTGCACACACATTTTCTGTGAAGTAAACAAATAAAATCCAGGTAATTTTCTGTGTATTACTATTTCTTGAAGATTCAGGACCAGCAATATTCTTATTTCTAAATATGTGAAAATAAAAATGAATGTTATACACATTAATATTTGAAATGACAGAGAATTAAAATTATTGACATTTTCTATGTCTCATTTCAAGCACTTAACTGAGGGAAAATGGGGAAATTGGGCTTAAGATTTAATTTGAAATCTCTGAGTTTTGAGTAATTAAATTAGCTTCAGGTAAATAAACAGTATTGCACTATTTTATCATAAATGTGATTATCCTGCCCTCTATACTGTTTTCATATTAATTTAATACCACTGATTTCAAAAGAGTTTGTATACACAAGCTGAAGTATAGATACAGAAAACATGAAATCTTATTTTTACATCAAACAATAATTATAGAAGACTTCTTATGATGCACCAAAGGTAGGTTCAATAATATCCTGTACTCTTTAGGTATTACGAATGATATAATTCTCCCCTCAGGCACCTGTATGCATCTGTTCTGTGTCCGCCTAGACTTTTTGCATGGATAATACATGCAATCTGTTGCGTGACCACATGACCTATTTTAAATATACACATTAAAATGGGATGAGCAATACCACGTTTCTCTTCATTAACTATGAAAGACTGGATGACTTATTCAAATATACTCTTATTATTGTCCCTATTTGCAAATTATTAAACTCTAAGTGCCCCAAGCAACTCCATTATGCATAGTCAAAAAAAAATAAAAAATAAATAAAAATTTTAAAAAAGACTACGAAGTTTGATATTAAAGTTCTTTTTCAAATATCATTAAAATAATATCAGTTTTTTTGGTTTTCATGTGATTATTAATTTTAGGGTTTTTGTGTGTGATTACTCTGCATACATTTAGGTGTTCATATTCAAAATATTCAATAAGTTTTAATAAGTATGAATAAGATCAAAGAAACAATGGTTTTGCACTCTAAAATATATATATATATAGGTGCCTTTAGGGCTTTATATTTTTGAAGTAAATGTATGTGCAACAATATATATGTATATGTAACATATAGCAATACATGTCTAACCATCCTATGATGAGAACTTTGAAATTATCCTTGTGCATCACAAGTAAAAAGATCAGTAGTTAAAGAGAATCCACCACCTCCCCCAATTTTTATTTCACTTTGATTCATATCACAGATCAACACTGGAAAGCTTACATTGGATTCCTCTTGGAGGAAACTGATCTTGAAGACGCACTCTAGCAACTAACTAACATTTAGTCCATTGAAGCAGATTTTATCTAGGACAAAACAAAATCCTTGGTGTTAGGTCCTGTTTCTCTTTACAGAGCTCCTGCTAATGCACACACTAGTTGCTAATGCCATCTTAGCTGGTTACCTACTGTGTCACACTTGAAAAGGACACACTTCATGCAATATAATTCTGAATAATATCACCCTTCTTCTCTGAATATGTGCATGAATTGAACAAATCCTTGGTGATTCCTGACAGTATTACAGTTTTGTTTTACTAACCATCCTTTCATAAGCCAAGATGCCAGGGTTCAAGCTGCACTTTCCTTGGGCTCAAGTGCTTTTTGCCACGTGTACGCCAAAGTAACTCATTTCATTATGTGAAAGGAATGAAAAATAATTGCAGTGAATTCATGCTTCTATCTGAATTTCTGAAACACTCGGCTTTCCCTCCCTCCATTATGTTGTAAATAAGGTGATTTACTCCCAATTCCATCTCGTTGTCTGCACATGTACTCTCTCCATTAGGACTTAGCTCACTCAAAATATGGCACACTGCAGCACAACTTTGTCACTCCTTAAAGTATCTGATACCTAAAATCTAATTCTGTCAGTTTACAGCCTTCTCTCCCCAATAGTGTGTATTGTTGATGCAAATTGAAAATTGATTATATTTTGACAATATGTAGATATATTTATCTTCCACATGCCTTCCTTTGACACTCCAGGCTGTAATTTATTTCATTTGCTTTCTTCTGCTTCATGTGATGAAGAATGTGAAATATGATTCCTAAGTTTCAGGATAGTAGCTTTTTCTGTTATAGACAAGCTTGACAAAGGCTGTGTTTTTACTTTTAGCTTAATTAGACTATTAAAATGATTCATGTGCAGTATTTCAATCAGTCATTATTTAGCCTCGCTGTTTTCTTCAATTGATTAAATCTCTAGTAATCAAAAATGTTATATATTAGGCCTACTTCTTACTTGGCTACACTTCATTGTTGGGACTGATCATTTAATAAATATCGATTGTGCAAGAATTCTGCTCAGAATTCTCTATCTAATGCATAAAAATGTATGGAGATGATGGTAGCTTTGTCTCTGCCTGAAGAGAATAAATAGAAATTTACAGTTAACCTTATGGGAAAGGAATTAGGACAATGCCTACCAAGAACATTTGAAAACGTTGATTGTTTTGTCTGTCAAAATTGAAGCTGAGAGCAATCCCTTAAAAGCTGTTCTCATAAGGTCTCAAAGTTATATGGTTGAAGAAAGAAAGGAGAATACAGGATCCTGTGGAAAGAATTCTGTAGGATGTACACTTGGAGAGTCTGCAAAGTATAATAAAAGTATGTCTATAGGCTCTGTGAAATCAACTCATTTAATTATACTAATAATAGGAAGTAAGAGTAGAATGCTGAAGTGCTGCAAGGCTCAAGATTTGTTTTCATAAAAGTCCTTCTCTAGGGAAGAAGAATATAATTAAAACCTCAGTTTTTACTGAAAGTATGGAGATCAGAAGAAAAACAGGGGTTTGAAAGAAAGTCTTGATCAAAGTTATTTGATAGAAAATGATAATCTTCCTTTGCTGAATGTTTTTCTACCTATAAGAAAAATGTCTATATTAACTTCTATTTTACCGTTTTTCTTCAGAAGACGATTGTTGTGTGTGTTGCTCATGATAACATATTCTAAAATATTATTCTTGCAGGTAGATAACATTATATCAGTTTCTGTCTGGTAATGCCAGTCACTGGGAACATTTGAATGACTGCAACCATCACTATTTGAAGATGCAATAAATTATCTGTTATGACTGCACCTACTGTCTTTTGGAAAGTTTGGACTTGACCCCATGACCTTCCCCAGGTTTTGGCTCAGGCTATAGGTATCCAGTGAGTTCAGTTATCTACTAGAAGGTAAATGTGGACCATGACTTTTCTTCATTTCACAAAAAGTGTAGATGTCCTTGAAGATTAGACCCAAGGAGAACATAACTTTGAATTTGCCTGAAGCAGAAGTGGCATTCATTGAAACGATGACATTTGCACCTCCTAAGAAGGGTAGCTTCTAAGCACAAGTTTTCTCTGGAGGCTCCAGAACAAGAAGAATTCAATTAGGAACTTGAAAAAGATCACAGAATGAAGGTAGCCTATGATAGACTAGAAACATGAGCAAAAGACAGTAAACATCACGTGAGAGCTGCCTGTGAGTTGCGTCTAAACATTTTCAATTCAGAAACAGCATGCAGAAAAGTATCATCTTATTTGTCCTGTTATAAAAGCTACATAGTTAGCTTAAAGCTATCTATAATAACACTTGTGTAGCTGCAGTGTAAGCATACACTTTGATAGGAAGCCAGAAAGATTTCTTAAATGAAGGAATTATCATAATTTTGATAGTGCTTTGAAGTGTTTCTCTGATCAAGCACTGCTGCTCTTCCCATGAGATCAGTAGCAGATGAAATTATTGCTGCTTTGTCAAGACTCTCTGGCCTGAAGCAGAGCACCAGAAGTCCAGAAGAGATGCTCTGCTCTTGGATTTCTTTGTCTCCATCTTTCTCAAGGGAAAATGTGCAAGGACTTGGTAGGAATCTTCCTATATTACACTGGTCCCTCTCTCAGGCTGTTGTAGGGGTCAGATAACTCCTAGGAATCAACAATGCCAGGAACTGCAGATGAACAATAACAGATAAATGTGTCAAAATGAAATACACAGATAAAAAATAATCAGATAAGTTGGACCAGAAGAAAAAGTTAACTGGTATTTCCACTGTGGAAGTAGACCTCAGCCACCTTTTACATTGAGATATTTGGCAAACCCTATGGCTGTCAAGCTTTGATGTTGGAAAGCCAGCGCATGGCTGGAAGCAGAAGGCAGCCCACCTCACCACAGTGACTTGTGTCAATGGAAGACATTGTCTTGGCTGTCCGCATGGCCAGCCAATGGCTCAGTAGCCGCTGGCATGGCCTGAAGGTGGGAGCTGCTAGAAGGAGAGAGGTGGCAGAGGCCTCAGAGTTGGCCACATCTACTGGCCCCAGCAGCCACTTAGTAGTTGTCCTCTGTCACTCCAAGGGTGCTGGGCACAGGCCTGCAGTCTAAAACCTTCTCTGTCAGCCCTCTGGGGGCAAGAATCACAATGTCAGTGCTAGTTCCCTGCTTTGACTCTTGAGATGTTGCTCAGGGTCCTCTCCATTTTCTTTGTAAAGAAGAAGGTTAAAATACCTCACATTAGATGGCATCTGGGAAGGTTGGCTCTCCAAGTTAATTAAACAGCACGCCAAGCAGCACAGGTACACATAGATCTTGTGTGTTCCATTATAATTAGAGTCATGTTATCTAAGGCTAGTGCCTCTACCAATGATCTAGCATGTGAATTAATTTCATTTTCTCTAGTAATTTCCATTGCACATTTTCAACAAATACATTGCTCTCAGTGAAAACTCTGGTTAGAGTGCTATAGAACACAGCTCTTTTATGACAATGTTTTGGAACTTTGTTTCTAAATACTGAATTATTATAAAAATAAGAACGTTGAACATAATTGCAAACACAGTGAGAATCTTGATGAATTCAGTCACCACATACCTGGCAGACCAAACTCCATCAAGAGTAACAAATCTCCAGGGTAGCAGCTATTCACCTATCCATCAATTTTCACTTCTTTTAGCTTTCAAGTTAGAAACAGTAGAGTTAGCATCCTCTGATAAAGACATCATGACGGTGATGGATGGAGTTCCAGAAACATATGCTGGGAATATGACTGATGTCAGAGATTTACATAAATTAAGTGAAGAGATTGTATTCAGTGTGGTGGAGCCAGTGTCTTGATCTCCATCACCAAAGGAATCTTGCTAAGCTATACAGTCAGTTATCAGATGATATAGTAATTAAAATAGTGTCAGCAAGACATCATGGTGGTTGCTGCTAAGTATACGGTTCATAAATTTTTGCAGAGGTACTGTTGTTTAAGCTAGGATTGTTTGGATGATTGCTGTACAAAGCTGATAGGCAGAAATATGTCTTCTATTCAACCTACTGATAGAGTTGGAGAAAATCCCTTAGATTTCAGGAACAAAAAACCTTTAATTTTGAAACAGAACAACCTACAGATAAGTTCAGATTGCTGCTTAACTTAGCTGTGTTAATCAATCAGTGGGAGTGGGAGAACAGCAGCTTGGATCTAAAATGAAAAATCATCAGAAATCATCAGAAATCCATTTGCATTTGAATAGTGCAGCCTTGAAGTTGTCAAGCGGTTTGCAGTGGGGAGGTAGGAAGGTGGCTGCTTTGGGCCAGGCAGTGAACTGGACTATAGACAACACAGTACTGCACTGTGCTGGCAGGTGTGCCCAGGGTTCCTTGAAAGTCTGGGGTTCCCATGAAATGCTCCAAAGATGAGCATTGTAATTGCTATATTCCTTTTGGAGAAAAATTTGCATTAAAATAAATAGTTTGGGCCGTCAGTATGAGGGTCAATATTAGTGATAGCTAGATAAATTGTGTAAGAGACAACCTTGCCTGTACACAAGGAAATTTATTTGCAAATACGATCAGGAAACAAACATTAAAAATGGCAAGTAGCAAGGCACCATCTTCCTGCCTGTTATGGTATACAATGTCAAGCCAACTTCATATTCACAAAAAAACTTCCACCAAAGGCTCTCCGAACTTTTCTCACCCTTTCAAAACTTAGAGTTCTCGATATCCCTTGGGGGGAAAGTATTATTATGCAAAAGCTAAATGACTTGCATTCTGCTAAGTATAAATGATTTGCCTACAGACACAAAGCAAATCAGTGGCTTTGATTTATAGCTCTGATCTGGTCTGACTGTAGGGGAAGACTTTTCTGGATTTTCATGGAGACCCACTGGAGAATGAGCCAGTGCAGGGCCAGAATACATCAGTCTGAGATGCAGTACTTGGTCTAGGAGAAACCATTCACCCTTTTTATTGCCCAAGGTACTGTTTTCAGAGTAATGTCTGCAATGTCTTTGCATTATGCATTTGACAGAAAAAAATAGAATATGATAAGAATACTGTAATGTGGTAATGTATGTTTATATGCATTGCCACTCTTCTTAAAATTATGTTTGAGCAGTCTAGCTCTAATAATTCTTGTTTCTATAGAACTCTTCACTAGCTAATTTTGTAAGTGTGTCTGATCGGGCTCATTTAATTCATCATTTTCATTTGACTCATTAATCTCTGCGTCTACTTTGAAAGATAATCTGCATTTAATGGCTATGTTACATAATATGCAGCAAGCCAGGAATATCTTGCACACTTTCAGAGGGCAATATTGTAATGTGTCACTAGATTTATCTATGCATCAAAATCTCATTTTTAAGATGCCCAAAGTACTTTCAATTACCATTGGGGTGAGCTTCTAAGCACTGCTGTAATTTGTTTCTGGGAGAGTCTGAGGATTAGAAATCAGTCATGTAAGAGTTTTCAAAGTGCAGCCACAATCACAAACACACAAAAGCTAAAGACGTGAATAAATTAAATTGTATGTTTTATATTTTCTTACTACCCACTCCAAAGCCATCTCTTCTGACAACCACTGTACTAAGATTTGTCATGGACTGGTGTGTGATTCCAGGCCCTGGCACGGGGGTGGTGCCAGGGATCTTGCAGGTCCCAGGAAGGTTCACAAGGTCCTTGCAATCCCAGTGTCAGCAGGTAAGTACGATCCATTTCCAGTGGCAGGTGGCAATCTGCACATATTTTAGCTTGTAAGTGAAGGTGCTCAGTGTTCTTCAAACATCTTTAAAAGACACAAATTGACAGCAGCTGGAGAAATTTAAAGACATGGCAGTGCAGCAAATCTGACACACTGATGATTTTGATTCCTTCTTCATAATATGCTTTCCAGTCTGGAAAGTCAGTGAAAACACTGAGGGAGCACTTGCAGACTTGGCTCTGGTGCTCCTTTTCTTAACTTCATCCCATTATTCTTACTGGAGGTTTCACCCTGTCCAGTGTAGGAAAGCTGGGATAGCTATGCTGTAGTGCCTCTTCATTCCCCTTCCTAATGTCTCAAGACACATATTACTGTAGCTGATGTAAGGATAAAAATATGAAGCACAAAATGATCCAGATAACTCAATATGACATTGCAAATTCTCTTAAAATGGTATTAGGACTCTTATCTTCAGATATAATCATAGAAACTTCCTATTTTTTACTGAGTTTATGTTAGTCATATACTTAGTCTATGAGATCATGTCTTAGTCATTAGTGTTTCATTTAAGATTATTTCAATCCTATACCTATTCAGAGTACATGTATATACATGTATATACACGGACACTATATTTTCATAATCTTTTTGCTCAAGATTTCATTTTATTAGAAAACTGAGACACCTAAATGAAGCAATGAGGTTCCGTCTCCATAAATCCTGTTTTGTTTCTCACCTTGAATTCTTTCTTAAATTCTTAAATTTCTTAAATTCTTTCTGAGAACAAAAAACTGAATATATTATTACTCCAATTGCAGTGAAACTAAAATTGGTAGACATTGTTTATTATTCATTATTCAGTGACATTATGTATTAGAGTGTGATCCCAGAATTTATGCTAGTTCAATTTGCTACTATAACTCATTGCAAGCTTGTACCTGCTTTGCTCTGCTAATTCCTGGACTATTTTACATTGGTGTTATTCAGGTTTCTCTATTCCACTGAGTAACTGAGTTTGTGAATGATTTTTTCCATGAGAACAACCCTGCATTTAGAGGTGAACCTTATTTTATCTTCTGCCTATTATTCAATTATCTAAGCTCTTGTAATTTTTTTCTCCATTCTTACTGCTAGCAAGTCCATCACACTGTAAATTTCACTAATAGGCAGTTTTTTCTTCCTTTCTGAGAAATCATTAATGAAGATATTAAAACTTCATCAAACCCAGGCATTCACCAGATATCTCACTCAAGTCACTTCTCATTGTCACTTCTCATTATCTTTTGTTAACATGGACTGAAGTTTGTTCCCTAGCCAATTTGAATTAATTTTGAAATCTGCAGTAAATGCTTTATTAAAATCCAAATAAATTATAGCTACTGCTCTGAATTAATCCAAAAATTTTGCACGTTATCAAAATCAATCAGTCACATTTGTCTTGCAAGATCAGTATGTTGTAAATTCACAGTACTTAATTGCTGTTTCTTTCATTATCCTCCAGAAGTTTAAAAAAGACTTTTTCCCTAACACTTCTTCTTTATCATTCTAAAAATTAAAGTTAGACTTATCAGATGGCAACACTTTGGCTGCTTAAATGTGCATAATCATTACATCTGGCCACCTTCAATTTTCTGAAGCCCAGTACTAGGTAATAATTATTTTAATCTATTTCTCAATTTCTATTCTTTCATTTGCATACTATGTACCTAATAGTGGCTTGAAAGGTGTGTGGAGACTGTGAAGTCTAAAGTTGCTTCTTGCCTGGTCAAAGGAAATATTTCATCTTTCTACATAATTTCCAGATTATTGATGCTGCAGTGCATTGTTCCACTTCCATATTTCTCTCCCAGTATCTTTCTTCACTAAATGCTGAGTTCTCTGGTGCTCTTTTTCTGTTCCAGTTTCCCAGTTAACAGTACCATGCTAACCCAGTTACTTTCCAATGCCTTTATTCAACGCCACGAGGGTTTATTTTATTTTCTGCAACCTACCTTTTTTTTTTTTCTACAGCCACCTTTTTCCAGTTGTTGCCAATTGCCTTCACTGTGATGTGAAGAAAATCATTGTGATTTTCTTCACTGTGAAGAAAATCATTGCAGAATCTTCTATGTGCCACTATATAGGGCTAACATATTATTTCTGGTTTTATAATGTATGACATTACAAAACAAAAAGACCTGGACAATATAAAAAATTTCCTATATCAGACAAGAAGACCTCCCCTGCAATGGCATTAAAGAGTCAGGAAGAAATTATATTATTCATGAATCAAGCAAACCAGAGCCTGGTTCAGAGAATGCATCTGCTTACTCTTTGCCCTTTGAATACTTCAGTGTATTGGTTTTGCCTGAAAGCACTATTCCTATCTGTATTTGAGTAATACCATCAGGAAAGTCAAACCATAAATACCAACTAAGATAACAAAAGCTAATATCTCACATGTGGTGTGGGAAAAAAAAATAATAATAATAATAATAAAATAAAAATCAGGTTTTAAAAGAGGATAGAGGAAAGAATCAATTACCAACTTTGCAGCAGTGGTAGTCAATTAGTAGATTGTCTTTGGTCAGAACAGCGTATATCAATTTTCCTTATTCTGGATCTCAGATGTATTTTGACCAACAAATATTGCTCTCCTGTGACACAGGTGTATGAAAATAATATTTAAAAATATATATAAAAATAAAAATAAATTAAAAAAAAAAAAAAACTAAAACTGAATTTGGCTTTAATGGCTAATTTCATTTGCAGTAAACAAAGTAACCTCTTCCTCAAAGTTCATAACTCACTTTGGCTCCTGTCTTCGAATTTCCTTCATATTTTAGCCTAGTATTTAAATTAATTCATTATATTAAATTTTTCCATCCACCTTACTGAATTAGTTGCATATTTTCTGATGTGATACATTGCTTTTTCTCCTTATTGACTAACGGAACTTTGGTAACAAGGAATAGTCATCTATCTAGAAGACATCTGAAGTCAGCAAATCTGACACACATTGTTGGAAACAGACTATTTGGAAGTAGTGTGTATTTCACTGGTTTGTCTCAACTGTCCAGATCTCTCTAGCTCTTCTAAAATAGGACTGGATAGTATATTAATTGACTCATTACTACCAGAACACTTGAAAGTCCCAGCCCTACTATGCCTCCAGACCAGTGAACACAATTCTTCTGTCACTGACTTCAGTACAAATTAGAAGTTGCTAGCACAATGTGGAGAAAGTGGGTACACGTACTTGTTAAGAAGACAAACTCTATGTTGCCCAGCTGAAAGTGAGCCCACTCCATTTATTCTTGTCTATTCACTTGCCTATACATGCCTGCACTTACCCTGCTGAAGTTCATAGAGTTAGTTATCAATCTCTTTGTTTTAGCAAATCTCATTGTTTAGTTTTTCATATGTAGCACAATTGGCATTTTGTACCTTTATGTCCTATCAGGTTTGTATCTGGTCAGCAGAAGCTGCGGGTATAATGTATGTAGGAAGGAAGTAAAAGACTTCTGTCCTTTTATAACCTAAACAAATCACTTAGACACTTAAAACGTGTAGCAGCATTTTATAACCTATTACAAAGTACAATTGCTGAACACAAGTGAAATACTTTTAAAATTGTAACTGCAATTGAACACCTAAGTTTAAAACTATGACCTTCATTTTCCCATTTATTGTATGTGTGATTTTGAGTAATTAGTTTCCATAGACATTCCATGCAGCTGTATCAATTAAATATTTGCCCATTTTAATTGTGTCATATATTGTGCACACAAAAATAGTAAAATGCTTATCCCATATATGCCTTTGAAATTTTAGTATTGGTCAAAGTCACAGAAGAATGAAATATCTGAAGACAGAGAACCATGATCCTGATATTTTTTCTTTCTTGATTTTATTTTATTTTATTTTATTTTATTTTATTTTATTTTATTTTATTATTGAGCTGGCTGTTCTTTCCAGGCTGAACTCTGAGTTCCTGAAAAATACCCTCAGTGTAAGGAGATTTAAGCAGAACAAAAAAATTCCTGAGTCAACCATTTATCTGCTACTGAATTCTGTGAACTAATCTTAGCTAAAGCAAGAGCTCCCTTAAGTACTTCATATATTTTAATACGGTACAAACACTCTGCATGCATGGTACAGCTTGTGGCTTATGCTGTTTTGAAACTAAAAGGAAAAGTCTGCAGTTGCATAGGGCACCTGAAGAAATCCTCACCAGGCTCCCATCTTACCAGACTAGACTCGTCACCATAAGGCACTATCAGAGTCTTCAGCTTTTATTGCTTCTCAAACTCACCAAATTTAGTGACAACCATCACCTTATATTTATCTTAATTTAGACATAACTTATCTTACTGTTGTTGATAACTACAGGAAGAATGTTTTAAAATGTGTCTGTTTCACTGAACATTTGCCAGTGAAGAATTTTTAGCTTAAAAACTTGAGCTCTCTCTCCTGTCACACTGGTTCCACTGGAGTTAATTGCAGATACATTAAATGGAATGTGTTGATGCAAAATTACCCTCTGTACCTACTTTTTTTCAGTCCTTTAAGTCACCAATTAAACCAAAGCTCCTTCTCCATAAGCTTTTTGCAGAGCCACAGTCCCAGTTCTTGCTTGTGTCTTGGCTTGCTGTTCATTTGCTCCAGGTTCTTTGGTTGGGGTTTTCCTCTGCTTGTCCTTTACAGTTGCACAAATCTTCAGAAAACAATAAAGAAAGACACAGTCCTTCCCTCTCTGCTTTCCAAGCTGATGTATTCTCCTTTGGAGTTGCATACCTGCCTTTGGGTTACTTACATGCCTGCGTTAACCTACTTTGATATCAGTGTGACTTCAACCATCCAAAACCTAGTAGGCACTTTAAAAGGGACAGAACTGCTCTGATTTCAGCTTGTCCATATGGAAATACAGGCTAATTTTCTGTGAAGACTTCTGTTGCGACACAATTACACTAACCTCCACAGAAATGTATTTCAAATGTGTCAATCTGCTAAGCAACTGAGTGGGATGGAAACAAATGGTTTCCATCAATGATTGTAGTATGGAAATAATATACAAAAATGCCTTTTTTGTATTAAGTATAAATAGTTAATGGATCCCAAAGTACATCCCTGAAAATGATACCGTTTATTGAAATCATATTTATGAGCTATTTCATCTTTTTAAGGGACTGTTTCACATTTGTGCTTGTGCTTATTGCAACCTTTTGACAGTTGTATTGTTGAAAAGTTCAAGGTACATCACATAATTGCACCGGGAACATGCATTTATCACTGGCAACAGTTCTGTGCCACATGAAATGAATTACTGTAATAGACATGTCAGGTAATAACATCTCATTATCCTCGCCCTCTTCCCCCTCTTTCTTTTCTTAACCTTCTGCAATGAGCAGGTCAAAAATGATGGTAAGTATAACAGACAAAAGTGATTTCGAGTAAGTTCGAGAAGCAAAAAGATGTTTGCTAAAGGTAATGCCATAGCAGTACAGTGAGTAATTAACATCACATTCAACACACTGAAAAAAAAAAAAAGAAAGTACTAATGCTGCTGCGGATGTCCTTGAAGTTGAGTAGATTGAGACATTTCGGTGGATCGGGGCAGAGTGGTTAACACCATGCCAGACCAAGGCCGCTTAGATCCCTCTGCACTGCTTTCTTTCTTGCAGCTCTCTGATTACTGCCTAGAGTCAAGGTGATACAAGGCCAAAACCACACAGAATACACCCAGACTTTATTTGCTGTTCCTATAGTTGCTGTGGTCTGAGAAGAGGAGCATCAGGACTGTGATGGAAAGAGGAGGTGAAGCACAGGAAGCATACCTGAGGATTAAGTTTCACCATGGCCCTGCTGGTGCAGTTCTTTCAGCCTTGCCAGATTAGCCCCAGTTCTAACATGTTGTCTGGGTTCAAATTGCCACAGACACACAGTACAGAACAAGCTAGATTCAGTACAAAGGAGTTTCTGTTATTTGACATCAGCCCAAGATGCAAGCAACAATCACTAGTCGGAATTTCAGTAGTGTGCCTCCTTTTAACCATTCAGCAAGTTCTGTTTGCTTTAATTAGATTGTGGCTTCAGTGTATGTGGCTGCTAAATCAAAGACTAAGCTTCAACATAATGAGGCTTTAATTTCCCAAGCACATCCTCATTATTTCACATCATACCAACCTCACCTTCATTACACTTTTTTGACAATTATCTTTGTTCTCAGTTTCCCATCCTATCCATAATAGAGCCTCAGCCATCAAAATAGGTTATACTCAATAGTGTTTCTCTAAAATGTGGTTTATGTGTTTGATTCTCAGAAAAGCCAGGATTATCAGCAGCTAACAAAATGGTTTCTCTCCTCTCCCAGGGCCTTGGACCTGCTCAGTTCCATCATACAGGAGTCAAAGTATCTCTAATAGCAGTGGGATTCTATGTGATGGCTTCTACCCAGACTGTGCAGCTTAAAAGAAGCTAGATTATTTTTGTTAAGTATAGGATGAAATAGGGAATTAGTCAGGAAAAAAAAAAAAAATCATTTCCCATTATTAGGATACGTCTGAATAACCAAATACTCCTAAGTCAATTTATAAACCAAAGACTCTAACTTCTCTCCCTCCAGCTCAGCTGCTGAGCTTTCAAAGCAAATGGATGCCTTTAAAGTTCTGCTCTTATTGAAGACACTGAGCTGAGAGCAAATAAACAGCTCTTTATCTGGTCTTGTATGAAAATGTTCAACTTGAAAGTAGCTCAGCCACTGACTGAAGTGCTGGTGATTGCAGTGCCACACTGGGGAAGAAACAAGCATGTTCTTTTTGATTCTTGATTAGGAGAGGTGCTGCCACTGGGATTTCAGAAGGAAGTGCTATTTTTCCCTCCTCACATCCTGCCTCCTCTCCCAGGGATGCTTCCAAATCTGTTGTGCAGTTTGTTTCAGCTGCTTTGAGAGTTTCTGCAACTCTCCCAGGGAGAACTGAAAAAAAGGGAAGGACAAGGCACCTTTCTGGGGCAGTACATTCTAGCCTTTCACTGTTCTTCCTACACATCAGGATCCCCTCTTAATGTGAAATTTCTGTGCTGGCTCCCAAGCCACCTCTTTGGGCCTCCCAGATTTCTGTGTCAGAACTGAACTCAGGAAAAAATGGTATGAGGGATATGTCTCCATATTCCAAAGATAAATGTCACAATTCTAGCCCCAGCGTAAGGCTGTGAAGTGCTCAATGGGTAGGATACCATAAACATACTCAGTTAGGGCCCAGCTCTGCTTACCTGTGCTCAGAGCATCAATGTTGCCTGTTGTGCTTTTCAAAATCAGGACCTTAACAATTCTTTTCTGATTTTCAACAGACTAAGATGTGCAGTACAGAAGAAAACATCTGTATAGTTAAAGGAAAAAAAAAAAAAAAAAAAAAAAAAAAAAAAAAAAAAGCTGACTTTGAAAGGTATATTTTGAAAAATACATGGTTGGCTTTTACTCTCAGTGATGTCAATGTCAAAGCTCCAATTGACTTCAGTGGGAACATGATTGTATCCAATGGGCAAATAATTGCACATATTTCACATCTCATTGTTACTGAAAACTGTTCTTCAAAAAAGGAAAATAATAGCCTGAATTCAAGGACTCTAAGTCATTTGAACTGCATTCTAGTTGAAATCACTTTTACAAATGAAAAGATCTTTTTGCTTATTCAAAATTTGCATAATTAGAAAAGCACAAAAGACAGGCATTGCTCTCTATTCCAGTCTCAGTCCTGTTAGTCTTGGAGTGCTTAAGAATATTTCCAAGACCAAATTTTGTATTTTCTCAGGGTATTTGTTTTCTACTAGTCTCAGCATTTTAATGTTTTGAAAAATTCCTCCTGTCAAAAAAAAATACATTTTCTTGCTTGTTTTTCTTTGTAAAACCTCAGTGTATCTATTCAGCATTATTAAACTGTTATCTCAACTGAAATGGGAACATAATCAAAAGGCTGGGTATTATTTAGCTGTGTCTCCACATCAGAAAATTAAGACAGTGATGAATTACACATTACTGTACAAAATTTTATTATCAGAGACAAAATTCAAATTTGTTCTGCTTAAAATACAGAAGATAAAGTTTCTCATTTAAGAAAAAAAAAAAATCCATGTAGTCAGTTCCTAAGAGTGGAATAAAAATTTTATGTTGAACATATCCTGGTCCCATATGGAGTCATTTTCAAAGGTATATCATAGAAAAACACTTTTCTGGTAAACTGTGACAAATTTGTTTATTTTATTTGGTTAATGATTTAATTTGCTGATTCATGTTGTATATTCATTAATTAACATTGTAAGAATGCTCTTATTCCCAAATACTGTGATGCTTCAAACAATAAATGAAAAACCTTGTTAAATTTGGTATTTTTAGATATACTGAGAATCAATTACTATCTCCTCTTTATATGCAAAATATATGCTTTTCCATTAAAGAAAAAAAAAAAGAGAGAGAGAGAGAGAGAGAGAGAGAGAGAGAAGAGCAGTTGGCTCAATATAAAGAACGCTGTGATTTGAGATTCATCAAAAACACGTCACCATATTCTGCACTTGAAACTGGTGACTAAGTCACTTTCTAGAAAGACTGTTTCAGCCATATCCATGATTTGATACATAATTTGAAGTACGTGATTAATCCCACAGAAAATAGGGAGACTGCCTACATACCTATATACATGGCTGAGTTGTGATCAACTGCTTTTCTGAGTTGAAACTTTTAAGTAAGAGTTGTAAGCAAAAGACTAAGCAATGAAAACCTTGTCAAAGCAAATGGTCCAAAATTAGAAGCGACATATACATGTATATATGGTACACAGAGAAAAAACTTCTGACATAATGCAATGATCTATGTTTCCTGTAAATGAAAATGGCATTCTGATCTTGCAAACACTTGTTTGTGTGAAGCCATCAGTGAATTGTATCTAAAATGAGCCAGCTCCACCTCTAATCTGACAAACTGAATTCCAGAAGAGTACAGATTTGTGAAGTGATGGAAAAATATGTTCTTCTAATTACAGTATTCAGAATTAATCTATGGTTGAGACAGAATTAATAGAGGGAATCATCCATTACAACCAGCATTAATAACTGCTGGACTTTCTTTCTCCTTAAGGTGTCAAAAGATCTTACATGTAGAGTCTGTTGGGGAAATAATGCAATTTATTATCAAGCCTTTATTTTCAGCATTATGATCCATTTATGCCATTGCTGTGTATGTAGTGGAATAGATCACTATTTTTCTGGGAAATGGTTTATGTATATGTTATCTTCAGCAGAAATAGAACAATTGAACACCTTTCAGTACAACATCAGACAGAAGCTGCAATCTCTGATTTTATAAAGCTGTATATCTCATCCACGCTAAAGCCTATTGTCCCTCAAACATAAAAACAACATAGCAAAATTACATTTATGCATATAATAAAGCTGTCTTTGTACAGGGTAGTTATACAGTAATTACAATGATGTTTCCATTAGAAACTGCTCAGAATATTTTTCCACAGAGTGTCTAAGTCCAAGGAACTCCATTGCTGCTGAAATCTCTTGTTTGCAGGAAAAAGAGAGGGTAGTAGCCAGTCTTTGCAGTACAATATTTTGCAGTTCTCCAAACTTATTATAAAGCTTTATCACATTGGAACCGATTGCAAACCATTATTCTAATAAAAAAGCAAAAGGAAAACAAAACAAGTTAAAAAACTATTTGTCATCAAATATGTGCTACTGAAACATAAATATGAATATGCATACCAGTCTGTACACTAGCCCAGCAGGCTCCTCAGGGGAATGCTTTGAAAGAAATGGGTTAGATCCTCAGCTACAATTCACATCAGTCACTTCAAGGGATCTACCTCACCCTGCACTGACTGAGGATCTGTGGCCACATGTATGCCATCAGTTTGGCTACAGCTTACTTTGAAATCACAGAGATTAACAAGTTAGGTAGATTGAAATGCACTGTACTCAACGGAGACTGTATCTTGGCTCTTGGCCTCGTCCATTGCACCAGTGACGTCCTTATTGGGCAAATCCAAGCGATGCTGTGCAGGAAACACCAGGGAAATCTTGTTGAAGCCTCCTTGCTCATGACTGCCCTCTGTACCCCAGTCCCCTCTACTGTTACAGTGCTGTATGAACATCTGTATGTTCTCTACCAGCAATACTTTGACACCCCTAGGACACAGCATACATAAAATAAGCAATGCATTCAGAACTTCACACTTCAGCCGTTACAAATCAGCAAAGTATGAATGCTGTTTTCTGAGAAAGGACGCCACGTCTGAACCCATAACACTTGCACATGGGGGTGGTTCTCTTTAAACACCACGTCTCACTGAAACCAGCCCACATGGAAGGGTTTTATAAATCCGACCTCAACTGTGTTACAATGTAGGGTGTTCTGAGGTCAAGCTGCCCTCCAGTGCCAGTATGAAGACACAAGATGGAGTTAAGTTCAACCAATTTCTTTGAAATATAGTCGACTTAAAAATTCTGCTCTAACTAGGGCATGTGGTCCTACTTTGTCAAAAATCCTTACACATAGCAGTCCTTTCCTTCCCTTCCTTCCCACTGAAAACTAAATTCCTCGTGTCAGCATGGACTGTTTGCTCAAGTCAGAGTGGTTTTACTGGATTTCAGTATTGGTTTGAAGCTTGGCAGAAGGTTTTACAGTCATGTCAGAAACAAAGTGCCTAATTTTTTTTCCAGATTTTTATGCAAAAAGGGAAGTGCACAGACACTAGTGCCATGCAGGTTTGCACAAGCATCTTAATTTTTTTGATGGTATTAGTACAGTAAAACTATTACTGCTATTATTACCACATTTGGTAATTTGTATGAAAATGATTTGTAGTGACATCCTTCCAAATCCTTTGTTAGAAAAATGCCTGAGAAACTCATGGCACATTGTCAACATTAGCAAAAATATCATAAAGATTGTCAATGTTCTTATGCAAACTTGAAAATTGAATAAATTTTTTAAATGTTTGAAATGATTTCTGAACAACTGACAGTACACTATTCTAGACCTTTACAAAGATTTTAGTCAACATTTTCCTGTTGGGATGACCACAGTGCAGGGATTTAGATTTTTCTGTGCAATGCAGGCTCACTAGCTGGACCTGTTGCCAAGATTGCTCAAGGCAATTATACTAATCTCTCAAAATCATCCACAACCAGGCAGCAAAGGGACCTTCTGTCCCTCATTCCTCATTGAAAGTTGAATGGGGCCTCTCTGCACTTCAGAGGTTCCCAGCTGCCTTCCTGACCCAGGTGAGTTGGTGGTAGCAGTGGATGACACAGCCAGCATATTTTGGACTACTCCATCTAAGGCTGGGGAACAGCCTGTATTCAGCCTGTATTTAGGCTGCACAGCAGCAGGACAGTCATTTTATTCCTTTGCGCTCATACTGACACCGTGGCTATAAACCCTGCTTTAGGACAGGCAGCCTGCATACTCCCAACAGAAGTGCAGGTAAGTTGATTACATACATAAACTGTTTTCAAAGCCACATTGCTTTTCATCAAAGAGAAAGCTCCACATTTGACTCAAAGTCTATTTTCACTGACTGCAGTATTGGCTATGATCTTGTGGAAAATCTAAACCTCACAGATACTTAAACAAAGGCACCCACATCTGCAAATATTTGCTTCACTGTATTCTATCCACACAATCAGGCTTATTGACATTTTATGGGAAAATGCTCTCTACAGAGGATTTTTCACATATAAACATACACATATATGCATACAATATTTTCTTTTCTATTCTTTACTATAAAGGTTTTAGTTGTATGGTTCAGGATCCTTGCTGTGACAGCTCCCTTCTGCATCAGTGGAGATAGTTCCTTTGACATACTAAAGCTCAGTGAATACCCAAAACAGCCCAAAAGCTACACAAAATTCATCTGCAGTATCCATCATAGTATTGGAATTCTTGCTATACTCACTGAAAAGATCAACAAAGGTCAAAAATATGTATGTACTTAGTGACATCTGAAGTTTTTTCATCTAAATCAGTCAAAATTAATGTTCAAGTACTCTCCATAATAGCAGAAGTGACATTTCATTTCAGAAGCAAGCTTCCATATTGTTCTGCTCTAGTCTCAATTAGTAGCTTCTATGATTTTAATAGCTGTCAGCGGTAGATATAAGAATAATTCTACCAAGCACTTCTACAAAGTAATAGGCTGAGAATTTTTGTATTGGGCAATGTTATAAAAATACAATAGGTTGCCATATTGTTATGCCAGCTTAAAAGTGTGCCTATTCATATGTCTCCCTATATGATTTAGTAAGCCATAAAAATTAATAACTGCAAAGGATCCTGAGTCACACAAAGGCTAATCAGACACAGGGCCCATGAAATCTCTATAAAATGATTCCCAGGCTTGGGTGAAGGCCACATCCACACAGTCTGCACATTTTGCAGCGTCTCCTCTCACTAAATAAAAAGAACAAATTTAAATACTGGATTTTCAAATTTGAGAAATTTGATTTTCAAATGAGAAATTTGGAGTATTTGGCTTCCTAATCACAATCCAAATTATAAAAATGGGGCCAATCTTTAGATAAGAACAAAGGAAGAAAAGGATCAGTAGAGGAGAAAGAAAAATCAATAAGATTAATAGATTTTTCTAATCAGACTGTATTAGAGTTTTCCATGAGGTATCAACTATTCTTTCACACATAGCTGTGTGGAATTTCTTATAAAAAAGTTTCTGAAGACATATAATTAAATGCAAGGGGATGGAGTATTTTACAAAACAGCTGTAGTTCTGTTGGATTTAGTCCATTTAAATTTAATCCCAATTCAGTATGAAACAGCAAAATACAAAATATAAAAATAATAAGGAATTATAATGGAAAGTCTAACTAAACCTTAATTATAGCAGTAGTACCAACATTACTAAAATACAAAAATTATAAGCAATACATTAGTAAGTATGTAGACATGTAGGGCTTGATATTTGTGGTAGACCAGTTGCTCAAGGCCACTAAATTATTAATTTACATTGAACATCAGCTAAATGTGCAAGAAACTTCAATTTCAATGAGCAACAGTGGAAAATTCTGTGCACTGTGCAGAATACACAGGCTGAATTAAATTTCTGACTTTGGAGCATATTGTTAGTCTGCCCTTTATCAGCGGAAAGACCAGAAACTTCTATGCGCAGCCTGGAGGTATGTGGTTTAATCTGTGGTGATGAAAAACAAAAGTCATCAAAGACCATCTTGAATAGAATATGAAATGGACAGACCATTATGCACACTTCTTTTCTCTGAAATCACCAAAGCAATTTATGTTTGAGGGCTTGGCTTTCATTGCACTCTTTGGATATTATAATTTTGGGCTTCATTACAGGGTAAAGGCTATATTAAAGAGGCTCCATTTGGCTTGCTTTTTTAATATAACAAATATGCATATGATTTCTTTCAGTAGAAATTAAAAAAATGTTATACTATATACTGGCATTGAGGTTGAATTTGGTCAACCACATAAAATAATACTTTGCAGTCTTAAATGCCTTTCATCAGAGGATATTCAAGTGCTTTGCTAACATTAGTCAAGCCTCACAACACCCCTGTGAGGTAGGTAAAACACATAGGAGAAGGAGGATTTCATTCAACATGGACATGATAACATTTCTGGGCATTAGGTTCACTAGCACTGCAACACATCACAGAGCTTTAGGGCTTTCTATAAGGTAAAGAGTTAACTGTGCAAGAGCACAGGATTCCCTCTTCTTTTAGTTAAATGTGGTCAAGCTAACATACCAAATGGTGAAGCAAATGACCACATGTGCATTTCATCCACAAACAGCATCCTCTGTGCAGTAAAAGAAAGAAAATAAGAGGTTCAAGATGGGTGCTTTAGCCCATGATAATGGTAGGGCAGCTTAATTATGGGATGTTTCTACCAGTTCTTGAGGATCAGAGTGCCAAGGGAATGACAGCCCAGAAAGAAATACTGTCTCCACATAACTCTGATAATGCCTGAAGATGCTGGGTTTGGGTTCTTTTTGTACTAACATTACAATTCAAAAACTATTGGGGATAAGCAACTGCTACTGTAAAGCATTTTGGTAATTTCCATGCTCTGTGAAGGAAACAAAAAGATACAATGCCTGTTGTCTAATTAGGCTGGCAACATGTTCCCAGTTTACAAGCAATGATGTGGTCAGATGGTTGTGATGGGCTAGGATAAAGAAACACTGTTGTACATCTACAATTACACTCTGAAGCTGTTGCAACCTGCCTCCTGCAAACTCTCTATAGTTTTGTTGCTTTTTTTTCCTCCCTTCATGGTGCAGACATTGGAGAGTACTTGACCCTAAGACGCATCAGTTTTATCCTTTTCGCGTAGCACCAATGGTGCAGATGGTCTTTGTACAACTAACATTTTCACTGCACAACTGATCTCACAGATTAATGATTGAGAAAAAAAAAATGAAACAAGCATATGATTAAGAAAAGCATCACTCATCTAGAGCAGTCTATATGAAATACAAAGAAAGAGAAAAACAATGTTCACAGCATTAGCCAGTACAAATAAATCCACACACACATCTTTCTCCATATTTCACTTTTCTAAGTGGGTGTAAAAGGTAAATCCCATATTTGCAAAATATTGCCCACATGGAGAATCTGATTTCTCTATTATAATAAAACACTACTGCAGCCAGTCTACCAGATTCAAGACAACTCTTGATTAATTTTGTCTTTGAATGCAAGACATTCTCCCCTTTTCTTAATTTCCATTTGAATCCTTTCTTTGTTTATAATATTTGTGCATTATCAGCTGCATAAGTCATTACTGCACAGGTTGGGTG
Organism: Nettapus auritus; assembly: GCA_011076525.1. NCBI lineage: Eukaryota > Metazoa > Chordata > Aves > Anseriformes > Anatidae > Nettapus > Nettapus auritus. The sequence continues at coordinate 38,810,990 of CM021765.1, read as the reverse complement.
ACAGATCATGAATACCACTGCCTTGTAAAATTGCTCAGAAGAGGTGGTTCATGGATTCTATAAAATCAATGCAAAGCTCTCCTCTTAAACACTGTATATGTACACAGCTAAAACTACACAGTTTCACTGATCAGCAGTGAATAAATATATATAATTATAGTGCATCAGTGATGTCCTCTCTTATTTTCATTTTCAATCTCTCCCCCCACAAAATGTTAATTTGAATATAGAAATATGGAGACTGCAGTTACATACATGAAAACTGGCAAATCAAAAAATGAGCCGTAATGAGTAATCATTAAAAGACAATCTCAGTTGTGGACTAACTGGCAGCTAATGGGAAAGACAACTTTATATCTCATACTGCCCAAAGTTGGAAGCTTTCTGCATTTCCTTTTCCTTCCCTTCCTTTTGTTCGTTGCAACACTGATTGTCATAGATAGTCTGTGCTTTGTATAATGCCCATTGTTGATGTAACTGGAATTCACACACAAAATGTGGCTGTTATACATAAGCATGCTAGAATACAGGCAGGGACGATACAAGCATGCACAAAATAGTCTTTGAAGTTTTTTTTGTTTGTTAGTTTTTCTTCACCATTTACATGCACCACTTAATATCATGTTTGGTTGTGTACACTGAGGACTGGATTTCACAAGCATTCATGACCTTCTCTTCTGAAAAGCTTCTTGACAGTTTCACAAGAACCCAATGTAAAAACAAAACAAAACAAAAACCAACATACAAAACACAATTAAGAAAAAAGGAAAAAGAAAACTTCTCCCTGGAATCTGATATTGTCTTCATGATTTTAATGTTGAACATTTCTAAAATTTCTTTTCCTTTTGCAGAGCTTCAGGTTAGAAGTTCAGTTGGAAAGACAGATTAGTGTGTCAAGGATTTTCTTAGCCACTGGAATAGTTCTTCCTTATAAAGCCTTTGCCACCGTACGTTGGCTTCCACTGTTTCCACAGCACGAGAGAAAGAGGCAGCAGCTCCCTCTTCATAACTCTTTATAAAGTTCTTTAGCTGGAAATACAATTTAACAGGTTAAATTTGCAAGAACTAAAGAAAGTAAATATTTTCAGTTCATGTAAAAAATCAGGCATTTAGGACAAACCTCCACAATCACCACTGCAGTAAATGTACTATCACGTAGAAGGATTTAAAAGGAAATGTATTAAGACAGCAGACTGTCAATTATATGTGATGCAATTGCTTCAAATTGCACTGGAAGATATTGACATGTCAGTGCTGGATCACAGCATTTCCTCCACCTCTCTTGTAGCCCAGCTGCTGCACTGTGCAGACAGCTCTGAACTTTTTTTCCTACCTAAGAAACTAAACTGTGAGCACTCTAAGTGCTTCTAATTCAGGTTTATGTGTAAATGTCAGTAGAATGCAGCCCTGATGCCCTTTGGTTCAATCAAACTTCATACCAAATTTATTTACTTTTGATTTGCAGAACCCTTTTTATGATGTAATACAAGCTGGTTGTTTAGAAAAGGAAGAGATGGTTACAGTGGAAAGAGGATGGCAACAAAGCAAGTGGGCACTCATCTTTGAATCTTTTTCTGATCTTTGAATGCCTGTAACAGATTCTTTCCCTCATGAGAAAACTTTGATCTTTTTTTCAGCAAACTGAAAAGGCCTCTTCTCATGTATACTCAAATTATAGCACTAGCCTCTGGATTATTATAGCTGATGGCACTGGTGTGCTTTGAATTACTGTTCTTTTTAAGTGAGAGCTGCAAAGCTGATCTGCACTGTAGGTTGCTGGTTATATTGACTTGTATAAAATTAGGTAGTTTTAGCTGCAGTTATTCATGATTAGTAAATTTTTGTTTCCTGGTGATACCAGAATCACCTTGTGTGTTTAAATCTAACTTCCAACTGCTTCCCTTTGTGTATGGGCTCAAAACTGAAAAAGCTGGTCCTGCAGCTATCTTATTCCTGTCCCAGCTAAAAGGATGGGAGGGACCTGGGAACTACCAAAATCAGACCTTGCCTGATCTCTGTAGTTTTTATAACATTTTTTTTTATGTGTCCAGTTTATTTTCTGGGAAGTATAAACAGGTAGCCTGCCAATGCTATCATGGAGGCAGAAACTGAGAGTACAGAAGGCTTCCTTTTGCAGGTCAGATACTCAAGTGTTAGCTAGTACCATCCTTCCCACCTGGGTAGCCTTGAGGAGACAGCTGTGGATATTCCCAAAGTACCAGAGGCCACTTGACTTGAGTGCAGACAAATGGTTGGGCACAAATATTGCAGCAGAATCAGAGTTCAATTAATGGTGATTACACTGCCTATGAATCATTTGATCCATTTGGGGTAACATTGAGCAGTGCATAAACAGAATATAAGGCAACTGCACAAATACCTTAGTCAGGGCAGGTGTTAAGTTAAAATGAGCTATCTTGGCAATCTAAATAAGGAGTAATTAGCATTTAGAACAAATTATTGTGATGCTATTTGGTCAGAATATTGGAGTTTACAGCTTTTCTCACACTGAAATACAATAGGCAATAGAAAAACAAAGAATGCTCTTGTAGCTTCTCCTACTTTCACCATTGAGGTTTTTCTTAGGGCTGCTCTCTGCATCATCAGCTAGCCTGGACAGAAAGATCTCTTGTTCAGCTTCTCAATCAAAAGTAAAAAAAAAAAAAAAAAAAAAAAAAAGTCCTACCTATCCAGCCTAGCCTTTGCTCCAGGGTTATTTCTAGTTTTTCTTTCAACAACAGAACACTTAAAAGTGAGATCCCAATCTCCTAGGTAAAGTATGCTATATTTTAGAGATGTAAAACCCTGTTTTAAGTTAAATGTTCAGCTAAGGGTCTGCTACTTCCTAGTGGAAGAAAAAGAAAGAATTACTGTAGCAAGAACCTGCCAGATGAATGGAAGAAATGCAAAATTTTAGAGTACCAAGAGCTACCTATACTACCCACCTCCTGGCACCTCCCCTACACATTGAGGTGCCTTTGCAGTCTGCTCCTCATCCTCATGCTGCTCTACTCCAGCTGAGCAACCAGGGCTCCTACGCAAGCACTGCTGTCCCAGTCCTTCAGTGCTGCCCCAGACTGAGTGTAAAGGAACCCAAAGCCACTCTTTGTCCCTCCAGGGCTGCTTTCATTCAGCAGACACATTTTTTCAGCTTCTCTGACCTTAGCAGCTGCTGACACCTAATTGTTCCTGCCCTGCTCCATCCTTACAACAAAAACAGCCTCACATACTGGAAGTCACTTAAAATTACCTCTCTTAGCTCTTCTTCAGTATTAAGGAATTCTGTGACCCCACTGATAAGCTTTGAATTCATAAATAATGCTTCTCCATACCTGTAAGGACAAAAAGAAGATTCAGACAATTAGTGCAAGAACAAGGCCAGCTGAAAATGAGAAAGTAGTCTTCTGTAAGCAAGGGAAGATGTGGGACAATTCTGGAGGTCCAAGAGTATAGCACTGGAATCAGACATTGGCATTCCAGTGTTTCATACCGAAAACCTGGACCTTAGACCTCCTTCTAAGCTGAACTCTTTATAGTTAACCTTTAGTCAGACACTACTAAGCAGAATGGGCTTAACCACAGTCACAGATGAGATTTCCAAAGGAGGAGAGGACCAAACTGGAAGAACATCACATGTTTAACAAAATAGCTTTGAATGTCATGACACCAAGAAGCTCAAAATACAGGCACCATAGAAGGAGAGGAACAACAACTAAAGAGAACTATTCTGAGGAGCTGTACTATTACCACAGACTTTTTGAAGTGCTGCAGCTTTCCCTGCATTTTCCATTCATCCACTTTATCTGCATTACAAATAGCCTCTGGATAAGTGAACTGAGTCAAATTCTCTTGTTCCAGTACCTGACAATTAAAATAATGTTGATATAAAATAGTGCTAAAATAATTCCCAGGACCATGGTGTAACATGCTCAAAGAACCAACCTGTCAATGAAAAGTCAAAAGCTTGAGCAAATAATATTTTAAAGCCAACTTGTTGTTACTGGGTAGGATATTCAATGGCAATCAGCAATGACATTCTGTGGGTAGTTTGAAACTAGCCATTCAAACACTACTCTTCCACCTTCTTGTCCACAAGCTTTTTTTGACACCCCCCCCACAGACAAAGCACCTACATTGCTTATAAGATTAACCAGACTACGCCTGAAGTTTTGCATCAAATGTTGGAATAGTTTGTGGTGGTGGGTTTTTTTTTTTCAATGTTTCTAGTATGGAGAATGCAATTCCACTGGAAACCGAAAGCAGGTGTTAAAGTTAGATATCAGCGTAGCAAGAGGCACTTTACAAGTAGTTATCCTTATCTGCACATACATCCAAAGCAACACCCAGCTAATCTGAACTGGACTGTTTAAAAGAATTCAGCTCTCTTGTCAGACATGCATAAGTAATGTTAATAGACTTCACTACAATTAAGTTTATCCGGGGAACAATTCAGTTCATATCCTGCTTTTACAAAATGATAGAGAGGAGGAATTCAAAATTCAAAGTGAAATGAACTAGCACAGACACAGCTTTCTGTTCTGGTTCTATTAGCCCTAAATTAATTACCCTTAAATACCTAAGTACTGTAAGCCAGACAGTCATCCAAAAGGGAGAGAGAAAGAGAAAGGGAGAGGGACAGGCACAGAGAGAGGAATAGAGAGGAGGAAAGAAAAGAGAAATAATGTTTTTTGAGAAATTTCTGTTTTAAGGAAGGTGTGCTGTGTTGCTTCCTACCTTGAACTTGTATGAAGGGAAATATTGCTATAGGGATCAAAAACCCTACTCCCTGACCACTAATACCCATGAATTATTCATGGATATTTCAGTACATGTCTTTTTCCAAAAAACTTGAGTCGCACTGACATATAGAGTCATCCAGAGGCAAACGCCTCCTATGGGAAGTATGGATTTCATGGTCCTTTAAGCACGTTTAGGCTTTCTAACAAATCCCTTCATTATTACATTCTCAGCTTAGCCTCATAATTGACTGCTTAGAAAATTGGAAGCTGCTCTTAATGGGGTCTTTTGACAAGGTTACCAATCCACTTTACAGAAGCAACTTCATGAAAACCATTGCAAGGTTTTTATTTTTCTTGCAGTCTGCATTGTAGCCACAGTGTGAACAAGTAGCGAGATTCCTTCCATTGAAAACTATGCCTTCATGAAGACCTAGACTGATTACTGACCATTATGCATATTTGGTAAAAAGTCAGCCACTAATAGCAATTTTGAAACAGCCTCTGCTGGCAAAATTTCTAGTAAATATACCTCCTAAAATAGTATTTTGCAGGTGTGAAACATAAAGATTAATATAAATATGTGAGAAAGCATTTTGTCTTGCAAATATGTCTTCCCACACTTCATAGAAAAGACAGGCTCTCCAGAAGCGGAACCTTAAATGCTTCCTGGAAACATTGTAGAGTCTTGGGCTGTCCTGTACCTGTGGGGTATCCTCCAATGGATTCTCCACAATTGGATCCTACAATGCCTTACACTTGTACAAGCTTTGTACTTGTGTGAACTGAACTTGGAAGGCAGCATATTCCATTTACTTTGGACAGATTCAAATGACTTCCCACGTATTGAAAAATTCCCCCCAAATGACAAATGACTCAGCACTTGAGAACAGAGGAATTCTTATAGGCACTGTTAGAGTAAATTTTCACACACATGCACACATGATCAAAATAATTTAGAGGCCCAAGTATTGCACACTCAGCTAACAGTTCAAGCATAGAACTTTCAGTTCTCTTTTTCACACTTTTATAAAACCTGGCAGTCTTGTTCCCACTGACTTCTAACAAAAGACATATAAGGCACCTTAGTTTCTATGTAACCTTTGCAAATGGAATATAAATGTTTTTTAAAGACTTCCAACATTATTGATATCTTCTGGGCAATGTGTATACAGGTATAATGTAAAAATATAAAGGGATAATAATATTTTGTTGTCATTCTAACTGTTTGATATGCAGTGTTTTAAAGTTAGAGGAAATAGTGTTATAGTATAATTCAATTGCCCTCAGCTATTTCATATTACTATCTGATACGACAACATCTTTTATAATAAATTCAATGGAAATTACCATAGAGATATCATCTTATTAAATTAATGTTTATTACGAAGTATTACAGTTTTAAATAAAGTTAAATGATGAATTATAATGGCAGAAAAACGTCTTGGGACAGAGTATACTTGAACTATAATTCAGCAGTAAAGCTTGCATTTTAATAATGTACCAGTGTGTCAAGCTTAAATTAGAAGCCTAATTCTGCATTTAATCATGTATTTCACTGAATATTTTAAGGGACAAGGTGTTAGACCAATTCTACCTTCTGCAATTCTCTCTTAAAAGGTTTTAATCTGTAATTACAAAATGAAATTATTTTCAATAGGCATCACACATGCTTGTATGAAGTATTTCATTCCACTGCACTGAATCTTTTGGCAATTGACAGAAACTCCACTGGTTGTCCCTTTCAGGTAAATGTGCAGGGTGTATGTCAACTACTACAATCTTTTTAATGACTCTGACTGGTGTTTGGAGATCAAACTCAATGCACATAATACAAAGTCCACGTTGGGCAAAGAGGTAGACTGCTATTTTCTTATTTAAGAAAAAAAAAAAAAAAAAAAAAAAAAGAATATAATAACAGTTTTTTCGATGAGGCCTTGCTGATTGCTGTGAAGTCAGATAACACGGCAATGCATACCAAATGAGATAAATAAAATTCTACTTTTAAGTGCAGTTAAGCTATCTAAAATTAAAACACGTACATGCAAAAAGAAAAAAAAATGCATCTGGCATAATTTTCTAAACATTGTCCATTTGCCTACACTGGTTAACCATGACCGTACTTAAAATCACAGGTGTTAGCTAGGTTGGCAGATGAACATACTTGCTGAGGCAGGACACTTCTGCATATGCAACTTCTGCATATGCGTTTGCAGCAATATGAATTTTGACAATTTATGCCTAAATTGTTTAGGCATAAACGCATGTATAAACTCCCGAAGGAACACAAAAAATTATCTCCTATCCTGTGCATAACAAACTGCACTGGGCAGCACTTGGCTGCCACCTACTTTCTGTATAAAGGTCCAGAAGAAAAGGGGATGACATGATATTAGCATCAGAAATCCTTTTGAAAGCAGAAATATTTCAAGAAGAGGTTTGAGCTTTTTTTGTTTGTTTTTGTTTTTCCACAGTTGAATAAATATGCTTGAAAATATATATATATACATATATATTTCTACCACACTTAAAAATTCCTTTAGGAACTACTGCTTTTTTATCTACATAAAGGTAGAACTGCAGCACTTGACACGCATCTAGAATTCATTATCATAAGCATAGATACAATACAGTAACAGGTATATATATACAGATGATCTCTAAGAGAGAAATGTTTCCATGAATGTATGATAATATATGAATACATGTATTTGTGACTCCTATGTATACATTTCATATTTAGAGACATCTTTCTATTTACACATAAAAAGAGAGTAGGTTAGATTCAGGAACTTACATGAATATGTAAGTTGAATATGTATGTAATACATATACAATACTTACATGAATTACATCGAAACAAGAAAACAAACATAAATTTAATTTTTTTTATCTTTACCTGGCATTTAATATTTTCCATTTTTCTCTGAAAAACTTCCAAGCAAGATCCCTTCCATGTGGATTTCGAGCTACATGGATTATCACATCAATTGCATCCTGATCCAGGACAACTTCTGAGTTGAGAGACAAATTCAAAAGCCTGATAGGAATAACAAGGAAAAAAAAATCCTATTTAGATCTGCCAATGCATATTCTGACAACACCATGTCTAAAAACTCTCAGAATAAACAAACAAACAAGCAAACAAAAAAACAAGTGCCAAACAGTTTGTTTAAGTCTCCAGGTTTCTTGTTTTATTTCTATAATTTCAAAGATCAGATTATTTATGAATCAGAATAAACTTTAGTTTTGGTACTGAATTCTGGTACTTTAGAAGATAGCATAGCTGGAGGGATGGAAAAGGATTTCAGAAAAAGCTGAGTGGAACCTTCTATGTAAATTTTTATGAAATCAATAAGATCAGACTGGTCAATACATTTATATAAAGGGTATGTCACAAAACATAACAATTATTATAAGGTTTCAAATGCCTCATGAATTTAGAACAATTCAGAAGTGAAATGACATAATATGTTTTAATTTTCATGTGTAATAATGCAAAAACATGGGACAGTTTACATAGATAGATGCCTGTGCTTTAAAGGCAAAGTTTTTTTCATTTAGACTGAAGTTCAAGTGATGATCGATAAATATTGAAATGATTATCAGTAACAGTCAGATACAGATATATATAACATTTCGTACCTATTGAGCAAATTTCTGTCATCACTACAAGTTAAGGCTTCTAATAATATTTTTTTCTCAGATACTGCTATGGTAGAATGAAATTTCATCCAAATGAACTCCCATACGTCTTCATCCATCAGTGAAACTCCTGTACAGTAGACAATGTCTCTCACATTAAGTGGGATTCTAAAAAAGAAATCAGTAATAGCACTGTGTTAAATAAGCTGCTTCTTGACACTGGAAACTAAGGAAGAACATCACTACTTTTAGGAGACTCCAAAATTAAAGTGCAACAGTGATCACTTTTTGGAAAACTACATTTACATCTCTTTACTTCCACCAAAATCTTCCCAGACATCCTGATGGATTTTCTAATAGGCGACACATGCTTGCCGTTCCTTTCATAGCCATCATTTTGTCAAAAGGATATAAATCATGGTTGTCCAGTTCATCAACACGTAATGTACCACATAACCTGCAGGACAGGTAACATAAGCTCTACAAATTAGCTCAGGATCTTATCAGCCTGCTGCTGGGCTCTGCGCCAAAACTCCTCTTCCTGTCCTTAGTACTGAGGTTTCAAAGTAGGAGCTGATCAGCCAGAAATTCCTCCTTGCTTGTGTTGTTAAGTGCTTCATACTCATACAGGAACATACAAGTAAGGAGAAAATTCTACTTAAAAGTTCTGTTTTCAGAAGCAAATAAAATTCAGAGATCTGTTCATTTACTTCATTTACTCTTCTTATTAATAGTAATACAAAACCACCTATGCTACAGGATGGTTGTGAGCTGATGAGCTACTCAAGTACTATAAATGCAGGCTACACTTAAGATAAAGAGCTTCTTGAAGCCAAATTCAGACAGTATGGGATATGCATTTGTACTGTTTTCTTCTAAAAAGATCTCAGCTGGGCTTTCAATTTCCTACCTTGCTCATGTTTCCTATACAAGCATAGAAGCCAAAGCATTTGCCAGCTGCAGGGTATTCCTACAAGTAAAGCTAGACCTTTCTCAGAGAAATATGCTTCTGATTTGAAGAAAAATGCACCTTCTTTTTACTGGTAAAAACTGTAGCAAAATACCCTTCTCTGATTACTAACAGCTGGCTTGAATCACCTCTGGAACTTCATATGCAAAATCTCTTTAGAGAATCTAGAAGTACAGAAAGGTGCTGTCAGTGTCTGGGCAGTAATACAGTGGGACAGAATGAAATTTCTACTATAAAATTTGATATCAAATCTTATGCAGCACAGAAAGAAAAGATTTCATTACTATTTTAAGACTTTCACCAACATCTTACACCAGAGACCAGACCATACCACTCAAGAATCAAAGTTCTTTTACTCCCCATCTATTTGCCCTCCATAATATATATATATTCTTTCCACTGAAACTTTCTATTGCCAGGCCCTATTTCCCTATTTAGTGGTATTTTTTAAAGAAGCTTCAGCTGATCCTTTTGGCCATATTTGAACCCCTGGAGAATAAAACCAGCATTGTTTTTTAACATTTCAAAATTTTGATTGCTCATTAGTACTTCAGAAGGAAGGAGGCAAAGCAGGAAACTCTATATTGATGATTGTTAAGGGATAAAAAATGTTGTTGCCTCTAAGGGGTCCAAACAACCATGATGTTTCTTGAGGAAAATAATATAAAGAATATGTAGCTAAATCAAAGCACACAGGAAAGAAGTGTACCCCTCCTCCTCCTGGCTGAAGAACTTTGGGCAATTGATGCCTGCTGCTTTTTTGCTATTCTTTTTCTAAGTAGTAACATAAGGTTACTACTAAAAAAAAAAAAAAAAACACTTTAAGGTCAAGGCTTTATTCACGTTCTTGGCCATCAGTGTGGTCATCAGCTCTGAGGGCACATTTACAGGCCCAAATGCAGGCAGTCACATAAATTCAGCTTATGCTGAGCTGACACAGATCAAGATTGTGTGTCTTCCTGGAAAATTTTTATCACGGACCCATGCTAATAGAGCCACACAGGGCTGGCTCGACTAGTGCTGAATGCTATGTTGCATTTGCTGCAGACATATCCAGGCACTTACTAAGGAGCAAACTCTCCAAAGAAAAACTGAAAGGATAGGCAAGAGAAATGTAATCCATTATAAAATTACTAGGAATATGAAACTTCTAATTGTGTTTAGCACACATAAGCAATATTGTCTTCTAAAACAAAACTGGAGGTGCAATGGCTCACCTATGCCATGAACTACAACTAACTAACCATGGTGGATTACTGCTATGGTGCAGATCCTGACATGGTCCAAGATCTTATTGTTTCCTCCCATCACCAAATCACTGTATGGTAACATCTCCATCCCCAGCTGGCCCACAGAATCAGCATTATGATGGTTATGACCATGTATTGTAAGCAATTCCTACGTGTCACCAAGACTGAGCTGGGACCTCCAAAAATGCAAGTTCCATCATTCTTTTAAGAACGCTACTTTCTATCTTCTTAGATTTATTTATTTATTTATTTATTTATTTATGTCAGTCAAGTTCTGATGACCTAAAAAGCTTGCACTGGAAAAAGTTAGTAACTCTTCTCAAATTTATGCAGGACCAGTCAGCCTTGGCTTATATTGAGTCTAAGCAATTGTTTCTGTGGTTCCTATAGAACTGCTACACCAAGACCAAGGAAACCAGACAATTCTGAAAGTTAGCAAGAACCATTAAAAGAGTATGTTTAGACATACATATCTAGTGAAGAAGACAAGTTATCACTTTCATAAGCCTTTCAATACTACTGAGTTTTGATTCCCCCAAATGAGTTATCATTAGTAAAATGTGAGTTTGGTTAACATTTACAGAATTATCCATGTGAGTTAAGTACTGAATTTCTATTTCACAGCAATGGAATTCATATTCCTAACTTGAAAGTCTGTCAGTAAGCCCATGTTGGAATATTTCAAACATTAATGAATCTCAAGAGTTTTTTTTTGTTTTTCCTGTTTCATGTCTCTTTCAAAAAGCAAATGCAAAATAAACTGCATATACTGGAGTCTATTATAGAAAATTGACTACACATTTTAACACAGGAAATTAAGAAATACTAAAATTAATATAGTAGGTATTTAGGTGCTGCAACTTTGTTGACTTATATTACTAGACATGAGGCTTAAAGTTTTCTTTAAAACTGCAACTTTGTCAAAACCTTAGGTCAGCAGTTACAGTAACATAAATACACAGCCATATACACATACATTGAATACAACTCAAAAATGATATTATTACCATTGTGTTGTGATTTTAAGATTCACTGGGTTATTTGTAAAGCACAAATTCCTTGCCAGCTAATGTCTCTTATTTTTCTTTTAATTTGGGATTTAATACACTGACAGGAGTCAAAAGAATAAATGCTAAATTAACCAGAGTAGGGGATGCTTCCTGACCATAGGACCAAACTGGTTGCCCCAAATCTGTCTTAACACATGATATCTGAATATGGAGAAACAAACCCAGTCAAGCTTTATTTCAATGACAGAGCACTTTATATCTTGACACACAAACACTAAATCATTTTTTAGAAACATATATAGTTCTTGCTGAGCTTTGACAGCAGAAATGCTGTCTTTGGTTTACTGCAAGAGATGCAACTCGGCCAACTGACTCTCTAAGGAACTATAAGGCACCTGGATAAAGCACTTCTTTTTTAGGTTGATTTGCCATTAATTCAGGTAAGAAGGAACTGTAGGCTGGAAGGACTGTCACTCTGTGTTTGGGTCCAGTCAGAAGCAGAGGTAACTCACAGTGGATGCTAAGCCCCAGAAAGGTCAGCATTCCTCATTTGTGAGGTTTACATTTTTGAAAGTTACGTCAAAACATATCATCTCCATAGGCTTTCCCAGCTACTCTCTTTCATATCCTAAGTAGTGATTTTAGACCCACAGGATCATTTCAATGCTCTGAGAAGGAAGAAGGACTTAACAATAAGTGATGGCACTGATCCCATGCCCGCAGCCTGGATGTCACCATGTTTAAGAAAACTCTACTGCAACCAAATTTGCACGTCATACTCACAGTGCTCCAGTTGCTTCAGGGAAGGTTTTAGGTCTCTGTATAAGCTGTCATTAGGACAGTGTGAAAAAAAAATAATAAATAAATCAACCCCCACAAACAAATACTGATGTTAAAAGCTGTAGCTTTAGAAATGATGAAACTTACAGCTACGAAAAGCTACAAATTACTCCTGTGAGAAGCTTGTAATCAGAACCGTTGACAGGGGGTTCCCTTCTGTGGAAATGAAAATTGTTTATGAAAATGTGAATATCCCCAAAGTAATTTCTCTTTAACTATTGCCTCAACAGAGAGCCTTCTAATTGAATTTTCTCCATTTGTACAGATTTTTGCTCTCTCTCCTCTCCAATCATTAGGTGCCAGTATTTCATTGTTATCCAAACATGTAAAATCTTACCAATCTATACATTTTAAAATTTTATAGATTAAAGAAAAGTGGTTTTCCAAAACTGCAGTTCCATGGAACTGGATCAGCACATAGAACATTAGCCCCCTGTATTAACTGAATCAAGTGGATAAAATTAACTATTGTTTCAGTGCTGCTTAGGTAGTAACACTGCAGAATGTATCCCCTTCTTACATTAAACCTCATCTGGGCCTTCAAGACTGCTCTCATTTTCAAATAGCTAATATGATTGATGGATACTTCAGAAGAATAAAGATAAAGATTAACTTTTGAAAGCATCACTTTAAATGGCTCTTATTTGAATACTGATCCAATTTATTTAACTTTATTTTTCTTGCTTAAGAGATATGATGGTGAGAATGAAATATGTGGCTAGCAGAGCTCATGTTTAAAAATTAAATACTTTGGGAAAAAAAAAGTTTAAAATTAAAAAGAAAAAAAATTAATTAAAATCGTGCTGTGCCTTTACAGGGATTTTTTTCAAGGATGAATAATAAAGCTCTACAATGAGCTAAGAATAATCTTCTAAGTTATAATTAATTGGTACATACTTGCTCCTATTTAAGTATTTTCTAACAATTGAAGATACATTTATAAAATTGAACCATAATTATTTATCTTCTGGGCAAACTGTGTTCTAATTTTTAAAAATGTAATTGCACACAGTTTAGACTTCTTTGATTAAGTGACAAAACTTAATAGCATTTAGGGTAATATTTGAAAAATAAAATTAATTGGAAACATTGTTCTTTATTTTTGCAACTATTTAACATTTAACTTAGGCCTATTTTTCTTGATGACTATATTTATAGTCTTGTTTAATACGTTACAATGCTAAGATAAGAAATAATTAAATATTGGTACTTTGTTTGCAGATATGTAATCGAGATTCCATTACAAGTAACAGCATGACAAAAAATGTATTTTCTGAGAGAGCAATCCCAAAGATTGTACTTTTACTCACTGTTACAAACTCCAGTAGCCATGTTGCTTGCTCCATTGTGGGGAATGTCCTCTACCATAGCACATATCTAGCTTGAAGAGCAAGGGCAGAATTACCCCTTGAAAACTGAAGTACAGATGGACTTGATAGCTGTGTGTCACACACTGAATTCAGGGAAAATTAGCTGCAGATTCCAATTTGTTCAGGACAGGTTGCCCAGAGAGTCTGTGGAGTCTCCCTCCTTGAAGACACTCAACAGTTGCCTGGACATGGTCCTGGGCAACCTGCCCTTGGAGGCCCTGCTTAAGCAGATGGCCTACAGAGGTCCCTGCCAGCCTGAACCATTCTCGATTCTGAGATTCTGTTACGTGGCAAAGCTATGCATAGACACCAGTTCTCCACATTCCTAGTTCTGTGCTTCTGAGCTTCAGGTATCACATGAGTCTGACTGAGGCAGGCAGAGACTGTATCATTCCTAAGGTGATGGCTACTGCTACTGGTCCTTTCCCTTCCTACAGAAGATACCCCATGGCTAACACACTACTTACATATTCAAGATATGCCTGAGTTATGCACTCCTTTGTAAGTAAGGAGGGTTTTTTTGTTTGTTTGTTTTTGTTTTTTGTTTGTTTGTTTGTTTGTTTCCTTTTCTGGACATTTATTTGCAAGAAAAAATACAGTCCTTTCTGTTCAAATGATTTGCAGAGTTGTGGAGAAGTCATTCCTGAAGAGAAAAATTGGAAAAGAATCTATCTGACTTCTAAAGATTGCCAATTAGTTACTGCTAATCCAAAATCGCTATGTATAGCAATTTTTCGATGATTGAACACAGAAGTCAGAAGATAAAAATGCTACCTGAACTGTCTGGCCTAAAAAGCCTGGTTTTGTCTTTCACAAGACAAAATCCTCCCTCTTTTCACTCCCCAGACAGTCTTTCAGAGCACTAACTCCTTGATTAACTTGTGCACTCAACACTACTTTCTTCCTCCTTAAACAGTTTTATTGACTGGAGTGTAAGATTCTACTCAAATGTTGTAACAATCTATTAATTAGTTAAATCACTTCAGCAACATTGGCTGACTTTAGCTGGCAAAGCTCCAAAAACCTTTCAAAATGCATGAACAGCTATGCCTAAATTTTTCAGTAATTAAAACTACTAGGGCTTGAGAACACAGAAGAAGGGATCCATTTTATTGTTTTACATTATTATTAGACATTCACGTGTGAAAAAAATAAAAAACTTTTTTTTTTTTTTTTTCATGTATGCTGCTAATGATATCCAAAAATAACTCATGGGCACCAAACCTGTAAAAAAGAAGCTAGTCCGTCTTCCAAGCAACTAACAAAAATAATTAATTCGTTGGCCACATTCCCACAAATTCCCACAAATCCTTATGTAAGTGGTTAAACTTAGGTACACTTCCAAGTTGTTGCATGGCTGTAGCACTAATGTACACGTGAAACAAAGCAACAAAATTGTGTATTTCAAATCACTTCAAATCACTAGAGAGAGAAATAAGAGAGGAGGAAAAGGAAAGAGAAAATGCTTTGTTTGGAAAAACATTTGATTTTCTATCACTTAAGCTCAACTTCAAGGAAATTGATCTCAATTAATGACTCGTAATTTGTGTTATTTACCACTCCCTCAGATCTATGGATAGTTTCATTTATAGGAATGTTACAGCCGCTCCAGCAGTGCAATTTGTTTTTTCCTGGTGGCATTTCCATTGAGTAGTTAAAGGTCCGTCCAAGTAAGCAGACTGTCAATTTAGGCAGCTGGATTAACGTGAATCCATTGTCCCTTGCAGAGTAAATAGAAATTCTGCACAGCAAGTATGGGGATTTAGCATTCTCAAATTAGGCTTATTGGTTACTTCTGTCTTTGTTCAAATTATCTGAGGGAAGCCAGATTACTACATTGCTTCATTATTTGCACGTTTCTTAAAACTGATAAAGAATTAACTAGCCTTCCTAACAGCCAAAGCAGTGTTTAATATAAGTCTTTGAACTGGCAGATGGGAATCACTGGAAAAGCCCACATTCACATAATTACAGTTAAAAAGATTAAATAAAATAATTGAGTCCTAGGATGCAATCATCCAATAAATAAATCCAACGATTTATTTTTTAGTTAAAAAAAAAAAAAAAAAAAAAAAAAAAAGGTTTATCTGTAGTGCAAAAAGACAGATGTGTTCTGACTTGAAATTCACAGATAGAACACGAAAATTCATGGCATATTCTCCTTCCATATCTCTGACTCCAACTTAGCACTTCAGAAGTCCTCAGAACAAAACAGAAGCCTAGAGAACAGAACAGATTTGAAATATCTGGATTTACATTCAGGATTTTCTGGCTGTCTCTCCTTCTCCTCATTCATGAAAACAGAAGAATGTAATCTTTAGTTGACCCATGGGATACCAAATAGATGCTGACTTCAGTCTAATTCAGCATAGCAATTTGCATTCCACTGCAAACATCATCTATTCATCTAATTATTGCTTTCATTGGGAAAAAAATAAGGGGGG
Source organism: Nettapus auritus (assembly GCA_011076525.1). Lineage (NCBI taxonomy): Eukaryota > Metazoa > Chordata > Aves > Anseriformes > Anatidae > Nettapus > Nettapus auritus. The sequence goes on along the minus strand of CM021765.1, from coordinate 38,794,725 downwards.
GGGGGGGGAGTACACTTAGAAGTGCAAAAGAAAAGAAAAAAGTATTAAAAAAAGAAGCTAAGCTATTGAACATTAGCTCTGCTTATGAAATAATACAGTAAGCATAGCTCTCTTGATTAAGGATTAGCAGATAGTTATCAACTGTATAGGAGACATCAGAATGCAATCTTCGATTTATGCAAGGTTGGGGAATAAGATATTGGAACTTTCCATTGATGATATCTGCAAGGTATTCTAAGTAAACATAACTGATCAAAGTGCTTGTGACAGAATAATAATGTAAAAATAATTACAAAAAAGCATTTAACCTAAAATTGCCTTGAGGCGACATGAAGTCCGTATAAATCAAGTGCATTTAGTAGAAGTTTTCTAGGGGTATTTAGGGATTGATATGCAATTAATGAATTAAGATAATTTGTTTCTATTTAAAAGACAGCAACCTATAAACAGCAATGGTTACATTTATAAAGAAAAAATATGAGCAAATAAAAGTGGTTCTGAATAGCTAGGGACCTTCTGATGGCTTCAATACTGTCTTAGAGAAACACCATTATATAATTCAATCTGAATCAATACTATCTCCCACTGCTCATTGCTCCCCATTAGCAAAAGAATAGCATCACCACAGCACTACGAACAGAACAAGAATACAGGGATGCCTTTATCTGCTGAAGGCAAAATCAGTCATCTCAGTTCAAAGCAGCTTTCTCACATGTTCATGTATTCACGCTAACCTGTCTGACGTTGCCTCAAGCAAGCATACATCTGCAGTCCGTTTTGCCAGCAGAAATGTGTTTGTGGCAAGCTGTATGTAGCTGATGGATGGTAACAGCAGCTGGAAGAAAATCATGCCTGCGACCCACAGAGAAGTTTGCAAAAACATGCTTGTGTCTGTGGATATGTTATGCTTTGAGCCATCATGCTGAGTATTAGCATGTTAACCATTGTTATGATACCTCCTGCCAGGAGTTTACAGATTGCAGCTCTCCTTCCCAAACCTCAGAAATACGCATTTACTCTGTCTAGCCAAGGCAGAAAGTCTGAAAATGCTAATCCTCTTAGAAATGTGTTTTTCTTTCAGAACAGATATGCAGTGAAGGTTAAAGGGGTTAACAAGGATGAGTCTCAAGCTCAGGCAGGCATTGTATGGTAATTTTGTTAATTTTTTAGGCTGAACCACAATGCTGTTATACCTAAGGAGTGTGAAAAATTTATTTCTTCACACATGAAAGAGCTTTGCAGGGATGAGCCCTGTTAAATGAAGGTAGAAGCAAACATCTCAATTTTCAGCCAACAGTAGCTTCTCTTGTATACCATTCTGCTGTTGACCGAATTCCAGTAACCTTACATTCTCAAACTACGAGTGAAATTTCACTATGCTTGTATGTTTTCTGCTAGGCTTGTATTCTTCTAAACATGCACATGGAAGCTTCAAGAGTTTCCTTTGCTTCAGTACAGGAATGGCATATATCCCAAATTAGCAGAGAAAAAAAAAAAATTGCCTTCATATCAAGTCAGAAGAAAATGCAGACTTTCAAGCAAATTGTTTCAGAGTCACCAGCCATTTTAACAGAGCAAAATGATTTAAATTCAGTGACTAAAAAGAATTAACCAATACTTTGATTATGATCTCAGATTTTCAGCTGAAAGAAATAATCAAATCTTTTTTAACAACTGTAAGGATTAAAATACCATAACAGTTCCTACACTGATACAAACAGACGTCTTGTCCTCTTAGATATACCTGGGTGATGTTATGTGTTCAGCTTGCTCCTTGCAGAGCCATATTTTTTTTAGTTACATTCCTTGTCTAATCATCATGTTTATCCTGCGTGTTATTTAGCAATACCACCTAAAACCCTTTATGTATTAAGTAATCCTGATATTTCAGGTGCTCAAGCCTCCCTCTCTCAGATGAATACTCTCATCTTTAGGCTGAAGAGCAGAATTATTTCTCTTGCTAATGAGATAAATCTCAGTGGCAGAACTTCAACTAGAGGAGGGCAGTGTGTCTTAAGCCAGTCCCAGACACCTCAGAGAGAGGTGATGAGAGTGCTCTGCATGTGGCAAGCATGAGGCTGAAGTATTACGCTGAGGCTCTACAGCAGTCTCAGTTACAACCTAATCACAGAATAACTGCTTAAAAGGGGCTCAAGGAGCAACTCGTGTTTGAAGAGCGAGGGAGCAGACCTTTTCCTGCTTTAGTGACACTTTTGAAGGCATATTTTGTAAGGATCCCTAACTCTATGATAGCAATTTACATATTAGTGCTGGACCCTAACAGGGCTCCCTCCCTTTCCACAGTGTCATGTTAAGAGGCTCTTTACTCCACATACGGCTGTCACCAATATCATTCAGAGGCTCCCATATCTCCTTGTAAGAAGTGTAATTCCAAGCATCTGATTCTGCCCAGTGAGTCAGGCGTCTGAAAATGAGGCATTGCAACACCTAACTCTCTAGAAATTCAAGCCTTCATGTCTCTCAGTTGACTTCCACTTTAGTGTATGGAGGCTAATATTGCAGATCATTTTTTCCTTACTAATTCCTTAAGAAAATCTGAAGTGCTACAGCTGGAAATCTAATGGCTTTTTTCCAAGGAGTGCTGGAAACACAAAGAGGACCTCTGGCTTTGTGCTATAAATGACCACTATTTTACTTCATGAACAGTGGTAAATTATTTACACAGTAAAGAACGTGTAATTACAAAGTACAAACTGTAACTGATTATTATGATTATTTCAATACCCTACAGTGAAGAGTAGATGGTAATTAATTTCTGGACCTACCAGACTAAATATAATTACTAGGAACCACAGCAACTGTAGACATATGCTGGTAAAACAGAGTTAGACATTACTTTATTTGTTTATTACCTAACCTTCTATCCATAATTAAATGCTGCAAGTGAAATAGAGAACAATTTCAAAAGAACTTCTAAAAAGCTACAGATCAAAAATATGTCAAAAAGGTATGGATTTTAACATTTCTACAGCATTATTAACTAGGCATGCTCAAAAGTTTGACTGCAGTAACTGCCAGAGAGTCAACGACCTTTACATGATTTACAGCCTGTGCATTTATGTGGTATAAATTTAACACTACCCTAATTTTGTATTGATTAGGATCTTGGGACACAAGCCTAATTCTCTAGTCTCATTTATTGGGTTCTACTGCTTTGTAGAATTTGTGATCCCTCCAACATGCACTGGTTGTGAATTATCTCATTGTATGAAACACCTTATTTCCCAGAATAAGTTTTGTTTAGGGGAAAATGGGTGGAAAGGTTGCAAATTAGCCTTTATTTTTGTTTTCATAATCAAAGTCAAATTATGCCTGTATATAAAAGTATCATGACATTAAAAATACCCCCAGCTTTCCTTTTACACAAAACCTCTCCAACATTTCTTGCTGGAGACAGTACTACTTAATGCCCAGGAGGAATGTAAGGACAGCCATTCACAAACACTGCAAATCTCAGAGATTTCAAGAAGAAAGAGAACCACACAGGTAGAGACACACTTTCATTGAAGATCTCCATGCTCTCTGGAACTTTAACTTCGTGCTTGGCAGCTCATCTGTCAAAATCCTTTTTCTGTTTCAGAAGGGCATCTACCAGAACTTTTAGGGTAGTTTTCAGCAGATACAACTTTACTTGATAAAGTTCCCACTCCTTATCAATACGATAGGCAGGGATACAAGTATTTTCTGTACCTGTCTGTTTTTCTCACCAGGCACTGCCAGAGGGGAAAAATAAGCAGAACAAGTTTACCCTTCTTTGCGAGGAAACAAGCTCTGAGGGATTCCTGCAGATTTTGAGGTGTCTGTTTGCAGTGAATTCCCAAGCAGCTCTTAGGGCCATCAAACTGAGTAAAACATTTTAGTGATCCAAAAGGAGACAGAATGGCACCTTTGGATGCGCTCTCTGCATGTATCTTGTTATCTGTTTGCCCTTTGTACTTCAGCTAGCTATTGTCTTTGAAGTGCTAAACAAGATAAAGGCATGACTCAAACATCATGTAATTCAATCCTTATTGTGTAATCATCATTTGCTTGGTGGAGAAGCAGGAGTAACAGACCCCAGTTTTTCAGGTCAATTTAAAGTGAACAAAGGTGATATGTGGTACCTCAGTTGCAGCAGGGATCTGAACACTCATGTGAGAGAACACAGACAGACACCTACAAATGTTTTCACTGTAAAATATAGGCTGATTTTATGTCTGCTAAGCTGCTGCTACTACTAGCCTTTGCAATATCTTTTGAATATAACTAGATATGAAATGAGTCTACTCGTTTGTTAGTTATATTCAGTATGTGAAACTGCTGTGAGAATAGCAATTGGTAAATTCTTGGGTGGGGAACAGAACAAATCCTATAATCTAAATAAATAAATAAAAACATGTTTCTGTCTTCTTTGCAAGTAGTACCCCTATTTATCAGCTGACTGTCAATCCATATTCTGTAATTATGTTATTTGTTGCAGCTATTTTTCAAAACTGTGCTGTTTCTTTGGAGAAATGTGCTGCTTTAATTTAGTAGCTATTCTGTTCCTCTGCCCTGCTGTTATGCTTTTATCATAATACTCATCATATGCTGGCAGCCACAATCTTGTGCTCCCAAGAATGGCCCCATAGAAAAGCTAAGATAAATCTTCAGATGGCTCCTTAAATTTTTTCCTTTCCTCTCTTGCTATTGTTAGTAAAGCAATAAGTTTGTGGGTTTTTTTTGTTGTTGTTGTTTTTTTTTTGTTTGTTTGTTTGTTTTTTTCTCCTTATGCCTCCTTCTTCAATCCTGTTGGAAGGGATGTAGATACAGGGTAGGAGAAAGCTTTGCAGGGTGACAGCTTTTTAACACTGAATAATCTACTGCTGTGCATGCTAATAGATGGTGCTAGGCTTGATTAACTAATTTTGCAAATGAATATCTAAGCAAATTACTTTTTCAGATTGTTCCCAATAATTCTTACTCTGTAATTTCCTCTTTGAATAGTTTTATGCTGATTGTTGCTGCTGACTATTAGAACTCACGTACACGTACACTGGAAAATCCTAACCCCCACACACCCTGTTTAAAGGTACATAGTCATATTTTCAAAATTTTTTCAGAAGTTTCAAAGTCATATAGGAATGCAATTTCCAGCCATGTTCAGTTCATGGGTGGTTTTTAAAAAAATACTCAGGTATTTATGTAACTGGGTATACCTGTAAAGGCTTTTCAAAGATCATGAAGACAGACAGACAAACAGACAGATTTTAATTGAAAATAAACATCTGATTGGCCAAAATGTCTTTGATAAATCCTGTATGTCTATGTCTATGGAGATGTGATTCTTTTGCAGAGCTAATATGAGACTGGGACTGAAAAAGAACAGAATTTTCCTCCTCTGTTATATGGAAGTCAAATATTTTCCTTAAATCAAAATGTTATGTAATATTTTTAGACAAATACTACCACACCCCTATTCCACACCATGAAAAAAAAATTAATAATTCTTTCTCAAGTCATGGTCTTAACCTGTAGGCTGTACTTATCTCACTGCCTATTGATTACTACACCAATATTTTATCTTCAATAATTTAACATTTCCTAGTTGCTTGTATTTAAAAGATAAATTTCATACTCTGTCAATGGCCTGTGTTCCCTTGCCACATCTGAGTAAACAGGACAGCCTAACTTTAAAATTTGCTGTCAGACCAGTACTTTACTGCTAATGCTTGACACATCAGCATTTTCACCCCCCTCTGTGAAACCTTACATGAGCATTTCCATGTATTCCTGGACCACATTTAACTTCCAAGTCTTCACTTGTAAGACCTACATAATATTTCCCTAAAATATATTGTTCCATCTCCTTTCTTGCTCCTCAGTCGTTCTTCCTGTAACCTCTCTCACTTTTTGTATCACTTAGCACCTTCTGCTCTCCGGCCCAGATGCAGGTTAGGTATTTGTCTGCTGATGCTGTGTACTTTCATCTTTCTTCCTTTAAACTCCTCCTTAAACCCATCTTCTTGCCCTCTAGCATATCATTATTCCACAGCAAGTTATCAGGAGTGAGCAGAGGCTACATTGTTGTCCCCCCCCACCCATTCATACATTCAAAGTCAAATCCTTCATTCTGAAGCCCCACAGCCATTTTTAAATAACAGGTGGTGACATCTTCCCCCCATACCACGCTGCAGAGTTGGGCACTGTGGGGGGTCAGAAAAGGATGAGCATGCCAGCTATATTGCCTCTGAGTAGGAGAAAGGGGAAATGCACACTTCTGTTCTACTTACCGGTTTCTATTGCTAGAAATCCAATCAGAGATTAATGTTGCAGCCTGCTGGTGACAATGTTTGTTACCGAAGCTGCAAGCCAACATGATGACTTCCCGACGCAACTCTCTGCTCAAATTAAAAGAAAAAAAAAAAAAAGAAAAAAAAAAAAAAGAAAAAAAAAAAAAAGGCAATAAGAACCCATTAATAAATATGTAAGAATATTTGCAAAAATGAAATTTTTGTAACAATGGCAGCAGCTGATATTTGGGTAACATATCAAAGGTAATCCAGCTATGCAAATCTCAGAGTCCACTACAGGCCTACAGCTGCTGCAACAGCTAAAGAAAAGCCATGGACCAAACCCAGCCTTTATTTATACTTATTCAGTCTTCCAGACCTCTGAGGTCAAGAGTCCAATTTTTTTGGACTATATAAATATTTGGACTAATAAATATCCAGTGTAGACTAATATTAATTTAAGGCATAGCAAATCATGTACTTTAAACTTAGGAAGACAGAATTCATCTCATAGTATCTTGCTGTTCTCCCTCTAACCCAAAAAGGAAAAGCAGAAGGAAGAGGAAGCTAGGAAAGCATGACATGCTAAAGATCACACCAGATTTTAGGAGAGTGCATTATTACAACCATATCTTGAATGAGAGGGAGGGAGGGAGGGAGGAAGGGAGGGAGGGAGGGAGGGAGGGAGGAAGGAAGGACAAATATAACAGTACTCATGTTGGTAGGATGCTTGAACAAGCGATTTGTTTAAATTATTCGTTGGCCATCCAAGCTTGAGATACATTGATGCAACTTGTCTTAAAATATACTCCTGAGGGAGAAAAGAATATTCAGTGTTAACATTTATTTTTGATTTTTGGTTCAAACTTAAAATACTATTGTCTGTTGAGGTTTTGCTTCTTTTTTTTTTTTAATCCCTAAATCATGTCCCACTTACAAAGATTCTGATTTGCAATTAGCAAAGTAACATGTCCACATACAATCTCTGTTCATTGCTACATTCAAATGTAATTTGCAGAACAGCTACTTGTCAGATGCCTCATAGTAGCTGATTTATTTTTATAAAACCTAGCAATTTAAAAAGAGTTTCTAACATGCTATTTTGAACTTACAATACATGGTTGGAAAGTTGCAAGACTGTCAACAGCTCAATGGCTAATCTCGACTACATCGTGCATGTTCATTTTTAAAAGTAAACTGCTTTAATAGCCATAACCAGGACAAAAATGTTACATAGATACAGTCAATTGACTTCAGAATACTGAACAATGTGGCTGCAAATTAGCTTTGCACATTTAATAACACTATATTTTAAGTTTAGGTTCTTGGTGTGCTTAAATAACAAAGCCAGCACAAGATGTATTTTAGCTTACTTTTACTTTTTACATGGGAGACATATTTCCATATCCTGACCAGTTGAGAAAAAAACAACTGTCATTGTATTCAGCATAATGTTCTGCCAGTGGAATTCACCGATTTGAAAAAGAGAACTGAAATATAAAGAACTGCATAGAATAGCAACTATTTTATTATTATGGATGCATGGGTATGTATACATGACGTTAGGACAAAATGAGATTCATACTGCAGCTTTGTCTAGCAGATATGTTATTCTGTGACTAAAAAGACTTTTTATTTCCTCTGCTATCACCCCTGCTTTCAAAGCTCTCATCAGGGGCAATAAAACACAACCCAGCTGTGAATTTTACTGTTTTTATTTATTAAAATTGTCTTTTCCTTACACAGCCATGTTTAAAAGTAAAATAGCAATGTCAGTCTGGTAAGAATTTTTCTGTGCAGTTAACAGATTAAAACACTAATTATTTCAGTATAATTTATACATATATACATATATACATACACCCAGTCATCTCTAGCTTCCTGCTTTCTGAGCGTTTGTGTCTGGACACACACACACAAACAGACACATGTTCAAGAACAAAGAAAAGCACATCTAAACGTTCCTGGCTTTAGAGAGTTCCTACATTTGAATGTCTTTTACAAATTCCACAAAATTACTGTATGGTGGCCATTCAAAACATGTAGAATACATAAACTACACTGTGAGTCAAAACAAACAAACCAACCAACCAATCAACTGACTGCAGTCAAAGCCTGTGTACTTCATTAAACATGCTTCAGCATAGCTAGATTTTTTTTTTCCAAGTAAAATGTTAAAATGTTTGTCATGTCTATCTCAATTACCTACTTCTAGTTGCTACCACTGTCCCTTTGGACCCAATTATGAATGGGCTTCTGATTCAGTGGTGATCTAATCCTTGTTAATTAAGGTGACTGCATTGAATTCACCATGGCTCTTTGGATGAAATAATGACTACAAATCTTTACTTCAGTTGTGTGCATCCTGTTAAGTTGTGCCTGCATTTGGTGTCTTTGTTGAGCTTGGGCATCAATCTAAATGTAGCTGCATGGCTCCTCAAAAGAGATAATCTGCAAATAAATTACTTTGGCTCTTTTAAGTGAAATACTTTCTTTAAATACTTTGTTATAATATTTTATAGAAGGAATAATTACCTTTCCTTCCAGTACTCACATAGGTCTCAAAAAACAGTTATCACTGTTCAAATGCAAATGAACCAAAGCTTTACAATTGCTGTTTAAATACAGAACAATTAGGAAGAAAGATGGTAACTCTAGGTCACTTGCAGTATCTAAATGGGGAATAGTTCAACTCTTGGCAATAAAAGGGGGTAGGCAAAGGGAAGAAGACAGAGAAAGAGGGGGACACGGAGAGAGAGAGAAAGGGAGTGGGAGAGGTAGAGACTATGTATCTCTTACATTGAAGATATTGTAGCTTTCTGTGCGGTCCAGTAATTTATCTAGAGGATAAAGAGCTCGGCTGGCAGCATGCCAAGGCAGAAAATCCTTCTCCTCTGAAAGGTATCTGATAATCTCCAAAGGAATATTCTGAGGCAAATAACCAGCTCTGCACAATAAACGAAGTTAGCATTAAATTGATTTTGCAGGAGATACATGATAAGGCAAAAAAATGACTTCCTTTTTTTTTTTTTTTTCCCCAAATGAAATTAAAAGGCAGAAAAACATGATAAACTCATCACACCATAATGACATAAAAGTCAATCTTATAAAAACAGCATCACAGTCTCTCGTGTGATGAGAGACTACTGGATAGTCCATACCTACTGGATGAAGGAAGGCATGAACACACATGAAAGAAAACTAGACAAAGTATCCTTAATTTATATAGATTCTAGTAGCAATAAAAAATATGAATAATGAAGTAACTGACTTTATATTGAAAACAAACAAACAAACAAACAACAAAAAAAAACAACAACGGTGTTGTTTTGCTAATATATAGGATAGAAAGCAATCTGCATAAAAATCAACAACCTGAGGCATTTTGTTTCAGAGAACATTTCAACTGGCCACAGGCAACTGTGATCTAATAGCAAAAAAAGCATCCTTTAGCTTCACAGTTTTCTTCTCTTCTCCTTTCTCTCTCCTTCATAGTTGCCTTGTCTTTTAGCCATTTTGGAATAATTTACTTTATTAAAATGAAATTGTATCCAATGATATTATTTTTGTTAAGAATGTTTCAGCACTTTCCATATAAGCTATGTTTTTCCAAATGTTTATAAATCAATCTGCTAGAATTTTGTCCTGTTCTTATACTGGAAGAAAAGACCTCTCCCTGCAAGGAAAAAGAGTTCAGCAGGGTTCAAGAAGGTTTTTTAAATGAATAGCTTTACAAGTAAAGTGCGATACAGACACAAGTATTTGAAAGCTGCTTTTTAGAACTAAGTAATGGAAACATCAAGTTTTAGGATTTGCACTCATTTTGTTTTTCAGAACAGCATTTTTTCTTAACTATACAGATCGCAGAAACAAAGTGTAACCCTGTGGGTGTGAACTTGCCAGAAACACACAGATCTGTTCTTCTCCTGATACATGTGTTTAAATCCCTCAGGAGTTTTCTACCTGCCTAGACAGAAGATAATGATTTTGTTTCATTAAACACTTAAAATCAGGAGGTTGGATTCCACCAGCTTCAAATTAACATAGGCTACAGTATAATATATCTTCACAGACTATTGTTGTCCTTGTTGGTTGCCAATGGTCCCCTTAATTTCTATCACTGCCTAGGGAAAAAGATGCATACTTTGAATGTTTAGTAGAGCAAACAAAGAAAATTACAGATTATAATAGAAATGGACCGATACGTACATGTTTAGATAAATCCTGATCTCAGCTGTAACAGCATAAAAGAACTACTAAGCTAAAATCTTTGAAATAGACTGTTCTTTTTGGTATGGTTCAAATCCACAGTTTCCTTGCAAATTGCACCACATCCATTCAAGTCATTGTGATTCTTACTCTCTCGGAAGGATTATGTCCTTTTCCCTTTGAATTCTTGGGAAAGATGCAAGTTCATGTATCAATTTTCAAAATGATCTATCCCCTGTCCTCGTCATGACCCAGTCACTCTCTGGTATGCTTCATGTCATCTTTGTCCCCATTTTGTCAGCAAGGCTGTTCTCAGCTCCAGTTACAGCACAGACTCAAGCAGGAAAAACAAGATCACTAGGGGAGTTCACCGAGTCACTCAAGAGCTGAACAGATGGGAAGTAAGAATGGAGCTCACAGAGTGGGTAGCGGACAGAGTTCAATGCATGTGAAGTCAGAGAAAGTGAGAGGAATTATTTCATTTTATAGGCCTTTGTTATTTCTGAAGCAGCAGAATATCATCAAGGTGAGTCCTATGTCTTACTACTTTGTATAACTAGAGTCAATGGAACCAGAAGCAAGCTGTATCAACTGCAGATTGAAATACCTTGGGAAGAATGTTCGCAAATAGGTAAACTACCTTAAAGTTGTATATACGTAATTATGGCTTTTGTTATTATAGCTACTGATAATTTGATTACCATTAGAAAGTTTGGAGTGAGGAACAAGAGGAATGGCTCTAGGAAACACGCTGCTTAAGCAATAAACAGATGAATGTTTATTGTAGCTGTGCTAATGGACATTTAGGATCATGTTTAAATTAAGTCTCTCTATACTAAGCACATAAGAAGAATCATCACTGCAAAACACCTAGATTTATTTTTGTTTTAAGTTTAACTTCTTCATAAAGAAACAAGAAATGAACTCAAAGAGATCTTTTACTTATTCATGAGCTTTTGGCCTTCCTAATCACTTTTATAATTGCGATTCTTTGTGATGCTACTCATCCTGTTCAAGATGGAAACTGCTGCTCTCATCACCTCACTGTTTCTAATTTGCAAATTTACCAAGTTATGGCAAAGACTGAGTTATTATTGTTTCATCCTGAACTTCCTTCTCTTTCTGCATTTGACTCCTAAAGAATAGCTATGCATAATATCATTGAAACCCACTCCTCAGATCAACAGACTCAATCCCGAGGGCTGGGTCACAGATGAAAGGAGGTCCTTGTAGATTACAATTATAAGAAAAGAAACAGCAGCAACTTTCCCAACAAGGGGAAAAAGATAATCTCACTATCATATAACTGTCTGCTATTACTTACTCAAATGTATGCAGAAAATAACCTAAGTTAAGCTTTGTACATACTCTACATACGCAGCTTGATTTATAAGTCTTTTCCAACAATGACACTGGAAGGTCAGTTACAAAAATCTTTTTTTCCTTGTGTCTTTTTAGCTCTCAATCATATGCTATCTTTAAAGACCAGCAAAAAATACCATCAGTTATTGTCTGCCAAAGTCCAAATGTGCCAGAGCTCAGGCTAAGAGATGAGGTTCTTTTCCTGCCTAGCCATCTCAGAGGAAAACTGAAATACTGTCTGTCACTCAGGGAATAACTGATTATAGGCTATACCAAAACCACGTAACAAACATAAATACTACAAAAACATTGTGATGACAAATCTTGTGACTGGTCTGAGACAATCATATTGTTTCTCCCAGTGTGTATCAAGCAGCCATCTGAAAATCTTAGCAAGAACATATCTGCAAACAAAATTCTGCACATGAATCTGGGATAGCCATGGCAAGTATGCAGCACATAAAATACTCAGGCCAACTGCTGTTGATTCATAAATAGTGGCTGAATGCAAAGCAATGTTCAGGTTAAGCATTTCTCAAGTGCAGGTTAAAGACTTTACAAAATTTCACATACAGCACATAGAATGAAAAGGTTGAAAGCAACCTTAAGAACTCACTTAGTCCCTTCCCTAACCAAGGCAGATTCATATCAATGCCATTTCTGACAGAAATTTGACTTCATTTTTGAAGGCATCTAGGAATGAATATCACAGGAGCACTATAATTTCAGTGCTCTTCTTCCCAGAGTCATGGTAATAATATTCTAATTCTGGTCCTTCTCCCAGTACATATTCATGGAAGAGTACTAGCAGATCTACGTATATATCCTAAAATTAAATGTTATTTATGCAGCTTCATTATAAAATATAAAAATCTGGGGTCTTTATTCTAGATTAGAGTTTTTTTTATTGGCATCACTGGTCACACAGAAATGAGCCCATGCTTAGAAAAGAGTCTCTACAAGCCATCTCTTAGCCAGCCTCCTTCAGAATACTGAGCTATTTAAAAGGACATAACTACAAAAGCAAAATTTAATCAGAATGATTACATTTGAGAACCATGGCTGTTTTATCACTTTCTATATAATTGTCCTTATCCTTCTGTTTACCATTATGTCAATCTCTCTGTAGCCACTGTTAACACATGAGAAATTTAGCATCAGTCAGAAACATGGCAAAGCATAAGGTTTGTTTTATCATCTGTGTTCTTGGATCTCAGTCACCTGCTGAACTAAACAGGAGAAAAAGAACACAGGCAAGCAAAGAGATTTGTTTTAGTTATTAGACAAACTATCTCTAAAGATCCTGGCCCAGCCGGTTTTTCAGAGGCTGCTGACAAAGTGTGGTGAAAAGGTTATTCCCCATTTTTATGATAAGGGCAGAGGCAGATAAAGACCTCTCAAAAGTAATATATATATAAGTGGAGTAGGACATTATATAATATCATAAGCACCAACCCTTTAACGAGCTAGTATTCCGCTTACACCGAAGAAGCTGCTACAGTTGCCATTGCTATAAAGAGGCAATTAATAGAAAATAATGAATGTGGCAATGAAATATCCCTCACAAAGAATTTTCACTAAAAATCCCATACCAATCAAAAATAATCTTTAAATTACATGAGCTGTTAATGAGTCAGATAAAAGCTAGAGATCTAGATTATATTATGAAACATAAGTGTGTATTCAGCTGCATTCTGACCTTGATTTGTTCTTTACACCGAGCCACTGAACTTATGGACAGATCCCAGAACATTCATTTTCCCCTTAGGGACAAAGTACCAAATGGTAGTGTAATTGCCAAGGGAAAATTATTACTCTGTTCTGAATTATTTCTATCATAAATCCAGCACAAGTCAAACAGACTCTGTCACAAAAACGACAGGGTTGCTGTATAGTGATGAGAGTCCCATATACAAGTGCACCATAAATCCCTTAGTCCCACCACCCAACAAAGTCATTATAAGTCATGTGTTTAAATCAAAATTAGAAAATCCACACTGGCAGCAAACTGATAGACATTGTTGAAACAATGGAAATGAGGTGATTTACTTGCCACTGATTTAAAACTCACCCTGCATCATCTGTTTCCTATGAAATGTGTAAAGCATGACTAGCTTTCTGTTTGGATAATTTCAAAGAGGGAAAAAGCAGATCTTCAGAACATAGATATGCAATTCAGATTAACATGAGTTTCTATGCATGCACAATATATGAATAATTAGATAGACTCATTAACCCACACAGTTAATGAGCTTATCCCACAGTCAAAAATAAGTTGGATTCTTATTCATTGACTCATTCTTTTACCTTTATGGTTAAGTGTCTGAATTAGACTAAGTCACAGAGAAACTTTACTGTATTTGGCTTTTTCTAACCCTACTAATTTCTTCTGGAAGTACTGAGGACTGAGGCCACTGTTGATGTATTCAGGATATATTTTTCCACATTGCTTTAACAGCAATGCTGTGGCAGAACTGATATGTTAAACCCAGACACAGAAAACAAGCTTTCAGTGAGGCAACTCATGCAACAGGGAAGTAAACTCCTGTAGTCAAGTATGTCACCTTCCACTTAGAATCTTAGAATCATTAAGATTGGAAAAGACCTTCAAGATCATCTGGTCCTACCATCATCCTACCACCAATGTCACCCACTAAACCATGTCCCTAAGCACCAGGTCCAACCTTTCCTTGAACACTCCCAGGGATGGTCATTCAACTTCCGTGGTCAATTGTTCCGATGCCTGAGTGCTCTTTCTGAGAAGAAATGTCTCACTCCTACAAGTCTGGAAATTCAAAGATTAAAAACTTAAGATGCCTATCATCCATATTCAGGAAAGAAAGCTGGAAAAATAATGCTTTCTCATAGAAGACTAATGGGTAATCTGTAAAGAGGTCTCAGGGAACTTGAGTGTAAAAGCCTGAACTACCTCATCTTCCACTCTCAAAGTTGGGCAGACTTAGGTTCAGATAAAGACCCTGTTTTTTCTAAGACATCCAGAGTGACTTAATGGAGGCATTATTACTTGTAACAGTCGTAGACTTCCACATAAATAGTACAGGAATGCACATCTGCATTTTGATAAGTATAACAGGACCATTTGGCTAACAAGCCCATTTTAAGTGCTAAATTTAATCAGCGTTCAACCTCTCCAACATCAAAAGATTCAGAGAGTATGACAGTTTTAAGTGAAGCATGCTTATTATTATGTTTTCTTACATGCAAAATATCTGAGGACTCTTCAAGTGACATTTAGCTCCACACAAGAGCATTTTAAGCATCCTTCATAGAACAGTTCAAATTCATTGCAATTATCAGAGTAATCACATGGTTTATATTATCTTGCATAGATTTAGAGTTGCCAAATAAGCAAAGGCTAATGTTAATTTTAATTAATCACCTCTGTTAAAAAAAAAAGAAAAAAAAAAAAAACACTCAAACTTTTAAAAACTGGTAGTTGCAAAAACACAACAAATTTTTTCCTTAAACTGGGTTTAGTATCTCTCCTTCCCTCCTCTTTCCTATTTAAAAAAAAAAAAAAAAAGGAATTGAAACAAAGGAACAGAGGAAGAATGCAAGTTGAAAAGGAATTATATTACTGTTTAAAATTAAGTTGGGTAATGTCATGTTTTTCATCATTGCCAAACTGATTTTGGAG
The DNA here is from genome assembly GCA_011076525.1 of Nettapus auritus. Lineage (NCBI taxonomy): Eukaryota > Metazoa > Chordata > Aves > Anseriformes > Anatidae > Nettapus > Nettapus auritus. Next base: position 38,779,224 of record CM021765.1, on the reverse strand, counting down.
AGTGAGTCACTCAAATTAACTGGTGAAATCTGAATGTATTTCAGGGGCTAGTAGAGGTCAGTTTCACATGACTCAGTTATTAAAAGTATTATTTATTTTCTTTTGCAATGATTCTTTGGGAGGGGCAGAATGAAGCAGCCCTTCTACTCTTTAAGTTTTCGATGAGCAATGATGTCTATAAGAATATGTTTGAGCAAAATCAGAATTGAGTTTATTATTAAGCACTATACTTTTTTATATCTCCTTTTCCTTTCCTTTTCAAAAAAAAAAAAAAGCCCAAAAAACAACAACAAACCCATACCAACCCTCTCCTTATTCTTTAAATCCCAGGTGTGGAGTATTGACATTCAGACAGAAACATCTGACCATTCAGCTACTTCACAGAATCACAGAATGTCTAGGTTGGAAGAGACCTACAAGATCACCGAGTCCAACCTCTGACCTAACACTAACAAATCATCCCCTAAACCATATCCCTAAGTTCTACATCTAAACGTCTTTTAAAGACCTCCAGGGATGGTGACTCAACCACTTCCCTGGGCAGCCTATTCCAGTGCCTAACAACCCTTTCTGTAAAGAAGTTTTTCCTAATATCCAATCTAAAACTCCCCTGGCGCAACTTTAGCCCATTCCCCCTCGTCCTGTCACCAGGCACGTGGGAGAATAGACCAACCGCCACCTCGCTACAGCCTCCTTTCAGGTACCTGCAAAGTGCGATAAGGTTGCCCCTGAGCCTCCTCTTCTCCAGGCTAAACAGTCCCAGCACCCTCAGCCGCTCCTCGTAAGACTTGTTCTCCAGACCCTTCACCAGCTTCATAGCCCTTCTCTGGACTCGCTCAAGCACCTCCACGTCCTTCTTGTAGTGAGGGGCCCAAAACTGAACACAGTACTCGAGGTGCAGCCTCACCAGAGCTGAGTACAGGGGGACAATCACTTCCCTGGACCTGCTGGCCACGCTGTTTCTTATGGAAGCCAGGATGCTGTTAGCCTTCTTGGCCGCCTGAGCACACTGCTGGCTTATATTCAGCCGACTGTCAACCAAAACACCCAGGTCCTTCTCTGACAGGCAGCTTTCTATCCACACATCTCCCAGCCTGTAACTCTGTTTGGGGTTGTTGTGTCCCAGGTGCAGAACCTGGCACTTGGCCTTGTTGAACTTCATACCATTGGCCTCGGCCCATTGGTCCAGCCTGTCCAGATCATCTTGCAGAGTCTTCCTACCCTCGAGCAGGTCGACACACACACCTAACTTGGTGTCGTCTGCAAACTTACTGAGGGTGCACTCGATCCCCTCATCCAGATCATCGATGAAGATGTTAAAGAGGACTGGCCCCAGTACCGAGCCCTGGGGGACTCCACTAGTGACCGGCCTCCAACTGGATTTGACTCCATTTACCACGACTCTTTGGGCCCGGCCATCCAGCCAGTTCTTAACCCAACAAAGTGTATATGCCAGTCCAAGCCATGGGCAGCCAGTTTCCTGAGGAGAATGCTGTGGGGAACGGTGTCAAATGCCTTACTGAAGTCAAGGTAGACCACATCCACAGCCTTTCCCTCATCCACTAAGCGTGTACTTGTGGCAACATAATTTCTCTAACTATTAGCTGATCTTATTTTAGACATTAAAAGCCAAATTCTGGTAGCAAAGATCAATAACCACATTTACTGGTGCCAAAAAAACAGCAGGGGGATTACCACCATTTACACTGAAGCAATTGCTGGCCAGTGGGACTCACAACTCTGGTTATCCTGTAATTAAACCTCTAATTTTTATGCTTCCATATAATATCCAAAATTATTACTGATAAACATGAGGATTTTTTTCTTGAAGTTGCTGGTGCAGATATGTGCATATCAAAATTAAACCACGGAGCTGAAGTGATGTTCATTGTAGTTTTCCTTCTCCAGAGGTTAAGATTTCATTTTTTGTAGCATTTGAAGTCTTCCAACATATCTAGGATAATTGGTTCCATGTTACAATTGATTGTGTTACTGGAAGTCCTGTTCATTGTAATGTCAGGAAAAGTCAAAGTATTCAAGGCCCCATTTAAAATGTTGGTCTAGATAATAAGTAGCAACAAGAGTGAGAGTTCTTATCTGGCCTAATTACTGTACTTCAAAATGTTTCAAAATTTCAGCAGCCATATCGAGGGTTGTTGACCTTGTTTGACTTGGCTTATTCATAAACTCAACATTCATATAGTGTCCATTTAAATGAATAAACTGTGGAGTTTAACCCCAACCCTCATTATTACTCCTGGTAGCATTTGCTGATAATTCAACATATATAAAAAACAGATATGCTAAGTAGCTCCCTTAATTAGTCTCTGAGTACTAGTTAATGGAGTGAGTATTAGATCAATAGTTTATATCATGCTTGATTAATAGTGGTATAGATTTACTATTTTAATAAATGAGGCCTCATCAAAATTATTTCAGCAGATGCCACAGGAACTCTTTTTCATTGTCACAAATTGTGGTGGTGGTTCAACGCACAAGCAATTGATTTAGATACTGCTTCCTACAAGAGTTGTTGTATTTTCTTTGACATAAATACTCTCTCAATGGGCCAGAGCAGCTGCACCTTTTTTAAAGGAAATAGAAAGCCACAAATATTTTAAGGTAGCCATCATTCATTCCATATGCTGTATGTCAGTCCATATGTTCTGTGACATATCACAGCCTTGATATCTGCTTTACATGGAGATACACATTTCAGCTTATGTTTGCATATGTTCATAAAAGAAGAATCATAGTGACTCTTGACTGTAAGCATGCGAAAAATCAATTCTTGCTATTGGAGTTATGTATCATTTGTGCATCTGATTCTGTTGTGTAGTTAAGAGCAGCGAAGCAAACTGTACAACACATTTCAGGGACGCACTGGTGCTGAGAAACCATTCTGGACATTAAAAAATCCACTAAGAGCAGGGAAAGAAATCCGAAGCGAAAGCAGGGAAAGAATCTGAATTTATGTATCAAAAGGTAGGTTGACACTGCCTATTCCCTTACCCTCAGACTTTGGCTTTCTAGAGTCAGAACTCAGAACCTGGAAAGAAGCAAGTCAAGAACTGATTAGAGGAAGGAAAACAATCACTATAACTCATTACATACTTGCTCCAGGCTCCTGATTTTGGCCTGCTTAATGAAATTCTGAGAGAGAGGAACTTTCATGAAAGCCATCTGAAGAAGGAAGGTGCTTAGTTCACAGATAATTCTGAAGGTATGCTTTTGTCATTGCTTATTTCTGACATAGCTCTCTGTATTGGTGAAGACTACAGGGACAGGTTTTGCTGTCCTAAAAAAGTCTGTAGAGACTACAGCTTCTTCTCTCCCCTAATCTGTGATAGGAAACAGCACTGCAAAATGGCCAGGCTGTTTCCTATGATGCCGTAAGAACAGTCTTCCCTCTGGTCTACTAATTCTCCCACACACTTCCTCAAAGACCGAGTCACTGTCAGTCACACCATGTATTGGTGTGACTGTCATAGAGATACTGAGCTATGTTTTCCACTGCATTCCAGACATTCTCTCCTATTCTCTGGTTTCCAAAGCAGGCTCACAGAACTGAATGCCATGAAGAAGCAACAAAGACCTATGTGGGCACAGAAGCATCCCTGGAGCAGAAGAACAATTATTTAAGAACACCACTTCACTTCAGCTGCCAGACATGACTGCAGAGCTGCTTTCCGCCTTCTATCAACAGTTCTGGTCAACCAGAGATGTCCCAGATGACTGGAAACTTGCTAGTGTGACACCCATCGATAAAAAAGGTTGTAAGGACACCTGTCAGCCTGACCTTGGTGCCAGGGAAGGTTATAGAACAGATATTAGGAAACTTTTCTTCTCAGAAAGGGTATTTAGGCATTGGAACGGGTTGCCCAGGAAAGTGGTGGAGTCACCATCCCCGGGGGTGTCTAAGGAAAAGGTAGATGTGGTACTTAGGGACATGGTTTAGTAGCCGATATTCCAATATTAGCAGTAGGTGGACAGTTGGACTAGGTGATCTTGAAGGTCTTTTCCAACCTTAATGATTCTATGATTTCTCATGAATCCAGTTAAGAAATATATTGGGGAAATATGGAAAATCTACTGTCAGATTTTATCTTTGGCCTTTGTTAATGTGTAACTAATGAGTTTAGTCTTGGCACGTTCCACACCGTCATTAGTCCTGTGACTCAACAGGGAACTGTCATGAAAATCTGAGCATCCAAAGAACTCTACCATAATCTCTTTGATGGTAGAACAGAAGGCAAGATAATGATCAACAGCAAGGAAGAATTTTGGTATCAAAACCTTGTTTCTGAGAAACTGACATGCAGACCAAGCAGCACCTTAACACAGTAAGTGCCTATCGCAGAGGCAGAAACAAGGGGTATTAGATATACATTAGTGTTCAAGAGACAAAACAGATGGATTCTTCCAGAACAGGAACAAGCAATAACTATTTTAGATGAGTGAAATAAGTATCCATGATCACATCTAATCATCTGATTCAATACTGATTAACACTGAATACAAACCAGATGTTTTTCTTTGACATAATATTGGATTAATTCAACCTGTTTAATGAGTGTTGATGAATATGAAGATTTAGAGCCCAGCAAGCAAGAACTAGGGGTGACACAGGACTGCTAACCTCAAGAGGGTAATTCATCTTATCCCATGTTATGTGGCTTTGAGAGATTGGATGTGCATCTGTCTCCATTACCTGTCAGTGCCATGCAAGGTGACAAGCTCAGATCTACAGGTCTACCTTTGGGACACCTAAAGTAAAGTGTGAAGCATTCCAGCTCACATATTCACTAACACCCTACCCCAAAGAGTGAGAAAGACAGGAGAAGCTGACAACATTATTCACACTCTCAATAAACTGTAGGATCTTTCTTATTTCCTGTGACACTATTGGAGCTCTCTGAATTACCTTCATTAAAGCTTAGAAGAGATACACTCCATTCTTCTCTTTATCAGTCTACCATCAATACATCCCATTTACTACAATCAACTTAGTTTCAAATCATTCTGAAATCCTTTACAAAACACTCTAAATAGACAAAGGATCTTCAAGAAGAAGGGAAAAGAGAGCAGCAAGGTTCTGTTCTTGTCCAAGAATTTTGGGAATGTATTTCCATAAGCTATTTTACTGCCAAGGCTACAGCACTCTGGATCCACAGGGTGTATGCACATACTACAGCTGAAAACAGAATTATGTTTAAAAATCTGAAAAACAAACAAGCTTGCGAGAATTCAAACACAGTGGGCAAACTGCAGCTTTCTTTTATTGTTATTATTCTGCTCAACCCTGCTTGATTAATTTTATGGAACCAAAATGCACCAAGAAGGAAGAAGGAATATATTTACATAGAAAATGGGCAAAATTTTAGGAAATTATAGAGCTTAATTTATTCCTTGGAGGTAACGATTCATTTATGTTTATTTTTGAGAAATCATTATGCTGGACAATAAAAGGACAGAAAACATTTTAGAAGAATAAAATCTCCAAAATAAATTATATTCTTTCAACTTTCTCCAGATCTCAATGTTATTAAATTTTACTAAAACTAAGATCTGTACTTGTTTCAGAAACACAATCAATTAGCATTAATATATAGGAATATCATATCAAGACTTATCATATTAGGACACTGGAAGAACTGAGTCAAACCTTTCCGCTGTGGAATGGACATTATCTGTATCAAGTTCAACAACACACTAGGGAGTACTTCAGAAATCTCTATGAAGGATGGGGTATTTTGAAGAAATACAGTCTATTTAATGTAGTAACAAGAACTGCTTATGTTGGAAATTGTTTTTAAAAGGACAAGAGTGGATTTAAGAAGTTACATTTTCATTTATGCATTATTTTATTACTGAAAATAACATGTAGGGGTTTAAATAAAAGTATGTATTCCACAGTTCTCAGTTCTCTCTCTCAACACATGTACATTTATAGTGGTAGACAAGATGATAACCCATCAGTACCACTAGGGACCACATCAGAGGACACAATTACCCTTTAAAACAGCCAGTCTTCTCTGAAATCAGTCTAAACTACCAATTACTACCTTTGTGACTGGTTAATAAGGTTACTCACCTTTTCTCATGTAGCAGTCAGAGACAATTGTCTGTTTTTAATTTCCCCACCATGTAATATTATACTGGGCAGGAGAAACGCATTCCTTGCCTTGGACGTGAGATAGAATCAGAGCTACATCCACAAGGCTAGTAACATCCAAAGAATGGTACTGCTCTGACAAAAAGTGAAGCGATTTCCTGAACTGTGCTTTGCAGCCAAGAGGAGAAAGTTAGGCTGCCTTTAGGCTAATGGTGGCCTTTTGAACATGGACTTTTTGAGGAAACTGAAAGGGTCTGTATCATTTTGACAGCCCTCAGAGCTTGTTTTTGGGATGCTGATGTGCATCTGTCACAGCAGAGCTGCTGTGCTGTACTGCAGCATCAGCGTGCGACTCTCCAATGTTTGTCCCCACAAGAGCTTTCACACGCACTTTCATACTCCCAGAAGTTCAGGTGCTCTGCTCTCAAGGTCTGCCCCAAAACACTCCTCTTCTAACAGACTCCCAATGCTTCTCTAGTCCTGCTCATGGTAAAGGAGCAGAGAAAGAAGTAGGTCTATCCCTGGTCTGTCTTTGCCTGAGAGAGAAAATGAAAAGAAAAAAATGCTAACCACTTCTTAGAAAGGTACCATACAGCTAGCCAGACAATTAGAGTATCTTAAACATAACTATACTTAGGTATAGTTACTTTTTTATTGCTATTATTTCTTTAGAAAGATTATAGATTAAATAAAATTTAAAAAAAAAAAAAGATAAAAAAAAAATTAAGAACAGTATACCTTATCTAACACTTTTAGTCAAGTCTACATATCTTATTGCTATTCTTTGAATACTAACTATAAATCTATTTGCAAATATGCTTTTCTGCTTCTCTAGATCTCTCCTTCAGCCAAATCAATCACACACAGACCTGCCTGTAAGGCATATATTCAAGGCAGTACTACTAATAGGAGACAGAAGTTTAAAAGAAGCAGGAACCTATCTGTGCATCCCTGTTAGAAGAATATTTCTGCTTACGTAGTATCTACATATACGAACAGGTTTACAATGGAAATATTTGCCTCAACTACTTTTTTTCCATGGTGTATGAGTAACAAATGCAGTAGCCATCCACTGCAGTTCATCATTAACAGAAAAACGTCAAGTTTTTACAACATGAAATTTTGCAAAAAAAAAACTCACAATGTTCCGGCGTAGTTACCTGTGAAAAAGCAGCAGGATCCAATATCCATAAAACTGCTTTGGAAAGTATGTTTGAAAACATGTTCCTTATCTAAGGTCTGGGTGTTTTTTAGGTAGAAAAACTTGTCCAGACTATTCAGGTTGGGCCTTTAATCAAGACCTTGCCTTTATACTTTATGAAGAATACATCCTAGAGCACTGGCTCAGTACTGACTCAGAAGAAAAACTCCTACCTACAGGAATCAGCTTAAGAAACAGCTTTTTTAGTGCCTAGATTTTCTGTAAAGTCAAGCCACATCTCACTGCATTCAGTGCATGGTAAAAGAAGAAAGCCACATACTGATTTTGCATAACTGCAATTTATTTCAGTTTTATTAGACATAAAGCAGCCCTGAGGTGCTAAAAAAAAAAAAAAAAAAAAAAAAAAAAAAAAAAAAAAAAAAAAAAGGAGCAGACTGTTACCTGACTGAACACGTATTAGTTCTTCCAATAGTCTAGGTATTTCAGAATATTCTGAAGTATTCTACTAGCCAAGGAGTACATGGGGCAAGAATGAAAGGCAGTGCAAAAAGCAAAAGGGGGCTCTTCCTCTCCCTGCCATACCTCCTTCTCTATCTCTGGGCTATTAAGTAAGGGCTAATCACTAGTTTATGTCATATATTCAGGCTAGCACTGGCAGCAGGAACAGAGTGGTAGGGCACAAAACTGTTTTTTACTGCAGTGAAGCTGGAAAAGCACTCAGCCATAATTTCTGCGTGACACTGTGCCTGAATCTCAAAAATCTCTGGTGACCATTTCTAGTGAAATGTACCCTAGTACTGCCAATTCTTGCAAGCCCCTGCTCAAATATAAAATATTATATAAATACACTAGCAAACAGAAAAGCCAGTAACATCAGGAATTCTTTTCACGCAGCCTTTGACATCATAGTGTTTTACTGATGCAGTGTTCCCAGGGACCTCAACAATCTCAAAATTTGAAAAGTTCCACTATTTTCTTCTCATTCTTCACTCTGACTACCAACATATTGGATATATTGACTTCAAAACAGGAATGTTTTCATTGTCTCAATTCATAAAGAAGGCATTACCTAACCAGCACTATATGTGTTAATTATGTAACTCTGGTCATAATAAAAAACAAAAAGCTGTATGAATTCCAGAAATGGTCAACAGAACTCTGACTTTACATTCTGTGTGAAAAACATCATGTGGAAAAAGAGTCTGTTCTAGCAGCCTACAAGAAAACAAGGATATTGGAAAAATGATATAACGGCATAAGTCAGGGAAAAAAAAAAAAAAAATCCTGAAGCTTGAAGGTGCCTTCCGTCACAAATAAAATATAGCACAAGGGATGCTTAGGAAAAAAAAAAAAAAAACAGCAGGGAGAGGGGGAGGAGGACAGAATGGGTGCTTTAGGGAGAAACAGAATTAAAAAAAAAAAAAAACTGAAAAAATAAACAAACAAACAAACAAACAAAAAAATAACATTCCTTGTTCATTAAAGAAAGTGGAAAAAGATTATTTACCTCCAAAGTGTTAAATTGAACTTGCTGCAAAATTGATCAGACCTCTCTAGACTCAGAAATACCCTACAGCAATTATTGATCAAGAGTGTGCTACAGACCATGTTTATGCACCATAAAAAAGGGGAGGGAGGAGAACTAAAGTGTGTTTAAAACATATTTAACTGCAAAATGCACTCAGCTGCTTAGCTAATGATTGCACGAGTTGTTGCAAGAATGTATTTGAAGATAAATTATCTTCAGGCAAACATACCTGGCTAGATTGAATGCATCATCGATCAAGCCTGCTCGATTACTGACAGAGATAACCTGTGAGGAGCAACCAGAAAAATGGAACCATTTAGGGTGATGAAATAGTGAATGTTCACATATAAAAGCAGATTTTAGGGCTGAGAAGAGGAACTTACCTCATGGTTCCTTGTTAGCTGATTAATTAGCAGCCTCCAATTCCTAACATCATAATTAACTCTAAAGTAGCCGGTCTGGTTGATGTTCCCCAGCAACCAACTTGCCTCTTCCAAAGCAGGAATTCTGTGGTGTTCTGGAAACAAAGAACAACATAGGAATGGGACTTGGTTTTGAATTTAAAAATTCCAAAAACATATTTGTTAAATTCTCTCTGCAGAAAGGTAGTAAAATTGATTCAAAGACTAACAAAAGCAGTGGGGTTAATTAATATTTTTCTTTATCTGTTTCATGTAGAAACACCAGCTGAGGCTTCTAATGAGAACTTTTATCCACAAAGAATTCCAAGGGTCTTTTTCCAGCTAATAGCATTTATACAAGAAGTGCCCATTTAAGTCTGGTACCCTGATGCTGACCCTGCTACAGCAGCTTTATAAAAGTACAATTCTATTATTCAATGGATTTGCTATAGAGAGAAGACTGAACCTGTGATTCAAAATAAATAAATAAATAAATAAATAAATAAATAAATAATCTTGTTTCTGCATGTAGTCAATAAAGCTTCTGTTATTGGATTTTAAATTAAAGTATTTCCAGTTATAGAGTTCCAAGCTACTAACCACTGAGAAGCTCTCCTCTAGAACTATACCTATTAACCTTGTATCAACCAACCCATTCTTCCTCTTTCCCCTCTTTTTATGTAAGTACTTAGGGGATGAAAGTATGAATTTATTTCAGTATTTGTACAAGCTAGAAGTCAGCCAGTCCATTGCTATTCACAGAAGTAGGGATTCCAAAAACAAAAACACCTGGAACACACCCACGTGCTTTTTTCACTATGGGAAGAATCATCATAGAATGAAGCATCAGGCTTCTATGTCTCTTGAATAATCCTTCAATTTAGCATATTATTCTGACATAACTGATTATGAGAACTCTCTAAAAATTCAGCACTGTTTTTTTCTACTGTAATAAAACCAGTGTTTATGCTCTTGATGAAAGGAATGCTTTACTCATGTATTTTAAAAATAAAAAAGAAATATGCCAAATTTGTTTTAAATGTAATTCCAACAGGAAATTGTTTGGAATGCTTGAATTCTTTGAAGGTAACAAATGGAAAAGAAAAAAAAAAAAAGTTAACAATATGGTCTTAACAATTCACATATACCATCTAGTTCCTAGACTTACTAGAGAAATTGATTTGTTTACAGCATTTCTTGTAAAATGTAATTTCTGAGGAAATAATAGATGACTAGAACTATAGATAAAAGTGATACTTCTCCCTTGAATAAATATATCTAGCAAACACAGAAATAACTGCAATCTTAAGGTGCAAAGAATATGAAAAGCAGTGAGATACTATCCTAAAAACACCTAATTATGTGTTTATCTTTAAATTGATGGAGCTGCTTTATGCACATGAATTCAGATAAAAAGCTGAAGGATTAAAAAAGAAAGTCATCTTCTCACCCAGGTAGTTCTGACATCATTAAAATCTCTTAAAAATATCCTTCTTAGAAATATTAAGCCTGAAATAACTCAGTTGTTGGCTATTTGATTACATTTTTACTGTTCTTTTAGGGTTTGTCTAATTGACTTGCACTGACTCAGTATAATTATGCAAATGATTGAGAAAAAAAACATATAGACCACTGTATTAGTTATTTTTGATTAAGTACCAACACATCCTTTATATGCAAACATAGGACTATGCAGAAAAAAAAAGCAGAACTAAGTCCAACAACTCTGCATGATTCCTAGCCTTGAAAAGGCAAGCAAACTGTTAGGTGGAGAGACATAGGTAGTTAAAAGTGAAAGGTACGAGGCGATCAAACTGTATGAGGACCTGGACCAGCTCATTAAGGAGATACTCCAGGCTCTGGCTAAAGTCAGCCTTCCAGAAGTACAAGGGCACCTACATCCAAACTGCATACAGATGTCTCTCCAGCTCAGAATTTACAGTCTGTAGCCCTGCAGACTCCTGATTTCCAGCATTCCCACAGCTTTATTTGGAACAAGATTTTAACACCAAACATCCTTCGTTCCTCAGAGGTTGGTTAAACAGTGGGCTGCCTCTCTGTCCTAAGCAACTTCTGTTAGACCCTTCTACTGAGGTTGTTTCTCCGTTTAAATAGTTTTAACACTGGCCCTGAAAGCAGAATCACCAGTTGCTCATGTCCAGCCTACACAGAGAAGACTCAAGTCTGGTTTCTGTGTACATTCAATTATCTTATTCACAGAAAAACATGTGCAGACATACTGTAAAAAATCATAACTTACACCATAGTGCTAAAAGCACTTTCTTAGAAGGGCTTAAGTTCAAATACCTGCTGTTAAACAGGAAGAGGAGAAAGATTTTGAATCTAGATCTACTCTATCCTATTTAATTTACTCAGCGTGGTACTGTGAATACAGCCTGTCACTGCTAAATCTCAGCTATACTCTGAATCAATCTCTTGGATTTCTTAAAAGCAAGAGAAAAAATATCCATCTCTGTAACTAGGAGAGGCTGTGGAGGGAAACAACAACTTTTAGAATTTCCCTGGGTCTTCAGGAGTTTTGTGGGGTCAGGAAGACACTGCTTGTACATGGCAGAACCTGCTGTGTTAATGTAGCACTGCTTTCTGCTCATGTTTTTTCTTCTGGAAACTAGCTCTTAAATGCCACCATAGCTGAAGGTAGCTACTTATATCGGGTTAATTGCTGCACCTCTACGACATCTAAAAACTGATCAAATGGGCTATGAGCACACATTAATAAATAACTGGGGGAAAAATACATTAAATAAAAATTTTCAAGATCAGTTCTAATAAAAGAAACAAGTACATATAACTTTTTCTTGTTTGACTACTTGCATTGTTTTGATCTCTGCAGTGAGAAAATTACTTATGCTTTAATACAGTACTGGATGATACTTGCCAGTCAAATATGAAAACTTTAAAATAGCCTATCTTATAAATAACAGCCATGGAATTCCTCCACTACATCCTGCTTTAACAGAGAACAGTGTCATTTCAAAGCCTGACAGCACTATGGCTTTTTTGGTCAGTTTAAATCCAACCATAACCCCGTGCTATTATTTTTCGATAAGACCATTCATGTGTTGACCTTCTCCTGAAATACAGGACAGGAATCATTCATGCCTTTCCAGCTCATATAAGCAGGTGGTTATTTTAAGGGACTGTTGGATGCATGTGCTCCACGTAGTTCTCTATAATTTACTGGAATTTGATGTTTGAGTCTGTCGATCCTCATGCCTTCTTATACAAGAAATTATTTCTCTGGGTGATTATAGCTCTGAAAATTTCTATACACCTGTGCAATTTCTCTACTTATCGCAAATACATTTATTAGTTTCCCATTTCAAGTATTACAGTTAGGAGAAAGGTAGTCATTCAGTGTCAAACCCTATATTAAACCATTCATGACTTTCTAAACAACAACAAAGATTTCATTTGGGAAGAAATCTACCTTTGACGGTTTTAGTTCTCCTTTTAAAATTCACTCTAAAATATATACACAGTTGTATTTGATATTAAAGGTGTTGTGTTTTTTTAATCTTCTTCGATCAGAATGTATTTTTCCATGGTCATGTTTTGCCTGGATACCTCAGAAAATAACGCTACTCTGAAACTTCCAGTTTTGCCACATAAATATAGAAGACATTTAGGAGGAAATGGTTAATTTTTACAACACTTGTTTTGAACAAAAAAAAATAAATAAAAAATCAGTCAGGGTCTGATTCTCATTTTCTCTGCTCTAGAAGTGTGAGACAATCCTTCAGCTGGTGCTAACTGCAAGTGGCTTGAAGTTCAAGCTCTCACAGCTCTCCTGCAACTTCCACTCCATCAAAACCTGCAGGAATGATGAAACTTGCTCCTCCACACAGCAACATGACCACCTTGCAAGGCAGGTCTGGGTGAAGGGCAGCCCTCTACAAGAGACTATTTCAGTGCTAACAGAAGCGTGGGCTACAGACAGTTCTACTACCACTTCAAGTGTTCAGACTCACAGTTGTTATTTTTGTTTAACTTTTCATTTTATACAACCCCTAGCACACTGGGAAATTGGTTTATGCTGGTGGAATCAATGATGGTAGAACTGACCCCATTTTCCTGTAAAAATAACTGCACGAGACTAACATAATTTCATGCCAAGAAAAGCAATAGAAAATTTCCTGACCAAGAAAATGTTCCATGAGGAATTTCATCACAGTCACATTATTTTGTCAAAAGATACTGGTTTTAGCTAAATACTGCAAAACTTTTTCCAATATCTTCTCATACAGGGAGAAGGCAAACCAAAAGGAAAAATTATTTCCATCTCACGTACCTGGTTGCCTTAGCTCCCTGTTGAAAAAATGTTTTGGTATTGTGAACACTACAGTAAATTTATCCTAACAGCAAATATTATCATGTTCTGTTACACTTAGTCTTTCTGCAGAGTATCCTTCCATTCCTCAGCATTCCTATATCGTGGAACAGCTAACATCTAAGGTGATATTACACAAGTGTAAGCTGCATTTTCCTGTTACGATTTTTGCTCAGCTGTTGGGATAAAAGGAGTAATTTTGCTTCACCCTATCAAAATTGAGCCAAGATTGTAGATCTTGTATCCCTGCTCCTCATCATGGCTGGCTGAAGTTATAAAACAAGACCTATTAATTTATTTTACCTCATGTCACTTCCCTTCCTCCCATTTTTGAAAGATAAAGCAAGGGAGTGTGGAAACAATGCAGGTCAAGTTCAGCAGCTGTCCAACTCTCAGCATTAAATAAATAAAGAAATAAATAAAGTATTATTTTTACACTACTCTATTACCCTATGGACAGTCATCAAACCCCAGCTTGGAAGCAGCTTGTATTTTTGTAGCTCCATGGAGGAAAACCAGACTAAGGGGCTTACAGCTAAAACAGAGATGGAAGTGGCATGATACAGTAAATTGAGTCTTGCTAATTGGAAGGCAATTGCCCTGCTGAACTTTCTTTTCCCCATCTCCTGGTAATCCTGTGCAAATACTAAGAGGAGTCTGAATGATCCACTTTACCAGAGGCAGAGAGTTCCATCAGAAGCGTACTCCAGGACAAATCAGTCAAGGTAGAGCAGGTAAGGATGGAAATGGCAGAAAGACAGACTCTAAAACTGCTTCAGTCAGTTCAGCAGCATCTTCTGGGTCATATTTCCTACCTGGAGCTTGAGTGCCTGCACACTCATGACCAGGGAACAGCAAGTATGCCTTTTTCCACAGCTTTGCTCACCTATTTGAAACAGATGGCAGCTAAACCTCTTCACCTGAGGTTAAGGCCACTGTCTATGCTTCTCATGGATTTGTACAAATGTGATGGGTAGGACTGTGCTTCCATACTTAGTACTCTTAGACAACAACAGTCACCAACTTCTCTGCAGAAGCCTTGCAAAGCAGCTGTCTTGTACGGGTGGACTAAGATCAAAGCAGATCCTTGACTTTTTACCTGCTATTGGTTTGAGGCTGATCCAAAACACTGGGGACATTGTGTTCATTCATCATTACAGAGACCAAAAAAGAGGCCGCTTATCTAGAAGAAACAGAAACCAGTCCTTATGCCTGAGCTAAGTGATTTGAGCCTTCACAGTTCAGGTATCTTTTCATTTCTCTTACAATTCTGAATCTTGAAGAAAGTCAGATAAATTTGATTTGAGTATCTGCGTTCAGTTTCTCTCACTTGAAGAGCAATGTGATTCCAATCTTCCAAACATCCTCAGGTATAGTTTGTTTCATCTCCAGCTTACAGAGCTGTTCTCTGACTACTCCCTGGGACAACACTGAAGCATGTGTCCTTGTCACAAAAGAAACTCTTGATGATTCTTCCTGCCCACACAAATCAGTCCTGGAAACTGCCCTTTCCAGTCTCAGAGTCCATTTGGATCTCCCGGAAACTAACATACAAGCTGCAGAAATCTCTAGGAGTATCACAAAAACATCTACAGCAGCCCTAATACATAACAGCATACAAAATGAATCAGATATTAAGCAAATCTAGGGCTTTTCTTACTGATTATCCAAGTGAGTTAGACAACAATAAACAGAAGCAAGAAAACATCCTTGATGTACTCATAAGTTTACAGTCTCATTTTAACAAGACATAGCAAGTGAGTGATTGAGAAAGTAATGAGGAAGAACAAAGATAGTGACAATAGATCAGAGATGCATTGATTCTCTACACAGGAAACTCATGATTCAGAAAGGTTCCTCTTTAGTTTCTACATAACAGTAACTCCAAAATCATTGCTCACACTGGCCATCATTAATTCGCTGATTTTTTGAAGGCATTACAATAGGTGTAGCAGATCTTAAAAGAATGGGTAGTGGTTTCATGGTCTTGTTCCTCCACAATGCTCTGCAAGTAAAAGGCAATGAGGAAGCAACTGTGCAGATAATAGTGATATACTGAACTTTCAAGGCAGGAGTGAAGGGAAGGAGGCATGCATGTACAACCTAATGAGACGAGATGAGTTGAGATCAACTCTCTCTGTAGTCAATGGGAATCTTTCTATTAACTTCACTGAGAGTTCAATCAAGCCCTAAAGGACAAGAGTGAAGCAGGTCATTAAGGCAGACTGTGAAAGCTCAAAGAGGTTTTCAAGTATTCCTGAGGTGTTAATATTAAAAAGTATGGCAAATGCAATATCACTTCTACAAAGTGAGACAGCATCTTAGTGTGCTCTGACTGGGGTATGTTTCCCAGGTATGAAAAGCACCCTGGTGCCAGGCACATTTTTAGACCATCACAACATGGGAGCAGCATAAAACATCCTACATTTTGATGGGCTGCAAATGGTCAGGATGAAGGAACAGGTATCTTCAAGCACTAGAACAGGTATCTTCAAGCACATTTACTCAGATTTCCACTGATCTTATACCAATCATTGCTGCTTCTGCTGTTTGCTAAGCTCTGTCAAACTATTACCTTTTGAGGACTTACAAAAGAGAAAAAAAATGGAAGGTTTGGCTCATTCCTCTCTCCAGTCAAATTTCTATCAGGGAAGAATATCTACACCCTTTCATTTTACAAGAAGGGGTCACTTCTCCCGCTGCAGCCCTTGTGTCAAGGGAATGCATGGCACCTTCTTTTCAAATCCTTATACTCATTCTATTTAAATCTCCACATTTTTTTCCTCATCCACTTCAATCCCAATCCAAAACTGTCAGCTGATGTTGCAAGAACTGCTAAGGAAATAGAGAAATATTTCATGAAATTTCTATGTTGGAATTCCTTTTTTAAAAAAAAACACTGGTATCCAGCCCTACCTGTTCTCAAGACAATAGCTCTTATGATCATGTAAGAACTGAAAAGGGAGAGAATAAGTGGTAAGCAGAATAATAAAATTTCAAAGTCCGGTATCTGGTTATCTAACAGGGATAACAAATACTTTGACAGATCAATATGAAAACTTGTAAATGGCAGTAAACATTTCTTAGCCCTGGTTTAGATTGTGGATTGGAATTGCAAAATGCCCAAATTATAAATAATTTGCATTTACTAAGCCATACTCATCAGATGCTTTGCTACAAAAATATTACATTTAACTTTTATAAATCAATAAATTGAATTACATTCATCAATAATTTGATATACATTGCTAAATACAAAACTCTTAGCACTTAGGTACACATTTCTATGTAAAAGCTTTTCATTATATTGTAATGTCTGTGATAATTATAAACCTTCTTGCTTGCTGCTTATCCTTCATTCCTCCTCCCTCCCTTCCCGACTCTTCCTTTTGTAATTCATTTCAAGTAGCTAACACTGGGTGCAAAGCAACTAAACAATTATCTAGGATCATTTCCAAAGAAACAGTTGAGGAAAACACAAGTATGTTTTATGAGATTCCACTGGGAGGAAAGTTTATTTTTACCTGATTTGTTAGACACCCATATAATTGCCTCTGATGAGATGTGGCTCGTATTTCCTACTGCAATTGTTAATGGAATCTGCCACAAGTAGCTGCAAGACAAAGGAGGGGGAATCTAAGAACAAAAATACCGAACTGATTCTTCTCACAGCAATCAGGGATCATGTCAAAGAAATCAAAACACAATTTCAGTAGCAGCATAAAGATGTGGATTCTAACAAGTTATTTTGATTTTGAAATGCATTTGCTATTAGCAGTAAAACAATGAAAAAGTCATTCATCTAAAAAAAAAAAAAAAAAGATATTTTACATATTTCACACACTATCATCATATGAGGACTTTTTACGAGGTTTTCCTAATTTAACAAAATACTTCACAGAAGAGGAAATAATGATTTCCCACAGAAAGGGCATTCAGTATGTTTGCTTTGAAAGAGAGAACCTCCACGTAAAACATGCTTTGATTTATAGGGACTCCAAAGTTTAAAAATAACACAGACCTTTAGCAACTTTTTAAAAAGCTATGACAGGCTTTCATAGCTGCTGGTTTATGAATGGGATGTATTCTCCAATTTTTTGCAACATTTTTTATTACTGATGTATTTTGCAAACTGGACAAAATGTGCTACTTGTGGATTTAGAGATAAGCTAGTATAATCAGACCACAACTTTCTTCTAGAGTATCACAAATCGTTTCTCATTTGGAATAAATTTTATAATTTTCCTAAGATTTTTACATTTTTATCTCAAGAAACAGAAATCGACTGTATGAAGTCAATCTTTTAGAGCAGTTGGAAAGAAGGAACTCTTGCGTGCCTTCATCATTATCTCTACTCCTCAACTCCACAGAATACCATTTCACTAGCTGGTTAAAGAAAAAAACACTTCCATCACAGGCCTGCCAACTCATTCTGCACACTGAGGGGAAGCACCCCATAATGGTACAGGTGGTCCCTTTGTCTGGGAAGCACGTGCTTTGAGCAAGGCAGCATGGCAAGAGAATGGTCTCAGCTCAAATATAATTGTACAAATACCACTTAGATACCAAATACGTGTATCATTTTAGACCGACTTAATCAAAATTGTACAAGGATGAGTGGGGACAAGTTCTTGACATCTACATCAGGTTCTCCCTTGCCAGTACGCAGCACTGCAGAACTAGCCTATGATACCCCAAAAATTAGATTTGCTCACTTCTGCTTATTCAGAAGCCTGCTCCAGTGAACTGTGAACACTACCAAATGTGCCACAACCAGAGCCAGCGTATGTTGGCTTGCAAGGGTTGTGCCTGGGAGCACATCTGTTGTTCGGAACTGGAAATCACACGCGTCATGCAACACGCACCTCACAACGCTCTCTGTGGATTCAGAAACAGTAGACTACAACAGCAATTTCTGTTCTCTCACAGATTTCATCAATAACACAAGGATTGTTTGCTTCTATTATTTCAAAGGCCAGATCCAACAAATACTTCCACACATGGGCAATTCTGCATGCTCTATGTACATGCCCTGCTCTGGGAGGTTTGACTGCCAAGGCTCAGGGTCAATGTGGTGTCCAAGGCTGGCCTCATCACTGTGGATGTGCCTGGGGATCTGGACTATGGGCTGATCCTGGCTGCCACCCCTGGGCCTGTACTGCTGCTGTGCAGGGATCCTGGCAAAGAGCCCTTTGCAAACAGCCACCCCTCACTGCACCCTGATACCCAACTCGTCAAGCACAGGCTTTTGCAGCACTCAAAACTGGACTGTACATGCTGAGAAACAGTTTTCCATGCAGCAGTGATTCAGCAGAGAGGGGGAGATATTTGGAAAACTGCACAGCTGAAAGAGCTGTGAGTGACATTGGAGAGAAAACATGGCATTTATTGCCATATGGGAGAAGAAAAAAATCCCATGTGACTTCGGGTTCTCTGAATACTGACTGGTATCATGACACAGTGGGAAAATTAATAGATACACTGATGTGCCAAAGACACACTTCAGTTAAGCACATGCTCCAGCAGACACTTTTTGGATAATTAAGCTGTGGGATCTCTAGATGCTACAGCCTTCCCATTACTAGTGCTGGAGGTTACCACCTTCAATAGCACCACCAGCAGAAAAGGATGTCCACTGATGTATTTGCTCCTCCAGTTCTCGTTCTGGGGTCCTCACATAAAGTTAGCTTCATTATTACCCCAACTAATATTCTGGACTGTGAGCTAGACTAATGAGGTGAAAACACGTATTCTGCTCTGCTACTCCTGTTACAGTGGCAATAACTTCAGGGTTCAACAAGTGAGGGCTGTCAGGAGATGCTGCAAATTGACGCATCAGAGAATATTCACCACTCTCTTAAGTAGCTTATACATTACTAGACACCTACCACTATAAGAAGAGTCTGTCCAAAAATACTTCTAGGCAATATACCATCTTTAAAAGCACACTCAATTCTAAACAGTCAGTTCTCCAAAATGAAAAAGACAGATGATGATTGAGAAAAAAGTGGCAAAATTAAGCACAAAGCTAGTACATATTTGAAAGGAACTTTGGTTTATGAAAAAATTGGAAGAACTGTATTGGCACAGTATTTTTATGACTCTTGAGATTGACTCCTACTGAAAAAATTATACTAAAAATAAAAGATACTTAGTTGCCTACATTGCTGATTTAAACACATATAAACATATACAGACACGTGTATGATCATATACATGGACACAACATTTTGAGAAAGGACTTCATAAAAAGATGGATTTTATACACTGCAATCTCTGAATGGAAAATAATATTGTATTACCTCATATTAATATGTCACTTCCAATTAAGGTAACTCCCATGGAAATAACATCCTTCTCTGAAAAGTGATTTTGCTACAGAACAGGAGTCACACAAACCACACATCTTCAGAAAACATGTATGATTTGGTTAGGAAGATTAGTATTAGTAGTAGTAGATTAGATTCGTATTAGTATTAGTATTATACATCTGAGACCTGCTAATGTTCCTGGCATTCTCCAGAACCTCCACATTTCATCTTGGTTATTGCTTTACCAAACGAACTACAGGTTTCCTTTCAATGGACCTCTCCAAAAATCCATTTTTCCTACTTTTAGTGTTGTTCTCTGCATGTTTACCTGTTTTCACCTTCCAAGCATCTTTATTCTTAGTGAAACTTCTGCTGTTGCGGAAGAAGCTGTTGCTTTTTTATTTATATGTGACAGAAACATATCTGGCTCACCTGCCAAGCCCTTTTGTTAAGATGACTTCTATACACCATCTCTGAATGATCTTCATGGACTATGTTCTCCAGATGTGACTAGGAAGAAACCTTTTTGCAGATTTCTATTTGCACTCTTCTACTTTAAAGATGAAAGAGAGAAGAGGCCCACTTGCTTTTTCTCCTCCTGTTTTGTCTGGAAGTAGTAAACATCTTTTGATTATTCTTTTACATTCTGGAAGTACCACCAGGGTGCTCTCTGTATGTGTCTGACCAGGGGAAAAAAGAACAGTGTTCCATCTGGCTATCTGCTGCCTGATCTGACAAACCAATTCCAGTGAAGAGATTCTTAGTCTTGAATCAGTGGGACTGGAAGAAACCATGTGGTCCTCCTACACTCAAAAGTATGTCTGCAAGAACTGAATGCCTGTTAAGGCAGCACACTCAGCCCCTGGGTATAGTGTAAATAGGAAACTGCATCCAATCTGCCTGAGATGCTGCAGAGCCTCGGAGGAAACAGCATATTATGTCTCTCTGGATACAAACTCAACCATCTTAACAGGGAACCTGTGACAGACAACCTAAATTCTGAGAAGTTCAGAACTATTTCAGGAAATTAAGGATCCACCTCTGAGGATGAGGAGGGGAACATTTAAAATTGGAATAGATATGGTAAATACAAACTGTGTTGTACATAATACTGTTCAGACATAAACGAAGAGAGGTAGTAGAGGAGGATGCTGTTGAAAGGTAGTATAATGGTTGATGTAGGATAACATCCACAATTAAACAGAATGTATTACTGCCTTTTGTATTTTTGGTAGCATCATATCAATGAATAATGCCAAAATGTGCTAGTATTTCCATTCAGCGAACAGAATAATTCAGAGTGACTTTTTTGATATAGTAATCCAATCTTGCAGCTGCCAAGGTGCGTGTAATACCAGAAGTTAGCTAATTAAGCTCTGCTCAGATTACATAGATTTTTTTTTTTTTTAGTCTTGAGCCTTACATTATGACTACATAGACAGTATTGAGGTACTTTATCTCACTAGGAAAATGATCATATTTGTGACTGTCTGTGATGAACAGTTATGTTGTAGAAACTTTGGATTTTCAGACAAACAATTCATTTCCTTCTTTGTAAAGAGCTACAAAAAGTCAAGAAAGGGCAGTTTTTTTCTGCTGATGGAACAAAGATCTCAGGTCATTAAAGAAGAAAAGGCAAGGTTCCTGGAGTTCCATATTTTGTACACCTCTTCAACTACTTATTCACATTAATGAACATTTTTGCTGGGATGTAAGCCCATACATTTTCAAAATTCATCTTCCTAGTAACATGCTTCCACCCACTGTAGTGAACAATGCATTTTTGCAGTGACATTTCCGCTGACTTCCGTGGACTCAAAGCTAACCAAGGAAGTTCAGCTGTTCCTAGTCATTGCTCATAGAACAATGAAGGAATCTGCTCAGAATATACAAGTAATACGATTGCTTCATGTGAAGTGACAGAACTTTGTATGTGGCTAAAATACTGCAGTAGAATTTAACTAACCTGCTTTTTGAATGGAAGAGGAAGTGAACAACCACATCCCTCTCTCCTCGGGCTTTTACAGACCTCTATTGTATTTCCCTAAAGCCATCTCTTTTTCTGGGTTAAAGACTCTTAGTCTATCCTGCTGTTCTATATACAGCACCTATACTTAGTCCTTTTTGTTGACTGCCTCTTTATTTTTTCTGTCTATTATACTCTTTTCCAGTTTAGAAAGCCAGACTTGCCTTCAGTGTTTTGAAGGCAGGTCAACAACAGATTGTATCAGTGTGGTGTAATTCTTATCTCTTTTATGCTACTTATACACTTATTTCCTAGTAATTACTACTGTTCTATTTACTTGCTTGATGGTGCCTACCACAACTTCCAGATTTCCTTCCTGAGGAAGAATAGTTTCTTTAGAACCCATCATTAAGCATCTAAGTTAGGACTGTTTTCCCCATGTGCATCATCTGTACATTTACCAACATTAAGCTTGATCTGTCATTTTATCATCGTCAGCCAGCATTGAGGGATATTTCTTTAATCTTGGTAATTAGCTTTACTTTTTACTAGCCTCGCATACCTCACATTACCAGAAAATTGTCATCTTACTCTTCCATGCCCTTTATCAGATCAGTGAATAGTACCAACTTCAACACAGGGTTCTCAATAATTTAGTATTATTGCCCTCCACTGATAAATTCAACCATTTAATTTCTCACTTTTTGCTTAGATTTCTTAACTGAGATCTTCCCTCTTATCCTAGTACAGATTATTTTCTCCAAGAATTATTAATGAGGGAGATGGACCTCCAAAAATACATAAAGAACAGTTTAAATGACAAGAAGCTAGGAATGTCTAGAAGTAGAAGACACCTATTAGTAGTTTTTGATTATATACTTAGCAAGAAAATCAAAGGAAGAGAACCATGACAAGGTAAAATAGAACAATGTACAGATT
Source organism: Nettapus auritus (assembly GCA_011076525.1). Lineage (NCBI taxonomy): Eukaryota > Metazoa > Chordata > Aves > Anseriformes > Anatidae > Nettapus > Nettapus auritus. Next base: position 38,756,451 of record CM021765.1, on the reverse strand, counting down.
GTAAAAAAAAAAGATTACTATTTTTCAGTTCACCTAACAACAGAAGAATCAGGGACAAAATTAAAATGTTATAGATGAAAGCAAATTACGTGATCTTACTCCTAGCAGGATATAATAAGCATAATTATTTTAAAGAGTAGGAGCAGTCATGAAATTAAATCATGGAGTGATTTAGGTGGGAAGGGACCTTATGAAATCCAACCTTCTGCTCAAATGTGCTAACAGCACAGGAAAGTACAGTTTCATTGCAGTTAGAACATGAGATTACAGGAGAATACGCAGGCTGTACTTTCAACTACACTGAATGAAGTCCGTAAGGTCCAGATTTTTAGACGTGGCAAATGAGTTGCCATCTGCTTTTTTTCCTAATCCTTCCCAGTGCAAAGCACCTACAGAATAACTTTCAAAAAAAGCTAAACATCAAAAGCTCTGTGTACCTTCCAATGCTTTATTAGGCTGAGAAACAAAATTTCGAGTGGTCCAAATTATCTTAGGTTGGTAAAACAGAAATAACATATCTCCCATCAGATGGCACTTATGAAATCTCAGCCATCACTTTGCTGTGACTTAGTTTCTCTGGACTAAATTCAGTTGTAGCATCAGATGAACTTCTGAGGGGTACTTGAGACATTTGCCAAGAGCTGAGATATGGCATAGCATGTATGGATGGTCCTGCAAATGTAGTGGCCGCAGAACATCAAACAAAATATCTCAGGGCACCTCCAACGGCATCAGTTACCTGCACACACAACTGAATTGGCCTCTCTGTCTGCTCAATGTTGATAACTACACTTTTCATAAGTAAATGGGAGTTTTCCCAAAGGAATTTTTACATTTTTAACTGAAAATGCCAACATTTTTGAAGCTAAGCATTTCAAGAGAAATAGAAGGCTTCAGCATTGTTTTAGACAGTACTGAATCATGTTATAATTACTATTTTAAATAACAACTTCCAATTTGCTGATTCAAAATGAATCTTGGCTTGAAATACAAGTTAATTAAAGGGGCAAGTTAAATTGAAACTGAAAGGTAAGATACTGAAATGACAGAATTGAAATGAATTCTCTAAACCATTTTTTTCCCCATTTTTTGCTTCATTTTTCGTCCTGATCAGCACAGGGAAATGCTTTGATATGCTGAAAATTTCTGTGGGATGGGAATCCATTTCTTGCTCATCTGCAACACTTACTAATCTTTGTAAAGCATTTTGAGAACTTAATCTAAGGCTGAAGGATATGATTAAAGCTATTTGACACAGAGATAAAGCAATGCATAAAAATAATTTAGGAGTAAAAAGGTTAAGAAGAAAATCCAAGAGTAAAACTGCCCTGTTAAGACTCCTCTCTCCTTGTTTTAACCAACAGATCTTAATATCCAAAATGCTAACCCTGTCACTTCAGTTAAAGAAAGAAGTGGTACATCCAGAGTGGCTGAAGCTGAGGAAAAGAGGAGCAAGGTCACCTTGGCATTAGTTTCCTGTTCTCAGCCCCCCAGAATGGAGAATGCTCAGGTTTCACGTACACAAAGACAAGATGCTTGGGTGAGCACTGCTGAGTTGGTAACTTGTGATCTAACTAACAGATAGTGTGAAGTTTGGACACTAAATCAGGACAGTAAAAAGAGAGTAGAAATCTCTCATTTCCTCTACTTGCCAAGACTATTGCTCTTACTGCTAGCAATGCAAAAGAAGGCCCCAGTTTTCAGTGGACTTTGAATACTAAGATAATGGATGGTTCAAAGATAAATTGTTTACAGAAAACCTGAGAGTGCATTCAACTAATCTATGAAATTACAAGCCTTGTTGCTGTGATACCTGAAGGCTTTTATTCCTAGGGTGAGAGCACAAGCAGCGGTAAGGTGGTAAGTGGGAAGCAAGTGAAAGTTGAGTTTCTGTACATAGAAAGAGATTATACGTAAAGCAGAATTCTTCAATGCCCGGGTAAAACTTTGTAAAACATACTTTCTAGACAGATAGTGTTGGGAAAGGCAATTTAAAAGCATCATAGAGATTTTCCCAGGTTGTTATATAGTATAGTACCTCATTCCGTAAAGAGTATTTCAAGTTCCAGGGGAAGCTTGTGTGAATATCACAGGAAATCACATACTTTTATTAAGTGTGATTCTACAGAGTGTTAGTTCTGTTTAATGGATAAGGAGCTGATGACACAATCATGTTGTGAATATCATTCTCACAAGAACGAAAAAAAAAAACAGAGATTTCATTAGATTTAATATGTGCCAGCAAAGTAATTGCAGGCTGTGCCCAGAGGCACAACACAACAGAAAAAAAAAAAAAATTATTCCCACTCACACAAGCATTACACCTCCTACACTGCACCAGGGTGTCAAGGGATTCCAAGAACTCTGTCAGCACAGATGAAAGCAGATAGGAAAGGAAGATATCACTAATTTCATAGGAAAGACAAATACAAGATGAAAAACACATAAAGAAGAACAACTTGAAGTAACTGAGATAACTGAATACAGCTTGGAACATATCCACTGGTCATCTGGATATATCCAATGTTAATTCTTATGTTCAGAGCAAAAATGAGAAACTGGTGAAAAACACTGGTAAAAGTTGCCAATTAAGATGGATTCCCCTACAAGTGGAATTAAAAATCAGACAGTAGTAGACTTTTTAATCAAATCAGATGTTTCAATAAGCCAACTTGAATTCAGAAAGGAGAGCAGGAAGGTTTTATTAACTGAAGAAGTCCTGTCAGTGTCCGAGTTGGACAGGACTTCCAGCATTCCAACAGATGGAAAAATTCCACCTGTCAGTGTGGAAACAAGAAAAGCGGAACATGGTAAGTGTGCCCCACCACACTAACTATGGAATGCCCATCAACGGCTTCTTAGACTTGAACAAAATGAGGAAAATATGGTGCTAAGATTGGGATGCTCTTCCAGTTAGAAAAAGATTGTAAGAAAATGATTGTGGAAATGTTTACTCCAGGATTATCTTGTACTACGCTAGGCAGAGGCATTTCCAGCCCCTTTACAAAAGCAAGGGATACTGGCTGCAAAGCAGAGGACTGCCTGATGGATCTGAGTGGGCTCCTCCACTCTCTGAGCTCAGAAGAGTTACAGATCTCACTTTTTGGAGCGTACTGCAAGTTTTGAACTTTATTAGATGTGGAAATAATAGCTGTCTGAAAGATGACCAGAAAACAGTTGTCAAATGGTTTTGTCTGTTAAAAAGAGAAATTCCCAAAGGACTGACTTATCTACTTTGCAAGAGATTTTCAAAGGTTCTGATTAGATGTGTGGCTGGATCCTCCTAGTATCTATTTCAGGGGGAAGGAAGAATTGGGCATTTGGAAGGTATCCAAAATTGTGGGCCTATTATCATTTTAAATAAATTATACTTAACTACATACATGGAGGCAACTACACATAATCTTTGTAAGTTGGAGAAATATTTAGAACTGCATAACAGGGTAAATATGAAGCTTATATTCTAGTCTTGAAAGATGCTAGCACTTCTGAGAAGACTTACTTCTGATGGTAAACCTCTTTATTTGCAATTCTGCCACAATTCAGCTGCTAATTTTATATATTCTATTATGTATGATTCCATTTAGAAATGCATGTTTAAAAAGGCAATCATAGTAGTACTTTGTAAAATAAGGCTTGATTGTTGTTTCTAAGAGAAACTATTTCTAGGATAGATCATGGATTGTGTGTTTTTTTTTTTCTGCATAATTATCTAAATGCAAAAATGTTGAAGGCAAAGGATTTTCATTGCCAATACAGTACTGCTAGAAACACAGGAGAGTATGTATTTTAATACCATTATTGACAATATAATTAATCTGTAGCCAGATTAGTGATTAATACGTTTAACAGCAGCATATTAGAGATGCAGATTTTGTGGTTTTCATCTACTCTGCCATAGACCTGACTCTTCCTGGATGTTGTAAGAATCCTTGGAATTATTTTCAGCTGTAAATAAGTACCAGAGCTGGAACAGGGAAAATAACTTACATTCTCTTTTTTTTTTTTTTTTTTAAGCCGAATACAATTCCCTCACCAGTGCAATGAAACCACTAATTCCCAGACATAAGGAAAGGTTTCAATGCCCTTAACAGCAGCACTCATGAAAGAGCCCATGTGTTTCCCTGCACTGTGGGATTGCCTTATGATGACAGCAGGCATATTCTGTTCGAAAACAGCTGTGTTTCTTCAGCCAGCCTATATAAACCCCATGGTCCTTTGGTCTGATAGCTTTTTTTAAGGGTAGAGTCAAGGTAATTTAAACAAGCTAATTTAAATTAAGTTATCCAATTTGAAAAGAAAAAAAAATGCATTGACTGAAAATAATATAGTATTATCTGATTATAATTATATGATTAGTGAATGAAGTTCTCTAATTTTATCTTAAAATTTCATACAAAAATAAATTACAGTTGAGGTGGTTATAAATATTACGGGGCTCTTTAAAACTGATTCATTTCAGTGTCAGTGCTAGCAGAGTACCTTACTGAATTTAGAAAGATGTTGTGGGCAAAGAACAAGTACTACAAATTCTCTCTCAGTAAATGCTTTCTCCTCCCCACCTAACATTACCTTTTTACACTAGAACAGAAAAGACTTTGTTTTTGGAAGTGACAAGTAATTTTGGGTGTTCAGTCAGAGATGGATAGAAAGAAGTTGGTTTTAAGCAGTGTTAAGTGTCTACTCCAACAGCTGCCTCTTTACCCTCCAATAAAGGTCCTTAATCTCTCTCTCCAGCATCCTGTGTTCTGTCTTGCACCAATTACAGAACTGCACATGTGATGCTGATCGTGCAAACTCCTCTCTCTGAGCTGTACCTTACTCAAGTGCATATAGAGTGCAGATCTGAGATCAGTCTGAACATAATTACAAGTGGAACGATGTTTAATGGGCTGAGGACTGCTACTCCCTGTGATGCCTCTACTTACCCACAGTAATATAAGTAGCATTTAAGCTACGTCTATGGTCTTTCAATATGCTCTTAGAAACTTACAGCCAACATTTTTTTTAGTGTATTTGAATGTTCAGTTTTGATTTTTCCTCAGAATACTTTGAATTTACCCAAGATTAAAATATAATTCCTAAGATAGTTTCTGCTTTGTCCGTAAGCTTCCCTAAGAGCCTCCTACCAAAATATCTTCTCTATAAAACCTGAGATTCTGTTATTGACCCTGAAGGCTCAAATACAGAGATACATTGGCAGTAATGTGTTTTTACTTTTATTTTTTTTTCCGTAAGAATGCAAAAGGAAGACGTAAAAAAGGAAGCATATAAGTAATTTCATCCTCTGGTCTACAAAGGGGAATCTACATCACTGATTTTACAAAGCCAACAAAATATGACATTTATCTACCTTCATCCCTCCCATTACCTTTCCATCTGCAAAAATGCTGTCCGCTCTTTCCCCAAGCTGCTCTTCACTAAAGCCCCATCTTCACCACCTTTGTTTCCCTGGTTCTCTCCGTTTCTTTCATCTCAATTTCCCCGATTCTGTTCATTTGTCTATGCAGCTCCACCATGTCAGTGCTCCAGCCTCCTGCTCCTGCATGCATGCACCTTGCCATGCTGCATTCCCTTTTCCTTCTCTTGCATCGTGGGCAGCTCCCCACTGGCATTGCCATCCTGATTCTCCACCTTCCCACCTTGCTCTGAATTAAAACACAGTGCTGCTGCACTCAAGCACATGCTCCTTCTCTCACCATGAAACTGATGTAATTAATTAATGTGGGTTAATTAACTACTTTGGTTACCTAGGAACTCCTGAGAGTTGGTAGAAGAAAATAAGATGAGGAAAGTGACATAGTCTGCAGCGATAATAAAATAAGCAGTGAAAAGCAGCAGCTTTTCACTGTCAGCCTAACTTCTGTCAGGATATGAGTGCTGCCACCGCACAGGAAGCAATGACACAATGCACCAATTTTATCTTCTTTAGCATCCTGGAAATTATAACACTGAAAGTTGCCCATATCCTGCACACCAGAGCAGCCTGGAAGTTTGCCTACTGAGAAGCGTTTCTCACAAACAGAAGCTGTGAAATGGTTTTGGAAATAAAGTGTTAAATTAAATTGGCATTTCTGAGATCTTTGCCAGCAGCAAAATGTTGCTGAAGCGACATCAGCACTGAAATATTCAGGAACAAATTTTAAAATCACTCCCTAGTCTGATTTAATAATAATGCTACAATCGGAAGAGCCTCCAAAAAGTAAAAGGGCAAGACAAAAGACTGAGCACTCTTCAGTGACTTCCACAGAAAAGAAAACAAACAAACAAAAAACATTTTGCAGTAGGCAGAGCACGAGGCACAAGTATTGGGCTAGAAACCACCACCTTCAGACAACCCCAGCTATACTTTTGCAGGCACCCAAGGCAGGCAGGGTTCCTCCAGGTCCTCCCTCAGAGAAGCAGTGCTTCTGTCTGCTAGTTTGGAGTCTGCCCTCTATCAGGCTGCTGGGGTTAAAGACTGTCCCTAAACATACTGAAGAACAAGATCTACTGGTGTCATAGCTGTCCCCTCAGGATGCGTATCCCCAGTGTACACATAAAGAAAAGGAGCTCCTCATACTTTCTCACTCTTCTGCAAGAACAAGTGTTTTCATGTCTCTGCTTGGCCAGCAAAAAAAAAAAAAAAAAAAACAAAAAAAAAAAAACCACTGCTTAAATCAATGAATCAATGTCCGTCTGTGTTCATAGGCAGTTCTTTGCTTCAAAAGGACTGTTGATTTTTTAATCTTATTCCTGAGAATTCCATTTCCTCTGGGTCTACTACATAAGTACCTTCCTCTCCTAGAGCCTCATTCCCTTCATCATTATGATACTTGATATAGAGACACTCAGGTCAGTCACGATGAACCAGGGTACCGCTTTGAATCCCTGGGTAGACACATAAGTGGTTTCTAGTAGAAATGCTGATACAAGCCTAATCTTTCAGGTATAGTAAAAATGAAAGACACAACAAGAAAACACTTGAAGGACATGAGACAATGGAAGATCAGGGAATATTTCCCAGAGATGGGGAGGTCTGTCTACCATATGCAAAATATTTGGTAAATGAATTAGCCCTTTCTCCTCAGCTTATGGAACAACTTTATCCGTTCTACTGCTCCTTTTTATTAGGTAAGTAATATTACATTTACTTCATTATTCCATGATTGCTGAAAGATCTTGAAGATACTTATCAGCACTCCCCTTGCGCTCCTAACATTTTGGATTAGGTTTAAGCAGCCCCCCAGCTGTGGACAGAGTAATTTCTCCATTGCTGCTGAAGCAATAATGTCATGCCTATAGGTAAGAATATTCATGACAACATCCAAATGCAGGTATGCTTTTACCATTCAAATAATTATCAGTAAAGGAACAAGCATAGCCCTTTTTCTGCACAGCCTGCATAAATGAGCTTTGTGTAGGAAATTCAGAAGAGACTTGAAGGAAAATAAATTCTGCAGTTAATCATTCATCTTGGAGTGGAGTGACTGCTAAGCAGCTCTGCTGTCAGTTGTAAAGCCTTTCAGCTGTTGTTGTTACTATATGCTACTACTACACTCATGAGTCCATACAGCTCTAGTTTTGTTGGTCATGTTGCTGTCTTGCACCATTCCACTAAATTTTCCCTTGTCCAACCACATAGAGAAAGGTACCAAGGATTACCTTGTTCCAGCACGTATGAATACCCTAGCCATATCCCAGTTTGTACCTTTCACTTTTTTCTCTTTCCTCACAGCTAGCTCTGTTCAGTACCTAGCAAGACATTTCCCTTTAGGATCTTATCAAGAACAAGCAAAGATTGGCTACGGAAGCTGTGTGCATGATAAGAACCCTATACAAGTTAATATTACCTCAGCAACATGAACTTAATTATTCTGATAATATTGGAAAAGTTATTTCTCCACTTTTGAAGAGACAGGCTCTGCATATTTTTAAAAGGCAAAACTTATATCCATAACCAGAAAGCTTTGGTCTGCTCTTCAATACAGCATATAAATGGTTTATGGATTTCATCAAAACTGATTAGTTCATTGTCTAGACCACAGATTATTTTTCATAAGATTTCTTGTCATATCTGTGAGCCAATCCTGTAATGATGGATGAGAGTGGTGCCTTAAAATCATCATTTTCTCTGTCAGGAGGGAAACCCACTGAACCCTGTCAGATGGAATTTCACCTCATCCCCTCTAGCCTTATATGATGTAAGAGAATAATGCATTCTCAGAGAGGTGTACATGAGTGCAGGACTGAACCTACACATAACTAAAGGATTGCTACTCAGGAGCAGAATATGAACTATGGAGTTGTTAAAGCAGTTTAAACTTCTGCTTGGATAAGCTGAAATTGCTACTGAATCATTATACCAACCACAAGCTTTGACATTAAATCAAAGCCCAGTGATTTTGGTCCTTCTGAGGAATGACATTCCTAGAAATGGTTTTCGTCATTGTTAGCTTTATTCTCTCATAAATGAGAAGTATGGATCATGTAAAGGCATGAGCATCAAGAAAAATCTATGTGCAGTTTGCGAAGAAGTGAAACAGTATGACTTCTGTAATTCCAGGCCAAACCTTAGAGCTTGGAATGCCATACAGTCAATTCTGTGTACACAAATAAATCACAATAGATATGTACACATGGATCTTGTAACTTATTTTTCTGCTGTTATGGAATGGCAATGAGTCCAATTGTACATGAAGTGGGAAAATGTATATGTAATAATTCTCTTTTGCAGTAAAATTACTCATTTATAGTAACAGACTAGGATTAAATCACTGTCAAACTTATCAACAGTTTTTACTTTAACCATTTGTCACTCAGAAAAATCTGCTTGCTGCTGATTTTCAAGAAAAAAATGAAATGCGTTACTTCACATTTCATTTTTAACAGTTAATTGCTTCATAACTATATTGCATACAGAAAAGCAAAGAGATTTTATAAAGGTAGAATGGTTCAGAAATGTTCGTTTCTCTCTTTATTTCCATTTCTTATGCAGATCCATCTGAAACATCTACTCTAAACTGACTTTCTAAAGGAAAGCAAAGTTAAATATCACTAGAAAGGGTCTGAACAGCAGCTTTAACTTCTCATCACTTTGAAGGTAACAGTACTGACATATATTGCTGTGCAACGTTAAACTACAGCCCCACATCTGGATAACAGATGATTGTGTGGCAGATGCACACAGAGCCCTTCCCTGTTTCCCTGAGCCTTCCAGTGCATATTGTAGTGTCTGTTTAGATGATAAAATCCTGGAAAGGCCTGGACACATACATTTGTTGTGTCAGCTCTACTATTTACAGTGTTTAAAACTATAACCATGATTAATCCAGATATAAACTATCCTAAGGAAGCCAATGTCACTTGCCCTGCAAAAGCAGGGCCCCATATGTGGCATAAATGCAGTTTGTTCCCCGCTACTTGCAGTGCCGGCTACAGCTCCCCAGGGAGCCATGCATCTTAAGGCCAAATTCATGGGTCACACAGGGGAGATGAACACCTGACTGTGAATCACACCACTGATACTTAACCCCCCCCCCCCCCCCAAGCCTGCAGCCTGACATTATATACACCTCTGTGTGTCCCACAATACCTACGTGTGCTATTTGCCCCAATGACGCCCCATTTTCCTGACCAGAATGACCTGCTCCTTGGCCAGAACGCTACACTGTGCATCCATCAAAGTCTTGTTCCAATACCAGCTACTGCCCCACTTTGTGTACTTGTAGAAAAACTGGCCCCTTTTATCATGTCACATAAACTCCAGCTCTTGCAATCTTAAAAACCAAGTGAAGTAATGGATCATGAATTATCAAACGGCATCCCATTGATGTGACTTTCCCTGTCTACTGTTTTCACAGGAAATGAAGCAACGGTGACTTTTTCAATGAGAAAAAGGCAATAAGAAAACAAACATACAACAACAACAAAATAACGAACAAACAGAAAAAAAAAATGAAAAGAAAAAAAAAAAAGAAAAAATAGAAAAGAGAAAAAAAAAGAAAAAGAAAAAAAATGAAAGGAAAAAAGAAAAAAAAAAGAGAAAAAAAAGAAAAAAAAAAAAAAGCTGATTATGACAAAAAGATTACATTCATTTTCAGTATGCCAATCTTGTTTTCCTACTTAATTTGATGTTAGGAAAGGATATATAATGACACAAAGCCATTGTGCATATCAAGCTACATGTGCCTGTGGGCAGTGCACCAAAAAATGGCATGCTCGTTGTTCTAACACCCTAGACTGAAATTTATAACTAAGCCCTAGGACTTTAATATAAATTGGTGGGTTAATTCTGGAAAGTGAATAGCATAGGGAAGTTTCACCTTTTCCTAAGAGTGTACAGCTTCTGCTCTTTGGTATTTTTACTTACTTAACATGACTTTCAAATAACTTTAACTGGGAAGTAGTAAACTAGTTCCATCACCTAACTGGCTATAGTAAACTTCCCACCTGCAAAGCCTTCCCTAAGCAAGCAGCATCCCCTCATTTGTGGTGACAAAACCATGGAAGCACAGAGGAAAAAAATATATATATATATGGAAGAGAACAGGAAATACACTTGCCAGAGGAGATACACAAAGGTATTGTATTGTGTACTTGGACAGTAAACTCCCAGCACAGCCAATTCTGATATCATTTTCTGTTCTCTATATAGTACTAAATCTTACTTCCAATGTTTAGAACTTGTAATACCATTTGTAGGCAAAATCTCCTAAGAAAGCCAGCATACCTTGACCTGTTGGTGCAGAACATTATCCTTCCACATATCCACAGATGGAGGACAACTTTTTGCTTAGGCAGATAATGGCAGGACAAGGGGGAATGGTTTAAAACTAAAAGACGGGAGATTTAGATTAGAGGTTAGGAAGAAATTCTTCACTCAGATGGTGGTAAGGCACTGGAACAGGTTGCCCAGAGAAGATGCAGATGCCCCATCCCTGGAGGTGTTCAGGTCCAAGTTGGATGAGAGCCTGAGCAACCTTATCTAGTGGGTGGCATCCCTGCCCATGGCAGGGGGGCTGGAACTAGATGGTCTTTAATGTCCCTTCCAACCTGAGCCATTCTGTGATTCTATGATCTCCAGGAACAGTCGTAATTCTGTAATTCACATATGAAAATAAACTATTAAGAGTCTACTTCTCAACCTTAATATTCCACTTTACAAAACACTTTCACACCCAGAAGTCTTTTCTTATGAATTACAGTAGTTGTTATTGCAATCAATATTGAATACCTGACAACTCTATTTGAGAAAGTCTCCACAGTACATAAAAGTCTTAATGTCTCTGTTTTAAGCAATCAAAAACCAATAATCCCTCTGAGTAGTAAAATCCACTTGTATTTTATATGGGTATATACAGGTGCACAAAAGAAGTTTTTAAATGAATAAGGAAGAATCACTCTTACGCTGCACTAAACTGTGAGTCATGCACATTTCCAGCAGTCCACAGTCACTTGTTTTATATTCCATTCACAAAGGAACTTACTTCAGCTCCGGATTTAAACATATGCTTAATACTATACCTGGTTGTTCCAATTCAGCCAGGAAAACAATAATTTACTGTGTCATGTTTGAGTTCTATAATATTCATGTTCTAAAAAACAATAACTAATTTATAAACATTTACCAATAAACTTAATTATATTTTTAGGCATTCCTCAATAGGAATATTCTACAAACTCCAGATGTGTCAATCAAAATCCGATATTAAATTTTACCTTTTAATTATTTAAATGTATGCTACAAACATGAAGAAGTCAAGGTTAAGAGCATGCCTTCTTTCCCACTAAACAAGAGGTGTGAACACTGAAGCTTCTAAGGCTGAATTCTCTAGAATCAGCTCTATGTTTGGCCTTATAATTTGACATCAAAACTGCTGTAAACAAGATGAGGATTCCCAAGCATCAGTGAGGAATGTCAGCTTGTCTCTGGGACAAAGGAATTGTGTGCAGTCAGGTGTGAGTGGCAAGGAATCAATATAGGAAGTGGAAAAAGAACAGGGCCAGAGGTAAACGCCTGCTGACTTCTGTCAGTGGAACAGTCCCTAAAGGACCAGTTCAGCTAGCTTCAGTATGGAACTACTGGAACCCCATGCCTCGTACAGGGGTCCAGTTCAGGTCTTGACTGCTTCCCAAGTGATTTATCTATCTGATACATGGTTACATCTGCCGACTTAATGTATGAGCATGGAGAGGTCCACTCCAAATAACCACTTAAAAGGAACTATCAGACCTTTCAACCACATTGCAAGTTAATTCATGGAATGTGCCAAAATCAAAAGAAATGAAGAGGAAACAGATGCATGACATAAGACTGCATAAAAGTCAGAGAGAGAGTTGTCACAGTGCAAATGGGCCCTCTAAAACTTTATCTAGTGCTATTACTCTAATGATTTTGTTCTTATAACTAGCTTAATCTTTACTAAAATTCAAATGGAAGGGTCACCTCATGCTGTTGGTTCTGCAGAGGCAGAAACCATAAAAATACACACATGAAGCACTTAAACAGCTAGAGCCTCTTGAAATATATTCATTGAGAAATGTAAGTACCTGTTGTCTCCAAAGTCAGGATCCTTGGTTTTAGCATCACTATCATAAACAAAACGCTCTTGGGAGATTACTATGACATTGTCCGTAGTTTCATTTCCCAAGATAGTGATAACAGGATAACCCATCTGTAGTGTCCACTGATCCATTACTTCTTGGATATTTACAGATTTTCCAACCCTTTTTAAAGCCTTCAAGAAAAAAGAAAAGTTTTAGTATGTTGAAGCAATGCCACAATCCAATGCGTAAAACTCTTTTTTTTTTTCTCTATCCCAGAAGAGTGTAATTTCAGTAATTATCAAGCATGTACACACAACCATGTTTATACCTGGTATATACATACATACTACATAATTACACCAACAGTCTCTGCATATCTTAAAAACAAACATTAAGCAATCTTGCCAGAGACACAAGCCACAAAGTCAGGTCTTCCAAATCATTCAAGATTTTTTTGCTGTAAAGGAAGAAGCAACCTGCTTTACAGGGTCTTTACAAGTGTCACAGAAATAGTGGGTGGCTGTTTCCAAAAAGTATTCTTGACCAGCAAATGTTTAAAAAGTAAATAAATTTGACAGTGTTAGTTGATTTAGGGTACCTGCAGTAAAGCATGTTATGTTCAAAGGGCTTGATTTCTGAAAGTACCGAGCTTCTTTGTTCTGAAAATCAAATGTCTGGTTATTTGAAAATATTGTCCCTTGTGTCTAAAGTGAGACCATATATATAATGATATCCCCAGCTCCTTCAAAAACTGCATGTCACAACACAGTAGGATTAATGTGTCTGTATTTGACACAGTATGTCAATAAAAGGCTGGTTTACTGGTAGAATTTCATCTGAAACAAAAATAAAAAGTCTATGGCTTCATGGGAGATGAGACTGGATATGAGAATGACAGACATCATTTGCTATTCAGCAACAGAAATGTGTCTAGCTGCTGAACAGCCCTAGATCACAGATGAATGAACCTCTGATGAATACAAGCAGAACCCAGCAAGAAGTCTTCAGAACCGAAGCTGCAATTGTAATGTACTAGGAGCAAAGCGGCAGGCAACACATGGGCTTATAGTTGAGGGAAACAGAATTATTAGCCTTAACAACATATTTGAGTATACAGTATAGCCCTGGTGTTTATGGCCCAGAATGAAGCCTCATTTTCATTCTATTAGCTGTGGGTTCTGCTGTTCTTTCAAGAGTGTGTTCATCCCTCTCTCCTCCCATTGCCAAGCCCTTCTGCAAAGGTTTTAACAGAGGAAGCAACCACGTGAGAAACAAGAAGCAAGAAAAACTTTGCAGTGACATTCAACTTCAAATGAAGAAAGAGGTTTAAGTGCCTAAATGAATATTGCACATCTCAACTCTCACATCAGTGCAGACATAATGTTCAGTTCAGCTGCCTACACATAAGCAGCTAATGCCCTTTGATCTTGACCTGCTACTCCAGAAGGGCACATATTTTCCCACAAAACTTGGATCAAATATACTGCCCCAACTAGATACCTAGAACACCCTAGAGCACCTAAACTGGCACCAGCTGCCTGTATTTGAACAACTATCCCAAGTCCCTAGTTGACAGTCAGTGGTTTGGGCTCATTTTAAGGCAGATGATGGTTGAGGCTCATCATCTAGCGGCTAGTCAGTTCAATCACTCTCTATATTCTGCTGACTATATTGACTAAATTTTGGGGCTGCAGTTGTTCCTATCCAGCCAGTTGAGATGTCCTGCAATATTCAACACATCCTCACAGAGCTGGTGGAGCTACAGCAGACATGAATATCTCATGTTGTAGCTGCAAGCCTGGTACAATACCTTAAGGCAGATGTTGTTATATGAACACGTAACTGAACATGTAACTGAATCCAGTCCAGCTGAACCGGAGCTTATATATAGATACCTATTTATCTAGATAAATGCAAATGTCTTGACCTCCAGCAGAATCCCCGCTTTGGTGTCAATTATTGCGATTAGATTGCCATGTTTACAGATGGCTTGAGTTGGTGCTTGTGCCAGAACTCCCTTACTGTGCTCTATATTGGCTTATACTTTGTCTCTATTCTGGAGTGCCCAGACTAGCTCTGTAGGTAATGAATTCAGGCATTATTCGCTCACTCTTTTGAAAATTAAACTCTGCCCTTGCAGATTGCTGGACCTGGGTCTACAAACTCAAACTTTACTGTAGCAACAAAAGGGAGCATAGACATAGAAACTATTATTCTCTGCAAACGGTACAGTAATAGCTACCTGTTCAGACCAAACTTTAAAGATTTATTAGTTTTGTCCTTCACATGAATCATAACTCCACACAAAATCACAAACACACCTGATGTAGACGCCAAAGCAGAGCACTTCCATGTGCCTTCTAGCTTATGGGCCTCAGCCTGCTGCCACTACAGTCAATCATAGCAAATTCCACAAAGTAGTTTTTACCGCACATCAGTGACATAGCACAAACAAGGATATATACTCTAACATAACAAAGAACCAAAATAGTGGAGGAGAAAAAAAAAAAAAAAAAAAAAATCAGTGTTGCGATGTTAACTCAAATGGAATTTCTTTGTATTAATGTTTAAATTTGCTCTGGGGTCTGAAGATCTCATTATGCTCTATTCAGTCCTAACCTTGCCAAGAAAATACTACAGTAAATTCTTGCTTCTCCCTCAGTGCAATAGATTAAAGCATTTTACCTTCGACAATGTGTTCCAGAGATCATTTCTGGCTGCATTGCCATACTTGTGAATGGTTAAATAGTCCTACAGAAATAAAATAAAAATACAAATCAGTATTACTATACACAAGCCAAACAACTGGAGCTGTGAATCATTGCTAGTATAAGTTAAATCACATTAATGTTTGCATTTGTCAGAAATCTAAAAATATACAATGTGTTCATCCTAAGGAAGTAAATAAACAGTTTCTCAAGCTAGTTTAGAATGCAAAAAATATTGCTAAGAATTTTCACTTACAGCATTCAATGTTCTTCTTTTTCTGTGTAAATTAATGTATAAGCTAAATATTTTGAATATACTTTTAAAATAATTGTCTAATCTCAGTATGGATTCCTAGGCAATTCTTACAATGAGAAGAGAAGCTTCTGAAACATAGTTCCACTTGCTGTTTGAATGAGGACATTCTGTGTCTAGTGTGAATAATTCCATAGAAACACAGGATAACAGAATATCCTGAGTTGGAAGGGACCCAACAAGGATCATCGAGCCAGTGTGTGTGCAGCTGGACTAGGGCGATTACAGAAAAGTATTACATGTTATAAAAAGATCCCAATGTTTGGAGATCTCTAGATCTCCATAACTGTAAAAACTTCGTTACATTTTCACACAAATGCACTCAAACTCCTCATCTACTGTATATTGCAAGTAAAGAGAATCCTATCAGTCTTAGGTGGTGGCTATTCTTTCTAATTAATTATTTGCAGATCATGGAATTATATCATATCTTGAGTTGGAAGGGACACACAAGGATCAACAACTCCAAATCCTGGCTTCCACACAGGATAGCCCAAAAATCAGACCTGAGAGCATCGTCCAAACACTTCCTGAACTCTGGCAGGCTCGGTGCTGTGACCACATCCTTGGGGAGCCTATTCCAGTGCCTGACCACCCTTTCAGTGCAGAACCTTTCCCTAACCCCCAGCCTGACCCTCCCCTGTCCCAGCTCCATGCCGTTCCCTCGGGTCCTGTCGCTGTCCCCAGAGAGCAGAGCTCAGCGCCTGCCCCTCTGCTCCCCTTGTGAGGGAGCTGCAGGCCGCCAGGGGGCCTCCCCTCAGCCTGCTCTGCTCCGTGCTGAACAAACCAAGGGACCTCAGCGGCTCCTTCTTTCCTTCCAACGCACCTCAGCTGCTCCTGTCTTTCCTTCTAGATCCACCCTGATGATAGCTAGATTTATTACAACAGATTTAACTGAGCAATAGCTTATCATCAAAACTACAGACTCTTATCTAGGGAAATCCTGACGCGTCAACGTCAAAATACCTACTAGAGACAATTCAGGCTTTAACAGATTACCAAAGGTTCTCCACCTTCACAGTGGAACGCTACAGTGGAAAAGATGTGACTGGAACTAAACTCTGTTTTTGCATGGGTATACATGCGTATTTTCACTACATACATGACTGAAGGTCCGAGGGAGTTATAAACTGAATCCTTTCACTTATTCAGACATAATTTCAATGACTGAGAGTCCATTCTTCTCCAATGGTAACTAGAAAGATAATGCCTGATAAGCTACCATCATATTAAATTAACTGCTGAAATTAATAGGTTAAGCATATCACCAGCTTGGGCCTGCTCTGTTCGGGCACAAAATGCTTTTCTTTTTCACAGTCATCTGGAGAAACAACACTTCCTTTCCCACTTTCCTGTGTCCCTAGACGACAGCCCATTCAAATACAGAAGTGAAATTCAGCAATGAGTGTTTGAATCACATATATTTCCAGCATTTTGATTGGAAGAATTAAGTGAAAAAAACACACATCAGAGATTGTAAATCAATGGGTTGCACTGCATTTGAATTTCCACCATCTTCACTTTACACAATGGCAGGAGACATACCCTAATTTACAGCACAATGATAAAACTGGGACGAATTTGCTGACTTTGTTATCTGTGCTTTGTGTGAAGTACGATACTTTGGGAATAATTAGTGTTTGGAAAGCAAATTTTCTGATATACAAATTGTAGCACCTGTGACAGATTTGGCTTTTTGTCAGCCAACTCATAGTACAACAGGCAGCAACTCCCATTTAATCACAGCCTAGGAAGGCTAAATGAGAACACTGACTCTCTAAGTGCAGTACAAGTCTTAACAATGCCATGGGAATAACTTGGAGAAAAAAAAAAAAAAAAAAAAAAAAAAAAAAAAAAAAAAAGACAGGCTGCACCTATAGCACACTGTGCTTCCATTTTGTCTAAAAATACAAAGCCATCTGAGGCAGAGTGAAATATTCAATAGCTTTCAAAGCTACAGAAGTTGAATTGCAAATTAAAAAGCTAAAATAAGAATAAACAAAAGTAGGACAAGGTAAATAAATAACAACAAATATACATGTGCACTCTAAGTGATGCTAGTAAACACTGCATGTTTTGGTTCTTCTGAGAATTGTTTTCAGAATCATTACACAGAAAAATAAAATGGGTGGAACACTTGAGGATTTATTCTTTACTCACAATAATCCTGTTAAGCAATCTACTGTTAGACATCAAATTTTATGTTTACTTTTTGCATTCACAGAGACTACTAAGGGATGAAATGCTTCTGTCCTCTTATTTTGTTTTTTTTTTTTTGGCTACCAATACACAGGTAGCTCAACACCAATGGTTAAAAATTCATTATCTTCCAATCTAACACGTTTTTTATAATAAGGAAAACAAAAATAATCGTAACATTTACCATGAAATAAGGAAATACAAAGATAAATACAACATCGGAGTACAGTCCTGGTACCACAAAATTTGACTGTACATTTTTTCATTGCTTCATTAAAGCTGTATTTAGACCACACACATTACCTCAAAACGTAAATTTTACCTAATGCATACTACAGAAAAAGCAGTCTTAAGTGACAGTATGCATCAAAACAAGTTTCTGATAGTAAATCTACATTGCAATTCAAAATCTGAGTGCAGTTTTTACAGGCACAAAAGCATAAAGCTACTGATCCAAGTCCCATCAAAAGTCCTCTTTTTTTCAGCATGTTTTCAACAATAACCATTAGCAGACATCTAGAAAGGGTACAATCCAGGGCAAGCACACAGCAATACTTCCCCAGTATGTTCTCCCAGCATTCAGGACTTCATGGTACAAGGAATCCTGAGCAAATTAATATATTTGAATTTAGTAGTTATCTTCCATGAATTTGGCCAGTCACTTTCTGAACCCGTATAAATGTTGAGCATTTGCAATACTTCATAAAAAAGCATTTCACCCTTCAGTGATCTATTGTGTGAAGATGCCTTTGTTCCAACCATCTGCCAGTCAGTTTCATCTGCTGCTCCCTAGTTTTGGCTCTAGAAGAGACAGTGAACTACTGCTTCCTACTCCACTCTCTCCAAGCCATTCTTGCTTTACAGATCTCTTAAAAATGCTGTCATACCAGACTTTGCTTTTAAACTGAGGACACCACCAGACCCAACCACTCCCCGCTATGCTGCCTGCTTAGGTTTGTTACCACCTTCCAAGCTAATGTCTTCAAAGCCAGCTAGGGTTGAACCTAGCTAGGGTTACCATGACCCACAGCCTTAACTTTCATTTCCAGATTAGCAGCCCCTCTTGCAGTACCTTTCATGGATAGTCCTTCACCTTCAAAAAAGGAAAGGCTTACACATTACAGCATCAAGTACATTCCACAAAATATTGAAATAGGAGTCAAAAGATCTATGTATATCCTGGTTGTCTGTTATAAGGACGGAACAAGCAGGAATAGAATAAATTTTTCCTGCTGAAGACCCATATCTAAATCTTAAGTAGCTTGCAAATGGAGAGAAGATATATTCTCATTCACTGTAATTCTCCAGGACAGGAATATTTACCACCTCTTTGCCTTTATGTTGAATAGAAAAGAACTAAAGCAAAGAGAAGAGAGATGCAATCCACAGAACATGAAAGGAAGATGACACTGAAAACACAGCTGCCTGAATCTAAGCTGTGCTTGCACAGCTCCAAAGGAGGTAAAGTGACTTAAAGCAGCTTTCTCATAAACACATATGCCCAGAACCGTCTGGCTGCGAGACTTCTTCCCATCACAAAATTGCATGTCTATCACCTAGAAAAGCTGTTCCATCAACTGGAGTATTCTGGATCATGGAAAGAAGCCTCAGCCACTTTCCCAACTTTCAGCTGTAACCCCAGCTTATGTGTCAGAAAAAAAACATCAAGGAAACCTCTTTAACTACCCAAGATTCTAGAGGGCTCTTCTACAGCTCCCCCTTTTTTTCTCACTGTAATGCTATCTTTAAATGTTTTCCTTGTCATGGGGAAAGTAGAAAGTTTATTGCTCCTGGCACAGTGTCTCAACATGAAAATTAAACAAACACACACAAAAAATATCACAGAATACCTTAACATCTATTAGTAAAAAAAAAAAAAAAAAAAAAAAAATGTAATTGGACAATGTGGTTTTGTGACGTGTTCTAGCTTTTATTATCAAATTGCAAAAAGAAATTCAAAATCTGTCATTCCATGAAAACAGATTCCAATAGTTGCACAACCAAAGATCTAGCAAAAATGAAATCCCAACAGATTTAGACTGTAATATAATGTGTAGTAAATAGTAATAAATAGTAATAAATAAATAAATAAATAGTAATCTGAATCCTCCCCCCAAAATAATTTCAAATTATTTTATTACTTGAATTTGTTGCTTGAATATTGAAGCAGATGTTTTGAACAGTAGTAGAAATGAGAAAAAAAAATGCTAAAGGATTTTGAAAGTTGTTTTCAGTAATATTGTATTGATTAAGCTTGCAGTCCCCTTATTGTGTTAGACTTCTTTTAAGTAAAAAGAAGATTACTTTAAGGAAGAAGTCTTTTATCCTTTCGCAATCATAGTTCCCTCAGTACTGCAAGGGACTGAGCCTCTTGGCTTCAAGAAAATGAACTACCCTACCATCCAAACATGATAATGCTCACAAGTAATAAAAGGTAGCTACTGATAAATTCAAAGAAGTTACAAAAGTGTACAGGGGGAATAAGTCTTCAAACATATATCTTACTTTCAGGGGAGACTTCAGATCTGTAACTGGGAACTGAAACATCATTTCTAGGACCAAATTCCTTTCTCAGTTTATCAGTGTAAAGCTGATTGGTTGACTGAACCAATCAACTGTCCCCGACTTATATGAGTGGTGCTGAGATCTAAATCAGATTACCATTGAATAACTTACTCTTTCTCCTAAAGATAAATGGGAAATTCTGCTACATGAGATGAGTGAGGAAAAAGTAGCAACATATTCTGTAGCAACCTTCCTCTGAATGCCCTTATTTCTCAAGGCTCGCGAAACAGCAGTGTTGCCTCTACCTTCCTCTTTTGTCTTCTATTCCTACTCCTGGATCCATATTCTCTTCCCTTCAGCCTACAGTATGTTCTTGTTGAAAATTTTTATACCTGACTTCTGTATCTGACCTAAGATTTAGAGCAAACAATAAAAACATTTATTTCAGGTGGAAAACAGGCTCTAAGTTTCTGGCTATCGAATCCAGTGTGGGTCTTTTTTTTGTTGTTTGTTTGTCTTCTTTTGCTTTGCTTGAATTTCTGTACTTAGTTAAGTACTTAGAGCATAGTGAAACTATGCACTGAGTATTACAAAAAAGATCAGACAGAAAGAAGTATGGTGGTGATTTTAGAAGACTGTTAAGAGAAAGATGATCAACCAAATAGAGATCTCCATCAACAGACCTCAGATATTTGAGGGAAAACTTTATTTAGAAATGTCTTTTAAAATTGAGATGTTCAGATGCTCTTTTCATACTAATGGTTGATTTTAACATTCCTAATCAATAAGCTATTTTTTACAGTGAATTAGTTAACCTACATTAAACCTTATATAGAGAGGTTCAGAACTGAAGTTGACTAAACTCAGTGGCTTCAAGTCACACTAAAAACATCATGATGAAGTAACAGATTAAGTTTTGAAAGTGTCTGCATGGGGCTATAAGGTTTAACTAACCCAATTACAATTCACACATTCAGCTACTTTGAACGAACTTTCACTTGTCCTTGTATGAATGCAGATTAAACCTTGCTTATGTGAAATTAAAAACAAAACTCTGAATTAGAATTTTACAAAACTTTGAACAATCAAAACATATTACTGCTATTTTTTTTTCCTTATTTCTAATAATTCCACACATACTAGTGGAGCTACCTGTTGAATATCTTCCAAAGAGAGATTTCTTGACTAACATTTTAAAATGATTAGTAATTCTAGCTGTCTCTTCACTTTCTGAAAGTGATGTTCCTGTAAGATGTCCTGGCCTGGCAGACAGAATTGCTTTTTATTTTTTTTTAACCATCTCCAACTCATTTTTGTCTTTTGTCTTTAAATAATGACACAAAATAATTATCTGCTTCTTATACAATCATACTTTCTCAATTGCTATTTTATTCAGTCTGTATTTTTGCTACTGGGTGCATTATGCAAGTAGAAATTCTTAGCAGCAAGTAACACTATATATGTTCCCAATAATTTTACTTATCTACCTCAGAACAATGTTTAAAATATCCAATGTATCAGCAACTTTTAGCTAACTTCTAGATTCAAATGCATAAGGTTAAAAATATATATATATATGTTAAATACAGCCTGAGAAGTATTCATTGTACTTTAGATGCATCATGCAACTACTCATTTCAGCTGTGTTTTGCTTTCTTTTTGGGATAGCAACTCTGTTATTGCATAAATTCAGAGATGGAGGTCTGTGGAATCACATCAATGTACAGCAGCTGAAATTTCAGCCCTTTATTTTCAAAAGGTACATTTAGATTTTTTTTTCACACACAAGAATAATACAATGCTTACAACCATCAGCAACTGGAAAACATCCACTGTCAACATGTCATACCTGCAATTAAATCATTATATGTGAACAGTAAGCTGTAACTACTAATCAGGAAGAGTGATACTGGAACCATATACAGAAATAAATCTTAATTTTCTCTAGAGCCAATGATGCTGAATATGCCAACATAATTACAGTATTTTACTTTTTTTTTTTTTTTTCCTTGTCATTCATAATACTCCTATCTGTTGTAACAACAATCAGATCAGTAGAACTGACATTTCTGGTGTTATATGGGTCAGTGAGATTTTTAGCATTGATTTCAGTGGGAGAAGTATTAAGGAAATGTTGAAAGTATCTAACCCATAGTGTTGAAAGTGTAACATTCATTTAGAGGATACAGACAGAACCCAATTCATGTCCTAAACAGCTCTCTGTCCAGGTTGAGACATGACCGAAATTGTTAACAGAAAGAAGGAGGAAAGCACTGTCATTAAATCAGTGGGGCTGCTTGCTTTGTTCTATCTGCTTCGTGTTGTTAAGGAAAGAGACCGGTACTGTAAATCAGAAGTAATCCTAACAAAATCAATATGGTCCTGTCATTTTCATTTCAATGTGAGAAAAGAAACTCCTACCAGTATAAGACAGCCGATTTTGTAATTAATACTTCTTCTGCATTGCAACTCGGTGAATCTAATGTGAATGGGGTATCTAAATAAAAGAGGTCAAAAATTTATACTCAAGCAAATTTCCAGAGTCATACACATTACTTTAAAATATATCCTACTTTGCTGAGAATCCTTTTTAAAAGATCAGAATTATTATACGGGGAGGTTCATTTCCATTATTAAATTCAGCTTCACCCATTAGCTATTAACATAGAGAGGAAGGAGGTTCCATTTTTAAATACAGCAACAGCAATTTCAGTGTGGTGGCAAAACAATTTGCATTAGAAGACTAAAGGAAACTGTTGAAAGGATCAAAGAGTTATTGCCTACCAGAGTCTGATGGTGTCTGCTATGCAGTGAGACACCTGTTAGTATATTAAGCTTGGCTTTAAGGAAAAAACGTATTTGATGTATTATTTGGTAGGGGTACTAAACTACTGAACTAAGAAAAAAACTTACAGAAATAAAGTACTCTTTGAAACTGAACTGCATGTATTTGACTGAATTTGTACATTTGTTTTAGTTCTGCCTTGTTTGGTTGCATAATACGTTTAAACCTAACCAGGTATTGCTCAACAAATATATTTGCAATGAATACAAAAAATGATGGAATGTTTTTCAGAGATATTTGGAGGGCACCTGCTAATTGTGACAGGTTGGCTGCTCATTCCTCTGCATTAACTTGAACTGTGCCTGGGGACTGCTAACAATGCAAAAAAATCTGTGCTATATATTCTACAATATTATTTTCTATAGAAACCCAGAATAAGAGAGAAATCAATAATACTTACTGTGAAGAGGTCACCATAAATTACTTGAGAAAACTTATTACAAACATGATTTGCATGTCACCATGTCTAGATCATAACAACCTGCAACATTCGTACAGTAACACTGAGTAACAGATGGTAAAGCAGTAATAGCAAAGTTTCGACTTTGCCTGCAAGTTATATGTTGTTCAAATCAATCTAGCAAACATAGTGCAAATGACCATCATACAGTACAGTGTCTAAAGCTGCATTTAACTTTGCAAAATGTAGACCCCTTAAAAATCATTATCATTTACATCTGAATACATACTACTATATCTACCTAATTCTATTTGCTTTTTTAATTTTGAAAAACAGAGTATTATCCAACCCACTTGATATTCCTCATTGTTTAATTAGAGAGTGCTATAGCAAGTAAACTAAACTGATATATCTTATTATCGTATTTTATGGCTATGGCCTCATTTCTTTAATTTACCCCAGCAAATTTTGTCTTAATAATATAGTCAAAACACATCTGTGTGTAGTTGGAAATCTGTCCCAGGTCAAGTGTGAGGGGTCCTCAGCCAGGAAGACAGACAACATGAGGACACATGATGCTGTAGCCTTCTGCTCAGGACACTGTTGATGACACTGCTTAATATGCTTAGCTGGGAAGGAAAACAGCAAGATCCTTACAGCAAGACTGTCTTTGTCTTTTATCAACAGTGATCAAGGCAAAATTCAACAGACAACAAGGAGCTTACGCAGGAGGGTGGTACATGAGCATAGGGTAGCATAGGAACTTAAGTGAAGGTACTGCAGGTGCTTCTGGCATGGTTTGGAGGTATGTCCTTCCCCTACTGCTTTTACAGGTTGGCACACAGAAATTCCACAAAAAAATAATCACTTGATTTTTCTTGATGTGGCTTGGATATATGACTGCCTAGCTACAGTAATGGAACTTTAAATGCATGTAAAGAAAGAAAGTTCAATGATAGCCTGTTTTATCCAACTGGGATTCAATTCAGCTTTTTTTCTGAATGTCCTCCATTGAGCTAAAGAGAAGTAGATTTATTTAATTTCTTATGTGTAGTAAGTATTAACTCAGGGTTCAATCCTGCAATCTTAGTGCTGGAAATATTCCCACTGATTTCTAAATAGCTAATGGGAATTTTGATTGCGCAAGGAATCACATATAAATGTGTACTTCCAGCACTGTGTAAATTCCATTGTGCTGGTTTATAGCAACAGAGATGAGGTTGCTAGTAAGCTTGTACCAGGAAAACAGTACAATTTCATTCCAAAAGAGAGCATTTTCTTAAATAGCCACTCAGCCTGTTGATATTATCTGTGAATTCATAACTGTAATTCTTTCTTTTAATAATTCCTGTCATAAAAATGGAGAAAATAACTATAACTGAATTTTGCATTCAACAGAACAAGAGAATAAAGCTCACTGAAAGCATGCCAAATGAATATGTATGTATTACATATAATATGGTTGACAGTAATATTGCTGTAAAGGGTGATCATGTTCTGAGAAAACAAACAACTTAAGTTGTGTTTATATTAATTATTTTTCTTTTTGGAAGAAGTTTCAACAATGGAGAAATAAAGCAACATTTTATTCTAGCTGCAAAATAGCACGACATCCTCTTAATGAACATGACACTGACTGTAACCTTGCTCTGATAGTTGGCACTGGGAACATCACCTACTACTGAGGTTTAGCAGCACCTGCCATTACAACTCTTTATAGCTTTCCTTCTTGTGACTTCCAGTTTGGCCAACATGTAACTGCTTGAGCTGAAATCTTATCTTGAAAATTTATGTCCCATTCTCCAAGATTTCAGTGAACACCAAAAGTATCAACAAATACTTTCTTTTACTTTTTCTTGGCACTTTTCTATGAAAAGCTCTATTGTCACTATGCATTGGAGCAGAGGTCTAAAGCCAAGAAGGAAAGTGATCTTGTTTCTGGAATGTGTTTTTTCTTAAATGATTAACTCTAGATGATCTAGCAGCTAGATAGTCTCACTCTTACTCTATGTCGACAGCTCACAGTTGATTAAGCTTAGGATGAGGTTAGAGTCCTTAAACAGGAAGTGAAGAGCCTGTCATTCCCATCTTTCAGCAGTTGTGTGGGCAGAAGGCACTCCAATAGCCTGGGAAGAAATACATCTGACCCAAATGCACAGGGGACAAAAAGCAGAGCATAAAGGAGGGAAATAAGTTAATAGAATCACATTGGAATATTGTAATTATGAAATATTTTAGGAAGACTTTCTTCTCTGCACAGTACCTAGATTATTACTGGACAAAAAACAAACAAACAAACAAAAAAAAAAAAAAAAAACAGCCTTCATGAACAGTTGTTGCTATAATTGTGAATGCATTAGATATAAAGCTGTATGGCCTTAGTTGTGTCAAGGCTGGAGAAGTCTGTGCTGTGACTGAACCTGATATGAAGTCTGTTTTGAACATCTCAACTTGTTTATAATGCTACTTTGAAATTACATCTTCTCAAGATTCAAAATACATGACCAAATTTCATGGAAACTTTGGTCTTGACCACGTTGGTCCAATTTCACCCCAAATGTGCAGGCATTCTCACTGATTTATTTAGTGCAGCATTAACTGTATGATTGGCATTTTCTGGAAGCCCACCTGGCTGCCCCTAGAGGCTGAGATGTAGCCACGCCAAGTGCTCACAGATGAAGATGAAGCCAGTGGAAACTGCTTTGAATGCTTAAATTGCTCTGATCCATAAGTGCTAAGACACATGGGAGGGAAAAGTGCTGTACCGGGCATCTAATATGACAAGCTCCATGCTTGTGTAACTTCTAACTTAAATTTCTGTGGGCCTAGATCTCCATTTTTAAAATGAGGCTAGCACCACCTCCTCCCTTCCTACAAAGTGTTCAGTTCCTGACTGTTGGTGATGCCCTCCAAAACTATGCTGGCTGGCATTTAAGAAAATCATATGTAGCAGTTATGAACTGGGACTACAAAGTGAATGAAAAGGATAGAAAAAAATGCATGGAAACACAATTCAATTAGCATGGTCTACTTTTGAGTTGAATCAGATATTGACCTATGTAAAAAATACTGGGCAGTTGCTTAAATAAAGGCCCTAGTTAAGGTGTATACAAGAAGAGGAATACCTAAGTTTAAACTCAGCATTTCTCAGTAGGCATACGTTTAACTATGTATCTTCAATCATATATTTTTCTCTAAACAAAACCATTTTGCTGTCCACATGGTAAACTCCAAATTGTCTTGGAGCTAGAGGAAAGACTTCAATTTTCTGTAGGGAAATATATGGGTCTGGCCCTTACCATGCTGCACACCTTAACACTTTCAAAGGAAAAACAACAACAACAAAAAAAAACATTGTGACACTGCATCTCACAGAATATTCTCAGGTAAACTTCTACTGACCATTTAAGTCATGGTAGCAAAAGCTACAGAACATGTCCATGGTACTTAATTCATTTAACAAATGTAAACCTAAAATCTAGAGTGATATAGACTAGAAGCACAAGAAATGCTGAGGGGCCAGAAAAGGCAAAAGATGTTATCAATCTCATATGACGTGCAGTGTGGAAAACAGTAATGTCAGCTCCTTTGAGATTTTCTGTGACATCCTATGTCCTGTTTTTAACATGCTCCAGCTATCCTGTTAACAACTGTCAGTAAAAGTGAGAGTTTGAAAAATAAAGGGCAATTAACTTAAGGACAGGTCACAGCTAGTAAGCCCATGATGTTCGTCAAAGTCATACACTCTGTGCTTTTCTAAACCAGAGCAAATGGTTGCTGAATTAGCTGAAAAGTACCTCACTCAACATCCACTAAATGCACCAGCCTGCAGAACTGCAACATCAGAATTTCACGATCGGTAAAGATGCTCCTGCCTTGTAGCAAAAGTTATATCCTCCCACTGAGCTGAGGAAAACCCCAGATGGTTCCATATGAGCTGTTGTTCTAGGGAGAGCAACACAGCTGATTGCTTCACTAAACCTAATCCTAAAGTGCCCCCTTTCTTTTTTTTTCTTTTTTTCTTTTTTTTTTTTTTTTTCAGAAAACCACCAGTCTTAATGATGTCTAATTTTAAACAACATACAGCTCACTGTAGTAAACTGGGAATAAAGACAAAATAAAAATGTAAGATAAAATGGGTACATTGAAACCTGTTTAATATACTACATAAAAATAGTAGGCCCTTGGATAGAAGCAGCAATCAGTATGGAAAACAGCCCATCCGAGCTCTATTTTCTGTCTAGATGGTTTTTGATTGGGTTCCACACTGACGACTGCAATAATTCAAACAGAATACAAGCATGCATAGAGGTGTCTAAAAAGCAGGAAATACTAAGCAGTTTGGATGAAAGAAACTCAGTCTGACTAGCTGGCTTTATGATAGTAAAAAGTGTCTGAAATTTGAGCCTTGATGTATTTAACAGCCTTCATGTCTGATTTCCCCAGATAGCTCTTCTGAAAGGTTGACCAATTTGTTTTGATAAAGTGGCCAGTCAACAGCACCCAAAACAAACAAACAAACAAACAAACAAAAAAGTATTTATCCAAAAACTGTATGGAAATTTTTCTTCTAAAAGGTATCATGTGAAGCCTAAAGTACAAAAGCAGTTAATTTATCATGGAAGCAGGGATTCCTGCAGTAACTAATTCAAAGTGCTGATGATGCACTAAATCAGGGTGAGTGATGAACACATACATAGCAGCAAGTGAAGTTCAAAAGGATACAGATCTATGTGATCAATGAGCTGCCACATGGCAAATGAAATGCAGTGTTGACAAACGTACAGTCATAGAGATGAGGCTCCAAAATAATCAAATCAAATATAAGAAAAATAACCAGGGCAGAAAAGTCTCATTACAGAGTTGGGGGTGCCTCTTTATACACATCTAAGCATCAGACCTTCAAGTCACTGGGCTTTTTCTCTATATTTAAATGGGGGAGGAGGCGGGGAGAGAACACTAACAACTTGAAGAGGTTCATTACATTAAGGCATGTGTCCGGTGACAAAAGTCATTGAAGCAACAATTAATTTCAGGCACATGGATTACAAACAACAGCCTACAGATGAAAATTTCATACAAATCTAAAATTAGATTGCATATAGCTGCCCTGAGTGATGACTGAACAATAAGGTCAGCTTTGGTGTCTTCTGCTGACCGAGCCTCTTCATATTCCAAGTGATATCCTAGCTGATTAATGGCCTTCGGACTGAAAAGCAACAACACTGTAAGAAGAGTCCTGAGAATAGTATTCAGTTACATGCACCCCTTCAGTTTCCATGGAGCACAGCAAACTTGGTATATCAAGAAAGATGTCAAGACTTCTAAAAAGAAAGAAATCTCCCAGTATAAGAAGGAAAGGGTCATTTGTGTTTTTTTTTTCTACAAATGCAACAGTTGTGATTTTTTTTTGTTCAACTGTTACCAGCTATGGCTATTATTGACGTTATTCAATTGCTCATTACAGTCAATATAAATGTTTTCTCTTTTGTTTTTGTCTATGGCCTGCTACGTGAATACCAAGAAAGTTCTGTCTTTGTTTCTAAACCTTGTGTTTGAAAATGTCACATGATTCAAGACACCCTCTGTCTTTGGAGGGCTTCCAGAAAATTATACCTTCACTAAGTATGGCTGCACTTTTATAAGGGAAATTCCACACTATATATTCACTGTATATTTACAGGGACAGGAGCAGGCCAGTTATTCTCAATAGATATGAATCTCTCCAAACCCATGTATTCTATAAAACTGAGTGTCACTGCTACATTTTTACTTCCTCACAGATTCCTCAATAAAACCATTTGCTGAATTGCGGGCATCGTGGGCTCCTTTAAACATTTGCTTCAGCTCATAATCATTGTCAAAAATATCCATCAAAGAGCCCTGCTTCCCTTCATCAACTTTTTCCTTCTCCTTTTTAACACAATTGATTGTTTTCTTTGACATGTAAGGGATTTTTCTCCCCCCTGCTATCCTGACTTGTTCTTCAGAAAGTCCACCTGCCAGGTGATAGCATGTAATTAGACCAAGACAATGTAAGTGGTAAGGAACAAAAAAGGTAGATACCCCATTAGCTTCTTGCTATAAACTTTATCCTTTCCTCTCCTTAGTTCAAAGACCTGTTAGAACATTTTTTGTAGCTTCTCTTATATAAAACTCTAACTCTGCAGTTCTTAATTAGATTATGACTTTGACTACTAGATACTTTGACTACATACTTTGACTTCAATGAAACCATAAACACTCAACACAAATGCAAATAAAGGGTTACTCATTTTGGTTTATGGTGGTGTATTCAGACTACAGGAATACTCTTTCTTATCATCTGTGAAACACTAGGGATGTAACTAACACACTAAAAAGAACTGAAATAATGATAATTATTATTAACACTGATATGTTCTAATGTACTGGAGGCTAATGACAAATAAAGCAAACGAGAAACCAGAGGTCCTTCAGAACTCAGTTACTCAGTAAGCCATTGGAATGACCCAAGAGAAATGAACCAAGTCAGCTTTTAGAGTATTTGTTACTTGAAAAGATTTTAAAATAGTAGTAATAAGGCCTTGCTTTTGCAGCTTGAGATCTGCCATTTAGTTGAACACCAGAATTCCATAATAAAACTGGATTCAAGAGAACAAAATGCTAAATCCCAAGTAATAGTACTGGGGCTAAAGAGCTAAAAAGCCTAAACAAATGCACAGTAGAAAGGGTAAATAAGTCATCCAGTTCCCCTTATCTTTACCAAAGCTAGCATTCCAACTCTACAGTACAGGTATGCTATTTTGTTATATCTATAAACCACAAAGAATTGATTAATTACAGGCATTTCCAATTGTGTAACTTGTAGTTTATGAACAAGCTTATGAACATTATCTTTCATTTTGTCCAACTCAGAGATATACACATGGAAAATCTCCATCTGAACTTCAATTGTATTTTATTTTTTTATAAAAAGAGGTAGAATAGCATCTTCCAACTAAAGTCAAGATTTTAACTACTTAGATTTTCACAGATAGATTTTTCACTGAAGTTGACACCAGAAGAATATCTATTAGAGCAGAACCAGTGAAAAATAGGAAAATATTCAAGCCAACAAACAAAGCCCCATTACAATTTTAAGGTAATTATGATTATTTAGTTTGATCTAACCTTTTTTATTTTTCCTAAATTTATTTCAGGACAACTTTCACATTTGTTATTTCTCAGGCAAATGTAGAAGAAAATAGAAAAAGCAGGTTTGAGATAAATATACTAAAACCTTACCTTTCTGAAATTCTGAGTGAAATGCCTTTGTGGGAAAGCTGAATTTCTTTATGAATGTAACTGTGCAAGCAACAGTTTTTGGTTGGAATATGGAGTGTGCTGGATAGAAGTCTTTTTGGCTTAAATGAGCCAATATTTATTACTATAAAACCTCCAAAAAGCCAGCATGTTTTCTTTCATTGCCTAACACATGGAACACACCTCTCTATGACATAACCAATGCATTCATGTAACTTTTGTTTTATATTTTGTCTTCCAATTCATTTTGGTTAGAGGTAGAATTACTGTGTTTAAAAAAAAATGACCTGATCCCAGATGTAGTTTATTTAAATTTCAAAATGAAAAGCTTTCTAAGAACAGATAAGATTGATTGCTCTTTCCATCTTAGCATAATTGTATTTCAGGTGAACATCAATTTATTTTAAAGGACACTTCTAAGTATCAGGCTGCATCATACATAATTCATCAATCACAGCTGCCTGTAACATGATTTACTCAAGCAGAATTCAATGGAATAGAGGGAGTCTTGTTTTTTATGCTGTGGCCTGTTTGTTTTTAAATAGTTTACGAAACACTCATTTGCACTGTATTATTGCTGAAAAGAGTTCATCCTTGGTTCATCACCAGGTTGAATTTCTTCATACAGAAATGTTACCCCTTCAGATTTCTTTTAAAAGGTAAAATGAGTCTTGAAAACATCATTAAGGCAAAGAGCACTAAATGTTTATGAACGGAAAAAACAGAGCTCAAAGATTTTTATATGGGGTAGGAGAAGGCAAAAGTATTTACCTGAAAAGCATTACTAGTTTTCAGTACTGTGTATTTTCTGTCTGCTTTAACGTCATTTGTTATTGCTTTCTTACCAGCATGCACATGTAATTGAAGAGAAGTAGCTCCTTCCTCAGCTAGCCCTTAACACAGTTGTCTCATGGATAAAATGGCCTATGCTTGACAATATGCACAAACAGAACACAAAACTGTGCATCAGCTAAAGTGCAATCACTAAACACAGCAAGAAATAGATGTGACACTTTTCTTTATGGGGGCACCACCTTGTGTGCTATACTGCTCACTGTTTTCTACCAAATTCAGCTTCAGGGACGTATTGGTGCTTCAGACAGTCCTGAAGTAAAGAACCATTTCCACAAACAGATGCAAACAGAGCTTTAAAAGAAATGGAAAAATAATAATAATAATAATAATAATAATAATAATAATAATAATAAAGAGCACTAGAGAAGCTGCTAAAAATTCACACTTGCACAAAGACAGAAATTTCTTTACTTACTTGTAAACCCATT
The DNA here is from genome assembly GCA_011076525.1 of Nettapus auritus. Taxonomy (NCBI): domain Eukaryota; kingdom Metazoa; phylum Chordata; class Aves; order Anseriformes; family Anatidae; genus Nettapus; species Nettapus auritus. Next base: position 38,724,386 of record CM021765.1, on the reverse strand, counting down.
TGAAACACAGAGTGACCCATAAAATTAGCCAACATTCGAATTAAGGCTGCACCCTGTGGGATACACGAAAAAAAAAGTTACTGGTTTTGCATATCAGTATTATACAATCACAACAATTTGAAGCATGCAATTCCATTCAAAAATATAATCTTAGAAACTTGTGATTGCTATAATTTCTAATTGTGCTGGATTGAAAAAAAGAGAAAGAAGATGCAAACATTTACAAGGAAAAGTGAGTTGGTTGCTCCAGCCCTTCTGTGCACTTAGCAGTACTGCAGTTTTTAGTGAGGGAAAAAAAACAATGTCCGTGATAAATTCTACCACAGTGATTATTCATCATGTTTTTATTTTAATTATGCTACTGGAAATAAAGATTTAGTGATAATAATTCTTTTATAAAGGCCTTCAAGACTGGTGATCTAGAAGTGAATCATTTTCATAAGAATTTTTTAAAATGTCAATATCCATACCTGACTTTATTAATAGTCAGCTTATTTCTCACAAGATCAGGCAAAGAGATTAAGTATTTGTATAATATATTTCCTGTACTTATATCAGTTCTTATCCCTTGCCCCTTCAGGCAAAGGAGTAAGATCTAAGAAAATTCTTTTGTTTCACAGTTGATTCCAATTGTCAGTACTTATACTAAGAACCAGACATACACTTGCCAGACTACCTTCCTTTAAGGCATCCCTTGTGTTTTCCCACACTTTCTCTGTACAACCACAACTGCTGCGCATTTTCCCCTTGCACAAGTGCTCTATTTCAAGCAGAAATATCTTCACAAATCTGATTTGATGATCTGGCTATAATATTCCACTTTGCAGTCCAATTTCAGGAAAATCAGCATCCCAATCCCGTAACAACTAAACATGTTATACTTAATACTGATCACTGCATGAGAAGGAGGACCGTTTGGATTTCAAAATGGTGAATCAAAGGCCATAAGAAAACATGATGTTAGAACTCAACCTCAGCTACATACCAGGAATTAGGTTAATGCTCAGTTAGAAAAAAAAAAATAAATTAAAAAAAAAATAAAAAAAATCACATGTTCAGAAATTCCCAGGTACTAAAAGCCAAAAAGGTTGTTATAATAAAGTAATATCACTTCCTGCATTGACAGAAGTAAAACAGTAATTGCTTCTCTTCACACAACAACATCTATTTTAGAAAGATTCAAGAAAAGGAAAATGTTTCACAGTGTTACATAGCTTGTCAAAACTAGTATTTACTCTAGCTCTAGCATTTAAAATGTGCACCTTTTTTTTCTAATTTGAGTTTCTCTAGTTTCAGCTTTCAAAACCAGAGTTTATGTCTTTTCCTGTTAGATTAAAGTTCAAATTAGTTTTGGAATTTAACAGTTGTCCTATTTTTAGACTGTTTAACACATGTTCTACTGATTTTTTTGTAGTGTCTATTTTTGAAGTAATGAAGGAAGCTTCGGTAGTAATCAACATTTTAAATAACAATATAAATCAAAAAGATTAGTAACGTTAGTAAATCATAAGAAAGCAAGTTTTTCACATAGGCAGCAAAATAATATATAGTTAATAAAGTAACTGAAGAAAAAAATGAATTCAGGAAATGTTTGTAATTGCTTTTAAGAAATGAACAGCGGACAAACAACAATAACAACAAAAAAATATGGTGTTTGCATTATTACTACTATGCTGTGTTTTTATGGTGGTACTTAATCTTACCAGAAGACCAATCATATCAGGAACACATGGCACTATAAAAAATAATCCCTATCCACACAGATTATTATCAGAACAGACAAGACTATAGGCCAGGAAGCATTATTACCCTCATTTTACCAGAGGAACAGAGTGAGTAAAGTTCTCAGAGATGTTTACGCAGATAAACAGCAGATAAATCTGCTTAAGCAGATAAACAGCAGACAAAAAAAAAAAAAAAAAAAAAAAAAAAAGATAAATAAATCCTATTTATTTGGTGACTAACTTGGAAAAGAACCAAAACATAAAAATATAAAAGAGATCAGTCCAAATCCTTAACAGCAACATTCTTCCACTCATCACACATCCTTTTTCCTGCTCACTTCTCAGTATTCCAGGGTCCCCTTCTTCATTTCTCAGAGTTTAAATGTTTAAATTTCAAATAGTAACAGCAGACACATATTCATATAGGTACCTTAGCTCTACTGATTTCTGTGAGAAGTAAGTAAACAAATGCCTTCATATGATCTTGCCCACAGAGTCTTTTTCTATCCAGAGACCAAGAACTGTCAGACAGACATAAAATAATTATAAAATTGCTCTCACAGCTCTCGTTTAGCCACATCGCGGATGGAACTATGGCTGGCCTTTACACAGCAAACAAAATAAAAAAGTAAATAAAGACTGAACAGGAGATCCAAGGCACAAAGGCAGAACTACTCTCTCTGGATCCATTTGTTTTCACAGACACTTTAGAATTACTTTCTAATTACCTTCAGGAAATCCAGAAGTCCATTTACAACATCCAGAACAACAATGTGCCTGACCCAATTCTGCTATCTTCCCCACACAGTTTGCCTATCTGGATGACTTATTTGCTGAAGAATAGTACAGGCAATGAGAGAGAGAAAAAAAAATAAATTAAATTAAATTAAATTAAATTAAAAAAATAATAAATAATAATATTAATAATAATAATAAAAACAAAAAACAAAACAAAACAAAAAAACACAGAAAACCACACAACCTCAAGGGGTAAAAAAAATGTATTGAGGAGAAGGGGGGAGAAACAGAGGAGCAAATTCAGCCCTTGGTGTGGAGGGAAAAGAGATCGGAGGAAAAAATGGGAGAAAACCACTTATTAAAACATTTTTGCACTTCGAAGGCAGGCAAAGCAGAATAGTGACACTTTCCTAAGAAGAACGGAAGCAATCAATGCATTCCCAGCTCTAGGAAAGAAAGAAAAAGACAGGTAACACTGATACTCCGGAGATGAAGATAAACAGGTTTGCAGAGGGTGGGATTGAAAAGTCTGAGTAACTGGCATAAGGAAGGGGGACCCAAAGATGGGCTTGGAGGATGACCCTAACTAGAGGGATGTGGCAAGGGAACAGTATGTTCAGCTACAGAAGCAATGGAATAAATAGCTTTGGGATTATCTGAATGGCCCCAAATGCTAGCATTTTCATTGTATATCCACATAGCAAGCAGTGAACTATAGGTCCCAGAGAACCTGTGCTTCCAACCCTCTGAAAGCTTCTCTGACCTAGACCTAAACCTACATATAAATCCTAAATCACAACAAATCTGTCCTGCTGCAGAGGATGCTCTTTGGAACCTGTCAGCATCATTCCCTGAACACCCTGACACGCAACTGATCTGCTCCCCACTTCATTTTCAGGGCCACTTCTGCTCTGCCAACATTTGTCCAAACAAGGAATGATGAATGGAGACCTGAGAAGTAAACCTGGCTCTCTTACAGGGCACAATGGCCATTTGCTGATGATTTAAGTGCTTTCCTCTAAGCAGTGGATGACTCAGTACCCTGTCAGGAAGTAAAAAGCATTCGTTTAAGAGGTTCAGTGGAAAGCAATTCCTTCCTATTCACAAAACATATCTGCATTCCTGACCATACTAAATCTGGCTCGTCTTAACAGGGAAAAGCTATGTACCCCATTTAAATAAAAGTCTACTCAGACAAATATACTAGATATTCAGTCAATGAGTAATGGCACTACATAGTTCTGGTGAAGCACTTTTCAGTAGCAGATCTCAAACTGCTTTGTGAGGCATTGGTACCAATACCCTTCCCATAACAGAAAGGGAAACTGATGCACACTATAGTGAAGCCTTTTACTGAAGATCACCCAGCATGTTCATCATGCAACCTGGGACACAGCTGGAGCTTCTTCAGCCTCTGCAATGTGACACTACTGCTACTGGAAAGGAAGGTAGAACATCGGCTACTCCATGGAAATAACTGAATGTGTAGACCTTGTCTTCAAAGTGCTCCTGGGAAAAAAGTATGCTCATTGACAATTAGCCAATAATGGCTGAAATGCTGTAAATTTATGTTCTTTCCTTCCCTGAAGAGACATATTTGCACACCCACACCATGGCAAAGACCATCCATAATAAAATGGGGAGCAAAATTTCTTTATATGTGAGATGAACTTGTCTTTAAAATCTAGAAAATGCAGAATCACAGGTAAGTCATCCCATCTAATTCTCTCATGTCAACATAAAATAATATGATTTCAACCTTGATCTCATATTAAATTAAGCTAAATTTAAAGACTCACTCCTGCATTTTGTGATCCTGTAGCATCACTACAGGTCACAAATACTGTAAGTTAATTTAATTCTCTTTTTAAATGATCCAATTTTACTATATCTAAATTCTTAAACTAATTGTTTCACTTGCAATTTGCATTCCGTAATCATTTCTTATACAAACGAAAGTACCAAATGGAATTTTCTTCACTAGGAAAAAAAAAAAAAACTAAGTGCTCCGTAAGTTTTAACCCACAAAAATACCACTATTACCGTACTACACAGCAATGTTATACAGCCACACAGCAAGGGATACATCTGACTAAATGCAGATATCCATAACATCTCTGTTTACAATTAATTTAGTGGTCTAGACTTTCTTTACATTCAATGGACAGAATCTGTCACTTCTGAATGCACTTCATCTCCAGATCAGAAGACTTGTACCTTAAAAGCACCACCTGTGATATTTGACTCCAAAATAAGCATTGGGTGACTAGCTCATATGAGTCTATCTGCACAGCAGAAATCTAAAGTGAGGTGAGATGAATTCAACCACCTTGTCCAAAAAGGCCATAGAGAGATTGATTCCCCACTCTGATACAAGAGTTCTATACTCGTGGGTAGAGAATATCTGAAATATTAAGATATATAACTGGTGTGACACTACCCTTCCATATATGTATATGTGGCATATAAGGCGTATAGGCAAATATAGGCAGACAATAAATCATATCTCAGTTTTAACTTTGATATTAACTTTGATATATAACTCAGTATTAACTTTGATATTATGTAAGAAAACCTGCAAAGGCAGGCATTCAAGAGAGGACCCTGAAGAGAAGGCAGTGTGCTTGCTAGCTGAAAGTGCATATTCTCTACCAAGCAGACAGCAGAGAAAACACTTAAAATTATGAACTAGTGAAGCCATTACAGAGAATCAGATAATGTGAAAATCAGAAAACCAGAATACAAGATTATGCAGAAGGTAAAAGGCAAGGACAATGGGCCATGTGTGAAGAGATACAGTTGACTTGCAAACTCATTCAGCATTATTCTTTTAAGGACCAGAAATTATGTCAGTATTCTAAAAAGTGCTCATGAGTGAAAAATGTCACCAACAGAACAGAAATTGTGAACTACAGCTGACTCTCATAAGGGTGAAATAATCTGTCTTTTTGTAAATGAGCTGGAGTGAAGGAAGATAAAGAGACCATAAAAGGCTGAGTTAGAGAAAGCATAGCTGTTCCATCCTCCTATCCTCCTTCCCACCTTTTTTTTTTTTTTTTTTTTTTTTTCCCTAGAACATCATCTTTTTTCTTTCTGCTTTTATATGTTTTGTTGTTTTTGTTCTAAGGGTAAGATTGAGATTCATGTGAAAGAATGCAGATGCCTACATGGCAACTTTCTGATGCTTACTCAAGTTTTGTACAGCTGAGACAGCTGCTTAGACTCCCTTTAAAGGCAATGGAGAGAGAAGTGAGCACTTCAGCTCATTCTGATTCATCTCATCTGAAAACATGCATCTAAAATACCACAGATAAATTTCACCCTAAAAGTTCCTGTTTATCTTCACTAATGATACAGGGAGGTTAGAGGACTAGTTAACTGCAGGACTCTATGCAGCAAACATCCCAAGTTCGATAACATAAATCTCTTTAAAGATATTTTATCCTGCAAGTCATGGAGCAGCCCTGGAAAATGTAAAAGTATAAACAATGCAGAAACACTTTCCTGAGTTCTGAGACAGCATCTTGAAGGCTTGCTTTTCAATTTATTTCAAATAACACCAAATATCATTAATAACAATTACATAGATCTCAACATATGCCTTCTTCACTAAATGTCCACCTTGCCATCCTTGTTTAGGAATAAAAATTGATTGCTTTGATTTAGTTCAGAACAATATCTTTTGTGACATAAAATCTAAAATCAGGAAGTATCCTGTTATGGGAACCACCACCATGGTACACAAGTTGTAAGTGTAGAGTGAGGTACTGAGGAGCAGAGCACTGGACTACCAACCAAAATTACATAACTGAAATTCTGGGGGAAAAAAATACATTTCCTACAAAGCCTCCACTCCTCCCTTTTGCTTGTCACTTCCCTCATTTCTAAAAGAACACTGAGACACACGAGACTTAGTAACAGTCTTCTATTGTGCAGTAACGAGTTCAAAATCAGTCTTGATTAATATGTAATAGTACCACTTGTCTTTCATATAAAATACAACTTTCATGAAATAGAAGGCCTAAAGCTAGTTTCCCTTATGCTTGTATCCATGCAATTCAAGATTAGGGTCACTTTCCCTCTAGCTAACGGAAACATGAGCTACTTCATCTTCTACTTCAATTAAACTTGATTTTAGTCATATTGTTGGTAGAGCTATTATTAACAATAGGAATTTCTTATAATCACTTTCATCCTAATTGATTTTAACAAATCAGACCACATAAAGGTACTAAGAAATGTACGATTCTTTCCTAAAGAGCTCTTAAGATTAGAATCAATATATGAAGTTTGATGAATACTAATATATACCTGACATATACCAGTATTCTTTTTTTTTTCCATATATGTCAATATATAAACATTCCCTTCCTTAAACTATTTACTCTGTGCTATCGTACAACTGAAAATAACTGGAAAAAAAATTGAAAACAAGGATTTGAAGGAATGGTGTGGACAGCCCTTTTGAAGCACTTAGAATAAAATGTTCTGTGGGCAAGCAGACAGGTGGGATACAAGAAGGCCACAAGCTGTACTCGTTTGGGATCATTTGCTCATTTCATTTCCCATCTATAAAAAGACCTTTCCCATACTCTGTGGCAACACTAGTTGCTCTGCAGCTCTCCATAGGAGAGTCAAAAGCTTTTGGCAAGGTGTCTTGACAAAGACTTTTTGAAAATCCAGTGTCTCCTGACTTCCTGCACAAACTCCAGCTCGACAGTGAGACAGAACCTCCCTTTGTAGAAGTTATGTTCTGCAAGACCGACACACTTATCCATGTGCTCAGGTACTTTCCCTTTACATACAATACAGTTCCCACCTTGCTGTAGTAGGAAGCTGGACTCATCAGTCTGTAGTTCCTAGGACATCTTCTAGAGACCATTCTCTCTCTACATTGCCACCAGCAATTCTCTGGCACAGGGGCTGTCTTCAAGGACAGCCTACACCCTATTGCCTGGAGTTCTGCACTCCACATCTGCTTACTTTCAGAACATGCTGGTGGGTGCCACCCAGATCTGCAGACTTCCTAACAACCTACTCAGCTATTTTGGTTAGCATCTCCCATATACCTACCTCAAATTGATCATTCCTGCAACCTGTTACAAAGAATAAACTGAGCATTGGAATCAGCCCATTCTTCAGCAAGAAAGTCCAATACAAATAATTAATTATGCTTATCTGCTATGCCCTTAAAAATCTGATAAAATCATACAAGTTGGCCATAATGTAGCCCCTCACACAGTAACCGTGAGCCATGCCTGCTGTACACTGAAGTCAGGCATGAAACACTTAAAAAAAATCAGTTAAGATCACACAAACTGAAGACAACACTTTCGAATTCTAATACATTTTGAGTAATGATTGAAATGTATCTTTTCATGAAACATGCTGAAGAAAGAGATTTTTTAAAACTCCAAAATTAATAAAAGCATCATTAAAAAAAAAAAAAAAAAAAAAAAAAAAGTTGAACATAATTTTATGGTGCTCTTTAAAATAGAAGCTTAAGGGTATCCACAGTCAAACAGGTTCTTAAGTAAATGAGTATAAATTCATTCCAGTTCAAAGTTCCTGAACTCTTAATTTCTCAAAATATCAGATAATTCTATGATTCAAAGTTCATTTCAAATATTAGAAGAGCATGTAACAAAGCACTCATATAAAGAATGCACATTTGCACATTATTTTCATAATCTGAACACTAGCTAACATGTAATATCCAAGTCACGTTTTCCAAAACAATCGTTCTTTGTTGGTACTAAGCAACCACAGCTGGATGCCCTATGAAATTTAGCTCATTGGGAAAAACACAGCATGAATTAAAGTGAAAGAACAATGTACATCAGACCTGTAGCAAAAATTTGATATTTAAAAAAGAACTTACATAAAACTAGGAAACAAAATCTGCCAAATCTTGCAGAAAATCTGACACAAAAAATATGTTTTGATTACAGCACATATGCAGAATTTGTTCTATACAGAACAGTGTGCATGTCTGTAAACGAGTTTTAAGAAACCTTTTCAACTGAGTCATGGCATTACACTATAAGCAGCGCACTGAATTAACTGTATTGCCATTCTCAGCACCTTAAAGAAAAGGACTGAGAGATAGGAGAAGCCTGGTCTAATGCTTGTTGCGCAACTGTTATGACCTTAAGCAAGTAAGTAACATCCCTTCAGTGTGAGAACAACAGACAACTAGATTACTTTCAAATGCAGGCGTTGCATTTAATATTGATATATGGCTTTCTTAAAAAAACACATTCACCACACACACTTATTTTTTCCCCAAGAGAAGTCCAGCCATGCCTCATCTTCCACTCAGATCATAATGAAATGTATTTACTTTCCTATTTTAGTAATCTGAACCATATTTCATGGTCTACAGTCTCACTCTGATAGTCTTGGTACGAGTGCCCTGCTCATGTTTGCAGCTATAGTATTGTATTGTGGAAAACGGAGGGCTCCTGAAATACGCCTGATAAAGATCTTCCATCTTCAGATGTTTCTTCCCAAAGTTCCCAAACTCTCAAAACTACAGAAGTACTCACTGAGAAATTATTCTCAGGGAATCAATTAGACAGTACCATCAGTCACCAGCACCAAACCCCTCTTTTCATTTTCACAAAATTGAACGCTGTAATGAACCACTGTGGCTATTTTTCTGTATTCTGCAACAGCACCTCAAAATACTACAAGAAAAATGAAGCTTAATACATATGAATTTCATGAATGCGAATACTTCTGTATTCAATTTGGATAACAGAATGTATTTGCTTAAATGAGTAAACACATGCCTACAATTTCTTCACTGTGGCAAAAATGTAAAACGTTCAAATGAATTCCTAGAGGCTTTCCCTTTGGAAAACACATGTAAAACCTAAGAGAAGTAAGGAAAAAGATTGATATATGCAGACTATGCATACTCTTACACAGTGTTGCAATATAAGCCTCATCCTGAAGTTCTTAGTCCAGGCCATCATTTAGTGACACACTTAAGTACCTTAACGCATAAGCAATCTGACTTAAATGCCACAGCTTATACACAAAATTAAACAAGTAACTATGTAATTGGCTGAATTTGGCTCTGACTGATTTCCCTGAATTCAGTAATAAATTCTTAGAAAAGGACTTCGTTCATTAAAAGGACCTAAAAACTATCCCTACATTATTTTTATGGTATAGACTAGAAGAAAAAAAGAAAAAAAGAAAAAAAGAAAAAAAGAAAAAAAAGAAAAAAAAGAAAAAAAAGAAGAAAAAAAAAAGACCTTATATTTGTCTTCTTTGCTTTTTAAAATAATGTACAACTTCCAATTGATATTTGTATATCAAGCAATGCACACCCACAAGTTAACATGTTATTCAGCAATAAAAGCAGGACATATTTTAATAATCAAATTAATCTTACTCTATTTTTAAAGCTTTACTTACAGTCTGGTTGAAATAATATTTTAAAAATCAGCAAATATACCTATAAACTTGTAGCTTACTGTGCTAAATCATCAAAGATGCAGAAGAGCATCTTATGTTGTTTTTATAGATTGTAAGGCCATTTATCTGATGCCAAAACATCACTGAAAAAGCAAAATTATACTCAAGGAGAGGTTTTCACTGGAAAATCATAATCATTTTCTATTCCAACAAACACAGCTGTTCTAGGGCTGGAAAATACCAAAATGGTCAGATGGCAAGATGAGCTTTGGTGAAATATTAGTCTTAGACACAAATTCTCTTGCAAATTTAAGGAACGTAACACAATGAACAAAATTCAGGAGTAAATGACCATAACTAATCATGTTCTTCAGATGGATGTCATCCTGTCATTTTCCTCCAATAGTAAAATGTATCAGTCACCTAGACAAAATGTTACTGAGACTCCATTTACAACCATAGTTCTATTTAGCCTGGCTAAATAGAATTTAATAAATACCACGTAAGAATCTCAAGCCATTTGTCTAAAACTGATTTGTAACTAACTACAGTTATACATGCCATTCTACCCCACCTCTGTTAATACTTTTTTTTAAGCTTCAGAAGTTGTCCAGTACTTAAATATTTCTTTAAAATATCAAGTACAAAACAGTGGGACTGGCACTGTTCCAGGTAGTTCCTTTCAGAATAGGGATCCTGCAGGCCTGCAAAACCTACAGCAGACTAGTGAGAATTTATCAATCATATTTTGTATGTCAACTATTTTCTTTTTATTTCAGTTATCTACAGTTTATTTTCTATTTCCAATTCTTACAGTTTGCAACAAACACTTGAACACTTGTAAATGCTGCTCTTGCTTTCACCAATCTGAACTAGGATGGGTGTCAGCAGAAGTTATCCTTCATCTTTAATATGGAATCACAGTTTCTTGGATGCCTTCAATGAAAAAAAAAAAAAAAAAAAAAGAAACTAACTACATCTGAAGTCTTAAGAAGGCACAGCAGTCAGCTTTCTGTTTTAGCCTTTGCTGAAAATTACCATTACAAAGTAGAGCTAGAGAGACAGAAAACGTAAGAGGACTTCAGGATCTCCAGTGCATAGGTGTGTGTCTTGCTGCAAGCCCACCTTCATCACTTTAAGGCATGGAAACATCTGAGACACAGACGCACCATCCTGTTCCCTACTGGGGACAGAAGTATAATAAAGGATGGCAGGGCACAGTGTCTGGAGTCACCACTGCCATTTCTGCTTTGATCACTTGCTCCAGGCCTTGGGAGCTCCCATTTGCCATTGCCTTTGAGGGGGAACAGGCAGACGAAGGTCCTGTACTACAACAGGCTGTGGCTTCCCAAGTGCTCTGCCTTGTGTCGGCCTGACTGAGCAGTCTAATGAGCTCTTCTTTAAAATGTAGTGTTTTTATTAACATTTGTTTTCCTTTTTTTTTTAATATCTTCTCAAAGTCATGTATAGTTTTCCCTAGCATGGGGAAACAAACACTCCTGAAGCATTGTAGGTATCTTGCTGTTTATACACCTCACACAGTGGTTTCTGTTTCCTCTTTAGAAAACTCTAAGTCAGTATACACTAAGCAATACAATATGCTAATAAGTGTTTTGAGTCAGGAAGCTGCTCAAATACCTTATTTAAGACAAGTATTTCAAGTATCTTGAAGCACCTGCCTGGTTTTACACACTAGCACCCCATGGGCTGAAGTGGGATGGCCTGCATATTTGAGTGTACTTGAGGCACTCCAGGGATTGCTCTGAACTTGAACCTGAAGGTTTCACCAACTTCCAGTTTCAATGGTTCTCATATTGGAGGCTGTGGAGACCTACAACCTTTTTATCTAAACAGAAAGAAATTACTTTCATTACAAGATATTTCCTCTGATACAATGCATTATGTTCAAATGGCTTTTGAAAGCACTTTCTGCAATCTGGGCACTGACCTTCTGCACTAGCAAGTCATGGAACAGAAACTACCATCAAATGCATGCAAAGAGCTTCATGGCATTCACAGGTGACATCACAGCTAAATTAGTCAGGAAGAACAAGAAGTTCTCCCTCTACACTGCCATAAGGGAACAGGTTGCAAAGCCACCTGGTTTTATAAGAATTTCAACTGGCTGGATATCTTGTTCCTGATTTAGTTACATGAATAATTAAAAATAAAACCTGGTTTACTGTATTTCAGTATTTGTTAGTGTTTATCTAGTGTGTTTTTTTTCAGTGTTAATGAGCTGCTATCACTTTCATGCGGTCACTTCACAAATGAACCTCAATTCCATTTTGTAAGGCAAAGAAAGATTGCCACAATTACGTCACGCTCATGAACTGAGTGGATTTCACTCCAACATTAATCTTGGGTTTGAATAGATGGGTTTGCTTTGTTATATCAGTGCTACTATCTTTCCCAGTTCCTGAGGAACAGAAGTAAAAAAGAACAAAGATTTTAGAGAGCCTTTACGCTGACTGCAGTTGGTCTTCCTATTCTTCCAAATTCTTGCAGAACATGTTACTCTGAATTTTCCAAAAGGACTATACTCAAAGGTTGAGCAAGCCACTGGTTTCAGTTTTTTAAATTTTCCTTTGCCAGAGCTGTTTCTTGTAACACACAGGAAAGGTAACTACTTTTCTTTGTGCAAATTTTTAGTTGCACAGATTTCATAACACAAACATTGCCTTTGAGGGAAGGTCAAGGGGTGCCCCCCTCTCCTCCTTTATTATTATTAGAAATATAGTAATCCTTCCATCATTCAGATGCAGAAAGCAACAATTAAAAAAAAAAATGTGGCACCAAGAAGGAAAAGGAAATTATACAGAAAAAGACTTAAGAAATAATGAATTGTTTGTGTTACAAAGCCTGGGCCATTAACTATCTCACTACAGAGTCTCATCACTTACAGGGAGGAAAAAAAAAAAAAAAAAAGGAATATTATTCTCTATTCCAGCCACACTCTTCCTTGCTTTGATTATTGTTTGTCACTCACCAAGACATATTCTGCTGGGGGTACTTTGATAGTTCACTCCATCATACTGGTCTTGCCTGCTCCAATTGCTACCAGATATGCAACCAGCACACTTCAAAGCATTCAGTAGCCTGATGGAAACAACTTCAGATATTATCTGACTCTCTATACTGTCCTTGGTGCCCTTTCATCCCTTCTCTTATCTGGCTGTGGCTGCTCATCCAGGGTATGACTTCTTTAGTTCTGTGTGGGATATCTCTCTCTCACACTGTTCTGGGTCTGGCTGCTCCCTCTGTGATGCAGCTGTCTTGTTTCTCTGTTTAATTACAGCTGGCTGTTCTTTGCTGATCATTGCTCCTCACGTTATCCTTGTTGCACTCTCTCCTCATCTGTTGATGCAGCACTCCAGGGCTATGATTCCTGCTGTCAATTATTTCTGGTATTGAAAGGCTGTCATGCTTTTTGCTTTGATTTAACAATTCTCAGATCCACTCTTGTGTTCAACGGGCTGTATTTCCTGCTGCACTTGGGATATAACGACTTTTCCCATCATGGGAGGACACTATCTTATTTCCAGCTGCACTATGAAGATGTATCCACTCTCTGATGTGAGTTGAGAGCCTTGTATCATCTACCAATACTGTTTGCTTATTAATGAACTATCATGATTTCTTGTTTTTCTCTACATATCTGTGGTCCTAGTGGAGGATAATGACATGTTCTCTCTGAGGAATTACTAGTATGATCCTTTTGAAAGAGCCAAACACTACCAACAACAGCTTCAGTGGAAATGCTGTGCACTGCAGTCCTGTAGTGCCTGTTTCACTCTGCTTGTGGGATTACCTGAATACCATTCTTCAGGGGTTTATGTCAGGAGACTTCTTACATGCAATCAATGAGGACAAGAAAGTGGAAATGAAAAATGTATTCAGCTACAAGGCATTTAAATAGCACAGTCTCAATGGTTATCTCCAAAATGTATAGAAAACTCCTTCTATAAGAGGCAAATCTTTAAGGTGACAGCTGAGTGTCTAGCAGACATGGGCATATTAATGGTGTCTAGCTGATTTATGCCATATTGATGACAGTAAAGACAATGAAGTGACAATGACATTCCATGACTGTCATTTCAATGAAGAAAAATTAGATGGGAGAAAGTTTCATCATTTCAATTTCACACAAAAAAACAGTAAAGAGAGAAAAGAGATAGCATAGACAATCTAAGGTCCCAGGGAACACAAGGTGGACATTAAAAAAAAAAAAAAAAAAAAAAGAGAGAGAGAGAGAATTAAAAAAAAAAAATCCATACCCAAAATTCAGGGAAAAGATACTGCGTGTTTTGCTGGACTGTATAAAATGATTATTTTAATAAATACAGTAGAAAAGGCCTCACTGATGGTCCTGACCCAAAGTTTACTATAGTCAGGAGAAAAAATAATAATAATATTTTTCAGCAATTTAAAAAATAAGTCAGCAAACAACCAAAAAGGCACCTGAAACACAAGCAAGAATAGAAATCAGGGTTCATCGTGTAAAGAGGGCTTTGAGGGACCTGAATATATTTGAGCAAACACCTGACCAGGTACAACTTGGATCTTATTGACATACCATTCATCACAGTATTTATATTGGCAGACATTAGAGAGCTAGAAGGATAGGCAAAGGTTCTAGCTATCTCATAAAAGAGCTAATTTCATCAACAAGCAAGATGATTTTAAGTGCAAGCTATGCATGCTTACATACAAGATTACATAGCAAACAAGAATGCAAGATCCACAAAATGCTAAATTTGTTCCAACTTATCCTCTGAAGGAACAGTGTCAGGTGCTGGGAAGAAAGTATAGAAAACAGTGAAAAGAGCAGTTATGAAGCCAATGATAAAGTTTATTCCTGTAAGATAGTGTTTGTATCTAAAACAAAAGGATGAACGGTTAGTTAGAAAAGCAGACAGCAAAACAAAGACTTTATGGGTGAAAGGGTCTGTGTTTTAATTTCCTCACCTAAGAAAGTGCCAAAGTAAATTCTTCCAACGCCATTGCTCATATTGTTTTGCTAGATCAAATAACTGGGTTCAAAATTTACATGGTCAGGCCCTGATATGAACACATTCAGTGTCACTTAAAGTTCTGGGAGAGATGGCCATCAGAGAAGCTGGGTGGGGAAGACATATCCACTGGGCATGGCTATTGTTACAGTAAAAATGAACCTTTTAATAGACAGACAGATACAATATACAGATTGCATTCTAATCCATGGAGAAAACAGAGTGATGCTGTCGGTCTTGGTAAGTTAGCTAACAGTACATAGACGTATTCTAGTCTCCTATTTGTCCTTTCAATGTAAATGAAAATTCCTTGATGTTTGTAAAATGTTCATATGATGAAACAGTAAGTGCTAAGTATTACAGTTTACAGTGTGATATTAATATTATCATGTTAACTAGAAAAAAAAATTAGCTTGAAATACTAAGATACTGATGTGAGATAAGTCTCCGGACCTACCGAGGTTCAGCTATCACCATCAAACATGACTGAAATATTTAAACGATGAGAATACTTCAGTATACTAAAACTTGCTGGTTACTATAGATTAATTGACCAAGATTCATATTTTCAAAGCCAGCTGAGGTATTTTTGCAAATGTTACTTGGGATCTTGAACAACTCTAGCATTTTGGAATATTTTCCAAGCTATTTTATGTTTGAATATTACATCCTACACCTATTACATGCACATACACACATCTGTCATCTGCCCACTCTTAAAGTAATAAAAACCTTTAATGGAAGATGATAACTTGTTGAATGGGAATAGCTGGTGACTGTAAGAAAGGATACACCTCTCTTTTAGCCCAGAAAGTGTGCTGGATAAACTGGAGGCTCAGCAGGCTATGTGCTATGCTGCTGTTGTCTTGTTACAGCCTGACATTAGGCAGCTAATGATGCAGAAGAAAAATACTATCTGGTCCAAGGGTGGTAGTCAAAAGACTCTTACTATCTGCAGCAGACAGTACCAGTATAGCCTTCCTAGTGAAAAGCTGCAGGCAACATCTCTGCATCACACATCAAGAACACCTGCTTATGAAATTACAGCATAGTATTGGATACCACACTATGCAGAGAATCATCATGTGGTATAATGGAAACCACCAGCTTTTGGGTCAGAGGCTAGCAGCAAGCCCAATCATATGATGGAGAAGGTGGAACTGTAGCTCTCTCACTCCTCCAGTGAAGTTATTCAGTCCCAGAGTTGGCTGAATCATTCCTACCATTGAAATGTAATTTGAAATTGCCTGAATTAATACATATACCTTCATGATTCCACAAGTCAGTTCTCCTGCTCTCACTCTTCTGCAATGAGCAGAGTTTTCAGTAGGTTATAGAAAAAATCTCATGCATATAAAAAAAAAAAAAAAAAAAAAGTAAAAAACATTACACGTAACTTCAGTACTTGAGAATTTTTCAAGAGTTTCAAGAGGACAAAGACTACATATCCTTTTTGCTTTTTAAAGAATCTATCACAATTCAGACACTGCCACAAAATAAATAGTAATTAAAAGAACACAGAAATCCACTTGCTGCATTCTGACAGCCTCCCAATTTTATTTATAACATTTAATAACACTGGATTTGTTGAAGATGATGGGATAAAATCACTATAGTATATTCTAAACATATTCCACACAAATTAAAGTTTCCCACCTATTAACAACTGTCTATGCATCTTTACAAAAGTATACGTTTTACGGATGGAACACAATCTTCTAATAGCTACTGACGTATCTATTTATAGAGATAGATAGGTTTAATTAGTCCCACCTTTTTATATGCAATCCAGTCAAACACCCTGTCAATGTCTGTGGCTTGCTGCACCTCCTGGGATACTGGATGTGAACTGGTCAAACCATCCAGCAACATCACTTCATGTAGGACATCTGTCAGAAATCTCTGCTTTTCCTGAAATACAGCATAAGCAGTAATATCACAGACACATATACATTTAAAACAATATAGATGCACAGTTATCACAGGCAGCTTCTATATGACAGATAATTAAAATTAGACCTTCTGGTTTGAATGTAAGCCACCATCATGTCCTAAAATTGAACAGGTATATGGAACAGAGAGGAACTACGTCTAGAATCTAGGGATCCTGCTGACTTGAGACCACTTGCTGAAAGCAAACTGACTGAAATTAAAGACTATTCAATGAATAAAAATGTATCTGTAGGTGCAGACTGCAATCCTCATTACCATGACAATTCACTCCCAGTTACCAGGGGTAGGGAGAGAGGAGAAAGTGGCATAGTCTTCAATCACTAAAATATATGGCGGCTACAGATCAGCACTCATAGAGCTCATTGCATGCATAGGCATAATCACTTTTGACAGAGATGAGTAAATACAATTATTACTGCTTTATTGTGTAGACCCTGAGGCATATTAAGGTTTAAGTCACTTGGCTATTACTGCCAAGTTCACATAGCAGGTCAGCATGGGACAGTACAATGAATAGAGCCCACAGAACTGTCATAGCAAATGTCTGCACCATCTTTTGTAATTCCTGTAAAGAAACTGTTCCTCCTCAAGAGCTTGTGTGCTCTACAAACTTTATTTCGTCCATTTCATAACTTCCATCTGAAGAAAACCATTCCTATGTCTCTTTACTAGTGAGACCACAGCTGCATGTAGAAGTCAAATGACATAGTCAAAGTCACAGCTCCATCAAAGGCAGGTGCAAACCCAAACAACATCCAACAAACTAATTCATTTCTATACCCTCTATAAATATGGATTGCAGAGGTATGTCAAAACCACTGCATATTTACTCTAGCAGCAGCATCAATTAAATGTGCATGTATACTCTATGAACTGTGCTGCATTCACTTTTAGAGTACAAGTAGATGTGACTTTTTCAGCTGAGAAATGACATGCTTGAAAAGTCCTCATATTGCATTCATATGTATGTCTCCACTCCAAAACACTATGTCAGGAAGGAAGAGATTCACATCCTTGTTTTTTCAAGTCACAAATAAATATAAAGACTGAATTAAAAATTATGGAAGGCTTAAATAAACATTTTTCTCCTGAAATGGCATATCTCAAACTTTATCTAAAGAAAATTTTCTGAATTAATGTTAACCTAGTGCCATAGTATAAAGAAATTCTAGGGAATGCTGTTTGATTGTCAAAAAGGATTTTGATGTCCACAGATAAAACAGCCACAAAATTACATAATAAAGTATATGTTTAATTTCTTGGGTGGCAAGGTTTTGGTATCAATGTGTTAATTTAAATTTTATTTATAAGACAGCTGAAGAGCTGTTCCAATGCTGATCCATCTGGAAATAAACCTTTATGTTAGAATTCATTAGAGCACAAGAAATGTACCTTGAGCTGATTGCATATTCAAGCAATTAAAAGCACGGGATGCAGGGAACCAATTACCCAACAGACACTTAGTGTTCTCAGCTGGCTGCATGAGGTGAGGTTTGTGAAGGGAAAAAGTAATGTCTTGTTCTTATTATTGTTCATTTCCAAACTTTCTCAGGCGTATGCAGTTAGTAACTGCCCTTTTTTACATGAAAACAAAAAGTGTAGGGAAACAAGTATTATGACAGTCCCAGTGAGATGAAAACTACTGAAGTAGGAAGGATTATAGATGATTAGGTTAGATCTCACTCACGTTCTCTATTAGTCAGGAGCAGAACACCAATTTCTGCAGAAGTATGGAATGTAAAGCATACAGGTATAAACACACAGGCATAGACCTATCTCCACATTCACATCTGGATATCGCAATTAATAAACAATTGTGGGAGTGGATTTACTTTTCAGAATTAACTCATCAAAAGGACATTTAGTAATTAAGAATACTTCCAATATAGAACACAGAATCAAGAAAATAAGCATGTAGTGAACATAAAATAAAGATATTAAAAATACAAAAGATATAAAAAGAACATGATAACTTTTGCTTTTCTGGTGTTTTTTGTTTTTGTTTCTTTCTTTTGTTTTGTTTTGTTTTCCTTAGGTCCTTTGCTTTTTCCCTTGAAGGGCAGAATAGGAACATTTCAGATTCATGACAGCTCACTCAAGTTACCATAGCTGGGAAGTCTTTCTTAAAATTTATGGCAGACCATAGCACTAGGATACAACAGAAATAGCTAGTGTGCCATCAAATATGTTCACCTGCATTTTAGTGAGAATTAAGAAGGCTTTTGCCTAAAGCTAAGTTGTTTGAGCTAAAAGGATTTCCAAAGCATTCTCACCTTTTCCCTTCAGTACACTGCCTCCGAGATAGATTTCAAAAGGAGACTCAAATATAATGCACAACTCCAGGGAGACACAGAGAGAGAAAGAGAAAGGAGTTTCCTGGTTGACGACAGATTTGCAGCTTGAAGTGACAACAGAAAACTGAACAGCAGAAAGAAACTAAAAGTACCTTAATTATATTGTTGAAGAAATACCACTTCAGCTATCAAAGTCAGACCGGCACATTAAGAGGAAAAGGCCAACACATGTGACCGAACTGCTTATACTAATAGAAGAGGGACTTTCAATTCCCTAGTTATGTTTCCCTATGCAGTATGCTGGAACTGATCTATTTTAACATGGTATCTACAGGACTAAGGAAACACACAGCATAGAAACTGTAGATAAAATCAATCTTGGAATGTATTTAATGAGGTCAGCAAGCTGTCAACCTGGTAGGTGACAAGTTTGCAGCTAAACATGAAACAATTACAAATGTTGTTTAAGATCACTCTCTTCCAAGGAGTTTGGTTGCAAGAGAGAAGCCAAAGACTGTGATTTGCCTGTAAAGAAACAAGGGCTTCAGATGAGTCTTTGGGGATTTGGTTGGCTGGAAAGTGTCAGTAGCTGTGTATAAAGTGCAAGACAGTGCTCAGAACAAGAACTGGTATGGCAGCAACAGAAGCCTACACTGAAATAAAACTGAAATAAGGACAGAGGTGCTTCTCAAGCCTTTCTTTAAAGGCAAGCAGGAAGCTACTCTGTTCCTTATTTTCCTACTATCCATTTGGCATCTTGTCTCTTCATCTCCTCTCCTTAGAGCCTTTCTGGAACTGTAAATAGTCAAAGTCTAGAAGACCAGGTCTTCTTGTGTTGAGAAAAAAAAAAAAAAAAAAAGGAAAAAAAAAAAAAAAAAAAAAAAAAGAAGGAAAAAAAAAAAAAAGAAATGTCAATTACTTCTTGTTGCTTTCCCTCTTACTCTTGAGCATGCTCCCAGGTGCAGAGACTGAAGTGTTGTTATATCAGATGAGCATGCATTTTGAAGATTTACGTGTTCAGATTATTGCCATAACATCAGTGGTCACCAGATTCAAGTACTTGCCTCTTCGTAGGAATGACTTCTACTTGTGACTGATAGGGCCTTTTCTGTTTGGTACACTTAGAGAGCTTTAGCTCTCTCATCCTCAGTGAATCTTTAAACATTATGAACATTCAAATTTCACTGCTGTGGGTAAAAGCAACACAAATGCGTTTGTGATAACGGGGTCAGAAACTTTCCGCCTATAGCAATTTTTCTACATAATGGAAATATGTGAAGATTTTTAAATGTGGATCTGTAGTTTAAATCATTCCATAGCAATAAGAATAAGGAATGGGAAACTGGCAATCCATAAAAGAGCTTTCTTATTCTAATTTGTTTTTATCTTGTACTACAGAGGAAGGTTTATGGAAAGGATGTGGTCACTTTTTGTGTATTATTCTCCAACAGGATGACCACCATTCAAGTAGCCTACCTCTAAATGGAAAGAAAGAAAATGTGTAATAACATTTTTTGGCAGAAAAGACTACCTTCAAGAGCCATTAAAATTTATTGTGCATAACAGGATAATGATGATGTAATGGAAAGAGGTTGTTGCTCGTGATTTTACAGTATCATATTGAGACATAATGTAAGAGTAAAAGTTAGCATGACAATAATGTAATACTCATTAATCACATAAAAATAATTTCTAAAAATTATTATTAAATAGCAGAGAATATAATTAAAATGGATATATATATATATATATATATGGAAAACATCCAACTGTGGAACAAAAGGAAAAGCACAATGAAAGCCAAAACTGATCATTAGTATGCATAAGAGATCAAAGGCCTCAGTATTAAAGGCACCGCCTTTGTTCTGGGACTGTCATTCAAACAGTTTATGGACTGAGAAATCTACATGAATAAAGCTTAATATTGGTGAACAAATCTGCAAATGATTTTCCTGACAAACTTGCTGGAAATATCTTCTCCAAACTATTCAGCTTTACCAGCCATCATGAATACAAACGAGATCTCTCATGCCTGACAAAATCAGCTTTTGGGTTCAGTACTTGGGTTTATAGGGAAACTGCATATATAGGAAAAAAGAAATAGGGGCAGATTTTGAAAGCAAAGAATTCTAGCATATACAATGCCAGGAGGCTGCAGTTCTAATGCAGTACATTTCAGGGTGAAGCTTAAGAAACTGCAAAGGAATCTATTCCTAATCTATTAGGAAACCAAAGGTTCAATAAAACACCTTAAGGCCAGAAAAGTTCCACTAGGGGCCAAAAGCAAGTTCTTTCTGTCTATAAATACTGTATAAGTATGTGTATATTACAGGATGCATCCTGATTATTGGTAAATGAACATAACCTTTCTCTCTCTTCACAACTGTAATTGTTTGTGAATAGCTTGAGCAGCTTACAGACAGAGCTTTTTAATTTATATCTCTGCAGGTGTGCTTCAGTTATGTACATAGTCTGTTGAAGGAGGCCTGCAACACATTCTACACTTATCAACCATGAATATGTCACCATTACTTATCTATCTTCAACCCTCTTTTCTACATTTTCAGTCAAAGATCCTGTAAAATTTATTTCCCTGTGTTTGAGACACTTTCACTCTGGCTAACAGTATTTTTTGTTGTTGTTATAAAGCAACACAGATGTTCTAGGAGCTCACAGTTAAGGAAGAACGACAGTTTTGAAAGAGAATTTTATCAGGAAAGAGAATTTTGAAAGAGAATTTTATCAGGAAAGAGAATTTGAAATGTATTTTTTTTTTAATGAAATGTCAAACCAGATATTCATGACCTCCAGGTAATGTATGCATAGCACTTTCATTGCCAAGCAGATGTGTAGTTATTTGGAGCTTTTGTGCAGTTTTGCCAACTACTTCAACCGCTGTTTTATCTCGTCACTCTGTTTTTCAGGTATAACTTTAATTTGTTTGTACACCAGATTCATTGTGCCAAATGTAGGCCTAAGAAATGGAGGACACAGTACAAAACAGGAAGCATTACAGAAGGAAAGGTGCCCTATCCCTCAAAAATGCTTCAGAGAAGGCTGATTTTTATTCCTTAACTATAAGATCCTGTTTTGTTATCTTGTTGCCTTCACAGAAATGAGTCATTAAGCAAATGGATGCACACAGATCCACTTTCCCTTCACACATCTATTCCCAGGGCATTTTAAAACATTAGGCAACAAGGTACGAAGTTCCTCCTGGACAAACTGTAGAGGAAAATCCTCTCATTTTAAGAAATAGTAAATAATATCTAAATAAAAAGTTGCTTTCATATGTGAGTGGAATACTGAGGCAACTTCCAGATACAACTGGCAAAGGTGACCATCAATGAGAATATTTTTCAGGTGCTCTAACATTTGCATGCTTAAACCATGCCATTCTGAAAGTGATGAGGCTCAGTGATCTAAGCACTGAAGGGACCAAACATGTTTTGCAGGTACACCAGAACTTATCAGTTTGTGCTCCAAGTAACTGCATATTGCAAACAATTTTAAAAGAAGAGCAGTAAATTTGAGACAACAGAACATTTGAAAAGTGGTCTCTCAGTAAGGACGCCCCCAAATATATGGCTACTTGCTTTGCCACTGAACTTCCCACATTAACTACATTTCCTGATGAAGTGTGCATCCCTATTTCAATTGGGTTGCCCTTCAGTGAGTCCTGGCATTGATCTTCCTCCTGTATGGGAGGCAAAAGTTGTCAAAAAGATTATTTCTCATTTTTACTGATGACAAAGTGGTTACTAATTCAAAATTATATGAAATTCAGCAAGCTTGCTGAAGTTTCTTTCAGGAACTAAAGCTTCATCTAAACCCTGAACTCAGGAGATTTGAACTCAAATGACCCAAAAGCTCTCATAATAATGTAATTTCGGCTGCTTTCTCAAGATGAGCAGATAATGACATGAAGAAAGAAGAGACATTGACATTTTCCAAACCTGTACTCAATCTCTTGAATAAATGTTTCATCTAAATGTTGATATTCATTTATGTCTGATCTCTAAATGTTAAGAGTTTAACTATTTAAACCTAACAATTTCATACAGTAATGCATCTTGCCAGGGCATAAAAAGAGAAACTGTATTAAGAAAGATAATTTGGAGATGGAAATGTATTTTATTAGTGATAAGCAAAATTTAGCATAAGGATTTCAAAACTGATGTACTTACAAAGGACTGGTAATGAGCAACCAGGTCTTCCAGCTTACCTTTACATACCTCTTATTTCTTGCCAAAGTTAATTATACATGAGCTTCTCGTTAATTTTATATGGAAAGCTTCCCCCATAGTTGAGTTAAAACAGAAAATCATACAAGAATTGACTTCAGTGAGCATTTACTGAGAGAAAAAAAACATGTGGTATTAATTAAAGGCTTACCTCTTACAGGCACTGGGAGCCTTTAACCAAAAAAAAAAAAAAAGAGAGAGAGAGAGATGAAAGTAGTTTTAAAAGAGGAGTCTGAATCTCTCTCAATGCTGAGCCAGCATGATATTTATGTTGGGTTAGAAGGATCAAGCAGGCTACAGCTCAGGTCTGAAATGCCAAAACAATAATGAAATAAATCAAAAATGCCCATGTCTTAAGTCTACTTCAAAATATATAAAGATTTTCTGGGTTTTCTGTAAGTCAAATGATGCCTAAAAACTTTTATGGAAGGAGACGAACACTTGAGGAGGCAATGTTAATCAAACTAAATTAAAGATAAGCATGTGTCTAATGGCAGTATTCACTTTGATTATTTCAATCCTGTCAATGAGAAAGACAGGCAATTAAGATCATTTATAAAGGATTTGGGCAGAGTGTTGCATGATGTTCAAAGTATTTACTGTAATGAAGTTTAGTTAAATTGTTTTCTATTAACTTTCTAGGCACAGGTAATTTCTTGTAGCACATATTTTTAAAACAGAAATGTTGATAAGCAACAGCATTATTTTCAGCTGCCTGCAGTAATGGCAGGATCATCTAGAGTGTGCAACGTGTTAGCGTGAAGGAAACATGATTCACTCTAAGATAAGTGAAGGATGTCCTTCCAGGTAGACAAAAAGTTTTACTCCAAATAAATAATCACAGTTGTTTAATACTAAGAAAATCTCTGGCAAATATGACAATCCTTGTATGTAAAAGTAGTAAGCACACATGAAAGTGGGAGATCTTATCCCAGAACTTCAATTCATAGAGAAGGCAGTGGAGTCAAAGCAATCATGAGTGTACTATACCTTGACTCATCCAATAAAGTTGTCACCAAAGCCAACTTTTATATAATAAAGAAAATGGAGAAGACAGCTAGGTTCTGTGAAATGCTTTCTCAGCATCAAGCAGAGTACTGACTGCTAAAGTATTTGACACTCGTTTGATGGATGAAAGGGAAAATTACATGTCAGTAATTCCTGCTGTCATACTCCTCAATACCTACCCCAATACCAGAGACCTTCAAGGGCAAACATGATGGCTCCTTCTACCAGAAAATAAGGAGGGAAAAAAACAATCAATAAATTCATGGATCTGAAAGTCTCAGTTGAATTCCTTCCTTTAGAGAGCCACATACAAAGGAGTTCAGGATAATGACAGAAACAACCAGAGAGGATGATAGAATATTTAAGTGCAATCGGGAAAGGAGAAAGGTAGATGAGAAGACAGGGTGGATGAGAAAAGACAGGGCTATGAAGAGAAAATAAGCAGTATATAGTTCTCCACTTTAATTTTCTCTTTTCTCTGATCCTAAAACAAGCAGCAGAACCTTCTATGGAGGTGACATTACCTTGTTGTATCATTCATAACACCTCAAGAACTCACATCCAGCTGCTGTTCATTTTTGATGGCATGGAGAGACAACCAAGAAGTTGCATGGTATGCCTCTAACAAAGAAATCTCATCTCTTTCTAAGTCATGAAACAGCAACAGCCAAGGTATTCACAAACAAATAACTACTTTGAGTACACAAGATAAAGAAATATTCTCTGATCTCTGGGGAGAACAGTTTGCGGTGCCAGATTTCTTTTTAAAATAGTCTTGACAACAACAACAACAAAACAATGGTTTATACTTCAAAGACCTTGAAGAATGAGATTTTGGAATAAGATTTTGCAACAGTTCAGAATGAGAATTTCAAAAACATTTAATTTGGGGGATAGGCAATGCAAAATGCTGAAATGGGAAGCATGGTGAATTCATTACTACTGCAAATGTCTCATGACCATGCAGTAGAGGACTTAATTCTTAAAAATCAAAGTCAGCTGCACCTTCAAGAAGTAAAAGGCAATATGCAGGGACTTGCTTTTTAGCTGAGGGAAGGGAGACTTTCTAACTTTGATCTGAATTAACTTAATTTAAAAAAGGACACTAAGACCAGTGGTGGGACCATGAAGGGTCTCAGCACAGAAAGCTCACCTTCCTGTTTTGAAACCAGAGAAGCTTTGCCCGCTTTCTCAGGGGAGTTCTCACATACCTTATAGTAACTGCAACAGAAGCCTCTGTCAGAATGATTCTGTTCATTCTTCAAACCGTTCACCCAACATTTCAACAGGAGGATCCAGGGCATAAGGACGGAGAGAGTTTACTGAGGACTGAACTTCCTTTCTTATTAAGATTATGTAGCCTGATAGGCTACATAAGGACAACAGAAGAAATTCTAAACCTCCTGGGAGGTTCAGTGAAGTGTAACAGCTCACGCTCCATGGCAGTTTGGGCAATCTTGCTACCTATCCATCTTTCCTAGGGCGTGGAGCTTATAAAACATTTGAAGAAAAACTGATAAACAAGAACTTTAGAAAAGGATAAAGTGTTTACGCAAGCTAAAGAACCTAGAGAAAAGATACCAAGATTGTGAATGCCAAATAAGATGCAAACTAGAGAAGAAAAAAAAAAAAAAAAAAAACACAACTCTGCTTGACTAATGCAGTTGCAAAATGTTAGGGGCTTGTGGAGTTTTAATGATAAAAGCTTATGTGCCTGTGGCCTATAAGCACTGAGCAAGTTAGGTAGGCAAGTTGAAGAGAGATTTTGATTCAGACATGTTCATATTGCCCAAGCTGCATTTCTAAACAGAAGTTCTTTTTTCAGGAATTGACTTTCAGTCTTTAGAGTCTACACTCGTCCAAAAGAAAATGTGACAAATATTCTTTAAGAAACTGAAAAGAAGGTGAATTTGATATTTTTATCCATGGGCTTCTTGAAGAAAATTTCAGGGGTAAAATTTCAAAACTACAAGATAAAGAACTTAACTGTCTAACTTTCCTCATTCTTTAGTATATTACTCTTGTTTTTCCTGATACAAAAAGCTCTGTGATCATACATCACAACATCTTTTATTTTTATTTCACAGGTATGAATAACTGCCAACAAAACACATACAGAATGCTGGAATATTGTTCTGTTAAACCATCATTATAGAAAATAAGTTTTGTAGTTCTTGTTTTTGTAACTGTTTGTAACTGTTTCATGAAGCTTGTTCTGTATCCTTTAAAAAAAAAAAAATAATAATAATAACTAAGTTGTTTGCAACAGCTTTTCTCCTTATAGGCTCACTTTTTATTTGTTCGCCTTTATCAGTGTCAGTATGATCTGAACAGCAAATGCACTTTATACCAATAACAAAAATACACAGCAAGCCAAATTCCCGTAACAGTAGGTTTTGCTTCCTCTTCTTACAATCTCTGTAATAAGCTTAAAACATTGACTTCTACTGTAGTCTGCAAAAAAATAGATCATATTTAAATGCTTAACTCATCAAGTGTTCCATCTTGTCATTATTTTTCTCATTATTTAAATACGTCACTATGTTGTTTTTTTTTTTGATTGCAAAGGCCAAAGTTTATGTCTACCTTCTTTTTGATTTAGGGAAAAAATTGACAGGTGAGTATTTCTCCAGGCACAGCAATATTACCATAGCTAATTCTAATTTATGCAGCACATGTGTCTAATTTTGAGTTCAACCTATTCGTTTTGCCTGTATTCTGCTAAGACGTAAGGATTTCACATGATGGGTGTGTCATTTGCATAACAGTGAATGTTATACTCATTCCACAGATATCTCAAGCAAATATTCTACATTCCAAATGACTTCTAAAAGAAAGTTATTCTACATTTGTTAAACTGATTATGTGAAGAACAAATGATGGATGATTTGAAGATAAAATTCAGTGTATAAACGTTGTCATCTATGACATTTCACTATGCTAAAATCATACAGGCCTGCCAGATTTCATTGCATTTATAATTAGAATTATTACATTTTAATTCAGGATGTGTTTTTCATAAAGATGAAGAGAATGAGTTTTAATACAGCCAAAGCCAGGTGAAGCCAATATGTTTACCTATACAAGACAAATGTCAGTTCAAATAAAGATTTATTTTTCTATTTCATAATCCAATTATAAACCTAAATTGACACCTAGAAGAAGAAAAAATACTACAAAGGATTCAACCTTCACAGAAACATAGCAAGCAAAATAACCTGTATACAACAAAAAGACTAAACTTAGGGAGAGGAGAACAGAATATTGTAAATATATATATATATATATATGTTCAATTTCATAGTATGTTTTAGCCAAACATCTCTTTTTCATTTTTGTTGTGTTCATGGACTAAATTCAATATTCTGTCCATTTTCCAAAATGGTCCATGTTAAATCATAACTGCCTTAATCCAAAATGTTTTTCAGCAGAGAGACAGTAGTTATTTTAACACTGGGTTATGATAGACATGACCTTATTTCTTTTGTAATAAATTGCAGATTACACTTTTGGAATGCTGTCAAATTATTTCACACTTTGTGATTTTGCTTTATTGGACATCTGATACTTTCATGCATCATTTGGTATTTTTCAGCAGTCCCCATGTATAACAGAAGCAGGAGATAAACCTTTCTGTGGAGTTTCAAAATTAATGAAATAAAACAAACATACCATGTTCCATCCTGGGTAGAGGTAATCTGTCCCGACAAATTCAAAATAGTGAGCAAAACCCTCTTTCAACCACACATCCTCCCACCAAACTGGAGTCACAAGGTCACCAAACCACTGCAAAGGAAGTTCAGTTAAAAAAAAAAAAAAAAATTAGAAAATCATGCTTGCATACATTTTATTTATACAGAGCATATTCTTCACAAGTTTTATTTTATACCACCCATTGCAACTCACCAAATCTTTTTTCATATAATAATGAACTAAGCCTTTTTACAGGGTGCACATAAATTACTTAAGTAAAATATTAGAAAAGAGTTAGCAGGGGAAAAGAAGCATTGCAGAGAGTATTCACAGCATTAATTTAGTTTTCTAAAGTATTCTCATCTCAGTTTAAGGAATATAGACAATGGAGAGAAAAATGCTTCTAGCTCTCAAGTAAGCCAATTCATCACCTGGAAACTTTCACTATGTATACTGCAAATCTTTAAAACCTGGGAACACAACCTCCCTATCCCAGACCTAAATTTTAGCATTTCTTCCTCTACAAGGCCTGCCTACCTGATAAGATTTACAATATTACTAATGCTCAATGGCCAGTTTCCTAAGAAAGGCTGTTTTATGAAATCATGCCATCTCTCAGCTGCCTCAAAGCAGGCACTTGATGCTACCTAAGAGTGCTCCAGGGTATGTGAGGTACCCACAACAGACCTAGGAAATTTCAGGGTTTACTGCCCTGCATCCTGCACTTAATTCAAATTAGAGAAAAGGACAGAGATCTCCAAGATAACTAAACTCCTACAAAACTACATGAAGATCAGCAGCTGAAAAGAGAAGGACCTAAAATGAGGGCAAGGCAAGAACCTATCCATTAGATACTCTGCTCAGTAGCAGTTAACAGGGCAAACAGCTGGGGTGTAGCCATAAACTCATCATGGCAGAGGACATGAGGTAAAATCCCGTATAGGGATTTTAGACAGAGATGGAATCATCACTGGAATGAGGACAAAAGTTCACAGGTAATCAGGCTTCATCAATTCCACTACTCATGGACCACCCTGTCCAAATGACTGGAATGGCCTTGGGCAACCTGGACTATCTTAACACAAGTGGTAAGAGTAGAAACACTCATGTTATTATGAAAAGTTATTTCATAGTCTCTGTAGAATCTTTTTTTTTTTTTTTTTTTTTTTTCCCAGAAACCAAACCTTGTTTCAGAAAAAAAATCTCAACTTTTTTTTTAAATGCAAATAAAAAGAGATTAATTCACAATCAAGAGATAACTTTGAGCTTTCATGGATTTGTAAGCTCTGAAAAATAAACAGAAAGGGATCAGCAAATAAGTATTCCAGGGGGGAGAGACATATCAGAGCACAGGCGCTGCTGTTGACACTAATGAGAGTGGAGAATGAAGAACCATGGAGTTGGCCAAGTAAGCAGGTTCTTTTTATGATGATTGGCATATTTGAAGGCTTTATCTGGGATCTCAATGAAAGGTCTTGCTTCTGTGCACATCTTTTTTGAGGGAGAATAGTGCCCAGGGAGGATCAATGCCACTACTAAAATCCTTTGTGAAAACAGGAGCTCCAGAGAGCAGACTACAGAAACTGAGATTATCAGAGTGCCACACAATTTTCAGTAAAGAGGATTTGAAGGAAAAATGAAGCAAAACATGAAAATGAATGTCTGTGACAAGCAATTGAAGAATTTAGGGAGAGAAGATGGGGTTGACAAAAGTCATATTCACATGGCAAGTGAAACTGAACTTAATGGACACTCGAACATAATCTAGATGAAGGCTATCAAATGAACCCTCTACAGGATCAAAAGAGATAGAGCCTGATTTTAAGACCATTTACTTGAAAAGATAAAGAACTACTAGAAATGCATATAACTCATATCCATATAATGCACCTCCCACAAATTGAAAAGTTAGAGTAACATACTACCAGAGTAATATGGAAGTGCTATTTATACTAGAATAGGTTGGCTAAATAATTTCTAATGATAAACAGGCTAAACACAGTATCACGGTGTTTATTTCTTGAATTACAAGAGGACTGCTGAACAAATACGAAACCAGTAACAGTCAGGGTATGCTACCAATATTCAGAGAGAGATTTAAAAAATAAAAGTTACAAAGTTCACAATACACATTCTTGTAACTCAAAATAATTAATGAAATTAATTTTAAAAAATTAAACAGTGAATTATGTTAGACTAAAATACTTCCTGCTTCTTAGCTGGGAAGTGGAAAATACTAATTTTGTTGTATTCACAATTTATGATGCCACAGCAGAGCATTTCTTATATTCCACTATGAGCTGACTATATTTATTTAGCAATGATACAATTAAAAGTTTTCATTTAATCATCAATCTAAAAGAAAAAATATTTTACAGGTATTACAACAGCACATGATACCAATGTGAAAGTGTAGGGAATTTTTCTAAATAGTCTTAAATACTATTATATTTCAGAGTTGGAGCAGAACCAGAGACTGCAATTAATGAAGCCCAATTTTCAAGCAGAAATGCTCTATTTTCTTCCTAGGTGTTACAGCTCTGAAAAGAAAACACTAAATTAAGTCTTTCATTTAAGTAATTGCTTATTTATTTATTTGTGTATTTGAGGAGGGACACTATTTCCCCTGAGTGAAGATTATTGTTTTTTTCATTTTGGAAAGAAAAATGAATTTAAATGTATTGATTAAATAAATTGCTCACTTCCCTCAGATATTGTGTTCATCCTGACACACAGAAGGCTCTTATCCTCATTACAGACACACAGAAAAGGTATTGCCTCCTATATTCTTTCTTTACAGATTATTTTAAAAAATGTGGTTTAGGAATTTTTACCTTTCCCTCTGCATTCATGTGTGTTTAACATAGATTTTTGTGCATCATTCAAATGACTCTTTCTTCAAAGGCTGTAGGTGGAGCTGATCTGAGATATGCAAATAAAATGGATTGCTACTTTAACAGAACTATTTTAATAAATTATGGTAATTATTTGGAGCTATTAAGATGCTATAAATACATGTGTATTGACTAATATCTCATTTGTGTTCTGGGGCTTGGAGGAAAAGTTTTATGCTGAAACACTCCTTTTGCCAATTATTATTTTTTAATTAAATATATGAAATTGTCTAAAAGAACACTCAAGCTGTAATATCAAGCACTAATAACCTAAAAATGACTAAACTAAAACTATTTGTGTAACTTTAATAGAACCTTCCTAAAATGTGTACCTAAAATAACAATCTAGTCAAGCATTAGAAAGTCACCTGTGAAGAAATCAGTCATAAAATTCTTTCTTATATTCTTTGTACCTATATTTTGACAACCACATAATTTCTTTGTTCTTCTGTGATGCTGTCTTCTCTGTTTGAACACTGCAGTTCACCACTAAAAGCACTCAAGCACTGATGCCCAACAGGTTTGAGAATACCAATTTTACAGTCATATCTAAAGCTAACAATACCAATTCTTAACATTCATCCAATTCTTCTAATCTTGGGTACACCACTGGTAAAACATTTGCTGTGTTACCCTAAGCAACAAGGGTCTCATATAGGACAGTCAGGTACTACACTCAGATATGCGCTGCACATCTCCAAGTTATGAGTTTAAAATCAGGGGGCACTCTGTGATGAAACAGGCATTTATACAGCTTTTTTTAAAAGGGAAAAATGCATTTTAGTGGAGTTCTTGTTGCTCTTGGATTTAAAAATAAATAAAAAGTAAAGCTTGAGATGTAGAATGTACTTTTCACTATGCCAGTATTGATTTTGCTTAAACTCCGTCATTCAACATGTAAAAATGAATGAAAGGAAGGCATATTCCTATGCCACCCAAAATTAGCAGCAAACAAGAATAAAAATGCAGTGAATGATTAAGCAGCAGAGGCAAGATATCCTGAACATAACCTGGCCTCAGTTCAATACACTTTCAGCTAAGCTAATAACATATATAGCTCCTGCTCTATTTCAGCCAGACTTAACGTTTCCTTGAGAGGCTTGTGAGTATGGTAAGATAAAAGCAGAAAACTGGCTAAATAAAGACAGTACTGAGTTGGCAGTGTTAGTGTTCTATGGCATGTGTTTTGGGAGGGTTTCTTCCCTTAAACTTTATTTGCAGATGAACAGTCCATATTCTCTGTGACTCAATTTTGCATCTAAAGAGTAGAAATAATATTTCTTCCACTTGAGTATTTTCTGTCATGTATGTTTATCCAGTATGGAACTAAAACAGAAACAGCAGCAACATGAATGGAGGAAGATACTACTAATTATGTGAAGAGCAACTGGAATTACTACGAACAGGGACACCAAGTAAAACTTATCATTTGAACTTCTAAGGTCACTTAAGAGCACACAGCTACCCTAAAATAAACTCATATACAATTTTCACCCACTTCAATATCCTCCGATATTCCCAGAACAATGTTAAAAAGGCTCAACAAGAATCCATTTCAGTGAGAATCAGATAAACTTGGCAAGTTAGTGATGTGATAACTGTCCACATCTAAAGTATAAATTGCTTTGGAAAGAGAAGAAATTATTAAAGCACTGCAAAGAATAATTGGAAGTAATGGACTGACTTCAGAAAAACTAAAACTTAAGCTGAATGCAAGGGAAATGTTATTGACCACCAAATTTAATTAGCCATAGAAAAGGTTCTGAGAAAAGTGTCGGAAACCCTGTAATCAGGAACGCTGAACCCCGCAATAGAAAAACACACTACATGGAAGAAGGTAATTCTACCAGGAGCTGGGACTTGATGACTTAGTATGTGTTTTCCACACCTGATTCCCAAGGCACTGTGATTTTTCTAGCTGAATGATGCACTACTCTGTTGCACTGCACTTAAAGAGCATATAACA
This sequence comes from Nettapus auritus, assembly GCA_011076525.1. Taxonomy (NCBI): domain Eukaryota; kingdom Metazoa; phylum Chordata; class Aves; order Anseriformes; family Anatidae; genus Nettapus; species Nettapus auritus. The sequence continues at coordinate 38,691,432 of CM021765.1, read as the reverse complement.
AAATAAGATGTTCGCATTGAGAACAAACCAGCAATAACTATCAATAAAAATGTCATGCTTTAGTTGAGGACTTAATATTCATCTACAGATTTAATGTGAAACATGAATATGAACCAAACATTATTATTTCCAGGTTCATCTACCAGAACTCTATTACAAAGGCTCCCTTTTATATGGTACTTTTCATTTCCAGAAAATGTTAAGAATTTGCATTGCCTTTTAAAGAATACTGTGTAAAGTCACAGATGTAAGCCATGCTGATTACACACTAGGATTTCATTCGTTTTAACCTGAAGGCTATGATTATGCCTGTTAGGAGTGCAAGAAAGGGTTTCCTGGCCCTTTAGCACATTTCTTCAATAAAATTTGCCTTCAACTCAATATTACTAGACACTCATAATGTGTTTAGCTGGAGATAAGAAGATGGAAGAATTGTAAATTATAATAATGAGTTTATTACAAAGTTTTCTTATTGATACAAAGATTTCTGTACATATAAAGACTCAGTTATCCGTGAGTGAACACAGGGTTAATAGCAAATGTTAAAAAAATAAAAATAAAGAAGAAGAAAGTAAGTTTATATGTGATGCAAGAAGGGTAAGACGTGTAAGATTAACAAATTGATTTCAGCCAAAACATTTTTTGACATGTACATGAAACTCAGTGTGAATCTGCTATAGTTCTGCAATAAGTCATTTTCTACAGTTATCAATGTGTATAGTCTACACAGCACACTCTGAAGCACAGAACATAGTGGTACAGAAGATAGGCAAATTGTTCATTGCTACTAATTTTCTTTTTTATCCCCATTCTGACTTCTCCTAGTTTCTGTATTCTAGTGAGGTCCCAGTATTATTTGGGCTACAATCACAACAAAAGTTGCAACTGCCTGTGCAAATTAATTTGCAGCTTGGAAAAGTAAAGCATGGTTTCTGACATTAATACCAAATATCTGAACACCTCTAATACCTGATGACATAGCTCATGTACAATGACCATGGTGACATCCAGCAGGTATGATATAGAAGAAATGCTTGGATCTAGCAGTATCCTTTGTTCCACAAAAACACTCAGTCCCCAGTTCTCCATAGCAGCATATGGATGTTTAGGCACAGCTAACAGATCTGGAAATAGAGAAAATGTATGTTAACTGTTTGTGGGAGCTACTGTGCTGAAGAGCTATTGTAGGTAAGGCCATAAACTTTAATTAGAAAACATTTTAAATAACATACATACAAAAATAGAACTGATAGTTTCAGCTCTCGAGCAGTATTATTTATGAAACATTAATAAAATTGTTATTTTTGTTCTTATTTCACTATCTGTTCAAACATATGTAATAATTACTATGCTACTACTGCAACACAGTATTTAGTATTTCTAATTGAAGTTCTCCATACAGAATCTGGTTTATTTTAAAATACTTTGTTGTCAATTTACTTTTAAATCTGATGCTGCTTCTCATGTTTACTATACCATAATCAATGCAGTAACACAGACTTTTACCAAAAGTATCGTTTATCTTTTCATTAGAGTGACTCCTTTATGAACATCATACAAGTCAAACTGTATGTAAGGATAACATCAAGGGGAGCACTGAAGAAATGCTGTTTCATAACAGTCATAAATATGGCAAACTGTTCAGAACCACCAGTTCTTGCAAAACAAGGAATCTTTCAGTATGCAATATTGCTAGCACACGTCCTCTGAGAATGGGACTGCTGACAACCACCTCTCAGTTCTACAGGCTGGAACCACAGTGAAACATGCAAACGTGGAAGTATTACTTCAGCTTAGTATTCAAAAAGTGGTAAAATATTACTTTTTAGAAGTTGGGAAGAAGATAGGAGGTCCTTCCGCTTATTAAAAACATAAAAAATAAATGAGTGGTGGGGAATTTCTCTCACTGGCAAAAGGTTCAACAATACAATATTATAATGCCTAGCCACATGCTAGAAAAATCTTACTGAAAAAGGCTAAGAAGGTACTCAAATTGACCATCAGCCTGGAGATAAATCTAAACTTACAGTAAATACACACATAAGGAATAAAGAAATATGCAGTGCTACTCCACAGCAAAATACCTGAAAGAGCCTAGAAACAGCTTGTATGTCTGTAACAAGCCCAGTGCAACCCGTGTACAAATCAGCCAGAATTCTCGAAGCTATAATGTCACATCAGCATGGTGCGCCTTTCAGTTGAACTAATTAGCCTGGCCTCTTAATTAATTAGCCTGGCTGTCGCACTCCTTTCATTTGGCTACACTGCTTCCAAGCTAGTTCATTCATATTTAACACAAATAGATCTAGGTGGTGCTTCACTGTGTGGGATGAATGGTCCCTGGGTTGACTTCTCCACCTGAAGAAGAAAAATTCTGAACTGCTTATAAACAGCAATTGCATTACACCAGACACATCTCCTAACTTTGTTTGGGCTTGCTGATACATGTGGTAGAATTGGCTTGGAGAACAACCTGACAGCAGGAGCTCTCCTTCAGGATTCACAGGAAGTTGCCACTGAAATATCAGGAATAGATGCAGAACATGGATATATTCCAGCACTCCTAAAAAGGGCCTGTTGCAAGAAGCAAAAAAAGAAATCACAGCCCTCAAGTGGAGGCACAGAGAGATTCTAGCAGCTACTTCTAAATACAAGCAAACTGAAAATACCCAACTGCAAACAGATGCATACTACAAAGGGTAAAGAATAAATACGTTATATAAAGGCAGGCGTTAGAACAAGAGCCTAATTAAAGAAAGCAAAGCAAAAATCCAATGCATGGTGCTTAAGATTAGACATGCCAGCAAATTCAGAATTACACGCTTTCCTTTTCTTCTTCAGTTCAAGCTTGAAACATACTAATGTTTTAGAATAACTGCAGTTTGTTGTAACTAACATGAAAAAAATCCGTCTGCTATACAAGGAAGGGATAAGGATAAAAAGAAGAGGACGCAAAAGATACTCGATGAAATCACTGAAGTTAATGGCAAATTCATTAATGTAAAACAGTGATCTCTCCCATTCTTACTTCTGGAAAAAAAAAAAAAAAAAAAAAGCCATTAAGTTTTCATACAGTGATTAAACTTTCATTTAAAAAGCATCTTCAGAAGAATACAGAGACTGATTCTGTTCTAATCTACACCACCTAAGTTTTCAGCAATTCCCTCAAATCAGCAAAGTGACACTGAAATAAAACTACCATGAAAGAAAAACCATTTCCTACTTTAACTGATCCTTTCATTTCCTTTTTCTCTTTTGCTTTCATTTTTAGTTTTTTGGTCTTTCTTGCTAGTCGTAACAGACACGTTTTGTTAGTGTCAGCCAGTAATAAACTGGTATAACTTTAACACCAGGAAACTAGGGTGAGGATACTACTCAAGAACGGAGTTTGCCTCCACCTAAACACCTTTATAGGCTAATTACAGACTGTCTTTCAGTATTTGTTTCATTGGTATTGGTCTGCTGGTTTAGATGGATGCTTTATAGCACTGACATATCTATAAAACCTTCCAATCTGATGAATGGCTAGCTGCTTTCCAGGTAGACAACAGCAGAGAAATATTCTAAATCACTTTCTTCCAGCACCGACCTGTTGATTTGCAAGCCTTGAAATTCCTCTCATGCATCAGCTAATACACTATAATGCCAAAGAGGAGACTTTCTTAATCTCCAGCAACTGACAGATTGGACTCTAAACATTCTTGTTATTACAAAATGAGAAATCCTTTCCTTCTCATCGTTCATGTCTAAACTCAGAATCTCCAGTCTTAGTGTTAATTTAGAAACAAAATTCTTCAGTGGTTGATCTTGATTGCTCCCCAGATTTCTACCACTTTTCAACAAAATCCCAAACACACCTGGCTTTGTGGTAAAAGACAACAATCTATAGTGTTATCTGTGGAGTCAAAATGTTTGATTTCAGAGGAATGATGTTGATGTTCAAGCCTCTGCAAAAGAATTTTTATTTCTGTTTATTACACCATTAGAGAGCTTAGGAAGGTATCTGATGTTCCTGCAGGTTACAGCCATTAAGGTTTTAGAGTAATTTTGGGGGACCAAGGTGTAAAAGGAGGGGGTGATAATGCATGTTTTGATAGAAATATCATTCACAACATTGTACTGCTCAAAAGTGTTCTGCATTAACTGCAAAAATGTGAACTACTGAATGTATAACAGCTTGTGTGCTTCCTGCATCCAATTACTCTGCACACTATTTAATTAAAAACTTTGTAAACCACTTGTGAATGTTTGATTATGTAGATATTGTTGGGGAAATAGAAGTGCTTGTTATTGCTTGCAGAGAATAATATCCTCATATATCATAAAACCGTTACTTGAGATTTCCTGATACAGCAGTGCAGAGAGTTCCTATGTACCACTGGAATAATAGAGGGTTTCCACCTCTTGGCCTTCACAGAGACTAAATTCATGACTACGAAGTAAGAACTATACAGCTAAAATAAAATCACCAGAAAAGCCATCAAAACAAAAAGGTGTTCGAACTTCAAACTAAAATACAGTACTGATGTAATTATTCAAATATATTTGGATGTTTCTGAAATCTGTTCCTCTGTGAATCTCGTTTGTCAACTTTTCAGGTTTAAAAAAGCTGTACAAGCTCAACAGCTTATTTTACTTCCAAACATTTAATTAAGGAATCATAACTATGTGATCTTACATCAAAATATAATTGCCTGACATTATTAGCGAGTATCATCATAGTGCAAAACAGAAATTAGCAATTCAACACCTAACTTGGTAACAAAGAGAATTCACATTCACTTTCAGTCTGTTTATCTATTAATTTAGAATCTGTGTAATTTGAAAAAAAAAAAAAAAAAAAAAAAAGCATGGCTTTTTCCCACTTGGTTATAGTATTTTCCAGAAACCCTCAAAAAATTCCCAAACTATGCAACTGGAAACACCATTCTTGCAAAAGATCAAATTCTTTCATTTAGAGTACATTGAATTTGGGATTCCTTCCCCCACTTTCTTTACCATCTTACTCATTTACAAACATGAAATTGCCTTTTCCACCACTATCATTCCACTACATTTAACCACCTCCATTTTAACAGTCTGAAGTCTGATGGGGATACTGGCATAACAGACATACATCCTTACTATACATACAAATATGAGGGTGTGTATAAACACAGGCATCCACATGCCTCAACACATTTACTAAGAGATGTACTGTAATTTTGTTTTAGCTGCTGGCTGAAATATTACTAAGAGGTAGATTCTGCAGGACACACAACAGCAGTAAATTTCTCATACTCAAGGCAGAAGGTAAAAAAGCACCTAGTGGAGAAGAAGAAAAAAAAAAAAAAAAAAAAAAGAACTACATGTTTGAAAAAAATTGGCAAATTTTCTCTGTTATCATATATGATCAGTATCCCAAAAAAATCTAAGAGCTCTGAAACACTGCAACTTTAAATGGGAATATACAGTAAAAAACAACAATTTTCTGACAAGCATCTTTACACATATATTTTCCTTAATAAAAACAGGAGGCTCACAAAGATAAACTGTTCACTCTGAACTCCATGTTTTTCCCTTCTAATCTCTATATTTATTACCAAAAAATGACAGTAAAAATAATTTGAATTTACCTACGTGCATCTCAAATATTACTTTCATGTCTTTCTTCAGAGAGACTTTCTTCAAGATTTCAGATGTAGATTTCTTGATACTAGGTATTTCACTTTTTTGACAGTGACTGACAAATTCAGAGAAAGTATGTCTAATATCAGTTTATTTTAATCTTGACAGATTAAAACCTTGACTATGGTTTGGCCCCTTCTTAATACTGTGTAATGCAATCAATAGATCTATTAAATCTCCCTAAAGGTCTTGTGCAACGTCCTAAATGGATGCTATTGTACAAAAATCAGAACAATTTACTAAAAGGATTTATATTTCTGCCATTTAGATTCTCTAATCAAAGCCATTTATGTTATTAATAGTAAGTAGAATATGCTTTTATGAAACAGAATACTACTCAAGGATTTACGTAGACAAAAATGTTTTTGTGACATTTATACTCCAACAAGTGGCAGCTTGGCTTAAGAACCATTACACCAAGCAGTAGATATTAAAAGAAAATATTCACATTGGTTACTCAGAAAGAACTCATGATAATAGCCCTTATAAGAAATATTGAAATTAGCTACTGAAAAGCTTTCTTTTCTGCACTGTTTTCTTGGTATATGACTGAGAAGGTCATGCTAGAAAAATCAAGTTTTTCTTATATATATACTTTCATCCCTTCTTTAAAAGGACTTTGAGGAGAAAAAAAAAAAAAAAAAAAAAAAAAAAAGCCATCCCAGGGCTGGATGAAATCCTCCTGAAGCCAACGGGAAGATCTCCAGCTGACTTCAACTGCAGAACAAAACACAACTAATGGATTTGAATGTGTAGTTTGAGACACTTTTAGGAGGCTGATTTCATACTAAGTACATGTTTCCTGCAAACTAAACCACTTTCACTATCTCTATATGGGTACTTAGGAACTAGGCACCCTAAATTAGCTGTCTTTTTAACTATTATTTTTATATAAACTACCACTCAGTAGTATTCTTATACCTTCTCTTACTATATGTGAAGTACTCAAACACTTCGAAGTCACAAACCACCTGATGACACTCATATGGGAACACTTCAACTAACATTTCTGTTTACCTGAATGTTTTTTCTGGCACCCATCAGTTTTTATCTCTGGGGCTACACCACTGACGGCCTTCTACAAATCTGACACTTACCAGCCCACATGGACGTCCGCCTGCAGAGTTAATTCAAAGGTCTAAACCTGTTTGCCATTATTTCAGTCAAATCAAATGGCTTGTTGCAGACCCTGAGGAGAAATCACTGACACACAGCAGTTTATTGCTGTTTTTTTTTATTGCTTCTTATTGCTGTACAAAGTATTACTTAACATTAACTGACATAAACAATGGATGGATTTTCCAGAGTGGTTGATATGAATAGCAGATGTTTAATGCAATGTGAATAGTGAAGGTTCCAAGAGGGAAAAATATGTGGGAGAGAAGGAAAGAATAGGCAGCAATATAAAAAGAAAAACTGTATTATTTTTTCAAGCAATGGAGCCTTGACACTGTGTAATGGCTAGTTTACAGTTTAAGAAAATAAAATAGAAACCCGTTGATTTTATTTGACATGCATATTATTAAATTGCTTTCAATGTTCATAACCCCAATTTATAGATCATTGCTTTGTTATTTCAAGGTGTATCAAATGGTTCAATGTTGAAATGAAAAATGAATGCAATGGCCCATTGAGACTGAATTACGTATTATCTTGGTTGTATCGATCTCTACATGAATAGTGCCTTTCTTTTAAATAATACCTGGACAGATCATTATGAATTGCTGCACAAAAACAAACAAAGATAAAAAATCTTTCACAAAGTTTCTAGTAAGGAAAAACACAATGGTGTCTTATATAACCTTTTTTTTTTTTTCTTTTCCCCCCGGCCCTTGGTCAGATATGGGTATTCTAAACTCTTCTCAGACATACACTGAAGAAGAGTTACGCAGAATAAACAGAGTCATGGGCTGAAATAAACTGTTTTCTGTTTCTCTAAGTCACAATGCTAGTACAGTATGTATACCACATACGAACAGACAAAATACATTCCTATTCCCAACACCAAAATATTTGGAGAGAGGAAAAAAAAAAAAAAAAAAAGAGAAATATTTCTATTGCCTTCATATATACCATTTCTAATGTAAATACTAAAAGCATTGACATGATGGAAAATTGCCAACAGCCATTTTCCTAACACCACAGTTAATAGAGCATGAGGACTCTATAGCTGAAAACAACACACTGCTGATTACTGAACGCTTCCAGAATGAATACTGCTGCAAAGAAAATGATCAAGTGCCATTGCTGTATTCCTGTCACTGCAAAACCAAGGTGTAAGCACACAGAAAACTCCAGAAATCCATACTACTTAAGAATTATAACAATGATGTAAAATAAATCTTTTCATCTGCCTTAAATGACATAAAACTGATTTGCATCACAGTAATAAAGACATGAATGTTTTCTCTAGTAACACGCTGTATATCCAGTTTATTTCTCATGTTTGCTTTAAATTGAGATGATATTCACAGGCAATAGTCACATTTTAATGGAAAAAGTAGAAATAGGAATTTGGGGAAGACATGCAGGTGTCTTGCATTACCATTTTCTCAAAAATATGTATCACAATATTCCACTTGGAGAGAAAATTACAATATAGCTGGCCATACGCACTACATCTTAAGGCAATGTTTTTGTGGATAATGTGTATCATTTCTCTTCTCTCCTCCAGAGGAAGATGAAGAAATAAGAATGGACTGTCCTAGAAGAAAAACTCACTACTTATCAAAGATAGCTCCTGAAATACTGATTTTGGTCTTGCTGCTTATCCTAAACTCTAAAATATTTTTTTTTCTTACATTCTTACACAAATTCTTTAGATAATATTTCATCAGGATAAATTCTCGCTATCTTAATACAAATATTTGCTGTCCTGTTGCTGATTTGTTAGCATAAGAGTTAAGAATATTAAGAAATTACTAGAACGCATTTCTTATAAAAAGCAATATGTATCAGCATGTAACCACTTACCCTAAGTCTTGTGGCAGAATCCATATTCACTGTTATAAATGGCTCAAAGGAACAACCCAATGAACCAGTAGGACCCAAATGTCAAAGTCAAAGCTAAATTTCTTGGTGCATTTAGATATCCTGGAGATATTTAACTAAGTAAATTTCCCCATTCATTCTGTTCCAAATCAGCATGGCCGCAGGCTGCCAGCAGTGTGCTCTGTGCACTGTAACCCATGGTACATGCAAAATCACAATGAAAAGCAGGAGTGAGACATTCTGACCGAAAAAGAGCAACCTTCTCTACATAGTTACCCTAGATTACCCACAGCACTTGCATCTAGGACCTGAACCTCGAAGAAACATAGCTTCCCTGATGGAGGGAAGCAAAGGAATTAGCAGGTTGGAATAGTAGAGTAGCTGAAACCTCCATCAGGGCTGAAAATCTAAGTGCTGAAAACAATGGGAAGAGATTTAAATAGCACTTCATTCTGCATCTGGAAGCAATAAGTACTAGTGAAGAAAAAGACAATAGTAAGAAAGTAGCCTTCTTTCTGACAGTTGTGGTTTCAGATACACTTGATGTGTTTAACAGTTTCAACTAACTCAAAGAATAGAACCGAAACACAAAAAAAAAATTACAAAAAAAAAAAAAAAATTGAAGGATACTGTGATCCATATAAAAATGAAACTCTGGAAGTCTTTAATCTGAAGTTACAAAAGAAAACACACCATAGAGAAGCTGGTGACTGATATAAACTGAACTGTATTAATGAAGTGCAGCAAGGAGCTAATAACAGCTGAGAACAGAATAGGTTGTGACAGACTCTGGGAGAAGGACTTCAAAGACAGACTACTGGGAGACTTGGAAATAAGGAAAAGCAGAGCCTGCCATCAACAGGAGCCATCCAGCCCAGAATAAAGTATATAGAGATTGGACAGATCTCTGACACACTGAATAAGATTGATAATCCAATATCCCACCAGAAGAGAAACCAGAGACAGAAAATCATACAGAGCTCAGAGAGACCATCAGAGCTGCACACACAGTGACAGTCCAGACAAGTGAGACTAGTGATTAGTCCAGGGGAAGAAATATTAGAAAGGTGATGGATTAAATCACTTCATTGATGGAGTGAGTATGTGCTGTTGACAAAGGGGGTGATGATGGCAACACCAACTCCTAATAGTATTTCCTGGGTATATGATACACAGATTCCCTATGGTATGGAATTGCTATACTTCTGCATAAAATATGCTTGTAAATTTCCTTAAACCACAATTAAGTCAAATTAAGGTCAAAAGCAGGTAATATTTTTTGATAATTTTCAAAACAGACAACAGTGTAATGAATGCTTTTGAAAGTTGCCACCAAATAAAAGATAAAATCTAAGCCTAAGGCATTTATAGTATCTATACTCAGTTGGCACCAACAAGCAGACAACTGTTGTTCCCATCCTTGTGCATACCATATGTTTCATGTATTTCCTAACACTGAAAAATTATTTAGAAGCCCTGGTCTGAGAATTCAGCTGCAGGAGATTAACTTCTCACAGAGCACTTCCAGGTGCTCTCCTCCTGTCACTCTGAGATATTCACATTCCTGCACCTTCCTTGGTTAAACCACAACAGGCTTTCAGCCAATCTCACCTTTGAAAAGTTTCTGGGATCTAAACAAACTTAATCTTTCATTCTAACTCCTTCTATTTCCCCCATTTCCAAGAGACAGTCTGTCCATTCTCCTTAAACGTACTTATTCCTCAGATATGCAAATATCTATTTGATAGACTAGAAATTATCTTCCATTTTAAACTGGCTGGTAAGCAGCTTCTTACTTCAACAACTTCAATGAGGGGATAAAAACATTTCCCCCTCCCTTTGGGAATTCATTTGCATTTTTCAGTGTATAATGCAACTTTCACTGGAGCTTACATTCCATATCAATCTCTATCTACATTATACAAAGATCTAAATAGGATAAAATATATGCAGCTCAATACTGACTACTAAGAGTCCCCATATACAAACAGTTATGAAGCACTTTGGGACAGCTGTGGGTTTGCAGCGACTGATCCCCACTGCAACTTCATTGCCCTTGAAATCAGAGAGCACAGGAAGAAAACTGCAGGGTCTAACAAGTAAGACAACATAAAATATGGTTTCTTCCCTTGCTTTTATATAAGCAAGAACCCATGTAAAAATGGAATTTTTCTTACTGCCCATAAGAAGAGATACTTCTAAAGACCATTGATGTCAAATATTTCTGTTAGATGAATATGCAAAATTCTGGCAGATGCCATTTGAAAAGGTTATTCATTTATCTTGTAATGGCTTAGACAGGGTATCAAGTTTTACAGCTTAACACTTCAAATGGAAAAGGGAATTAAATTTAAAATGCAGGAAAACAGCATTCTTACCAAGAGTTCAATAAAGCAATGTTAAGCATGATATAAGCATGACAAAAAAAATAATCCTGTGTTCACTTAAAATGCACCAATTTATTAGCTAAAGTATTATCAGAAACATTAATGACATCTCAAACTTCCACCACAATTATTGCTAAAAAGGATCACAGCACTATTAAATCTGTTAGGGAAGCAAAAAGCATGTTTGAACAAGGCTTCAAGTGGAGCCAGGGTCTCTCTTTTTCACTCATCTGTAGACTCTCTCTTCCCAATAAGATCATTTTCCAAGGGCTGACTCCACCCCAACCTAAAGACTTCAGCACAAGCTGGTACTGCAGTTTGTGGCCATGGTCCTCTTCTCTTGACCTCTCTGTTCTAACACAATCCCCCAACCCAACATTCCCTTTTGGGGAACTGATTCCAGATGCACGAACACAGTATTGCTCAGCTCTTGACAGGGAAACGGAGGGAGGTCAAGCCAGGCACAACTATGAAGACCCAGATATAAGACCACTATAACAAATAAAGAATATTTAGCTTTGACAACTAATAATCTGTAATGCAGAATTACCTACATTTGGAGTTACAATACAGCCATTCCGTTGATGTATCACCCATTGCTGCTATTTACAGGGTACAAATTAAACACATTTCTGCAGTCAGTATGTCCTTCTTGATTTCTGAACTAATAAATCTGACCCTCTCATATTTAGTTCTTCTATATAAATCAAAACAGGAGAGTCAGCTTTCCATTTTTTTTGGCTCCAAGTTGAACAAGTCATTGAACTAAACCAAACCCAAATAAAACTTTTTTTTTTTTTTTTTCCAGCACCAGAAGAAGATATAACTACTTACCCAAAACTGAGAGAGCACTTCTACAATCTCTATTTTATGGGTTTTAGCAAATTACCTTTCCAAGTTTAGTAGTATGATATTCTTTAAAAGTTCAACTACAACAGTAAGCTGTTAATATAGTTTAATATTACTTAATATTACTTCTAAGTTAAGTTAGCATGAAAGAACATAGGTCAGTCAGGGCTCCAAAAATCCACTACAACTTACAATCAGAATTCAAATTTAAAGAAAGAGTACTTTATGTTTGAAATCTGATTTTAACTCTGAAAACTTTAGATTACAGCATTTTGTTCACTTTTATTGTATTTTTGCTATAAAACATCTTTCTGTTACAGTGCATGTTTTAGTCAGAATGCTACTTTAGACAGTCAACAAGGACCTTCTGTAAGGTCCAAATGAAATTATATTTTTCTGTACTCAACAATTAGAAGAACTGCAGACAAAGAAGCTATTGCTACTTCAGTATTTTGTGATTCATACATTTCAAAGTGATAAACAAAGAGCTTGAGCAGGTAGCTTGGAACACCAGAAAAGCGCTAGCATGAGCTACAAAAGACTGGATTTCTTTTGAAGAAACAAAGATTCAGTGGTGATGGAAATGAAAGATACCACACCAGAGCACAAAGAAATGCAGCAGGAAAATGTGCAGAAGGCTTGAGAGACCTGGATGAAACAGATGAGAAACAGATGGACAAGATGAGAAACCAGACAATGAAATGATAAAATTTGGCTGGGACATCTGATCAGTAAAGACTTAGAAGGTGAGGAAATTTTGCCAAAGGGATTACAAATACAAACAGGAGATGAAGAGGGGGCAAGTGAATGCATAAAGAGAATAGAGGCTTAAGTTTGAATACATTACTTAATTGCACTTGAAAACACCTTGTTAGGACACATTTGCATTTCCTCAGACTCATTCCAATAAGGTTTTCCATATCTTCAATGCATAGAACAAGAGGAAACCTAAAACCTGTGAAAAATCACATCTTTTCCACTGCTCAAGCACAAAGAGTTGAAGGAGCTGAAGGTTTATGAGGTATTGAAATAACTTGCTTCAACAACTGCTTGATTATTAAGAGATGCCAAAACATTCTTGCACTCTGCCTTTCTTAAGAGCTTTATGTAGCCACAACAGCTGAAGGGAAGTTTTGGGGAGGAATCCAGGAATCAGTAATACCTTGGAATGACAGTATTACTGAAGGAACGGTTTTACATTGTGAAGTTGTATTGGAGAGCAAATTACCTGTATACAAAGGGTAGTGACAAAGAAAATGCAATGACCACATATGCAAAGATGTTGAAGGATAAGCTGGTAATTAAATAAGACTGACTAGCAAAAGAAGCCATAAATAATAATAATAATAATAATAATAATAATAATAATAATAATAATAAAGTCAGTAAAGTGAAGATAAAGCAGACAGAAAGTAAGACCAACAACTACAAAATAACAAAAGCTGAGGACCCTCCTGATCAGTCTTTTTGTTAGCAACAAGGAAGACACTAAAATAGGCGTGGCATATCATTCTCCTAAGGGAGCATTTCTTGTCCAAATTCCAAATACAATCTTGTCTACATCCAATGTCATACCATTGAGTTAGAAAGTCTTGGAGAAAAATGTCCGCTCTCAACAGTAGTAGCCCACTGAATACATAAACTTTTCCATTTATACAGAAATCACAATGGTTTCCCTGAGTAGAATTTCATTCCCTGCATCATAGATTTAAACATTAAAGTTACATTAAAGTAATATTAAAGAAGCATAACAAAATTAGGTTCACAAACCCCATCTGAACTTGATAATCTATGAATAATTTACATTAAAATAATATAACTTCATTTTAAAGTGTTTCCTTTATTAAGATGTTTTTCTTTCAGAATCTTTTTTTTTTCCATACCATCTTGCTTCGTTATTATTTACAGAAAAAACAGTTCTGATCATTCCACTTAAAAGACAAAGAATTCAATTAAAGATTTTGCTGCATCAGTAATGTTTAACTATCAGTAATGAAGACTACGAAAGAGCATGAAGGCTTTTCTTTTCAGAAAACATAAGAGTGACTTGCACAACAAAAGTATTTCAAAATCTATTAGGGAAGAGAGAGAATAACTTGCTATATCTTCAACAAGATGACAGTAAGCAGGTCATTGCCCAAGTCACACATGAGAGTCACAAAGGCAAGTGTTCAAACAGGCATAATCTCTGAAAGGCCACATACATTCCCATGCAGCCATTATATTATATTAACACGTGGAGACAATTTATCACAAAAATATGCTGACCATGATATCGCTATTAGTGGTAAGGCTGTTCTGAAACTACAAATTCCATCTGTCAGCATAACTGCAGCCCATTTTGACATAAAATATACAGAAGAATAATTAAAATAGAATTAAAAACATAATAACAGAACGCCACCATAAATATATAAAAGTAAATTTTAAAAACTTAAATAGAAGAGCCTGTCTCCCTGTCTTGCTTGAATTTACTATTGGCACTAGTACCAAAGGAAGGAAGTACATAGGTATGAAGAGCATGGTAAACTATAGGAGAGAAGCCAATGTTATCTCACAGATATTAAAAAACTGGGAATCTCAAAGATGTGAAGAAAACAAACACGAGGAAGGAGAACTGGGAGGACAGATATACGAGAAAGACTCACTCACCTGCTATCACGTGATTCCCTCATCATATCTTCCAATTTTAGTCCTACTGTTTCACAAATGCCTTAACATATGGGACTTGTGCCAAACATTCCTCAGAAAAGCGCAGAGATTAAGACAAGAAGTAGCTGAGATAACTCAATACATTAAAAGCCACAATGCGTTTTGCATAAGACACAAATTCACTCCATACTAACTAAGGAAAAGAATGAATGTAACATATCCAAGAAACTGTTGGTTTGAGATTTGGTGGGTTTTAAGATTTTTTTTTTTTTTTTTTTTTTTTAATGGAGGAAATATTAACTACAGTAATTTATCTTGAATTAAAATGAAGACCAGGCACAAAAGAACAACTGGTCTGGGATGAGGATTTTATAACCCTTGAATCATGTGCTCCCTAGTCCCTTTTCAATGCTGGAACAGTGTATAACAGCATTGGTTCAAATGTAATTCAGATTTAATAGAACTAAGGACTTGCTTAAAGCAAATGATTAAGTATGTGGAAGATCAAAGCCTAGCACTTCACTAGGAACGCAAATGAGAGAAACAAAGGAGGATGAAGAAAAACAAAGGGCAATTGGGGGATTCTGTCTTGGTGCAAGCATTACAAATTCCCTGTTTTAAATGAAACAATGAGATTGGTGGTGGAGCTATCTCCTTATCTCAGTTTTACTTGATGAAAGGCATCTTATAGTATCTCTATGGGAAGACAGTTTAGTTTGGTTTGTTTTTTATGCTATTATTTATATACTTCCAAAGGAGATATTTTACTCTTAAAGCCAATTTTGTTCTCTCTCATTTAGCAAACATTGATTTTTTGCCTCCATCTGCATTTCAGATAGAGCTAAAACAAGCAGGGGTGGTTTTGTTTAATACTTTCAAAGGTGCTGAACCTCCTCTGGCTATCTGGCATAAAAATCTACAACTGAGACTACTTCTTTATGGATATTCCTTTTTTTATTCCTTTTTTTTTTTTTTTCTTTAATTCTTTAATGCTTCAATACCTGTTCAAAAGAAGTGCAATGCATTCTTCTTCAAAGATGACAGACAAGGCACTGCACTTTGCATTACCATACACAATCTCTGTACAACCCTTGCTGTAGGTTCTGCCAGGGAGTTCAGCTTGATTTCAGCTCATGGGTATTATTAGAGTGATGACCAAAGATAGTCATCCACAGAGACAAGTACTAGGGGCTTCAAGAAAACCAGCTATTCTGCCAGCAATAATAATAATAATAATAATAATAATATAAAAATGAAATATATATTTATCAAAACACACTTTTGTCTCTTGTCATAGCCATATACTATACAATGAAGTGCTATTTCTTTTACAAGTGAATATTCAGTGTTGCAGTGACAACGCAAATTTCAGTGAATGGAATAATACGCTTGACAGCACTGAACAAAAAGTTATAACTTGCCCTTTCAAACTTCTGCACTTGAAGTAGCCAGTGAAACATTTTGGAAGAATCAGAAAAAAGATTAGCAGCCCCTACCATCACTTTAACATCCTAAAGAGCACATTCATTCCTCTGGTATTTAATGTCCTAGACACTCACCTTTTTCCATATATATTCTCTCATAAATTCAAATGAATTATTTTGCATAGAAAATGTATAGATTAGCTTCATTTGAAAACAAATGTTCAAACAATTAATTAGTTGCATGCATTGAGTTGCATCAGTGACAGAGCACTGGAACAGGCTGCGCAAGGAAGTTGTAGTCTCCTTCTCTGGAGATATCCAAGGCCCGTCTGCACACCTACCTGCGCAACCTGCTCTAGGAAGCCTGCTTTGGCAGGGGGGTTGGACCCAATGATTTCTTGAGGTCCCTTCCAACCCCCAAAATTCTGTGATTCTGTGATTGCATAATCTACAGAAATGCATGGATTTATAAAAATACATTCTAGCCATTAGTGAAGAAATACAAGGAACTTATGTTAACAAAAGTGCTCACATTTAGCTACTTAGGCTATACAATGGAAGTCCCTCTGACAGTGGAAAAGGCTGTTTTTCCTAGAGATTCCATCCATTGAAGTGTTTTTTTTGCAGTCAAAGAAATGTCTTGACTTCTATCCAGAAGCAATCTGATCAGAATAGTACTGCTGAAATCTGTTAATGGAACGTGTCTCCAGGCACCTAGATCTCTGCAATGATTTCTTCACCTTGCCTGCAGAAAATCCAAGCTTTTCCAGATGTTTTAGCCTCACCATAACTCTCATTGTGAAGTCCAGCATCCCTCTTCCACTTCATTTGTTAACTCCTCCCATCTTCTTGCATTTTAACGATGCTTCCCTCTTGATCAAAACCCTTTATTCCCTTTTTGCCCATATCAGACTGCTGGCTTTCACATCCTCAGGTATATTTCCACTATTTCTATTTACTGTTTGGGTGCTGACAGAGACTGAAGTGAAAAATGATGAAAAAAATGAACCTTCTATCCTTCCACAAGAAAGAAAAGTAATGGCGTCATCAGTCCTCAGTAGGCTTTCTCCCAGTAGGTTGGACTGAGACCACTTTCCTTTGCTGCCCTGAATCTTTGCCACCTTTTTGATGACGACTTCTGCTATTGAGGACATCACCTGCTTACGAAGTTTTAGCACACATAAAAGATTATTTTGTAACAAAAATGTACAACACTGTCCCTGTGAACATAGCACCACTTATGATATAGGATGCATGCGCTCAGGATCAATGAATGAAAGTTTCTTCCTGAAGAGTTTCTTGGAGCAAGTTTCAGCTGAGGCTGAGAGTAAGGAGCAGGATGGTCACTTATCCCTAAATTCAGCCACACGCACGTAAAGGGCCTAGAAAACAAGTCTTATGAGGAGTAGCTGAGGGAACTGGGGTTATTTAGCCTAGAGAGAAGAAGGCTCAGGGGAGACCTTATCATGCTGTACAATTACCTTAAAGGAGGCTATAGCAAGGTGGGGATCAGGCTCTTCTCCCAAGCACCAAGTGATAAGATGAGGGGAAATGGCCTCAATTTGTGCCAGGGGAGGTTTAGGTTGGATATTAAGAGAAATTTCTTTACTGAAAGGGTTGTTAGGCATTGGAAAAGGCTGCCCAGGGAAGTGGTGGAGTCACCACCCCTGGAGGTCTTCAAGAAAGGTGTAGATGTAGAACTTAGTAGCATGGTTTAGTGGTGGATTTCAGTACTAGGTTAAAGGTTGGACTAGATGATCTTGGAGGTCTTTTCCAACCAAAATGATTCTATGATGCTATATAATCATACACCTGAAATAATCTCCCATGTAAAAGCTTTATCAGCCTTTCTTCCACAACAACAGCAATTGCATCTTTTTGCTGTCCTTCTAACACAGCATGGTTGCTGTTCTGTTGGTGTCTGATACTGTCATGCCAGGAACTTTTGCCTAGGTCACAATGGCACAGATCAATGGTATTTTTTCTTATTTAGTCTATAGGATGAACTACAGCCAGCTTACCAGCCTCATATAGAAAACTAATACATTTCCAGATACAGTGACAATTTAGATTTCTTGGTCTTCCCTGCTTTCTTTGAAACTTTTGAGACTTTTGCAATTTGCACTGAAGGTTTAAAGTCCATTGCAAGCAGTTTAGAGGTATTTTGTGGTTTCTTCTGGATTAAACAACTATTAAGTGGTTATTTATAATTAAAGGTGACTAGATTCATTCATTCACTTGGTCTCTTTCAAGTAGGTCTGTAATTTTCTAGCCTTCACTCTTCTTCCAGCACAGGATAACAGGATATCAGAAAGCTACAAATACATACATATGACCAGATTTGAGACTGAAGGCTACACACTGACATCAACATAAAAAAAAAATAAAAATTAAAATTAAAAAAAAAAAATTACCTGCCACTTCCTGGACTTCATAGTCTGTTAAGGTCTACTTTTTTCTTTTTTTCCAGTGGGCTACTGGATTTGCATGCATCTGAGGGTTGTTTTGGTTGAAACAGGGTCACTATTTTTTCTTCTACCTTGCACCATAACAAGTCTAAAAGAGCAATCCAGTTGCAATGCACTTTTTCCTGATCCTTTACATCCAAGTTCTGCATAAATGCATGAAAAAAGCTCACTGCTGGTGAAGTAGAAGGGAGTAAGCCAGGGTGCTCAGGAAAGTCACCAAATTAGCACATAGTTGACAAAGCAGTATTTGCCTGCACAGTTCCAGGCTACATCTATCTTCTCTTGGCAGTGAAGCCACTTGATGCAGAGCTGTTTCTGCCAGCCCACGTAGGAAATGTGTTGGAGGTGATTGAATGGCTCACCAAATATGCTGAACTGGCAGGCATTGCCTTCTCATTGTAATTTTGCATCAATAAATCAACAGTTAAAAGGCATATAATATGAGGTGACTTGAAGTGGTTGTCATTAATTATGTTATATCTTTTGCTTAGTAACCACCACAAGTCTTCAATAAAACTAATCCTAATTATGGTTTGACAAGTTTCTCAAATTATGCTTGTGATTTACTTTAGTGTGACAGTCTTGGAAACTACAAGAGCTGTTCATTTCTTTTATTATTTCACAAAGTATATCAAGCAGAGGTACATTCAGAGACAAACAAATACATAAAAAGTGCCATTTGAACTTCCAGCAACCAGCAAAGACAGTGTTAGAAGAGAAGACTACCAATACCATGAAAATGTTAAAAATTAAATCTGGAGTAACTACAATCTCAGTTTCAGAAACTAAATAAAAACATAGCAATTTTCTTCTGATCTTATATTGGAGCAAATTAATCAAAAATTCTATTCTGTACTTCACTAGTGACTATATATAACAAAAGTATTTCATCTGTTTTAAACCAATCTTCTACCACTTTCAATGACCATCACTAGTAGTAATGTACCTTGTAAGACTTGATCTTCTGCATGCATTCATTTTAAAATTTCCCTTTAATAAACTCTGTGAAGAGCCCCCATAATAATATAGTTAATACTCTCAAAGTTAAAACAGTTTTGGATAAAAATAAAGTATACAAGAAAGAAGGGAAAGAAAGTTAATTTTTAATTCCATCCCTCAGAATAATTCTTATCTAAATCATTTCAATGTTGCAAAATATACCTTCCTTTGTTGCTAGCCTCCTTTTCTTCTGAAAACAGGGGAATTCAAAAGGACGTTACTATTTTCATCCATTTTACAGAAACACTCGGTGGAAAAGTTAGAAAAAAAAAAAAATCCATCTTTCTTGCTGAAAAGTCCAGCCAAACTTGGAGCTATGTTTATGCAACATAGCTTCATAAATGCTTAATAGTCAGCATATCAACTAGCTTTCTAAACTCCTGTAAAGAGGAAAGGAACCTTCATTCCCAAAGTCATTCTCCTGCAAAAGGGTAATAAGAATTAAATAAAACTTTTAGATATATGTGTTGCAAGAAGTTCATAATCACACTTCAAACTCATTAGTATGTAGCTAATGAAGGAAGCATCACATCTCTCACATTCTCTGGTCACCCATACCACTCACGTGAAAGGCAGAACCCTTGAATTGGCACAAACCTGTCTGCTGTTCTACTCTCAGCTTTGGTAGAAAAAGGCTTAATAATTAAAAACAAACAAATAAATAAAAGATAGTCTCTCTTCAGTTTGAAATATACACATGCTTTTCTATACATTTTTGCTGTTAGCCTGAGATTAGTTCTAGTGTGGTACGTATTGGAAAAAAAATATATATATATGATTTTAACCCATAACTTTAACCCTAAGTCTGATTCCTGAGAGGTACCAGCCTCAGAGAAAACTAGTGCTCTTGATGCCTTAAAAGGACACTGCAAGAAACTTGCAGGATCAGGCTTCTTTTCTCAGCAACCTTCTCACACCAGTGCAAGAGGCCTTGCTCCGTTCGCATTGATCCTCTGCTGCTGCCTGACTTGGGGTATTGTAGATAATGCCAATTATACAGGTCTCAGGCTCCTGCAGCATTTGCTGAGAAACCTTTGCTTGATCTCACTCCCAGCACAGGCAGGCTGGCACACCTCATGATCCAGAGAGAAGCAACAGATGGAAAGGAGGGGAGAAGAAACAGAATCAAAGCTGCTCCATGCTGCTTGCTCAGGGGCTGCCAAAACAGGCACTACAACAAGTAGCCATAGGGAACTGAGCATAGCTTAAGTCCTACTTTCTCAGCAGGTGCAAAGCATGGTGATAGCATTTTAAAACATTCCTCTAGGAAACCCTCCGTTTTTCCCTCTCTCCCTTCCTTTTTTTCCTTTCTTTCTTTTTAAACAGTTTAATTCCCTAACATACAAAATTGCCAGTGGCTTTCAACTTACAGCAACAACCTGAAGGTAACACGAATACTTTGTCAACAAAGCTAGTCAGTAAGCCAAAGTAAAAAGATTCCTACTAACACTTGTGTTTGGTGTGGGTTTTTTGTTTATTTGCATTTTTTTTCTCCATTGTTGGTGGTAGTTTTGGTTTTTGTTTTTTGGTTGGTTGTTTTGTTGTTGTTAGGTTTTTAAGTAGTTGTTTTCCCTGCAAAGCATGCCTTCAAAATGTAAACTGATGCAATTAGGTCTCTAAGGTCTAAAAGAACTTAAAGCTCCACATCTGCTCCAGCACTGCAGATCTCTCTTGTCTTGCTCTGTCCCCACCCTCTTACATGTACACATTCTGCTTGGCATGTAGCTCAAAAAAAAATGAGACTCACTCTGTGTTCCCATGTGTAGACATTCCCTTACCACATGCACATTGCCAGCCACATGGCAAAAACCTTCCTTCATTGTCACAGATCAGTGGTAGACACTTCTCCCAAATCAATAAATCAAAAACTATCCAATGCAATTTAAAGGGAGATTCAGCTTTTTCAATGCCCTTGAATATGGAAGGTGAATACTTTACTGATAGGGTACTCCAGTATCCCATTCTTAAGAAAAGTTACAAGCAATAGGGAGTATCCCAATGTTAGCCAGTTATCTTTAAATAAGCCTCAAAAGAAGTTAAAGAAAAACGAAAATACTCATTTTCTAAATCCAAGCACTAGTTTGCACAGTTAAAAAAAAAAAAATTATGTCGACGACTTAAGCAGAAGAATCAGGCTTACATTTGCTTTACGTTTACATGCTATATGGCAAGTAAGCCAATGCCTTTTCTCACTGAGGACTGCTGTTTTCGTAAGTGTCCTGTGTCCTAGGGTAACCTTCATCCTTCACCAGAAAAGAGCTCACTAACAAAATCCATTCGGTTCTCCATAACTCAAATCTAACATGGGAATCATTCCCATTCTAGTCCCTTCTTTGAGAGAAACTGTCTTAATTGTATGCTTCACACCAGGCATGAAGAAACCTAGGATCAGCTTCGTGGCCCTCACCTGGACCCTTTCTAACAGCCCCACATCCTTCTTGTCCTGGGGACACCAGAACTGGATGCAATACTCCAAGTGGGTCCTCACAAGGGCAGAGCAGAGGGGCACAATCCCCCCCCCCCCACCCTGCTGTCCACTCCTCTGTTGATGCAGCCTAGAACACAGTCAGCCTTCTGGGCTGCAGGCACACACTGCCGGCTCATGACAAACTTTTCATCCTCCAGAACCCCCAGGTCTTTCCCAGCAGGGCTGCTCTCAGTGATTTCTTTTCCCAGCCTTTACTCATGTCTGTGAGTGCCCTGACCCAGGTGCAGCACTCTGCACTTGGACTTGTTGAACCTCATTAGGTTCACATGGGCCCACTTCTCAAGCTTGTCCAGGTCACTTTGAGTTTTGGATAAACTGATCCTACTCCTGTCTGGAAGGACACAGTAATACCCAAAAATACACCTTAAGCTGACTTTGCACCTAGAACTGGAAACTGCAATCCATCATCAACTTGCATATTGCTTTACCCAAATACTTCAGTGAGTAGCACCACTGGGAAGGAACAGTTGTTTAAAAAAAAAAAAAAAAAAAAGAGCTTTTCCCTTTTTTTCCATTTGCCAGCCTCTCTCTCCCTTCTGCCCTTCCATCCCTGTCAATCAGTAGCTGTATTATGTGCTGAAGCAAAAGGGTTTACATCTCTTACAAAGTCCCAGATAATCTACTGTAAATGAATGCTTTTATTCATCTGACTCTTCCTTTTCACAATGCCTGCAAGGTTCTGGCCTTGATGAGAACGGGAAGCACCAGGTTTTATAAATGAATCTGCCTACCCAGCCACAGCACGATTTTTCTAAGACCCAGCTCTAGGAAAGAACTGCCTGTAACACTGTAGTAACGCTGGCCATGGCCCCTATCAATAGGCAAAGGAGAAAGAAACCAAGAGGATTTGGAAAAGATGTTGAACTAACAGTTTGAAAAGGAGAAAGAATATGATACCTAGAGAATATATACTTACATTATTCTAATATCCCACAAAATAGAAAAACATCACTGATAGAGTTACTATTACTTCTGGACCTGAGTTGTGACATCTAATTTAAGTGCCCAGAGTAGGAAATCTGGATTTTGTCTTTAATGTTTTTTAAGTAGCCAGTGGTCCTTGGAGAAAATGGGTTACAATGTCATACCTATATTGTCAGACCTTCCCTTGATTAACAGCAGTCCTTTTTCACTGACTTTTTTCTCCTTTGTGCTCCAGGCTTAAGGTATGACACTAAGTCAAAAGGACTCATCAATTTATTCAAACCAATAAATTACCACATAAAGTCTAGGTTCAGTCTTTCCTATTTACACACTTTCCTTCCTGCTTACAAACCAGTGATGGTTATTGATTCCAAATACTAAACAAATATGTTTGCAGATAGTTCACCCATTCGTTTACCAAGTCAGGACATATTTTCTGTGGTAGAAAAAAAAAAAATGTATATACATTATTTTATATAGCCTGCCTTACAATAAATATTTTAACTTTCTTCCAAAAAAACAATGTAAAATATTCCAGAACATAATGAACTTGGAGAAACTAGACATAAAGAATCCTATCAGTCACTGCAACTAGAATTCAGACCACATGAGATTCACTTCTGTCAAACAATTCTAAATCCATAATATTTCTCTATTGGGATTATCCGAAGCAAAAGACTTTAGAAGAGAAATTTAAAGTGGAGCTTGACAAGTTGCTGAAATGCATCGAACACAAAAATAGGTTTGGGCTTAATGATCCAGAAGTTCCCTTTCCAGACTTTATCCCTACCTGTTATACACAGTCTGTCAGCCTGGCCTTAACAATCCCTATATTGTCTCTCCTATTCAAGGTGGTCTCGCAGCAACTCAGTTTCTACTGCTTTGAAAATAAGCCTTGTTATTTAAACCAGGTGTACAAGTTCTCTCTCTGGGGCTGTTGCCCAAAAGCATTTTAGAAGAAATCTTAATTTTGAGAAAGAAAGAAAAAATAATTGGTACTCACATATAAAGCTCTTTGTGTTTGCTTCTTTTTTCCTCGATCACTTATATGACAGATGTCAATATCACATGTATGCCAAGAAGAGTCAGTTGAAGTAATCTGTAGCCCGTTGGGAAATCTGGTACTAAAAGGCCTATTTTACGTTTCTTTTTTTGTTTAACACACAGTGCAAAAAATAACAGCTTTTATTCTCAAGATTTTGATCCATAAATGAACGAGCATATATAAAAGACTTTTCCACATGGAAAGCAGACAAATACAACTAAAAAAATGTTTCCACCACTCGACATTTCCCACAATTAATGTGAGGAACAAACACTGTCCCCATCCTTAACAGACACAAGCACTGCAGAAGTGAGGTATTAAAAGGAGAAATAACCTCTACTTTTGTCTTTTTCAATTCTTTTATTTAATGTCTTCTGGCAGTATACTGCACTGAAAGGAGCATGAACATGCTCTTTGGTGTTCAGAGAGCAGTGATAGATGGGAGGAAGCACTCACCCACTCAGCATTTCCCCTGATAACATAACCTTTGACCAAAGAATCTACTGCTAGAAATGCCGATTAACTGAGTGGGATGATAATTTAGCAACAAAAGCAGTAATATAGGTATGGCATTGGCTTTGCCTCCTGTAGTTCAAGAAGGCTCTTGCCTGTTTGGCTGACAATAGCTTCACAGCAGCACCCTATCAGTAAACAGTCCGTCCCACAAAAAGATCTCTAAGTGTGTACTCTTCATTCTGTAGTCCATGCAGAAGTCCCTAAGCTGCTTCCCCAGTCCAGAAGGGAATTCACATTTGCTGCGACCATCTGCAAAATAAAAGCTGAAGCCAGATTTGCAGTAAACTGGGCTGCAGTGAAATCTGGAGAGGCTTTTTGCCATTATGCCACATGGTCTCTCCACATCCCACAATTCAGCAACAGAAGCACAGTATTAGCATCTCTCTCAGCAGCTTCTCCTCAGGCACCTCATTTTTGCAACACCCAGCAGCCCACCTAGAACACAAAGGCACAGCAGACCTACTTCACATGGGCAACATGATCAGGTTAGGAGGCCCGTCTACCAGAAGCATAGTAAATAGATGTACTCACAAAGCAGGATGTATTTTCAGCTATTGCACGGCGACTCTGATCTTTAGAATACTTTTCCTGTGTCTAAACAGGAAGAAACAATTGATAGTTACACATAAAGAGGCATCTTCTTTCTAGGGATTTTTGTACTGTTCCCCTGCCATAACGAGTGTTTCTAGCCATAGAAGAAAGGAGTAAAGTTAAAGCAACATTCTTTGGTCCAGAGCCCAGCATTAAGAGATGGATGAGAGCTTGTGAAAAAATTCTGAATTTGAAAATTGCTTAATGGAAGCAGAGTGTAGCTTTTTTTTCACACTGAACTGTTGCAATAAATTGGCTTGTTTCTTCTGCCAGCTTAAAGCTTTGAATCGATGTCCGTGGACACCATTTCAAGTTTTTCCCATTGACTCCATTGGGCATGCAATCACACTTCAAACAGCCTGTATAGCAAAAGCGCTAATTATCTGGCTGTACCTGAAGATTATCCCTTGGGTTTTTCTCTGTGATTGTTTCCTCCAGATGCTTTTTTCTACCCTAGAAATCATTTAACAGAATAATACAAATTCTCCACAACACCAGGGAAAAGACAATTTGCTTTCTCGGCCAGTAAAAAGTCAATGGCAAATGATTCTCTCTTCTTACATAGATTACTTGGCATGTAGTAACTTTTGATGTACAAGGGAATATAGCAGTTCTCCAAGGGACAACAGCCATATCTTTCTCAACAACCTTTCTCACTGCTATCTTGTCAACACCAGCTTGAAGAAAGATCTTGCAGAAAGAAAAATCAGGGGGAAGAACATTTCTCAGATGATAACAACTTTGTTACAACAATAACAATCTGCCCTTTTCCTTCCCCAGCTACTTTAACATCATCCCAGACACACTTGAAAGTGGCAACTCATTTCAGGCTTATTTGCAAAGGAAAACAGAATTTTCAACTACTTACATTTTTTTCAGAGAAATAGCAAGAGTGCATAGAAACAAAGAATCAAAGCTAATAAAATATTTTTTTTTTTTTTGGCAGAAAGCAAAACAAAAAAAAAATCACTGGAAAAAGCTGACTCATAGAAAAAGGGGCTGTCAAAGAACCACAAAATGTTTATAAATGTGGTTTAGAGAAAAGCTGACTTCAGTCCATTTCTTTTGTATTTTGAGTAACAGATTCCAGATACTTCTTCACAAGATACTGCCCCACATTAATATACAAATTATGGAGGAGGTTAATTATTTGCTGTAAGGTAATTTTTCTTCATGTGTCTTTTAAAAAGTGAATGTCTAACTGTAAACTTTAGAAAATCCAAGTGTCCAACAGAATATTTCCAAGAAGCTTATTTTAGCTTGTGTCATTTCAACATGCTGATTTACAGCAATATCCAATGAAGTTTTAATGGCCCATGTAGGGGCAAAGAAGGATCAAGCAGTAATGGGCTGAACAGCTTCATAAGCCAGATTCAATCCTGAAGGCAATACACGTTGCAATCACACCCTCAAATAAACTCTGAAGGGACACAGCAGGGAAGATTTCCTTGTCTCAGAAGGAGACCATGGATTTCAACTGAGTCTTCAGTCTGGAAAGTAAAATGATTTTTAAACTAACATTCATCCATATAACAGGAATTTAAGATTTGGTCCTTTAACCAGCAATTTCAAGGAAATGCAAGTGATGGTGGAAAGGTTTACTGGTCTGTTACTATTACAGCTAATATATGTTTTTTTAGGATTGGAAAATCCTGATGGCTGGAGTGCTGAATGGAACCACGATACATAGAATAGACCTCAACACAATCAAAGCCCCCCAGAAAAGTAAACATATCCATTTCTCAAAAAATTAAATCTCTTGCATGTAAATAAATGTTACATATATCTCATCTTTCTCTTATTTATATATTATTACATGAATTTTATGCATTTCTTCTGTAAGCACTTTGATATTGATATCTGTTAGCTACTAAACTTTCTGTACATTTAATATCACTGCAGACAGAAGTCATCTGTTCACATGCACCAGCTACATGTTTAAAAGCTCATCACAATGAAGTTCTTAAACTTGTTAGGTTTAAGTTAGTAATACTAATCATGTACTTGAATTCAGTCAAATACGTGACTTGTTGAAATAGCTCCTAAATTAAACTCTCCATTTTCAAATTATTCATGTAAATGTATAGGGTGGCACAACTCCTTTTCTTCTGTTATGTTCTTACTGACAAAAGTAGCTATTTTCTACGTCCATTGAGGGTATGCCAGTTAACTAGCCTAAAAAGAAAATACTGGATACATTTTAGAACTGCTTTTCTTTCAAAAAAAATAAAATAAAATAAAATGGTTTTCTGCTAACTGAAAAGCTAGAATTAACAGGGTTATTTTTAACTATAAAATACAATAATATTTTTTTCAATTGCTATTCAACAGAAATGCTTTTAACATATTTAGATATTCTACACTGTTACCCATTCTAGAAAATCACTTTAACATTGTTAATCTTGTTATAAATCAAATTTGCAAGCTGTAAGAACTTATAAAACCTACAACTTCGTAGTCATCACATTTCATAATGCTAAATATTTCTGGTCACAAACATATTCTCCCAGCCTTACCCATAACCATATGAAAATATATATGGAATGTAATTTATCCTGGCATTTTTAGTACTACATAAGACTTTCATTTCATAATCTGCACTATATATATATTCAAAAGACTTTATAGAGAAAAAAAAAATCTGTGCACCCAACAATACAATTTCACTGATGAAAAAACAAAAGCACAAATTAAATTATATGAAAACTATAAAATTTGGGTTGGGAAACAGTGAGTGATGACAGATTTTTATGACAACTCAGTGTCAATTTAATCACTTTACTTACTATTTTGAAACCACTTTGGATTAGTGGAGTTTTAGAAATTGAAGATATATATATATATATATATATATGCACAAATGCAATTTACAGTATGTTGAAAATTGACCAAATGTAAGCATCCATATTCACTCCTCTCAAGATGTACAACTATTTTAAGGCACGATGCATTTAAGGATTTCTTTCATTTGTACTTCGTCCAAGAGCAACAGAATAATTGAGCCGATCAGGAACAGAATAACACCCACTGAAATAAAAGACCATTTTGCCAAAAGGACAGCCCCCATGCAATTTCTGATCTACTTACTGCTCTTTGATTTATAATAGCTGATTGGATTACATCCTACTTGAGACAACCCACAACACATCAATGTGCTGTCAGTAGCCATGACATATTAATCAATGGTGATGAGCACAAAAAAAAAGTCTAAAATACTCTGATATGACTTTGTTCAGTTTTAATGCACAGTAATGGACTATTTAAGCACAAACACATGTTCAGTGATCATGCCCTACATCTTACCTGTACATTTAGCAATGCAGTTGTTCACAACTTTGCTTCACAAAGCCCTGCATCTACATACATACTGAATACCAGTGCTCTCCAACCTCATCTTCTAAAATTGTACGGCATTTTGGCTTTGGAGAGCAAATAAAATAGAAATAAATTAACTTTTGTTAATTACATCAAGATTCAAAAGAAGCATAAAAGAAGTAAATAAAGTCTGACCCAACTGAATAGAGACTCTTAACTGAAAACATTCTAAATCAGATTTAACGATAATCCCAAAGTTTAAATGGAACATCACCTTTTTAAGATCAAGCAGACAGAATATTATCTTCATGTCAGAAATCATCTTTTCCCAGTATTGGTGCAATCCTATTTAAAACATAAATCAGATATGCATACTGAGGACCAAGGACAACCAGCTGGTAGTCCACAAGGAAAGTCAGGTGTTTCATATTGATTCTCAGATCTGCAGCTCATCCCAGTTCCTGGCAGCTCTCCAACCATGTCCTGAATTTCTAGTCTAACAGCACCTGGGATTCCAAATCTCACTGCTGATCACCATGCATAAAAACATGAAGGGAAGATGTTGAGTAAAAATTGCTGTCATGGAAAAGAGCTGCGCATTTAGGTTTAAAGACAGACAGCTGGGTTCAACCTTAGAACAGCTCCAGTGGACACAAAAAATAATACTGAGAGCAGAAAAGGTAAACAAAAGGTTATTTATATGCTGTTTATTTTTTCAACTATACTGCCTTCATGGTCTTGTTGGCAGGGATGCAGAACTTAACACGGTAATGCAGAGGAGCAAGAATTATCCACAAAGTCAACTGCTGAGTCTGCCTCACAAACTAAACACTCAAGGTCAGATCCAAGTAAATCCATAAAACCCAATGTCAAAAGGTGGGACTCCAGGTGAAATAAATAAAGGAAGGTTTAAAAAAAAAAAAAAAAAAATTCCTTTTCCTCTCTATTTTAATTACAAAAGTAAAATTCTTTCTAAAGAATAAAAATATGCTGCTAAAATCAATCAAAAAATTTATTACATTTTGAGTATATATAAATTGTAAATCTCAAGTAAATCTCAGATGATAGTTTTAAACAATCAGGTACAGTATCCAGTTTCAGCTGCCCATTAAGAGTTTGAAAACCATAGCACACCACAGAAAAGTATCACATACAAATGATAAAAACATTTGTCCTCAGAGCTGGTTACCATCTTGAAATGGCACTCACAGAAAGACCAGAGAAGGAAGAAAGAGGCAACTAACTCTATAATTATGTCACTCAGCAACCAATTTATACAGTCAGCCCTCCCCAGGAAAGATGGGGGGGGGGAGGGAAAATTAAAAAAAAAAAAAGAAAAAAGAAAAAAAGAAAAAAAAATTGGAGAATATTTACTGGTATAACTTTGTAAAATAGATTATACCAAAAATACAGTCAAATCAAACTGAAAGAAACATGTCATATTCTTCATCTGAGAATGCATCCATTATAACTGATTTGTGAGAGGATGAATGAGTTGCCCTTCCCTTCTTGGGGAACTCGCATGTTTAGGAACAGTCAGAAGACAAGAAGGAAATGTATCTTAAATGAATGCACAGTGCAACATCTCCATTACTGCAGGAGATACAAAGCTACTGGCCAATTAGAAACCTGAAGAAACACCACCAACAAATCAAACTCACTACCTTTCTATGGCACAGCATGCTTAATTTAAGGAAGAACACAAAAGTACTAGGACAGAGAACAGACATTCTTGAAGAGGCCAGATTTTCAATATCAATATATTGTGGGTCTTTATCTAAACCCTGTTTTATAAAAGTCTGTATCAGAGATGTGGTCTTAGCAACATGAAGACAAAAAGAAAAAAAATCACTATCCTATATAAGTGATGATAGATGGATAAAGACACCCAAAAAGCTTTTAAATATATGTACACAAGTAGTTCTGTATTTTAATGTCATGAACCAATACAGACATTATCAGGAATTTTCCATCTTCATACAAAGAAAGAGCAACACTGCACTTCCTGGACTTGTTCATAATCCTCAGGTCAAAATGCCTTGACCCTGGATGTGCAGCAAAGGCAGATTCCTAGCTAGAAGTGTTAAAATGAGTTTCAGTTAAAGTCTTACAGATCAAAGAATATGCTGTCACAAGACCGGCTCTACATGGAATTACCTTCCAAAATATAGAATAGCTTGGTTGTCAAGTCAAAAGTTTTGATATGGAGAGAGACATTTATACTATCTCAAGTGCTGTTATCTCCCTGTGGGAGCCCTCTTCCTAAACATGATTATTGAAGTGAAACAATTTTACAGCTCCTGCATCTGTCAACTTTTACTTATAGGCTACTTGAACAATGGAAACAGGCTGCTGGTGGTACAGTATCAGACAGTTCTTTCTCCCTAGATGAGTTGATTCTGCCACCTTCACTCTGTTAACAGGTAGCAACCAGGGAGTTTCTGATGATGAGGTCCGCCAATTTTTGTAACACTGATAAACACACATATTATTTACATATGAATCTTATAAGTTACCTTGAAATTACACTTAACTTTTTCTTAGTGCCACACCATCTGCGACTGTAATCTTCCCAGGTTATAGTTTCACAAACAGTGGCAGCAAAGCCATCTTAAGAAGTTCTGATTTCACCCAGAGCCCAGCCACCAGTCCTCATATTCACATTACAGTTCACTGCTCTTCAGCAGTGTGGTTAAAACTGTGGGACCAGCCTGAAATACAGATCTCTGGAAAACTGGAAAGAGTTAGTCAAAAATAACCTCCCAAAATACAAGGGAACAAGATAACTTTATACTAGTGAGGTTGATGTTTTATGAAACTCCATGTAAGATACAGACTGTTTTCCTCATCTTTCTTGGGACTGATGACAAAGTACTGCAATGAGGATCTGTAAGTGGAGGGGGCAGCTAAAAAAAAAGTCATGAGACTTGCAAAATAAGAGAATACTACAGCCCACAGCCAGTATACAGGACCCATCTTCCTGCCAGGACCCTCAGATAAGGGCCTGAAAGAGAGCACTTTCACTACTGCCCCAGATCTTTAATTATGCACAGAACCAATCTCATCTCATGATTGGAAGTCAGAGTCCCTGTTCCCAGGCTCCCTACTACATGGTGCACCCACATTTCGGTTGTGCAACTAGACTTTGCCCCGTCACTTTTTATTTTGATTATGTGACAGCAGAGCATTGGGAACTATGAGCTGGGAGAGCCTCTAGAAATGTCTGTGGTACCTGCTGATTAGACTTTTATCTAGAAATCAGTATTTATATAACCTTAATTAACAGGATTAGTCACATGTACGTGTAAATACAACCAAGATAATGAGTATATATGTTTGCATATGTCCATCTACATGTACATAAGCATGGTTGGAAAGACAGTTTAATGTTAAAGTAGACTTCAAAAAAAAAAAAATAATGTACAATTTTGAGATGCTAGAACTACTTGTAGGAAGACTTGCTCTTCTATTTTAAAATTGCGTTATATTCACTTGTGCTGTTTTATTTCTCCACTGAATGAATGCAACTTAAATAACCCTTCAGTTAGGTACTTGGATTTGGCCATTTTATATTCCATAGTCACAAATAGTGAATTCACAGAAGTTGCCACACAGCTGTGATATTTTGATTACAAAGACATTTCTATTTTCTTTTTTCTTTTCCTTTATCTTTTTTTTTCTTTTTTCCTTTTTAAGAAATAGACTGATGAAGATAAAATACAGTGAATTCTTCTGGGATTGGACTTTTCATCCAGCTGTCCCCAAATGCAATATAAGCATTAGAGAATGCTGTCTGTTCATTGTTACTCTGAATGATTTATAGCAATTCTTGCATATCCTTCAGTGTCATCTGACAACATTCTCATCTTTGGAAGGTTTTATTAAGAGCTACATTATATCATTCTGTTATCAATAGTAGTTGGTATGATTTGGAACCTTTTAATCACCTGGAAACTGTTCTAGTTTCTACAAAAATACCTGGAGAGATAGAAGGCAGCATAAACCTGCATTTCTAGTGTATCAAGTTGTTACTGAGTAACAGCCATGCTTCTTCACAAAATTCAGTTATCTGCAATTACCTTAAGACAGAACCAAAATTTAAACCCTTTCAAGAATATGGAGAAGAAATGCCTAGGAAACATCCTAAATTAACAGTGAAAAGCCATATAATGTATTTTTATATGTCTAAGTTACAGTTCTGGCAATCTCATGAAGCTTTATGTATTTCCACACCTGAGAATTAGCACCCTATGAAGAAAAACACTCAGATTACTTTTAAAGTAAGAACTATTGGAGTCACATTTATTACCCTCACATGAAACTGAATAATCCATACTTAATTATGAAAGGATGCAAATTCCACCTGCCTTCTGTTTCCTTTCTTTCAATACATACTCATATCTTGCCCAACAAGTGAGCACTTTATACAAGTCTGATCAACAAAACATCTGACTGCCTTCACCTCTCAGCACTCTGGCTATCTGTTACACCTCTGCACAGTACAACTGGGCCACTGTACTCCTCCATTTCTGAGATGCATTAAGTGTAAACAGACAGCAGTGCTTATAAAATGCTATGATAACTATGGAAATATCTCACATAACTGCATATAAGAAACTCAACCACTGACTTCTGTTACTGTTTTAGGAGTCACGTCATAAATCTGGCCACATGCAATTAATGTTCTGTCAATGTGCCTGTGCTTTTACATCAAGGAAACCTGTCTGTAGCTAATATCATAATGTTGGTGGTGACAGACCAAACCACCTGCTGAATAAAATACACATAGGAGCTCTCCTGCCATGATCCAGCTAACAAGTTGCCTATCACTCCTGAGCTGAGGTAACAGTGACAAAGCCACAGACTCGGGAGCTATTCCGAGATGGTTTCTAAAGCTTTATCTACAACACCAAAGAGACAACAGTATCTGCAGACATTTATGATAGTGTTTTCTAGAATACATTTTTAAGTTTTTCTCCTTCATGTGTCTTTGTGTAACTTTCCCCTTACCTCTGCCTCCCACCTGCTTAGGGATCCAACCATCCATTACTGTAGAACAGGACAACTACACACAGCCATGACTTGAACAAGTCATGAGAAAAAGTGACTAGGTCTCTCCAGTCTAAAACATTTTCTGAGTTTAATTTCAGTGAGGAGTAGCATATGACAAGGAACATATTTTTGAGCTGAACAGTGGGAGTTGGTTTAGCTTAATACACTTTCTGAAGTGTGCTATCACTATGACAAATATATATCTTCATGAGGACAGCTTTGCTAGAAAGTGTTGCTGATAAGAATCAGAGAGACAGGGAAGGAGAATGCAGCCTTCACAGAACTGATCCTGAATCTGGAAATGTTATGTTTTAAATACACAAGCAGATGGCATTTAAATAAATGAGATGCAAAGAAAGGAAAAATATATATACAGCAAGGGAGAACAGGAAAAGCAAGTTTAACATATCTTCCAGAGATTTCTGCAGCATTTTTAAGTGATTCTTTTAATGTACATATACCATTTTAACATGCTTGCCAGCATGCATAAAAGTATCTACAGTGACAATTCACTTGTTTTAATGAAAGTTGTTCAGCCATCTTAATATTTTCATCTTTACACTGAAAATCATTGGCTTCTTAATGCAAAAATGAAGTTGCTTCAGGCAAGGTACTGCAAACGTAGCATAATTGATTGTGTTAGGATATCTTTTCAGTTACAATATCCTTAGCAAAAGCAATAAAAAGTGAGCACATACATCCCTTTGAATTTCAGTAGCTTACAGAAACTACCTAGTACAGGTGGAAGGTTTATAACTAAGCCAACAGAAACTAGGCAGCAGCAATAGGTTTATTCAGCTCTGTAGTTATACAATTCTTCACATCTTTTGTACAGACAGAAATCTCTGGCCTATTTAAGTCCCACTTTAATGTGTTATAATCTTTTCCAAGACACTGTCATAATCTCCAGAAAGAAACTCCTCATGCTCTTTGATGATATATGAAAATGTCTGCTTTACGTCTATATCTTTTTTTTTTTTTTTTTTTTTTTTTTTTTTTTTTATGGCACAGGACAAAGATGTGAAAGCTCATTTTATACATCTGCATAAGACTTTTAACTATTTCTAATATTCAGGACATTATTAGTAAGTAGTTACATTTTGTAACTCTTACTGTACCAGTAATGCATAACTCTTAAGTGGCAGATTTATTAGGAAATAAAAATATTAATTGTATAGATTTTTTTGGCGTACTTCCCTCATCTATTCTCTTTTTAGCACAAAGGATCCTCAGTGAAGAATGATTGTTCTTTGTAGAACAGTTAAGGAATTGTCCTGATCTTGGTGTTACACTAAGCACAAATGAGGTTAAAATTTTTAAATATAAATACAAATTTCAAGCTAAACATAAGAAAATAAGCAAAAGCAAACACAAGTCAGTTTAAGAAAGTCAGTGGACAAAGTGTTTTCTCATAAGTTCTACCTAGTGAAACTTCTGTTTCTCAAAGTAATATATTTGGTGCATTCAAACCAGCATTTAATGGAAAACAACTTTTGTCACAGTAGCACATCTGGAAGGCATAGTGAACTATCCCAAAGAAGCACAATCCTTCTAACACTGAAAACCTGGAGAGGTACCAGGACTGCTTCTCCAGTGCGACACGTACACACAAGCAAGCAAGCAAGCAATCAAACAAAACCACCACCACAAAAACACTTGTTTACTATTTTCATTTATTGATTATATTAATTTTTTTAAAAATAATTAAAATTACACATTCTTACAAGCCCTAATCAGCATGAATATGACAGCAGTGTTTTCAAAACAGCTGCAAAACTAGTTGTTATCTCTGAAAAAGGAATACAGTGCAATTATTGCCGAAATCTCCTTTTGGTGTTATCTTTCAGTCTTTCTCCATTGAAGTTGTCATTCCAGCCACTCAGACCCTCTGAATATTCAGTAGAACTTACAGAGCTCCTCTAAAACTACAGCAAAGCACCCTAAAACACACAGCTAATGACTCTTCAAATCTCAGATGAACCTAGGAGAAGGAAGGCAGGGAGGGAGCTAAGCAAACCATAACAGCTCTCAGTGCTGGAAGTGAGAGGAAAAGCCAACAGAAAAGTCCTTTAAGACTCTCTAGCCTGCTTGGACCAAGAAAATAAGCTAAGTAGGCATTTCTCTGAGAGTTTCAAGCTAAATAAAATTGTGCTTCTAAACTAGGGCTCTGTACAGGTTTTCGCATGACATTAACTCTTCCAGTGCAGCAATCCACAGCTCAGCAAGCATAACACTAGGCAGAGCTAAAGCAAATGCAGAACATGTTAAGAAAAAGTCCATTGCAACAATTTATAACTCGTTTTAGACTCATTTGAACTTGTTTCTGAGTCTAGCCTGAAAGCTGGTCTTCTTTACGTTTCAAATGAAATGCAACAGGCCCAATAACTTTTGCCACAATGTTGAATGGAAAGATACTACTACTGAAATGCATTGCTGCTCCAGTAGGTAAAACTACCCATTTCAATCAATTCACAACAAAAAGCCTTACCAATAAATAAATAAATGAATAAAATAAAATTCTTGCACTCAGACTAGATATTAAAAAGGTCTGACTGAGCTATGTTAGTGTTGGATGTGCACCAGGATGAAGCAGAACCCTAACATGCCATGTGTTTTTTTTTTCACTTTTTTTTTTTTTTCCCTCAGCACAATGCCTTGATATTATTGAGCTTCATTCCTGATGCAGGAAAGCCTCTGCTTTACATGCAGTGCAGGAAAACCCCTGACTGTCAGAATTCAGCCTAGTACCCTTGTTTTTTCCCCACATTTGTAACTGCTCGTTTATACGTAAACTGGAAGTTTCATGAAACAAACTTGAAATTATCTTTATTTAAAAGTTGTCACATGATTATAAATATAAACCAGATACATTCAAAAATACAAAAAGTGAAGTAAGACCTAATGAAACTTTCATATTTACTCAAATAGTGTCACTAGAAACATGTTGCTGTTACTCTGTTAGTTGTGTTATACTATTATTGTGTTATGGGTATACAGCTATCTTGAAGGTGCTGTTTAAATACCGTTCACTGTGGAAGATTGCAGAGGTGAACTATATGATTAGGGCAACAACAGTCATTTCCCTTTTCAATCAACAGACAATATACTTGAAAAGATTGTATAACACTTCTGTACCATGTACCATGTGTAGAGACTGTCAGGTTTCTACCTCTCAAACCTGCCTATTTCTGAGAAAAAAAGCCACTATATTTTCCTACATTCTCCTCAGTGTTCTAGTTAACTGACTTAGACCAACCATACTACCTACTTCTATCCAAACTAAATATTCTAGCTATGATTTTTAAAAGGAAAATCCTAGTTTAGCACTTCCTTCTGCAATCCAATCTTCCTACACACTGACCAAGGATTCACATATGTAAATCTTCACAAATGCCATCTAAATCTATCACATTTTCCTGGGATGCCACTTTCTATTTCTTCCAGATGCTTCTATAGTTGTTTTTCCTCCACACAGCTTTGATCTCACAGTACCATGCTCTGCCCAGAAAGTAGCCCTCCCAATATCCTAATGACATACAGCCCCTCTCCCATTATAAAAGCTAAGGTTCCCAATGCCTTGGCCAAGGCCTAAGCTGCTTTC
The DNA here is from genome assembly GCA_011076525.1 of Nettapus auritus. Classification (NCBI taxonomy): domain Eukaryota; kingdom Metazoa; phylum Chordata; class Aves; order Anseriformes; family Anatidae; genus Nettapus; species Nettapus auritus. The sequence goes on along the minus strand of CM021765.1, from coordinate 38,654,463 downwards.
CTACATATGCTTATTTAAGGCAAAGTTGCTAGTGAACATCTGATGAACTCTTTCAACTCTCAGATCTAACAGATTGTTAACAGTATTCAGCAGCCTCTCATTAAAAAAGTGTTCAAAAAGTTGGTCATGGTCAAGAGGGTTCCTGTTCCAACAAGACTATTTTACAGCAGAAATTACTACTACCCTTCAAAATGTGGTATTCATAAGTTAACATTATTTCTGGTCAAGAACAGTATGGTTAAGCTAACAGTCAATCACTAGCAGCCCTGGAGAAGACAATCACGGATGACAGCTCTGCTGCAGCAGAATGAGAAGAGCTATAATGAAAACTGCATTAGCCATGGCTATCTAAAGCGTATTTTGGATTCATGGTTTTTTAGACATTTAACACTCTTACTAAGTGGAAGTTCACATATTTTCTTGGTGATTCCCATCATTTCCATAGAGCTTCTGAATCTGTCAAAGACCTTATTACTCTTTATAACTTCTACACAGAGACTCATCCCATCTTTCAGCCACCTAAAAGTCAGACATCAAATTTAAACTAACCAGATTAGTTTCCTCTCTCCATGGTTAGCAGAGATACCTTCACTGGTACTTCTGCAGGGATGATTCATTTCTCCTAACTATTGATAAAATGCATCTTCTTTTCTGAAGGCATCTACATGTCTCACACAGTAAAGAAATTGGAGTGGACGCTGTTTTTTGATGGCTACAATTAAATGCACCCACTTCTACATTGGTGCCAACTGCTCAAATGACTTATTTATTATAAACATAGGAAAAATACAGTTTAAATGCATATGAAGGATGAAGCACAAGGCATTCTCATGGCTTGAAAAAAGCCCTGGCATTTCCATTAAATCTCCAACAATGCCACATTCCATTACAATCTCATAACAGAATCATCCTCTCTTACTTTAATTAATCTTTTAAAAGCCAACTGATGTCACAAGCTGATTTAGTTGAGTAGCCAATGCGGTTACTGTCAGATTTGGACACCTTCTTTTTACTATGGGCTAACTAAACAGCATTACTGGCAGTAATGCTGCTAATCCGAGAATTTTCCTTGTTTGAGAGGTTAGGCTTCTATTCATGTTCTAATTAAGAGGGGAAGGCAATACCTACATAACAAAAAGAAAACATTTCACTCTGAAAAGGATTATTTCCACCAGAGTCTATTCATCTTGTTCTATATAAAGCTGCTTTATTTCTTTACATAACTTGTCCTGACTCTTGCAAACAATATCAGACTCAAGCTTCCATCATGCCAAGTCACCAGAGAGAGATCAGCTTCTCCTTAATAAACTTCCAAACTAGTTACTATGCTCATCATGGTCTTTATTGTACTAATTACTAGAATACATTGGCTTACCATTTAACATATTTTACCACAATACGTTAAGACAAAGTCCTATGTGAAGATTTTTTCCTTTTCTTTCTTGACATTATACTATGGACTGATCTCCCACACAATGTTAGCTTCAGCTTGGTAACCCGCAGCACCTTTTCATATTTCAAAGCACTATTTCAGTACTTTTTGCTACTGACCATTTGCTGTTTTGAAGTGCTCAGAGATTAGAAATGTTAAAAAAAAAAAAAAAAAAAAAAAAAAAAAAAAAAAAAAAAATCAAACCAGAAGCTGCAAAGGTCAGGGTAAAACTGACATAGTTTATTCTGCGTACAGATGCACTGTACCAACCAAAATGTGTGCAGAGCCACCAGATGTGTTTCACACAGCTGATCAACTGATCAACGAACATGGTAGGTTTCAGTTCTGCTGCGTAAACACGAGCATCCTGTGGAGAGGAGCCCATGCAGGAGCTGGGGGGAGCTGCCGCCCATGGGGGACCCGTGCTGGAGCAGGTTGCTCCTGGGGTATGCACCCCGTGGTACAGAGCCATGTGGGAGCAGTTCCTGAAAAGTTGCTGCCTGTGGGCAGTCCCCACAGGCTCAGTTCAGGAAGGACAGCATCCCATGGAAGGGACCCCATGTGGAGCAGAGGCAGAGAGTGACCGCAAAGATGAAGCATTAGGGACTGACCACAGCCCCTATTCCCCATTCCCCTGCTCTGCTCTGGGGGAGGAGTTAGAAGAGGGTGGATAGGGAGAAAGTGTTTTTATTTTTTTTTAGTTTCTCACTGTGCAAGCCTGCTAGTAATAGGTAATAAATTACATTAACCTCCCTATGTTGAGTCTGTTTTGCCCACAATTATAATTGTTGCATGATTTCCCCATCCTTATCTCAACCCTTGAGCCATTTTCATCATATTTTCTCCCCCTTTTCCTTTGAGGAAGGGGAGTGAGGGAGCGGTTGTGGTGGAGCTCAGCTGCCCATCTGAGTAAAACCACCAAACGTTCCTCTCCCTGTCTCTTACAGAGGTGTGATGGATTCTCTCTCAGTGGAAGAGACTGGACATCTTTCAAAAAGATTTTGTATCACTCAGATCAAAAATATAGCCATGATGTCATAAGAATTCTATGAAACTCTACAAGCCCTTAGCATGCTGGAGGTCAGATAAGATCAGTATTTCTGAAATTCTTTGGTTGGCGACCTCTTAATCAAGAGGCAACCAAACAGCTGACAATCATAGAATCATAGAATATCCCAAGTTAGAAGGGACTCATAAGAATCATCAAGACCAACTCCTGGCACCACACAGGTCTACCAAAAATTTTAGACCATGTGGCTAAGTGCACAGTCCAAACGCTTCTTGAATTCATTTCATGAAAATCATTTTCAAACACTCTTAAGACAAAACGAGAAAAGTACTACATAGTGCTTTCGTGTTATAGATGGACAAAGAAAAACGAGCTATCTTGGTTCATTAGGGAATCAAAGACAGCACACGTACATGAGTTTTCTTTAAAAATCAGAACAGTTCCCCTTTGAACCTTTTCTTTATATGGTTAAGCATTTTTTTTTATATTGCAGGAAACAGTTTAAACTCTTGTATGACACTTTAAAAACTGAACCCTGTTCTTCAAAAATATTCAAAGAGCAAGTGTTAATGGTCCAATCTTGTCTTCCATTGTGCAGCACATTCACTGAATCCCTTGGAAAATCACTTTCTGAGACTGCATTGAGAACTTTAAAGTGTTTCATGGTGCATACTGAAAACAAGAACTTATCATTTTTGCACAAAGTAATTAATACCTTGAACACACCTGAAAAAAAAAAAAAATGTGTCAGATGCAACCCCAAAGTTGCTGTGCAGCAATTTTATAGAGAGAGAGACTTTCTAAGGCCCAGAAAAAAAAATATTTTTAAGATCTATTTTTAACACTATAATGTTTACACTTGTTATAGTATTAATATATTAATTGTTGATTCATCTCTACAGACCTGAAGACAAAACAGCAAGGAGATTCACTTTCACCCAGCCTTTCTGTAATATACACATAAAAGTGGATTCATCAGTTGTTCATCTTTCCACATTTCACGACACTTTAAAAGGGGAAAATAAAAAAGCTTTCTGCAAAGCCTAAAGTTGTCCCCAACCCTACCAACCCTATTCACAGCTCTCCATCACTAAATTGCCTTAGATACTTCTCTTTGGGAACACTGTGAAAATTTAATATTACTGCTCACAATTAAGTTGAGCTCAGGGGGTAATACTTTCTTTCTGTTACTTAGGCAGCTTCAGTGGGAGAGTCTGCCCACATAAGATTTGAACCATCCTCAGGAAGATCTCCCCTTTGCTGATGATGTAATGAACACATCTAGGGCAAAAAGCTAGCTAATTTAGACATCCCAGCTGAGCACTGGATGACTAAAGTTGAATGATCCCTAGCACATCTCTGAGTTAGGCACCATGCCTCTAACCCTTGAAATGTCTATGTTTCTTTACACATCTAACACATAATTGCTATGCTAATTACATGCGTGTCTAAATACAGTACTCATAATAAGAGAAAGTGAGTTTTAAAACGAGTTTTCAGAGAAGCAGCAAATGCATCCCAACAACATTGCAATCATACAGTGCCATTACAGGGGAAAAAAAATATCTCCGAAATCCAAAAATCTTCACATGGGTAACTTGTTTATGTAGTACATGCAACATTTTGTCAGTGCTTCATAACTGGACCTTTATAAAATTTCTTAGTTCCGGTATATGAAATATTCTGTAAAAGAAATTCTGTAGTCTTTTAGTAGAAACACTATTATTTTTGGAAGACTATGAACATCAGGATTGCTCTTTCTGTTCAGTCAAAAGGACTAGCCAGATCAGTATTCTTCTTTCTAGCAGCAGCCATAAGCAGATGCTAAAGAAAGAGAAAGACCATGGTAGCATGTAAAGCACTCTCTTGAGTATTTCCCAGCTTCTGTTTTCAGACCAGGGGACGTTCTCCAATGGAGCTTCTTTCCAAATACTTGTCTATGCCTCCATTTGGACCTCTGGATTGCATCTACAATCTCTTCTGATGAGTTTCACAAATCTACCACCTGCCACAGTAACTGCAATTTTTTAGTGTTCTCTGTACCTGTCTCCTGCCAGCCTCATTGTATGGCCCTTTATTCTTGGCTGGAAGAGACAGTCAGCCCCTCCACCCCATATCATTCACAGCTTAAAGAGTCACAACTGTCCAAGTGTGAAAAGCTCTTGCTTACCTAATCATTCCCCACGGGGAAACTATTCCAATCTCAAAGATCCTTGTAAGAAAAAGCTCTACACGTTAAGAAAATGCTTTGTGTATTGCAAACCGGATTAAAATTAAATATGTGACACAAATACAGAAATGTATTTTATATTCACCAGCTATAGAAACACAATTAAAAACCCTACCACATATCTTTTCAGAATTAAGCAAAGCCCAATGCCTTATCCACCTCTCATTTTAAGTAGTGTTTATAATGATATTATAGTCTTGGAGAAATCAGTTTTTTAAAGAACTGACTTATTTTTCAGAAATGAAATTCATATGAGAATTATTAGTTTAAAACCCTACACAACCACCTTCCAGTTCAGAGTATGATGTGAAAAAAAAAGAGCACATATCTACAAGCTAAGTAGAACTTTTAACTGTGGAAATTGGTTATTCAAATGAGAAAAATCCCCAATTCACATTCATTACCATAATTCACATCAATTGGTAAACAAATCTTATGTTCCAGTATATTCAGAAGTCAGCACAGGCCATTTAAGTCCAAAAAATGCTAGTCACTAGGTGGAAAAATGGTTCCCCCACATTCTCCATGGTTCCCAATCATAGCAAAGGCTTCCAAGAAGTCAGAGAAGCCCACAACAGACAACAGCAACTACAGACATCTGATTGCAAATAAGGAAAATAGTAGGCTCAGGGGTGACCTTATCGCACTCCACAGGTACCTGAAAGGAGGCTGTAGCAAAGTGGGGGTTGGTCTATTCTTCCACGTGCCTGGTGACAGGACGAGGGGGAATGGGCTAAAGTTACACCAGAGGAGGTTAGGTTGGATATTAGGAAGAACTTCTTTACTGAAAGGGTTGTTAGGCATTGGAATAGGCTGCCCAGGGAAGTGGTTGAGTCACCATCCCTGGAGGTCTTTAAAAGATGTTTAGATGTAGAACTTAGGGATATGGTTTAGTGGAGGACTTGTTAGTGTTAGGTCAGAGGTTGGACTCAGTGATCTTAGAGGTCTTTTCCAACCTAGATGATTCTGTGATTCTGTAAGTAAAGCAAAGAAGCCTGGCTAAAAGACAGTCAAGTAGAAAAAATTGTCAGGACCAACTGGTTCCTGTACAGCACCCTAGCTGACTTACTACAGTGTCAGATGATAAACAACAAATGCCAAGTGTCTGTGGGAAGGGACCTCAATGACACGTGAACAAATGAACACTGGTCTCTTTGATACCGCAACACCTCTGAAGCCTAACTGCCCTCGACTATGCCCACCATACACAGAGTTCAAATGGACAACCCTGTAGACAAAAGCCTTAATGAAGTACACAATGCTTTGCAATGATGATAGAAGTGTACAAGGTGACAGTCCCAAGGTTTTTTTTCTTCAGAAAGCACAGGCATGTTTTCTGTATCAACACATTTTCACCATGCACACCCCCTCACCTTCCAGACTATTGGCCCTAACTTTCCATTTCCCAGTAAAAGATAAAATAAATCAGCACTCCTTCAGGTTAAAGGCACTAGCATATGCTTAAACTTGGTGATCTTAGTGTTCTGTTGAACTTGAAACAAAGGTACCTATGTTCATATTCAAAGAAAATTTTCAAAAATACATCACAGAGAGTGTTGAAATTCTACTTATTATATTTACATTTAATAAATTTAACTGTATTATAGTGTAACAAACTTTCCAAACTATTTCCTATAGTATACAGGATAACTACAGGATAACTCAAGTTTTCAAGCAGCGCTTCCTATTATCACAATTTTACTATAAACACTAGATGAAAAAAAAAAATGTATTTTTACCTGTGACTATTCCTCCTAATCTGGTGCAAGGACATCCAAACTGGAACATACTCACTTCCAATGAGATATTTTTAAAAAGATATGCCACAACATAATAATAACCCATAAAGTACGTTGAGTTGAAAGGCCGTATGTTGTAATTGTGAAAGATATTCTGAAACAGATACAGCCACTACTGCCTGCTGTTACCTGGCATCCACACTAAACTACCTGAAGTAATGATCGGAGTCCCACTGTTCTTTTTATTCAAATGAAAGTTTTTGATTATTTTTGCCTTTTAAATTTTCGGCACCAGTAAGTCTGTAACTTCCAGTGTGAGTAACTTCCATACCTGAAGCCAGGTATGAAAGATACACAGGAAATCTGATGCATGTGCCATGTTTAATAGACCCATCTGCATATAACTCCAAGCGAACACTGCCTGTAACCCATCACTTAAAGAGAACAAGAAACAAATACCACAACATTCTAATAAAAAATTCATGCAACACCCTCATCTAGCAACATCAACTGCTTTATCTATCTCCTACACCGTTAGTTGTAAGACTAATAATGATACTCAGCAGGCAAGGGTTTTAATGAAATAGACCCTGAGTTCCTGTGAGGATCACCTGTGGTTCCAACTCTAACACTTCTGATCAAATACAAGCTTTCTTCCCGCTGCTGAGCAATAGGCTTTTCTGGATCTTGATCAAACGTGCCCCTAAGGAGGGAGGGTGTAATAATATGGTGTAAAATATTCAAGCATATAGGAGAACAAATGATTGTGGTGAAAGGGAGGAGGAGAGGAAACTATTTCAAAAATAATAGAAATTAACAGCTTCAACACTGAAGTCACTTGAGCAGCAAAACAAGTTCACAGCAGTTCTTTCAGTAAGCAACAATACAATTAAGCATATGTTAGCCATCATTAATAAACAACATGAACCAGCATAACAAATACTGCCTTACGCTGTTAGAGGCTCCCATTTCTACAAATATTTTCAATTATTTTCCCCATATAAGGCTAAGGTCTCAAGTTATACATATTACAGAACAAATGTCTCCCAGTGACTTTCTAATGAAAGGGAGGCCAAAATAAACAACAACAACAAATGGGTGAAGAAGAAACTAATCAGTAGTTACAGTTGCCGCATTCTCTTCCTAGTGTTCCACTGGCTAACATACCCAAGTGCTGTCTGCTTTCTGCTCCTTTTAGTGCAAGGCAGGAGAGGGGACAAATTGGCTTCCTTTCCTCTCCAGGGAAAAGAGAAAAACTCCTTACTTATTGATCCTTCCAAATTAACCCAGACATTCCTTACCTTGAAATCTTGTAAATTCCAGTCTTAAATTTCCTTTAAAAAAGCTGACAGTATCCCAAGCTCCAATTGAACTTCATGTTCTAGGGGAAATCTTACCTAATTTTGGCAGGGAATAGGGCACTTTAAAATAATCTTCATAAAATTCAATTAGTCTTCTTGTAATATTTAGAGCATAGTCCCCTGATCCTCTTCGGATTGCATCAGGCCTTGCATACAATCGTACCTGTTAAAAAAAAAAAAAAAAAAAAAAAAAAAAAAAAAAAAGAGAGGCGAAAGACTGATCATTTCAGTGTCTACATATCAAAGTTCTGCTACCTGCAGAGGTGAACTACTCTAAGGTGGTTGTGAGGTGGCAGGGTTATTCCCCTACAGCAAGATGCAGCTGTCATCATCTTATCAAAACATGCTGTGGCTGAAAAATGAAACAGACAATTAAGGTTAAAAAGTTTAGAAGTCACAATCTCCTGCTTGTTTGTGTTGCCAAATAAAAGAATTAACACTGTTTGCATCAAAATAAATATTCAAAGAAAACACTTACATGTGTTTGCTAGAGATATGATGGTAGGGTGGATTAGTATAATGGTTCTCTGCCTACACTGAATGTAGGCAAGATGCAGTGGCTCAGTAGGAGGAAGTTCACGGTTTGTTAAAGGCACATTACATCGAACCCTGAAAGTCTTAGTAGATTGTGAAGAAAAAAAAATTATCATTCTCCTTTCTTTTCTCTGGCAGTGATACAGTTACCCTACCCTGACAAGCTACAAAACACTGCAAAACAACCATTTATAAGCTCATTCTTATACACAAACAATCAACATTCCCCAAACGTCCATGGCTGCTTCGGGCCTCTGTTTTCAGCAAGCAGTACGTTAAAGCTGTTTATACAAGTCACAGACTGCTGTGTTCGGCATAGAATTGCTCACACATCTGCCTGCATGGAACATCAAGCATGCTGACCAGCTCCTGTTCAGATGAACAAGGTAGTGCAAAGCACTGCAAGGTTATTCATTATGTCCAGTCCTCATATCCCTTTACAATAAGGAAACATTATATATATATATATACACATATATATATAAAGATGGCATACAGCTTATGACAACTGTTAACCAAGAAAGGCATAGAAAGGGGGGCCACTTTCCATACTCCCTCTTCACATGCAGCCTGATGGCTGCAGCCAGTGATGGAAGAAGCACGTGGCTGTGGCAAAAGGTCTTTCCCTGCTGTTCATAATGACCTAATGCTTCCTGTGGTAGGATTTAAAACCACCCAGGATTCTAAGGAAAGCACCAGGGCAGAAAACAGAAAATATCAATGCAAACATGAAGTGGAAATTTCAGTTTGGAAAGGTTTCTACCTGCCCTGTTCTGAACAACAACAACAACAACAACAAAAGGAATTTTCAGCTTCAGTGAGAGCATTACCAAATATTGCTTTACTGCTCATTTCCTGAACGAGTTCAGTTACCTAAGTGGAAACCAGATATCGAACCTCAATGCACTGCACCTGTCAATTCTGTTTTAAACCACTATCTGTTTTTATGGGCATTCAGACACATTACTTTGCTTTGCTACTAACTGTGTTCATTTTTATATTTATACCTTTGTGTCATATTACAGATCCAGTACACAATCAGCCATACACAGTTATGATTGTAAGGCAAAATGGATAACACAGTGTAACCTAATGAGACATGTAATAAAGCAGACTTCTCATAATCACCACCTGAAAGCATATAAAACATTATCTGAACACCTCAAAGTCACTGTATCCATTTATTGCTTCCTTCCAAAGTTCACAGTGGCACGTATATTAAACGTTCCCTATCTGCTAAACTAAGCATAATTTTTTAATAAAATAGAGATTAACCACAAAGTTCCTAATTCAAACTTCTTGAAACCTTTAGTTTATGAAATGATGTTAAGAATCACAATTAAATTTGTGATGAACACTGTCGTGTATCATTAAACCTTTATACACAATTTTGCATAATTGCTTTACTGGCACAGTTGACTATATCAGCATATTAGAAAAAGAAGAGTCATCCAACCAGGTATGTAAAAAATCATTCAATTTGACAGTGGCTAAATGTGTTCATTACAAGGATTAGGACAACAGAAGGGAAGAAAATAAAAAAGTATCCTCAAGAAAAATCAAGGTTCACCGTGCTGCATTACAACATGTGTCTTTTGGCAAATGCAGAAAAGGCATTTAAAGGTGTTTAAGATGGTGCCCAGGTATCAAAGCACAAAAAATGCAATGCTTCAATTTTTCATTTGCTACCTGCCTAAAGTTGAATATAGTTCTATTTTTTTCCTGTAAAGGGTATCTCTGCCTGCCTAGAATAGCTCCAGACCAAGAGGACTGCATTGCTTAACACTCCTAAGCTGGAACACAGCTCAGAAATTATCTGTGCTGTTGCCCAGGTCTTTTAAGCTTTGAGGCAACAGGCATTCCCAAAGCATGCCAGCCACTTCCAGATGACAGGATGGCTCCACACAAAATGCAGTTGATGCTGACACTCTCTTCTACAACAAATCTTCTTTGGCTACTTCACATGATAGTTATTCATTTGCCCCAAGCTATGAAAGACCCAAGTTTAGCTTCTCCCACTTTCTTAAGGAATTCAAAATTACATGTCCCATGAAAATACTCTAAATACTTCTTTATAGGCTTTTCTGAACAAAAGCGCTTGCATGTAGGTTTAGTCTTCACCTGTCATATGTAATGATTCCCACTATTGAGAAAAGAATTCAAAATTCTGTCCAGAAAGTGTTTGAAGGGAAATAAAGGAGTGAAAGGTAACCAGGCAGTGGTGCCACTCACACTAGAAGACAGCCTCCTGTGAGCTGGGTCTGCTTCTGCCTTCCACCCAGCTTCCATCCACTGAACATAAAACATATGAAGAAACCTTAGACTCACTCTTGCCTCAGAAAATTCCCTTTGGGTGAGCAGAGGGCTGCTGCATGGGACTACCTGTGGCACCGATCACCTGGCTGGCTGCTTCAGGTGATGCTTTCTGAGGTGTCTCCCTCATTCACAATATGAGAAGCTTAGTTCAGAGCTCAATCTGAGGGCAGGTACATATAAGCTTGACATCAAAGCCCCTAATTTCTATATGCCAATGTCCTTTAATGGGTATAGGCTCATCTTGGCCATCACTGTTTTATCTCCAAGACCATAAAATAGGGAATGTGTTATTTCCTTAGCTTATATGCTCAGCATTACGCAAAAAGACTGTGAAGTGTTCAGATACTGCTCTAACAAGGAGCTTCAGCAGATAAACCAGAACAAAGATTAAGACACAAGATTTGTGTTTAGCATACTTTTTTTTTTCCACTTGTTTACTGCTCTCCTTTCAGAAGGCAGATAAGCTGCATTATTTTGTAACTAAATATGTTGGACTGAACAACAGTGCATAATTATTACATGCTTTCCCACAGGCTGTTTGATCATTACACTAGAGAATTTGATTTTACATTAATTTAAGTAAGAAAACAGATAATTTTCTGCAGGGTCATGGCTAAATATAAATAAAAGTAGTACGTGTTTTGCTATGCAAGATAAAGAGGATTCTAGCTTATCTGCATAATTCATCACCTACTGCAATGGCACAAGTGTATATGGACCACTCACAAAGAAAGGGCTCACATTATTGATACTCACTTTGAAATAACATTATTTTCTGATTTCTTCAGCTCTCTTTTGTATTTTTGCTCCCTTAACCAGATCTCACACACATTCTTATACATGTAAATCAGAATGTTGTATCAGACTTGATATGAGGGGAAAGTCTGGTGTATTTTACAACTTGAGCTTCACTCTGTGAGTAAAGAGAGAAAGGTGCCCTGGAAGGCTTGCAGACAAAGACACTTTCACAGTAAGGATGGTCACCAAAAGTAAACCAGCAAAGCTTCGTCTTGAAAGCTTCAAAGGCATCTATTTATCTCCCTAATCTATAGTAGAAACTTAGACCCTCCCTTCAGAAGATTACTTCCAGCTATGACTTAGATAAAAGTTAGATGCCTACACTAAATGTACTCAGTTTTGGTTCGCAATCTTGTCTTCCACCAAAATCAGTAGAATTAGCTGTTTATCTGTAGCCATGTACCCACAATGAATGTCTACACAGCATTCCAAGACCAGTACTCATGGATCTCTGGGGCTTGGAGCTATATGGGCAATGTTAGGAATAATTCCCTATGCCATTAATAACTACAAAACACGTATGTAGAAAGCTGCAGCTGCAAAGTTAAGGACTTGGAAGTTAAAAAATGTTCATCATCAAGACAACCCACACAAACCATTTCCTCTTGCATACCTGCATTTGGGTGCAGTCCTTGATTACATAATCAAATGCTGTCTCTTATTGCATGACTTTTGTTTCTTTCAAAAATTGACAGTTATTTGATTTCCCTTTATTACCCTTTTTATACACCAACCTGAGAGTATGCTACTGCCTTGCAAATATAAGTGAAGATCTTTTCCACAGGCTTTGCAAGATTAGGTGATATTAATATTTTCATCTAAGAAAATGGAGAACAAAGGAAGACAAATTCTGGGTGCTTATTTTGACAATTCTCAGTGTCAAGTATACTTAATGTCTTTATTGCACACATTTAAAGCACTGTTCCCATTACATCTTACTGCAGCAGTGAACACTTTACACAGCTTTGAGTCTGGTCACAGGTGTCTTAGTTTGGGTATTAAGAAAATTAGTAACACACGATTAGTAACTAAATGAGACTGTGTCAGTTTATGTAATTCACTCAGCACCTCAAAGCAGCTCCAGTGGCAGAGGAAGGAAGGGAGCCCGAAGATGGCACAGCCTCGCAGCCACCTGACAGCCTGCACCAACCTCCTCCCAAGTATCATGACAGATGAGGAAGGGGCTGTTAAGACAACAGGCATATTCGTTACTCAGTGGTGCTGTCCTGATGTCACATTGTTCTTCATGTGTCTAAATGAGGCAAATACAGTAAAGATTTTGTGTGATCATTGTAGTAATGATATTTTCATAATACCTGTAAATATGTAGACAAACCAAAGTTCACATGGTGGAGCAACTCTGTAAATTTTGAGGTGTGATTTTTTTTCCTTCTTTCCATCTCTGTTTGCAATCATTAACAATCTTTCAACAGAATCTCTATTAAGAAAAATAGTTCACCCCCTCGTAAATCTCTTGAATGGAACCATACTTCCTACCACCAGTCTGAAGAGCTAGATCTGCATCTTCAGCCCTACAGCCCAGACCTTCCTTTCAGTATTTATAATGTGCTATTGTTCTTATACAGTGCAGCCATGGATGCAGGAGACACAACACACTTTGCCAGAAATCATTTTCACTTTTGTAAACAGCAGAGCAAGTTAGAGTTCCTAAATGAAATTGCTGCACTGCGTATTTTCACATTCCTTTCTAACATGAGCAAAACAGTATTATTTCCCCTTGTTTCCTTTCAAGAAACCCTGAGCTGTTTTCAGTAGAACTTTAAACAATGGCAATACAACAACCACAATCAGATACAATAATCATCCTTGAAGACTAATTAAGAAATATTAGTAACCTAATCCAGGTTCCTAGAATGACTTTGGCAGCATTATCAGCTAAATCATAAAATGTTCCTGAAACTTGTATGGTAAATTCCACATACCTGTCATAAGTGATCAATGGTCTCCTCTGTTTTTAGTCAAAAGTATTTGCTGTAAAAAACTGCACTTCCAAAACTATTTTGTATATATTGCAACAGCTTCTGTAGTATCTTTTAATATTTCAGCATTTGATACATAAAATATGTCAAAGTAATTTAAAAATATCTGTAATGCCAGGTCACCAAAACAGATAAATGTGATTGCAAAATGAGAGCTGTTTCCCATAGCGAGGGATAGTTGTGATATATGCTAAGAAATTTGTAAGAGATTTAGAACAAATCACATTGAACCAAAGCCAGGTTATTAACTACTGCATATGAGAAAAATCCTCCTCTCTGATGCAGGTAAAAATTATTCATCAAAAAGAAAATTAACGTTTAAAAAAAAAAAAAAAAAAGACTTGTTCTTGTCTTATTATTTCATAAAGTTTCAAAAAAAATGTGAATTAGTAACCATATACAAGGTACAATGGGTGAATTCTGACAAGTACAAACTGTAAATAGCGATGAATATCCCTACTCCTGGTGAATATGTTCACAAAATATATTTCCAATGTACCAAGGACTAGTGATACCAGTTCATAATAAACTAAGGAAGGAGTTTAGAAGTAGAACTGTTCTATTTTGACATTTTAAAAATGCAACTGTTTTTTTGGTTTGTTTTGCATTAAAATTCAAGTATGTGAAGAAATAAAAGGATGAAAGGGATGAAGAACGTTAAGAAAAAAACTACAGTCATTGTTTTCCATTCTGTGAGATATTTTGGGTCAAACTGAAGGCTTTCTTCTGTTCTGCTTTTCAGGTAGGAGGAATATGGAATACATTCAGTATTCTGGCCACAGGGAAAAAAAAAAAAAGTCAAAATCTATTATTCTTTATAGACATTTAATTGCAAAGGGACTGTTGTCCAACCTCCTCCCTGTGTAGGAATTCACCAAAGATGAAGGAAGACTGGAAAGAACCTAGGTGCTTTCCCTCTGGCACTAGGGAAAGGCACAAACAACCTTGCTAGAAGTGCCCCAAGCCTGCCCATTTTGCTTCCCCGGGGAATTAAGAAAGCTCATGACTTGGCCAGAACCAGGATGTTACAAGCAAAAGGCCTGCAGGCCTGAAGTGTGCCACACACTACAACCCACCTGTTATTTTAGGATTAAATATCCACTTGTACATTTAAAGCCTACTCTTGAAGGCATTCATCTATATGTCACCTTCTTTTTCAGCTTGTGCATTCCCTTTGAAAAACCTTCACTCTTGCAGTAATTACCTTCTTAGGAGAGTGACACCTTGTTTGATATCTAGACATATTTTTATTCTTTTATTTATTGCAACAGTGAGGAAATTGTGCCATGAGGAAAATACCTCTCTGCTGCTTGTAAGCAACCTGACAAATAATTTAGACAGCGATGACCACTGCTTTATCTCTGCCACAGCATCAGGTATAAATTTGCTGATCACGATAATGCCACATATTAGTTTACTCCAACAGATACCAGATTCAGTTTTCAAAATCTACACACCTTGAATTAATTCTGCAAGTCATATTTTCTTTAAAATTTTATCCATTTTTTCCATGACTTAAAACCATTCCAACAGCCACCACTGCCTTCACTGATGCCCTGGGGGAGTTACAGCTCACTGGAAGAGAAATACTGCTCCAAGGGAATAAAAAGCACCTCTGTTAGCAAGGGAAGGCTTGTGAGAACAGATGGCTCACTGGGCTATAATGACCTAACACGACACCTGTTGAACTCAAGGGAATGACTTTTAACTACAGGGGTTTTAAATCAGGCTTCTGGAGGAGACAAGGCATGACCAGCTCAAGCCCTGGGCTAGGGACACTTTCTCCAAGGCAACCTTCACTACCAGCAGCTGCTCTGCCTACAGTCTGTGCTTTCAGATCACTTTAGTAGTCCTGGTTAGGCAATGCACAGGGTGGGGGCATACTTTAAATGCTCATTTTCTGGTCATAATTACTGACCATTCAGATCATGAGAAGCAGGAGCACTGGCTGGATCTTATATAACATGTACCATGAGGAAAATCTCTTTGCTGCTTCTAAGCATCCTGGCATAGCATTTACTCAGAAACATCCATTGCTTTTATCTCTGGCACAGCATCAGGTACAACAAGGCTAACTTGGATGTTGACAAGGGCAGAAGAAGCATCTACAGTCCCAAAACCTCAGTTTAAACCATCCCCTATCACAGACCTTTCCACACACGCGACTACACAAAAACACTTTCTAAGGTAACCCCATTCACAGCCTTTGCCCACATTATTCCACATAGAGCTATGAGACTACAAAAGACCTGAATCTACCTCTATTTCTTTTAAGTTGACACCATTGCAGCATCTTTCTAAGTGAATGTGGCTGATGTTCCAAGGATAGCACCTACTTTGATACTATGTATACCTTCTCCGAATTTTCTATCTTTCATCTGTTTTCCTAGATGTATTGAAGGTTGAATGGTCTGAGAGAAAACAAGAGTGTGGAAATTGAACCAAGGTCAGATGACAACCTTAAATCATTTTTTTTTTTTTTTTTCCAGACAAATATGGATTAGGTAAAATAGTATCAACACAGGAACCCACTTCACAATTAAGGACAGTTTCCCTTCCCACCAACTTCAAGCAGAATTAAAAGTAAATTTGTCAGGTGTTTCAAGCAGCTCAAAGTGCTTTCCTGTTACAAACAGATGTTTCTGCACATCAGCTGGTGTCAGCAGTACCACCCTGGGAATAACATTCATTCTTTAATCCCTTCCTCAAAGCCAGCAGACTACACATGAAGTGCAGCTTCTTGGGAGGCCCCTACAAACTCGCTCCAGTCCTTTCTGTGGCTATACCCAGAGGCTCAGCCCAGGACAGTTACATCTGGGGTCTGACTCATGGTGATTTAAAAATCTCAGTTCAGGAAGGAACTTATACATACATTAAATTTTAAGGATGTCTTTAACCTTAAACATGCACTTAGATGTTTCAGCAGGCCCTAATATTTCAATAGAGTAGCAGCTTAAAATTGTATAAAGGAGGGGAAATAGTCTCATGCTCTTTATTTGAAGATCTGCAATACTTCTGCAGCAAGTGAAAGCTGCAAAGCACATGCAGTTCCTCTGTACTTAAAAGACTTAATTACTTTATAAACACTTTTTGTGTTTAATTTGCTCACTGACTGTACTTTAGGTATTGTTTTTATTATTGTTACAGAGATAAATGTTCACATTTACACATTTAATATAGAACATGGTTGCAGCAGTTTTGCCTGCTAACTCGGTGGGTCACTTCTGCAAATCTGACATTTCATCTCAAGTGAGTTTTCAAATCTGATAAATTCAAAAGACTTAACATTTGGACATCATCTTCTCTACACATGCAAACAAGCTCCAAGCCAAATTCCACTAGGAAACAGTATGAATTGTTTCACCTGAGTGCATAGCTCCACATATTTTGTGTGTTCAAATACAATAAACATTACAACTGAGCAAGGATATACTGATGAGTGAAGGAAACAATGAGAGATAGCCGGAGTGGAATATCAAATCTGCTGTAGTGAACATAGTTAAACTCTATAATGGGGAAAAATTACAAAAGAAAATAAAAAATAAAAAAAAATCTTTGTTTCAATTTCCTTTTCATCATGGACAATACCCAGAAGAGACTATACAGCAATGAAATATGCTTACTGAATACCAAAGGGACAGCTCATCTTTGTAAGGAGAAGACTCTCCTCCAAACTCAGAGCCATCACATACAGCACTGTTCTGAGCCTTTTTGGATATAGCTATAACCACAAATATTTTATTAGCTTTATGGCTTTTTGTTTTCTTTTCTTTTTCAAACTTTTTGAGAGTTCAGTAAACTGATACTAAGGAAACATTCTTTTGCTGGAGATTGGGAATAACATTTTTTTTTTTTTAAGTAAACAAACATCACCTTCACATCCTCATTAAAGGCAGCTTTAACTGATTTAATAAGCCAGTTAAAATAATAGAAGCCATCATTAAAAGTAAAATGTATATGAAAGAAATAGTCACAGATGGACTTCTACTGGGAAAGTGCTTTCTCTGGGAACTAAATGCAAACACAAAGGTACCTGGATATTTTTGCAGGACAAGGGGAAAGAGGCTTTGAGCACAAATGAACACAAAGAAGAAAGAAATAAAAAGAGCTTCTGGAGTCCAGCTGACAGAAAATGAGGAAGATTAAGCAGAGAAATTGTCAAGTATTTTCAGAGTAAAGAGTTTTGTGCATATTCCTTCCAAATAAGCATGACTGTATGGGAGAAGTATCTAGTTGCCTCATCAGTTTCTCATCTGAACTGAACAAATCCAAGTGTTTGCTGATTGGTTAAGCCAAAGGTGCGACAATATATTCCCCCAGGAGACAAAACTGTCATGCAGACATGCTACGATTTCTAACTTGAGAAGAGATCATAAAATACTTTGGGAAGTTAATGAGCTGCACTAGCATATAAATCCAACCAATGCTCAGCTGGCATAAAATAAAATACTATGTCACTGACCACAGTGCCATTAGACTAATTTAGAGCACTCAAAGATCTGTGTTGCATTGTTGAAATGGCTCAGGAACAGAAAGTGAATGTGTTAACAACTAACGTGTAGCAAATGTAATTACAGGTGCCACTGCAGAGCCAGTTAAGCCAACTAAGACTGCCACGATCCCACCACTACACCATCATTCAGTCTCAGCTCTTCCCATACATCAGCACTAGGGCTCATTTCCTCATACAGTCAGCTTTCAACCAGGTGAGTAGACTAACTACACCAACCAAACAGGCACTATCCAGATAGCCACCTTCCCCACCTGGCCACCCTTGTCCAGTCAGTGAAGATAAAGCATTTGCAGAGGGAAGAGGGGTCCATGCCAGACTGGATGGAGATAAACTTGAGTCACTTCAGAACTTCAAGCGAGGAGGAAAAAAAAAAAATTACGATAGTGGGGAATTCAGTGTCTAAATTGCTGAGATTCACAGTAGTAGACTTCTGCAGTAGACATATCTCAAAGTTTTACACCAGTTTCCATATCCTTTTGGTTTGACTGGGATGGTATTGGCATTTAAAAAAAAAAAAAAAATCATTCATTGGCTATCTTAAACAATTTGCTTCACACATCATTCCATCATTCATAAATAAAATTTTACCTATCCTTAGATATATTTAAAAAAGAGTTATAGGAGACCACAAGTTTAAAGAAAGTGCTAACATGTGACCTACAACATTCAACAAGCTATGTGGCAAGACCAGATTCACCTGGCTACTGACTGCTCTGTTACAAGCACACAGATGTTACCTTCAAGCAATTCCATTTGAAATGACAATCTGCAACTCTTATAACTGCTGATTTATATTTTAGCACTGTCTAGAGGCCATCAACATGATAACAAGGCTCCACAGTGCTAAGCCAGTTACATAAATAGGAACAAGGGTTGACACCCTCAGAGCTTTCTGTCTAAACAGAGACAGGCAAAACATGTGGAAAATGTACTGCTATTGTCTCCATTTTAAAAGTGAAGGATGCAGAATGATAGATTTTATATCAGTAAGAAAATCTGAAAAAGAAATGGACACAAAATTTGAATATCCTCACTGCCCTCAACTGATGAATCATGTTTTCATCATAAAACATAAAATTACTATTCCTAAAACACTTTTTCCTAGAAAACAGCACCTTTTCCATTAAAATAAATAAATAAATAATCATATTCTCAGGCCCTTTAGGCACAACTTGTTGTTTGTTTTTTTTGTTTGTTTGTTTTGTTTGTTTGTTTGTTTGTTTTTAAATAGATGGATCTAAAATATATCCCAAGCTGTGGACTGGGATCCCTGGAACTCCTCAACTTTAGAAGAGATTTTGAAAACTGAAGTTCCCTAGGTTCAGTCATGTCCAGGAGTAACCATCCCATACCCTTAATAACATCTTTTAAGACTATTTAGCTTTAAGGGGAAAGGATATTTTCTTATTCATTTAGAATAACCTACTTTAAGAGTTTACAACTAAATGGTCCCATAAAAAACAGCCACTAAGTACCACAATGCACTTGTCCAGGGAAGGGAGGAAGGGAGGAAGGGAGGAAGGGAGGAAAATAGGGGTGGACTGTTCATGGCAATACAAAGATTATGGCAAAGGCATGTCAGTACTTTCATGTTTTCTATTAATTCAGCAAAACCACAATGTGAAGTCTGGTGGAGATAAGTTCTGCCACACTCATGATACGTTTGCACTAGCTTCTGATCAGTATTAATGAAAATAATAATAATTTGTGATAAAGGGAACATAGCAAAGTATATCACTAAGAAAACACATTTACTCAATGCATGTCTAATAATGGCAAAGAAGAAAAAGAAACACAGGGACGTATCTCCTGAGCTTAACACTTAATGGAAAAACTGTTTGCAAGGTAAACAGATTGCAAGTTAACAGTATTGTAAGGTGCTGCACCCTTTAACCCTTTAAAACTTGTTGGCGCTGAGGAAAGTCAGTGCATCATTGACAAATCTTTGCACTATGCTGACACAAGCACATAACACTTTTTCAAAAACTGTACCTAATCCTTAAGAGTGAGAAAAAAGATGCACGTGGGAGATTTTGTGCTCTGACTAGTATAAAATACATAACAAAACAAAAAACAGGTTACATCAATAACAGCAGCAACCATTTTAACAGTGAGAGTTCCTTCAGGCTAGAAACTCGTCAGAGCAGAGACACACCATTTGGCCGGTAAAAGCAAAATCCATAAACCATGAAATAAGGAAACATGAAATCAGAATTTTTCATATGGATATACACTAAAATCCACTAAAAAATATATACATTAAAAGCTCTTTTGAATGTCAGAAACAAATATTTCAAATGTGTTTAAAAAACCTCCAAATCCACTGCCAGAGAATATAAATTGTTGGAGTTGGTTACCTATCCTATGTCTCCTATACCTATGTCTCCAGCTCACAGCTAGAAGGATTCCAGACCCCTTCTGGGCATACCAAACTCAGCGTAAAACACAGGAATTAGGAAAAAAAAAATACAAAGGCAAATTACAATTATAAATAGAGTAAAGCAAAATAGAAGGGCTGAGTCAATTAGAACATTATTCCTATCTGATGACTCCCATCTGAGAAAGATCAAGGCCACAACCAGGGATCAAAGTGATTAACCACCTAGCCAGCAGCCACAGTAGAGACACAGATGAGAAGTGGCAGATCATACACACACAAAGAATCTGAACTGGCAAATAGAGGATTTTTTCTGCTTAAGAGAGAAGCTGCAAAATCCAAGTACTCTGACATATGCAAACTTAAACAAAGATGATAAAGAAGACTCAGGGGCACGTTGGTTATTATCTACAGAACACGTAACAAAATATGAATTGTTTATATTAAAATGAAAATACTATAAAATACTTAACTGCAGAGTTCTTAATTAATCCCTTCCAATTCCAATTAGGTACTTCCAATATATGAAAATATCAGGTGTTTATGATTTCAAAAAACCCTTTTTGCACATTTTGTCATTCAAATTACATGCCCCATCTTAAAATGTTGACTATTTAAGACATACTTTCTGTTAGAAAGATGCTAGTTAACTAGTGCTGTCCTCTGCACACCTATGGGAAAAGTTGATTACCAATTTGCTAAGACTTTCTGATCAAAAGTGGCATAGCTCAAATGCCACATCTGGTTTACATCTGGACAGCCAGATAGTCAGCTAACCAGATAAGATATGGTTAGATCTGGATCACCGTCACAAAGGTTACCCAAAATAAAGCAATTTATTGAGCGCTGATCTATTTATTCATACTGACTTGCTGGTTAGCATTAGATTAATAAAGTTTGTTTGTAACAGGATAATGTCTAAGGAAAAAAAAAAAAAAAAAAAAAAAAGGATTAGAAACCTTCCTTATTAAAATATACATATATATATATATATATATTGGAATGATTCCTTCCCTGCAAAGCTAACTAGCACAAAATGCAACAAAGGGGTTCAACAGATTGTGGTAAGATTGAAAGACGAGAAATATTTCTGAACTAGACTTTCCAAACTTATTTGCTGCAAGCAAGGCAGTCACACAACTGGCAAAACTGAACTTGTACTAAAGCTTTAAGTCTTAAAGAGCCAATCAATCAGGCAAACATGAAGCCAGAATTCTGCAGCATTTTTGCCACACTCATTTCTTCACCTCCTAGCACAATAAACAGACTGCAGAGATATATTCCTTTGCTGACAGTGGAGCAGATCGCCGCTGTTTGAACAGGTCTTCCTTCTCTTTTCTCAGCTGATGCAGAAAGCTATTCCCCTGCTTAGCTTCCAGCTGACATTCATGTCAGTGTAACAGCTTCATTAGTCTTTCTTTTTAACACTTTCTTTGAGCCTAAGATAACATTCCCTCTCATGAGAAATACCCTAACCGCATAGCACCAGGCAAACCTTGAAAATGGCAGGCTTTATTTGCTCTCATCTTATCCGTACCCACAGAATAAACTGTTTACAGCCGGAGGATTTGCACCTGCAGGCATCCATATTAACAAACATTAAAACAAGTTATTACAAGCAATATCAACAGCATATGGGCAGAATGCAAGTGCATTTCCACACTTCAGCAGGTATTGACATGGACAAATGCAAAAATCATTTGGAAGCTTTCATGGGATACAAGCACTGTAAAGGATAAAGTGGGGACTTTATCAGGAAGCTTTCTCTATGTTCAGTGTATTTCACAACAGCCCTCCAGCAGCTTTTTTCTAAGTTTTTGGCGCTTGACTGCTGTTGGCAGGGCAGTGGGTGAGAAGGACAAATGATGTGATCGCACACCACAGCCTCTGTACTTAAATTATCCACAAAAAGTATCAGTGAGGAGCAGGAGTCTGCTCTTGAAAATTTGACTTCTGCAAGACACAAACTGCAACTAATGCCACAGGGATGGGAGAAGGTTATTAAAAAGGGAACGAGGACTGAAGGTGCTAGGCAGAGAAAGTATAAGCTAATACTCAGTTGAGACCCTTCAGATTTGCCTATGAAGTGAAGGAAACTGCTACCAGAAGCTTCTAAGAAAAACATCTGTATAAATATCACTGGCTAATAACTGCTGCCAGTTTTGCCTAAAGCTCTCAAGTATTTTAGAGGCACTAGCAACAAGCTACCTACTATGCTTTTCCCATGAGGGTCTTTCAAAGCCACTGTCTCCTATTAGACAGAACATAGGGAAGAAAAAAAAAAAATCACGATGAGGGAACATGAAAGAAATCCCAGAGAGCAGCAGTGCTGCTGGTTTCTGTGCTCACAGCGCTGATTGATTCCTTCTGAAAAGAAAGGCCAAAGTTGAAAGCCTTGCCTGGTTCAAGGACCAGTCAATCCCATCGTTAGCACCCCAAAGGATTAAAATTCGGGAAGCGATGCTGCAGCCAGCTCCCAGCTGATGCACTTCAGGGCTTCCCAAATGCTGTGCAGCCAGCAGCTGCTCCCTAGTGCCTCCATGCATTACATTTACAAATGCAACAGGCCTTCGGACTTCTACAGCTGCGTTTGATCTTTGCTCAGCTTGCTCATGAAAAAATAAGAAGGTTAGTAGGTCACAGATTATGTTAAACAACTACTTGGGTACTTTTCTTTTGGTTTTCTTCCTAACAGAAAGAAAGCACCTCATAACAACAACCCACAATTTAAAAAAAATAACAACAACCCACAAAAAATAACAACAACCCACAAATTGCTATGGTGAGCTTGGTTGCGGAAACCTGTAAGCCTTTGGAAGAGAGGGCACAAAGAGACAAGCGTGACAAACCGCAGCAGCCCAGGCTGTCCTACAGAGCAGAGCAGGGCACTGAGGAGCTGGCAGGTGGGCTGGCATTACTGTGCCATGCAGTCCTGCCTTGCACAGGGACACGTGTGCTGCAGAGGCCAAGCCGTGCCTGAGCTAATAGACCTCAACGCACAGTGCAGTAAACAGCCTGGGACATGACGCTCTGCTGACATTGCTGTCCCACTCTCATTCCAGAGGCAGCTCTATCAGCACCAATTAAGGGGTCACCGTGCTGTACTTGAGCTGTAATCTGCACAGGATTACTCATCTTCCCCTACAAGCACAGAGGTGCTTCATTTTACACCAACTCAGGAAGGGGGTCACATATGAGCTGTACAACAGCATTAGTCAGCTCAAAAGCCATCGTTCTCCACATCTTTTTCCATCATTTTCTGCACCTGGACACCGTACCACAAACCCTGAAGCATCATGAGGTGACCCTGAAAGGCTGCTCCATTGGTCTTCTCCAACCCAAGTTTCACGGATGCACTTGTATGCTCTGCCAAGCACATTCATGCAAGACCCTAGGAAGTGGATCTGAATGATGATTTTACTTCAGCATTACTCTTGAGATTGCTAAGGGCTTTTCAGATTCTTGAGCAATAGGCATTCTGAAATTTCTAGTATAGCATCAAATGAAAAAATACCAGTTTAATAGCTGGTCTTTGAGTTCATAAAAAGCGAAGTATCAGCACATGCTAGAAAGAAGAGGTATTTTTGAACTAACTCCAACACCTAGGTCACTGAGGGCTCCATAATTATGGAAACAGATAAAGTTATTCTAAGTCATTCACATTAGAAAGCACAGAAATGATCTGATATCCTTCATTCCCTTTTGGCCCTGCAGCTTAGAAAGATGAGCCAAGAAAGCAAGTACAAGATGAAGGGACTCTCTACACTGAACACTGCAATGTTCAAATGCCTGATCTGTGATGTGTTTACTCTCATGATTCCAGCATGATCACAACTGTACAGTCTCTAAATTTATGAGTGTTGTTTCTGCACCTCACCTTAGTGGGCATTTTACCTGCCCCTGCTGGTTTCTGTACCAGTAGATCTCTTACTTGTACATTGCACTGCATTCATATAGACTTATTCAAGGACTTAAAATCTAGAACAATATCAATATCAACTCAAGCACTTAAGTACAGGAAGGGATAGAAGAATATGACCCTGTGAACAATTCTGTCTCATTTATAACTCTCCCATGATGCAGTTAGTGGTATCCCAAGTTCAATCTGTGGTCACAGAAACAATGCCTCTGACAGGTTTGTGCATTTTAATATAAACCGTAAAAAAAAGCTCTGGTTCAGAGGTTTCTTGTACACTTGGGATTCTGGGATTTGTTTACTAAAATGAGTAAGGTAGAAGGGAGCAACTCAGAAAATAAGCATATTTTCAGCTCTATGTGGGGATTGGAGGCCATTTGCAGTCATCTGTGGGCCATGATAAACAATATAGCACATTATAATGCTATAAAATGCTATCCAGAACACTGAATTTTAACTGGGAGGGAAGGAATTTTATTATTGCTATTATTATGATTATTATATTACTATATTGCAAATAGGTAGTGTGGAGACACAGCATCAGTGATTATAGAGTCTGTGATACCACAGTCAGCTATTCGAAAATTCCAGCTTGCAAACAGTTTGCAGATGTTCAAGACTACATTCATTAAAAATATATTGTCAGATCCTATCTGGAACAAAATGCAAGTTTGCAAAACTCTTTCAAAGTTGTTGCAGATTCCTTTTTGGTTTAAATCCAGTATAAGCACGTTCTAAAATGAATTATGTTTCCATTGTATATTTCCCACAAACAGTGTAGCACTGTGCCAATGCATAATAATTTGAATTATGAAAATTATTAGCAAATAACATGGGAAAGGTATTATTATTATTTCTTTTGATAAAATCAGATTGAGAATAAGTCTGTCAAAATTATTATAATACTATTTTCTATTACAAATGTAACTTGGTCATCTGAATACTACCACTATAACCAATAACCCTCTCTGGTAACTGGTTTCACCACCCTGGGGTTTATCTGTCTGCATTCTAAGGTCCATCTATGATATTACCAAGCTATGTAACTAATGAAGAGGTATGAGAAAGTCTGCAGGCAGATAAAAATATGAAACTTACAGACAGAGGTCTGCTTATCCAGGGATTCAAGAAGAAAACACCAACACACGATGGTACAAAACCATAGTAGGAGGGAAAATAAAAAGATAGTTTAGCTGGTCCCACTGGGATTCACCACCTCCCGTCATCAGTGTGATCAGAGCTGGTGGAAGATGGCAGCTTAGCACCACTGAGGTCTGTCAAAAGGAGCAGTGCAGAATAATTCTTTCCCTTCTGGCTGCTGCCTGTCTGGCCAGCAAAGACTCTTTAGGTGTCCTGTCAGCAGCCATGAGCACACTAACATTGAGCCTACTAGCTCTTTAACTCCTAGGCATCTTTTGTGTGCATTATCAAACAATTCTTTTACACTTCTCAGGTGAGTATATCCCACCTGCTAAATACACAGGTAATGATACCTGAACAAACCACAGAGAGGCTGTAACGGGCCTTACCTTTACAACAAAATTCCATTACTCACAAAGCCAGTAACTGAGCAGACATTAAACACTGTCATACATTTTCTTATAACTTTACAGAATCAGGACCTCTATTTTCACTGCTATCAATGAATAACAAAGTCATTTATCTTTATATGAACTTAAGAATAAAATACAAAATACATATATTTTACTTAAAAACCTGTCTGGGGTTAGCCATACTGGGCAACTGTGTATTGCCGAGCACTGATTTGATTTTCATTATGCTGTACTGACGGTAAAGTCATTTATCTTTTTTCAGCTCCCAGTCTCCTTTTATCTCTCTTTCTTATGTTTCTGTATTTTTCCTCTATCCTGCAGTGTTGCTGAATGCTGATGAGCAGAAAATGGTACAAAACCACAGACAGTCTCTTTCAGATGAAAAGTTCGGGTATGGAAGGTCCAACTTTTTTTCTATTTTGGAGTTCCCACAGAAATTGCATATTTAACATTGTCCAAATATAAAGGGGTTGATCACATATTTCACTAGCTGTCCTCCTCTGGACAAGAAAGACTTTCAGACAATGACATGATGTGTCTTTTTAATGGTTCTAATATTCTCCTTGCTAGGAAAAAAAAAAAAAAAAAAAAAAAAAAAAAAAAACCTTCATGTCTCTGCACGTCTTGGATGTGATAACAGATTAAAAAAAAAAAAAAAAAAAATTAAAGTGACCAATACAAAAAGTTTTCCACCTATCAAAACCACAATTTTCCTTTCTTTTTGACATTCAACCTGTTATATTTGTAGGTCAAAAGCATCTCCTAAAATCATGAAAATAGGAAATATAAAGAAAAAAATCTTACCAATCTCCTAGTACTTGGGCTTTAAGCTTCTCACTAGGAATGTGCAAACAACTGACTTTTTCAATTCACAAGCTAAATTTGCCATTCTTAATTTGCCAGTACTGACTTTAATTTGTCATAATGCTGTTTCCTACCAAAACAAGAGCAAAGTATTTCATGTCATGTCAGAAAACACCTTCCTCTTGAAATAAAGCAGAATGTTTCATTTCCTAGGATTTGTTCAAAAAATAATTGTAGCAGAATTATAGCCACAACACTACAGATTGTGGTTACAGTGATGGTTCACAAAGCAGAAACCTTAGATGTCTTTCAGGTCCTAAAGGTCTCCGTGATGTATATGTCTGCATACAAGATAGTGCCTGTGCCTCCACTATATGTCAACAGAGATCTGTTCAACAGAGGCAGTAGAAGCCTAAAAGTGATTCAAAATATTCCAAAACAGATAAACCTATGCCCAGGCAGCTGAATCTGACTAAAATACATTCAAAAAGTACTATAGATGGCAGTCATGACAACTGTCTTGCAATTTTTAATGTTACTACACTTGTCACAAAGCAGTGACCTGAACCCTAATTATCTATGACTTCTAGTAACAAACTTAATATTCTCTTTTCACCTGTCCAGACCTATGTAGTATTACACTGTCAGAATCTTTTTCAGTAAGACTTTCCAGTAAAGTTGTTTGAAAGTTTCCTGCCACAAAACAGAATATGCAACTGGCATTTTCTTGCTGGTCATAAACTCTTCTGCCGCACCATCAGAGATAAGCAATAAGGAATGCATCCAGAATTGACACGGACAAATAATCTGGAATTTGTGCAGTCTGTACAGAATTACTCGGAATAGTCATAGGTACAAAATGCTGCAGGTGGATCTCATGATTCTGAGTGGCTGGCTGATAAAATGGCAGATGAAATTCAATACTGGTAAGTACAGAGAAATGCAAATGGGCAAAAATAACCATAACTATACATATACAGTCTAAATTAGCTATAACTCAGGGAAGAATTCTTGGAGTCACTCCCTGAAAATGTCAGCTCAGTGCTCAGCAGATATTCAGTAGGCAAACAGACTGTTACAATTGATTAAGAAAAGAATAAAAAACAAAACATCGTTATGCCACAGTACAAACTCACATACATAAACCTTGAGCACTGCAGGCAGTTGTGGCACCACCCCTCTCTCTTGCTCAGAATATCAAAACAGACACTGTAGAACTTAAAAGGCAGAGAGAAGGGTGATAAGAATAAGAAGAGATGGGAAATGAATCTCATACAAGGACAGATTAAGTACTTTTGAATTCTGAAAAAGGACAGGTAACCATACATAAAATCAGGGCTGGTGCACAAGAAGTAAATGAAGAACAACCAGTCACTGATCCTCATGACAAAAGAGGCAGTCAATGAATATGTGGAATACACTTAAGACATTAGACATGTATGTAAAATACAGGTCATGTTGTCACCAACTGCTGTGGAGAGCAATGAGCAAGTTCCCAAAACGGATGATGTACATTCATAGGAGGCAGGTCCTTTGGTGGCTACTAAACTAGTGGCCTTTGTATAATTCCAGGTCAAGGTCCCCAGTAGCTGGAGTGACAAACCAATACTCCATTTGTTGTCTTCTCAAAACTAGTCTCCACACAGGACAGGACAAAATATCATCCTCTGTGGCAGTTCTTACAATAGTTCTTACTTGAAAAGACTGAAAACAATATTTCAGTGTAATCTAACACATGACTTATAGGCCAGCTCTGGCTCTGGGACCCTTGCACAATACCTCTTCCTAGTGAAGAATACAGTTTTTATTTTTCCAACTGATGTGACCGATGCAACTAGGCTCCAGGAAATAATTGTAGTGGGTTTTTAATAAACAGGAAAGTGAGGTACAGATTAAAATGGTAGAAAGACCTCACTCATGTGGAGGACCTCACTTGTAATCAACACATACCAAGCACCTGGCATTAACTTTTTCACTCGAATAATAATCAGAGTAGCTTGAATTTGAAAGTGTGACACCTCAAGTCAGAGATTCCCCAAATAATTGCATAGGCAGTTTTATGTTGCAACTACTCCATGGTTATGACGGCATATCGCTAAAAAGGGCAGTCGTGCATTTCCACCTCTTCCCAAATTGGGTCCGTGGACTACCCATATATTGGGTTAGATGGTTCAGTCAAAAGGTTATTAAATTTTCTTGGTAGTTTCCCTTTGGATTAGTGCACTGAACAGCCTCACTGTTTAGCCACTAATCATTAGATCCAATATAAATGATATAGCAAAAGTGTGCAGGGGAGGTGAGGAGAAAACTCCATTCTGCAGCAGCTTTCAGCTACAATGCATTATATACAACATGACGGTGCAATCTAAAGTTCAGCAACATTACTTGAACTTGTTCTGCTTTATTGAAAACACAGGAGTCCTTGGACTTGAAAGACAATGAATTTGAACTGACTAGATGCTGCAAGGCAGCAACAGAAGAAGAAAGACAAAGACATGAAAATCTATGGTTAAGAGTTAGGTGGTAGAGGGGAGCATGTGCAAGTTTAGCTGAAGTAGTTCAATAACTACAGAAAACCACTTCAACTTGTAAATGTTTACCATAACTGTTATAGTAAATCAACTTTATGAAAACACCCCAGCAGCAATAAATCTCTGCATTTGAGAGGAAGCATTTTTCAGAGCAGATCGGTTCTGTACAGAAATTAGTTTTGTTCTTTTCTGGACTTTCTCAGGTAAGTATTGCAAGGTATTATTGTACTGATGACTTCAATTAGGGAGTAGATTTAATAAATAAATACATGTAAATACTTCAAATGCTGCTAAAGCACACGTATATATATATAAAAGAGTACTCAGGATATTTCTTCTTACCAATCAACCCCTGAATAACAGAACTATGAAAACAGGCAACTCTACCAGCTGCACTATGATTCACCAATCCTTTTTATCCTTGCAGTACTTCATGGTACTATAATCATTCCCAGTCATGTGTGACTCATCAAAGTATTTTGTTGTAAAGACAAGTGTTAATAATGTGCCCTATTGTAACCACACAAATTACAAATCTTAATTTCCATACCTAAATTATGCTTTCTCTCAACTTTTTCTGCTGCTCAAGCAGCTCTCCCATACAAGCTAGTTAGGTGTTTTGAAGTTGTTTCATAGTGATGAGTCCCAGGCTTTCTCAGAGTCAGCCTTCTTCATCCCCTTTCACTTTTTCAAGTCTCATCATGCTTTCCACATCACAGTTTTGAAAAGGTTCATACTAGGTTCCTAACTCCAAGCTACCAACATACCTTCTCTGTATGCCTTAAAAGGTTTATCATGGCCAGAAGCTGATGCAACTTTTCTTGGCAGACAAATTATTTAAAAATTCCTATGTCAATCCAAAATGACCAAGCCTCTGTGAATCACCACAAGCTACATGATAGAAAGACAAAAATTTCCAACTCTCTTTACTAAACCAAGTTATCACACATTCCCAGGGAAGTAATCTTTCTTCTATGTTAGGGCCTTCTAACTTCAGTATATTCATGGCTATCCCTGATGACAACAGGCATAATACTTTTGCGTAGAAAACTTCGAGGCTACTGTATTTCGTAATCCTCTGCATATTAAAACTCTTTAAAAAGTGGTCATATGGGTCAAAGTGCAGGTTTAATGTAATTTTAGAACTGTTCCTATTAACTGCCTACATTTCCAATTCAGCCCAACAGGGCTTCGGTCAAGAATAAATGTTAAATAGCTACAGCTCCAAGAGAAATAAATCAGGGGGGGTGGGGAGGGGAAGCTTTTTATTGTAGTTGTTTGGTGGTGCTTTTTTGTTGTTGTTGCTGTGTTGTTGTTTTGTTTGTTTGGTATTTTTAATCTACATACTAAAAGCAAATACCACTCCATATTTCACAGGTGGGTAAAACAGCAAGTCACAATAAAGCATGCCAAAGACCACATCCCAATGCAGAAACCTAACTAAATCTCAGAGAAGTTGAGAAAAGTCTCAGGTTCCAGAAGAAGCTGCAGCTACATGCTTCTTCTAAAGAAACAAAGGGAATGGAGAAGAAATAATGCATATTCTTTTCGTAGTAGGAACCAGTATAGCAAGAGTTTTTAAATTCATGCACAAAGGCAAGCACACACTTTATATGCATCACATTCTCTCTGTGAAAGTAGGTAGACAAATGTTTGCATGAACACAGTTTTCACACAATCTGAGCATAGGATCACAGGAAGACTCCCAATATGGGCAGAATGCTACTACTAGCTTTGCTGGCACTTATCTCAGAAAGGTATCCACTAAAAGTACTGCGGACTGAAATATATCAGATATTACCTGTGATCCCTCTGTTCTCTTGCTCTAGAACTGCATATTTAACACATTTTAAATATATGGAGATGCTAGGGAATAAAAGGCAAACATTAGTAAAGAGAGGAAAGCCAAGTCTGGGCATCACTCACTTTCCATCACCCAAATCCAGATATCAGAACTGCATTAAGATGAGGGAAATTATTCCTTTAGTCTTATTTATATCTTCTCTGTCAATAGTGATAGCCAAAAATGTAAGTATTTGTTTTATGAATGCATACACACTTATACATATGATTTTATATGAAGCAGTACATTATCACTCATTGACATTCCCACATACAAACCAGGCTTCTATCTGAATTACACAGGTCAGACAAAAAACTATATATATATATCAAATTTTCTCATCAGGTATAAATCAGTCTCCTTTATCTTCTCCTGATACTTAAAAGGAAACAATGAGCTTACTCCAAAACAACATTATCAAATTTTTAACATACAGGAGCAGTTCAGTAAAGTAAAACCCACAGCGTGATCTACTGTTGTTCAGCCATGGTCTGTGATCTAATTAACCAGAGGACTGGAGAACTACAAGAAGCGCGTATGCAGTGCGTGAATGATTCAGTAAGTATACTTCTTTCTTTGAAATTATTCCATAGGAATTCGCTTTCTTTCTTCCTCCTCCACCCTTTATTCCCTTCTTTTATCTTTGCAAACCAAGGTACTGCTTGCTGTCCTGAGGATACAAACTCTAATTGAGGTTCCAAGCTGTCATGACTACCAAACTGCTTCCTGCTCTTGAGAAATGGAGGGTGGGAGGGGAGAAAGTGTGGGTACTCCCAGAGGTGCCCCCAGTGAATGCTAATAACTACCTCCTGCTTCTTAGGCCCTCCCTAGCTGTAGTCACTTCAAATAACATTATTAGCCTTCATGTTCTGTCCCAAACCACCACACAGCTCCACTGCATGCTGCTAAACAAAACATGTTGCTAAGTATTTTTCGGGATAATCCACTGCGGGATAACTTTTTTAATACACATTAGGTCATTTACCCTTCAAAGAGAAACATAATCTGCTTTCAAATTATGCTGTTCCAAATAAGAAGATAACGGGCTCAGTTTTCATCTCTGGCTGCTCTTGCTATGTCTCAACAGCACAGAACAGACAGAAAGCTGCCAGGAAGGAGCAATCGAGGATTTCCTAAGGGTACCATTCCATGGAGCCAAGCCAAAGCAGCTGGTTCTCTGCCACCTGTCCCTGTCCCTCTGTACAAGATCGGTGCCAGGGGAAGGGGGCTGTGTGCTGTGCTCAAGCACTTCAGCAGCCACCATGACAGATATAATAGACTCAAGAATGAAAACACCACCTGCAAGGCAGGTAAGAGTCCCCACAGCGATGCCCACAGTGGCAGAGTTCAGCCTGTGCAAAGGACCCCCTTTGAGAGCAGCAGGGAGGAACACGTAAACCACTGCAGCCAGCCTTCTCCAGCCCTGGAAAAGCATGTTCACGCTATGAAGCTGTGCTATGCCAGCATTTGATAAAAAGCTTCTGAGCATGTACCTGAAGTGTGAAAGCACCCAACTGGAAAAATCGAAAGTGTCGTTAACACTACGGACACCTTCATGTAAAACCAAATAAACTGGCTAGATCCTCTATGAGTACAAACAGGCATAACACCACAAACCACAGAGCCTTTCCCACACTCCAGGCAGAAAAAAAAAAAAAAAAAAAAAAAAAAAAAATACAGAGATAAAGCAAAAATAAGATGACCTTTGTGGAGGTTTTCCAACACTAAAAAATCAGGTAAAAGGCAAGCCTAGAAGGTGAATGTTACAGATACGTGACTGTCAAAAACTGAAGGGTTAGACTGGCAAGAGTTATGAATCTCTAAAATGAGATGGCTATAAAAACTGGAAACAAATAGGCTAAATTTCTAGTTTCCCTATGAAAAATATGATTAAAACTTACCTAAACCCTGGAGGAGAGTCTTGTCTATAAATAAATAAAAGTACACATCACTCTCCTCCTTCACAAATACTGTATCTGTCACTCAGCTAGATGTCAACTAAAACACCTGCCTCAGTAATCCATTTTCACTCCACAGAGCAGTGACTATGGTGGGTATGCAGGATAAGGCTGGTTTGACTGACAGATGTTCAAGCTGGTGCAGGAATGCATGTACCTTTATGTTGTCCTGCAGTGAGATGCCTCCTACAGATTGTTCAGTACTTCATTTTTGCTTTTCTAGGAAGAGCATGACTCCTACAGTAACATGTTAGCAGAGTCTTAGTACTTCGGTGGGTGTCAGAAAGCAGAATTCATGTTGATGCCAAGGACAGGGACCTCAATGAATAAGTTAATTAAGTCAAATATGACAGCAGAACATAAGAGGCATAAGAAAACATAAAATAATATAGCATAGAAAGCAGAGCACAGACATAGTGTTCAGGCTTCACTATGAGTTACATTGTCACAGTACATACTACTAAGCGTATGATAATTAGGTCATGAAAAGAAAATGAAACAGTCTTTCCTCCTCTACCTCCTCACTTCTCCCGCTTACAATGTTGGAAATGTCAGGAATTCCAGGGACTTTAACTAATCCTGTAAGCAAATAACAAGAAGTACTAAGAGTCCTGGACCTCTCTTTCTTGTCATTAGCCAGAACCAACCTCAGATACAGCAGTGCTCTCTAAGGTACTGATTTATAGTCAAGCTCCTGGGCTAACGCTAGTCACAACAATCGCATGCACCGCTTCTCTCTCCACTCCCTGTTATTGCAAGCCCATGAATTAGCCATGAATTAAGAGACCAAATTGTGCTTTTTTTTTCCCCCCGACAGTATTCTTGCTATTATCTATGAAGTATATCAATACCACCAGTATATCAATACCACCAGACACTTAGGGTTGATCTTTCCAGCCAAAAACAAAACAGAACAGGATATTCCCAAATTCAAGCCTTTCAACTCAATAATATTATTTTCAGAGTGCAGCTGAGAATTTGTTAATAAAATAAATATCACATTTAAATACTGCATGTACTACAAGTGCTGACCAAGAGCATTTTTTAAAAGGAGTAAGCACAGTATATGTGCAGTGTTTTCCTAGGGCATTCGACTTGCAAATTCAACCAGAAATCAATAACAATGGATTGCAAGTTTGCAATCTATTTTTTTAACGGATTCCCTGGCATATTCTGTTTAGCATGGATGCTGATCACATAGGTTTTTGTTTGTTTTGGCATATTTTGTAGCTACAGTATTTAAAAATTAATAAACAAAAAGTCATTTTCAATATACAAGAAACAGAATGGGTAAACAAATATTGATGTGGTGAATCTAGAAAGGCTACAATATCTTTGGATTACTAATGTACTAGGGCTTCCCACTTAACTAAACAATTCACATTAGTAAGCGCTGAAGTGGGTAAAAAAGTATTTGTAGAACCAGCCTTTACTGCTGTTACTACCGAGGAAACTTCATACAAGCAAAAAAAAAAAAAAAAAAAAAAAACCAGCACAAACAACTAATTTGTTCACATGTGTGTGTGCTTTTCTAGCTCTGTGTTAACTGCATACCTCCCATCACATACTTTGTGACATGCTTTTTCTTTTTTCTTTTTTAGTTGTTTGATGAAAGCTCTTTGGGGAACGCAAGAGCAGGACAATTGTGGTGATGACCAGAAATTAATGAGTATCATTTCATTATCACAGCAGCCTCTGAGGACAATGTTTAAAGTCGGAATCATATCAGGCTTCAGAAACAAGCCTGGTGCTTCCTGCATTAGCTGCTGCTATCTGTTTATCAGATACATGTGTGGCCTCCCAGTGGTGAGTGATGGGCTAACAAAAGTTACTTTCCACTTATTAGGTAGGTTTAGAAAGCAGAGCTCAACTTTGAAGCTGGGTAAAATTTAGGTTGCAGAAGAAAATTTTAATTGAGGATTAATTCTACTTTTGATAGCTAAATCATTCTGCTGTAGCCAATTTGCTCTCCCACAAAAAACTATCTGGTATGTAATTGCTTCAATGCTGATTAATAAATAATAACTGATGGAGAGACTATTTGCTGGAAGCTAATAACCAGCACCTGAAGAGAGGGCCTAAGGCAGAGCCTCAGGCCTTTAAACCAGGCAGTCATTAACTGACAGAAAATGATTGGTCTTGAGGTCATTATTGCTATTATTAATATATTTTTCAAATATAGAATAATTTTCTAAAAGCTACAGGCTGGACTGCACAATAAGCATGGATTATTTTAGAGAGAACTGATGTTTGCTGGGTGTTGGAGTTTTTTTTAGCAACTAACAAATGATGGAACCCGCTAGAGAAAGTTATTCTGAACAGTTGTTCAACCTGTGTTTTTGTTTGTTTGTTTGTTTGTTTGTTTTTAACTATTAATGAAAGTCAGGTCTTCAGTCTCCTCAGGCTGATCACCCAGACTTCAGGCAAAGTGCACAGCACATGAAGGAATGCCCAGCCTACTTCTCCAGCATCTCATGAACGGTTAAAATCATGACACTTCTTCCAGTCTTCATGTCTTAAGGACAAGTACAAAACCATGCTCACATGGCCCTGAACCTAAACTAACA
This sequence comes from Nettapus auritus, assembly GCA_011076525.1. Taxonomy (NCBI): domain Eukaryota; kingdom Metazoa; phylum Chordata; class Aves; order Anseriformes; family Anatidae; genus Nettapus; species Nettapus auritus. The sequence continues at coordinate 38,618,982 of CM021765.1, read as the reverse complement.
AGAGATGTGTGATGTTCACTGATCCTGACCTACCTCTGTTTATGGGATTCCATTCACTAGCCCTTTCCAGGCAAGAAGAATTTTTCACGTGTGCAGAAGCAAGTGACTACTACTGTACTGGTGCCCTTTTTGAGATCTGTCTATTTCACTGATGCCAAAACAAACTGAAGGAGCCCCCCAAACACAAGCTTAACAGAATTCAGTGTAGGGATGCTGATGCAGGCTCTCTGCAAACCAGTTAGCACTATGGAAGCAGTAATTACCTTATTTTCCTTTAGCCAGATTATTGCAGCTCCACCTCACTGGCCAGAATAAGACTTAGCTGTACTAAAGTACTGAATTAAGATCTTTACTAACCTGGAGCTTGTGATCTCTAATTATGTCTGAGATAAAACAATAACACATTAACAGCAGTGCAATAAAGCTTGGCCTTATTCCAGTTACCTCTTCTCATAGATCTCTTAGCCTCAAGGTCTTTCTCTGTATCATGACAAATTACTCAGCACTAATGACTACAGTAATGTTTAATAAAACTAAAATCAAGGCCCACCCAGCCATAGAGCTCTCCTTAAAATGTCATGAGCGTGGATTCAGACACAAAGTGAAGGACTTACCCTGTGCAACAGAACAAGGTCTGGTCAGGCCCACACACTGCCAGTCCTGCAACATATGCAATGACCAGTTTGGATAGGAGTGGGAGCAGCCAAAGTGAAACCATGCAAAATTCTTCTTCCAGCACTCCCCTCCAACAGCATTGCTCCTCCCAGTCATCATCACCCAGTCTGCCAGCCACTTCTTAACTGCTAATCACTGTCCCCAGCTCCAGCACTACCTGCACGTGCTCTTCTAACTCTTTCACCTAGAACTCTTCCTGAATCCATTCCTTTCCACATATTTTCTCTTTCTAGCAGATATTTGCCCTGACAAGAGCCATACGCTTTAAAGCTGCAAGTTGTCACTTCATTTCCATAGTTATCTCCACACCCCATTCACAGCAGAAGAATGATAGAAGACGAATCTCCCTGAAACATCTCTTTCCAGTAATGCATTCTTCTCCACTGATACACTCTGTCCCTGAGCGCTCACTCCTTCTACTAACTGAAAGAGAAAGAATTAGCAGGGAAAAAAAGCAAAGAAGAAAAATAACCTATGAGACAGGTGCAGGAGATAGTGAGTTTTTATGTTCACCTGACTACAGAACAATAAGAAACAGAGGGTTTGGAGAATAGAAGCACAGTTTAACATGAAGTAGAGTAAAAATCAATCCAGATAGGGGAAAAATGAAGCTACAACAGTGGGAAAAAGCCTGGTGGATGAAAAAGACAAATAAAGACAACACTGAGGAGAAGAGACACAGAAATTATGTGCCAGACATTACAATGCAGTCAGCAATATCTTGTTTTTAAGAATTACTGACAAAGAACATATGTATGAGGTGCAATTAGGAAACTCAACACACAAGTAAAAACAAACAAGCATGTGAAGGTAAGTAGAGTCTTCTAGATTATTTCACTGTGCAAAGATGACAATACACAGATCCCATGATTTTCACTGACTACAGCTGGCACAGCTGCAGTGCGGTATAAAGCTATACCTGTTCGTAAGGATGTCCCTGCTCCATCAATATAATGTTACCCCAGGAAGTACCCTGGTAGAACTACACTGCTCCCTAGCCCACAACAGAAAAGGTATCTGCACCTCAGTCCCTTCCACAGGAACCAAGCTGCACTCAAACAAATGCAGTACCAATGATCTGAATCATTCCTTGTAATCCCAGATGAATCTGAGCAACAAAGTATATAACTTTAATGCACGTAAGAAGGCAACTCTGCTTTTAAATTACCTGCTCTGGAAGGGATTCTGATCAGACCCATGGACTACAGAGTTATGCTAATGATTCACATACACTGAGCTGTGCTTGCACAAAGCATAACTTGTCTTAATTCCCCTTTCCAAGTTAATTTTAGTGTGTGAAATATGTAACATCTCCATGTCTGCAAGAATTAAATAGGATATATCAATATTATTACTTTGATTGACTACCTACATTTTCTAAAATGCAGATTCTATTTATAATATGGTATGTATTTGAATCTCATGCTTGGGTTAAGGGTAATTTTGAGGTCAATGCCATTCTTTGAGAAAAACTGAACATTTAACACATAATCATTTTTGAAGAACAAACCTGCTTTTAATATCACTGTTTCTTTTATTCCTTGGAGAGTTTATCTACCCTTGACCACAGCAGTTTAGTAAGATTGGTCAGCTGAAAGAGAGATGAGATTTTAAAAATTAGCATACTTTCAAAATCTGAAAAGACATTTTCCCCAGTGCTCCCAGACATTTTGTGAACCAAAACCAAGCTCATGAAAGCACAAAAAAATGAAAGCAAAAGTATATGCAAGCTGAAATCTTTTTGGGGTCTACAGAGTAAGTATAATGTATACTGCATTAATTGAATTAAGGTTCCTCCATGCAAGAAACTGCCCATCAAAATGCTTCATCATGGGGGTTAGGTTCTTTTGCTTGAACATTCCTTTATTATTAGAAGATAACTTATTTTTTTCTTACATTTATGTTGACTTGCCATGGATACTGGAGCAAGAAAGCAACTTCGGGGAAACTCAGAAGTTTAGATTGCATGTCTCAGGCGTTCAGATAATTTCAAAAATTCACCTAGGTAATGTACACAAACTCCTGGGATTGCAATATAAAAGTCATGAAAAGATGCCTTACCTCAGCAGTTCATCTGAACAAACCCAGCTCTAAGCTTTCACCATAAGTTCATACTGTAAAAGATATTCTTTCAACAAATCTGAACATGAGCAGACCACTGACGAACCAAAAAATGGCAAAATATATTTAACCAGAAATTCAATGTAAACTGTTTTGGTATTCCTGTGACATTAATATATCTCTGTGGTAGGGACACTATGAAAAAACAAGAGATACAACTCTAGACTTCAAGAATTTTATGGGATAAGAGACCATCTAAAACTATATAGGCTTATGGCCTACAGGTCTTTGCCAAGATGATCTACTAATTTGTGCAACTGCTGGCAAAGTTCTGACAGTTTAGTCTGGCTGGAGGAGTGATTATACATATGTATGTCCTGCACATGCTGCAGAAACAGACTCAAACATAACTGAGGCCCCAGTAGCCACAAATTCCTACCAAATTAATTCTTTGTGTTCTCTTTGGATTCGTCTTAAATCTAAATACTTGAGAACAGTTTTGCTAAATATCAGAACAGCAGAAAGTAACAGTTATTGTCTATATGACATGAGCGTGCTTCTGTCTTCAAGATATCAAATATCAAAAAGCAGCAGAAGTCTGTAGCATATTAGCTGCAAATAATGCTACAAGGACATGAGATTCACCTTAAGGCAAAAAGGAAATAGGCTATATCTTTCAAACTGATAGTTCATCCCTCATCTTGCATGTATTTGCTTACACTGATGTTGGAAATTGAACTGCTTGCAACTGTTTTTTAGATTACTGTAGGACATGTCAAGAGTGAGATAACACAGGCTCATCATGCATGATGAGCTTGCAAGCGTTACACTGTATTACAGAGCAAGGAACATAAGACCCAGCTACTACAGCATATACCAAAAACTTCCATCTTACAGGAGTTAAAGGAGAAACTCAAGCAACCACTGTTTACTAAAGCAGAAGAATAGCAGATCATTCTTAGCTTAAGACCAAACCCTTCAGCAGGAAGAGTACATTACCACAAAGATCATCAGCTCCTACCTGGATAGAAGTCTGCTTAGGTACTGATTGATAAGGAGTAAGAAATGGCCTTAACTCCTAGCCTGTTCTACTTAGTTCAGTCTTCCAACTACTACAACAGCCAGAGGCAACCAGTTCCTCATCCCAAGAGCAATGCTTCTTGTCCAAATAATCAATATGCAGGTAGCAGCACCAGGAATTAGGCATCAGCTCCACCATGCTCCATTCTTCTTTGCACTGGCATTTGTGCAATCTTTTTCTAAATTAACTCAATTCGCTGAACTGACAGAGAAACTTCTTGGTTTAAAATAATAATAATAATAATAAAGTTTTCAATTTTCAAGATAATGATTGAAATCAGCAAATAAGCTCAACTAATGGTTCAACTAGCCCCAGAGCTGCTGCATGGGAAGGAACAGCAGGTTCCAGCCAGAAAAAGCTAGGAGCCTTTCCCCTTTGGTAATGGTGAGGTAGAAGACCAGCTCAGCCATCACAGGTGACCACTGGGAGTGCAAGCATGGCTTCAGCAGTTCCAACATTCTTACACTCCTAGGGTAAATCATCCCAGAGAATCACTTCTAGCCATGTTTCTCCCTCCACTTCAATTGGACCAAAGGACAATTTCATAGTCTGTTGGCCATTATATGAAAGAGCCCCCCAGTGTCCTACCCCACTGTTCCAGTGACAAGGAAAAAAAAAAAAAAAAAAAAAAAAAAAAAAACTTACGATTTCAGTATGACCTAAATGAGGGTTACCAATAAAAAGGTCTGGATCTACCCTCCCTCATCTTCAGCACAGCCCTGAACCCATACTAGGTCTCAGGGAGTCACACAAAAATCAGGGGCAAAGAACTGATTTGGCTGAAAACATATTCACACACTTCCATTATTATTTTTTAGGTCAGTTTTCAGCCATATTGTACAGCTGTGAAGAGGTGAGTGCTGGCACAAGAAGGCAAAGAAAATATTTGACTCAGAGAGGGTGTGATCAGCTCCTTCTACAGCAGCTGAATGCTTAGGTTAGCTAGAAGTGATTATGAAGACATTTCATGTCTTGATCAACCACGGAAAGGAGGCCTGCAGCCCTTCCTTATGCCCCCAGGCTACAGCACAAATTTATAGAGCATTTGCAGAAGCACAAATTTAAAAATCCACTTTGCTCAGGCACACAGCTAAAACTCCAGCCTAGCCCTCTGCTTCCAAAAGTAGCTCAAATTTGTTATTCACAGAAACTACGAAGGAAGGGTTTCTCTGTACGTACACCTGTAAAATCAAGATGACAGCACTGTGAAATATTCTATTAAGCTGACAGGATTTCTCATGTATATTTCGGCTTGTTATACAGTTCTGTGCTTGATATTTATAAACAAAAACAAAACTGACATAAGTAAAGGATTTTTCCTCTTTTTTTTTTCCATGGCGTAATTCTTGGAACCATGCCATACTTGGAAAAAACACCTCCAGAAAGTCAGTACTTCCACCAACCTGGAGCTCCACAGGAGGCATATAGGATGTAAAGTTCTGCTCTAAAGCAATCTCTATGATATGAAGTATCGGCCTCTCGAGCCAGCACACAGCACATCAAGGGTCATAATAGTACTAAAGGAAGAAGAGTAGAAACCTTTCCAGTATTACTGTTTTCTTTGAATAAAGTCCAACAAATACTAGTACTGAAATGGCTGTAGGAAAAACAAGAGAAAACTTCCTAAGAAAATCAAAGTGAAGTGAAATGGCATACCTCAAAGCTTAAAATTTCATCAGGCAGACATACCTACTAAGCTAATCAGTTACAAAATGTATTGAACAAACCAAAAATTTTAGATTTCAGATTTTAGTCTGGAGAAGAGGAGGCTCAGGGGAGACCTTGTTGCTCTCTACAACTACCTGGAAGGACACCGTGGGGAGCTGGGGGTCAGCCTCTTCTCGCAGATAACTAATGATAGGACAAGAGGGAATGGCCTCAAGTTGCACCAGAGGAGGTTCAGGTTGGAAATCAGGAGAAATTTCTTCTCAGAAAGAGCAGTCAGGCACTGGAACAGGTTGACAGGGAGGTGGTGGCATCACCGTCCCTGGGGGTGTTTAAGGAAAGGTTGGACCTGGTGCTTAGGGACGTGGTTTAGTGGGCGACATTGGTGGTAGGGGGATGGTTGGAGGTGATCCTGGAACTATTTTCCAACCTTAATGATTCCATGAAAAACCTTTAGAAAAGGCCACAAGCAGTGTACACCATCGTTAAATAAACTGGCAAATTTTAGGAATGCTAATCAAAAAAGTTTTTTAAGTATTTGATGTCATGATCCCTTACAAAAAGCAATGGTTTTCACAGAAAATGTGTGTACAACATCAGAAATACTTACAACTACTCCACTCTTGGTGACAGTTTCCCGGTACGTAAAATTGCACACTGCCCAGGCTAGGTAATATGTGGACATGAGAGGCGTCTGTGAAAAGTGATCTGTAACCCATCCATCTTCTTCAAAAACAGAAGTTTCAACTGGCATGTTGGACAAAGATATATAAGTTGCTTGATGCCTGATGCTGATTTTGAAAGTGGCCTTGTAGATGGGCTCATCGAAGCAAGGAAAGGCTTTTCTGGCATGAGTAGGAGAAAACTGCGTAACACCAAGAAACCTGGAAAAGAGGCAAACAAAAAGCAACAAAGCTATTACCAACTGTGACCAGCGCTCTATTCACAGACATACTAAATACGACATTGCTTAACTAATGTGGTTTAAAAACAAATGCAACAGTACAGAGTATACAGTGTTTGAACACTGCTTTATCGTTGTAGCTTTTCTTAGCATGAATTCTTACTACCTGTAACAAAATCAATATAAAGTAACAGCCTACAAATTTGTAGGAAATTTGCAGGCAGCACCCTGATGAATAATGAATAATCCTTTGCTTCATATGAAACTATGGGTTCTCAAAGCAATTCTGTTCTATATGTGAAAAAATGTTGGCCACTATTGGTCACACAATTCAGAACAAGTAAGCACAGTCCTCAGTTAAAGCCAGGATTTAGGAGCCTTCGGGGGACTTGCTGTGCCCTGAGACACTGACAGCACACTTTGGACATTTTGCCTTTCTTTGGACATTACAACTTATGACCACATTGTGTACTCAAGAGGGTCATTGTTTTCCACTGCTGATTGCTTCTTTACTGGTTGCATGCAGGTCTGAGACACGCTATGATACAGCTCCAATGTTACTGTGCATGTACAGGAAAAACATTCTGGGACCTTTGCAAAATTACATATATAAACAAATGTTTAAAAATCACAAAGTAGTTTACCTTTTTTTCCACATGTGCTTTCCTTTTGTAGTGTATTTTATAAAGAACAAATACATGTTGTCAGTTAATGCGTTAAATCATGAAAAGATCTCTGAAGAAGTTAAAGGCATTTATTATGCAAGTTTATAGAATGGGAAAGCTTTAGTTTGACCAAAAGAAAAAATAAAAAAATCTGCAACTGTTTGCTTTGGAACTAAGCAGATATTAATCCAGATATGGAAGAGGAACATTTGTGGGTAGAGATTTTCTCCAAATTTACGCCATTCAGAGAAAATCCATGTGGGATGATCTCTTTGCAGAAACAAGGAGCTACACTTAAAAGGTAGAACAATGGGGTTCAATGGGAATATTTTCTGGAGGCACACAGGACAAGAAAATGACTATGACCTAACTGTGTAAGTGCAAGTATGTAGGCTTTTTGAGAGGTATTGAATCATGTCTCCATTTTCAAGGTTCCATCAACGAAAATAACCACGCAATTTTAGATACCTGGTAAACATCTGTCAGAATTTTAAAGGTTGATTAATCATCTGTTATTCCTCTGGAGGAAGAGGAGAGGTGGATATGTTTGATAGAATGAAAATGGTGGGACCTATTATTAATTAGTCCATAGGCATTATTCTCCATTACAATACTCCCAAACACTGAGGGAGAAAAAATAATAGGCAACTTTTAAGGAAAACAAAATATCTATTTTTTTTTTCTAAAACTTCTTGGGTTTAATAAATATTTAGTAGCATTCTTTTATAAAAACAATGAAGAAATATATTTCTTGAAATGTTACACTTATCTCGCTATAGTGCATCTGTGCCTGATAAAACCAGATCATTTCTTGGTGAAATGATCACCTCTTTCAGAAGGCTAATTTAAAAAAAAAAAAAAAAAAAAAAAAGAATTTTTATTCCACCACTGAAGGTTTTACCATTGGTTTTTGTCTAAAACAAAAAGCCTTACTTGGTTAGTAATTACTGAAGGAATTCAGCATGTCATATTCTTTTAACTAACCCACATTTTATAATGAGACAAATCATAATTCTGCATAAGGTTGCTAAATATATGGTAAAAAGTTGATGCCAGGTATTCCAGTGTTAATCCAAAAAAAAAAATCCATTATTATCAGTGGATTTACATTAGTGCAACAAAGCCAAATCAGCCAATTAAATGAAGCAAAGCAACTTAATTTATATGCAAAGTATTTCAAGTGGACCTGATTCTGCATTCTAGGCACACTCTGAGCAGCTAGGAGTCAACAGTAGCTTCAAGTGAGCATGGAAAACTGTACCTGCCTGTTATTAATAAAGCAAGAATGATGAATTTTCCTCAGCAATTAACAATTTTAATGAGCTCAGACAAACATATGAACGCATTCTTTGGGACTACTGTATAAATACAAATACTCCCTAAAAAAAATATATATATATATTTTTCTTCCACTTTTTGAAGACTGTATCAGTAGTCTTGTTATGAGTTAGGCCATTGGTACAATCTCTACACCAGAGTAATAAAACCTGGCAAACTATGCAACTTCTGTCTTCACACAGATAGATGCATATATCCAGATAGATGTAACTGGGCAAACATCAGGCAGTCAATATTTCATACTAAAAATACACCAGCTACCAATAACTGTGATATTTATAACATGTGCATTACTATCAAATATTGATTTGCTTGTTGTGCCATAAGGTAAAACAAGCAGAAAGTTAAAAACTGCTTTGCAAAGACTAAACTGTCATGCATGTCTAAAATAAAATAGTCTGTGCTTATCTATTTCTCTCTGCATTAGGAGGAAAACCAAGCAAACTTCTATAGCACACTGCAAGTGAAGAGCAGGTTGAGTAATTCATCCATGTCTCTACATACTTCTCTGGGCACTGACATTTTTATCTCCAATTCCCTAAAATATCACCATAAAAAGTTGTACCTCTGGGAATGACAGCCTTGCAGCCTCTCTTCTCAGCATACCCACGGCAGTAATTTGCAGGTATTTTAATTCCACCTCATCCATTAAAGGAAGACGTGTGTTTCCTCAACAACCTATCTATTTTGACATCTTAGTTGTTATAAGATGGAAGAATATGTCTGTTTGTTTTGTCTGAATGATGTAAGATTTTTTTTTCTTTTTCATTTATGTCAAAGTTTGATGTTAATTTAAATTACGTGCATGTAATATTATGGTACTCTATCTGCATTAAATGTTTGTTGATTCAGTAATAGTAAATTCTGGCACATAATGCAAAATAAGTTTGTAGCTCATCACTTGCATTTCACTTTTCAATTAGAGTACTAAAGTTTTCAGTAAGAAAATAGATACTACTATGAACATCTTAGGCTAAACTATGAGTTTCACCTATGAAGAGCACAGTAAATGAAATAACTTTACAAAAAAATAATAATAATATATAAAGTGAAGGCATTACTATGATTGTGAAGGCTCACAGTTAACCAGTTATTTACTCCTCATGTACAAGAAAAGTGGAAAACAAAGTTTAAGACCCTTTCACAGCAACCACTATTCCAACAATGTTGTTATAATTTAATCAATATGAAGATGTCAAAGCTAAAGTTCTGCTGGAATATCACAGTCCCTGAGGGAATGAGAGGTGCCTTTCTGCCTATCACAGCAAAAACTCTCCACGTTTAAGGGCTACAAATGGTTATGTGCATTACATTAAAAATAGGTTATTAATCAAAATGCAAATTGCTGCCCTGCAAGAGCACCCTTTGAACAAAGAAGTTTCATGGTTTAGAATGTGTAGTTTATTTTATATCACAGTGAGTCATTGTCATTAAACCTGTGACAATTCAAAAGGAAAAACAGAATTTCTAAATTCCTGAAACCGTAACCATGAACTGATTACAGTTTTATAAACAGCATTTTACTGAAAGAAGTGTGAGCTGCTGTAAAGAGAAAATACCAGGGATTTCAGGATAACAGTGCTACCTTACACAAGGTAAGGATCTTGCCCAATACGACTTTATTCGAGTGTATTAAGGATGAAATTATTTATACCTGAAAAGTTACACAAAAAGTACTGGGAAGCATGTTTTACCATTGCCTTGCACCCCTGTGCCTTAAACTCTCTTGATAACTCTAAAAGTAAATAAAAAACTTTTTTTTTTCTTTTTTTTTAATCATAGTATCAGCATGGAAATACAGTGCGGTAACTTCGGGGGAATGTCACTGCAGCAGCGACTTGGCAGTTCGACTACTTCCACGTACCGTTAAGATGTGCAGGAATGCTAATGGTTAGATAACTTATTGAGTTTGGAAAGTGAATTATACCCCCTACTGTTACCAGTCTCGTTTTCCAACTTGCCTGTTTTCATATGGGTCTGTTAAAACTTCTGATTACCCACTCACTAGCTCCTCAGTGACAAATGGTATTTTGTCTGCACCTTCTCCCACAGCCGTACTTTTCTAATTTTTCATTTCATTTCACTGCAGTGACACATCACACAAATACTTCCAATCTCGTTCTCAATTCCCACATCAGAGTGTTTAAAACTGTCAATAATCACAGTGACAAAGGCATGTTCTAATCCAAGGGATGTAGATTTGAGCTGGGGAGCTTGCTTTTTCTGGCTGACTTTTTTTTTTTTTTTTTTCCCCATTCTTCCACATATAAATTCTTAACTTTGCAGGAAGTACAGAACTGGAGGAGAACCTGTCACTGCTCAGACGTTTCAAGAAAGGACAGATTATAAGAAGAAACTAAATCTAAAAGAACAAATGCTGACACGATGATCAAGAACCCAACCCATCTTTTGTTTGACAAAGTTTGACTGCAGTTAGAAAACTTTTTGTTCCTTTTGAATAAAGCCTCTCTGACTGCCTGCCTGAATGGGGGCTTCCCAGTGACCTGCCCACCGTGACAAGGGCCCAGGCGGTGACACCGCTGCCTCAGCATCCTCGGGCACGGCTCAGGACCGAGCCCGGTGCCACCTGCACCAGGTGGCACTGCCCAGCTTTGCTCCGCCACTGCCTGCAAACCTACAGCGACTCAGCTGCACCAAGCGGAGCAAACCCGTCCGCGGCACATGAAATCCCACCCTACCCCCTTTTTTCTTTAAGTACTGAAGTGAAGAGCACTGAGAGGGGCGCTCAGCCCGCCCACCACCCCCAGCAGCCGCCGGGTCCTAGCTCCGACCCAAGTTCCTCACGCACCCCCTCCGGTCCCCCCTCACCTCCTCTCGCCGTGCAGGACGTAGGAGCTGCGGAAGAAACCGAGCAGCTCGTTCTCGATGAGGGCGTTGTAGATGATCTTGAGGTTGTAACTCCGCTGCACCTCCAGGCTGCGGTTGAGGACGACGACGAGGACCTGGGTCTGGGGGTAGAGGAAGGAGCGGGCCACCCGCACGGCGCCGGCCAGCTTGTCCTCGGCCACGCGGACCGCCTCGATGTGCATGCGGTGGGCGTGCAGCACGATGTAGCGGCTGGCGTTGCGCACCTCCAGCTGCACGTTCACCTCCCCGCAGAAGGTGAAGTTCTCCATGAAGGCGCTCAGCATCAAGTTGTAGTGCAGCGGCCGCAGGTGCCGCGGCAGCCGCGGCCGGGCCCAGGGAGGCAGCAGCCTCCGCCGCTGCCACTCCTCCTCCTCTTCCTCCTCCTCCTCCTCCTCCTCCGCCGCCGCCGCCGCCGCCGCCGTCGCCTCCCCGCCCCGCGCCTGCTCCTCGGTCTCGGGCCGGCCGTGGGGCTGCCCGGCTCGGGGCGGCGGGCGGGCTCCCCCGGGCAGGCTCCCGTTGCCGCCGACGCGCGGCGGGCCGTCGGCGGCGGCGCCGCACTCCTCGAAGCGGACGCTGAGCAGCACGGCCACCATGGTCACGGCCAGCAGTGCCAGGATGGAGACGGCGAAGCCCAGCACCAGGCGCTTGTGCACGGCGATGTGCCGCTCCGTCGTGCGGGGTCTCGGCCCCGCCGCCTCGGCCCAGGGGCCCGGCGGCAGTCCCCGGCTGCCGTTCCGCAGGGCGGCCTCCTCTTCGATCATCATGGGGGTGACGGGCGGCCGCTTCTCCCGCTTCTCCTCCAGGGCCATCACGGCAGCGCCGCCCCCGCCTCCCGCGGGGCCGCCGCCCCCCGAGGGGGCCCCGAAGGCATGGGAGGCTCCGAGGTGGGGGGGTCCCTCGGCCCCGGACGGGGGGGGGGTCCTCGGCCCGGAGGGGGGGGCGCACCGCCTCTCGCTCAGTCCCTCACCCCCTCCCCGAGGAGCTGCATCACCCTCGCCGCCAGCAGTCCCGCCGAGGAGCGACCCCCGGACGGGGGTGGGGGGTGACGCGACGGGGTCGGCAGCGGGGGTAGGAGGCGGCCGCGGCCTCTCGCCGCTGTCCGGCCGCCGGAGCTGCTCCTGCAACTTGTGCGGCTTCTGCCGGGCACTTCAGCACATGCCGGGGAGCGCACCCCTGCGCCCAGGGGGAGGGCTCAGCCACCCCGACCCCCCCGCTAGCGCCGCCGCCCGCAGGGAGCTCTCCTTCCCCGGCGCCCCCCCGAGCCGCCGGGGCCGGGGTCGGGCTCCGCGCCGGGCCCCGGCAGCGCCCCAGCCATGCGAGCCCCGCGCCGCCGCGCAGGGCCCCCGAGAGGCGGGCAGGGGCGAGGGGGCGAGGGTCGCCCCCGCAGGGCTCGCCCGGCACCGGACAGCGGCGCCGGGCCCGTCCCTGTCCCCGTCCTCCTCCTCCTGGCGGGGCTGGCTCCGGAGAGTCACTCCTCGGCGCTCCGCTCTTATTTTGGCTTTTCTGTCTCCTGCAGGTACAGAGCGCTCTCCCGGCTGGCTCGGGCAGAGGCAGCTATATATAGGCACCGGGGAGAGGCGAGGGAAGGGAAGGGATGGGAAGGGGGGAGAGGCGGGCCAGCCCCGCCGCCCCTCGCCTTCAGCGGCTGCCGGCGGTGACGGCGGCGCCCCGGGGGAGCGGGCGAGGGCGGGAAGCGGGGGCGACACCGGGACTGGGGCGACACGGGGACCCGGGAGACACGGGAACCGGGGAGACACGGGGACAGGGAAGGCTTTTCTCCGCTCTTGCACCCGGGGAGGTCGCTGAGGCAGCGGGGGGAGCCCTGGAGGTGGGCTAGGCACGGCGGTCGGGGGACGGGATGGCGGGCTGCAGCCCCTCCGAGCCGTGGGGTTTCCCCGGGCTGTGCTCCCCGCGTGGATGTATCGGAGGCTGGCACCGTGTCAGGTTCATACGGACTTAATAAAGAGCCGCCGACTACACGTTTGGACGACAATAGTGCTGTCATGCTAACGCGGGGATGGAGCCGAAAAAAAAAAAAAAAAAAAAAAAAAAAAAGGATAAATACTCCGCTCAAATCGGTAGGATTAATATGCCGAGAAAAATCACTCCCTAAGTGCTAGCTGGGACTTGCAGCCATCCCCACGCCGTTACTCTGCGGCCCCAGAACGGGCGCTAGCCCGTGCTGAGCCCCGCTTCTCGGCTGGGAGGATTTAAGGATGCGTTAAATGCTGCCTGGGGGAATGCACCGACACGTGGCTTACGGAGTCCTAGGAGTGAACCCCAGTCTGGGAAAGTGAATTGCTGAAAAGTGATTTACTGAATCTGAGCCCACTTCATCCACCCGCTCCCCCACCCTCTAACTTGTGCATCTAGGGACTGCAAAAACGCAGAATTAATCTACACAGCAGGGATCTAGATCAATGTCTGAAAACATCCCCGTTCTCCTTGTTTTGCTTGCATACTTCAAAAACTCTTTTTTCTTTCTTTTTTTTTTTTTTTTTTTTTTGGTAGCTCTTTAGCGCCAATCTTGTAAACAGTTACATATGTGTTTATCCGCGGCACTCAGTCCTATGGAATATATGCCGTACATCAAGTTAAATGTGTACATAACGATTTGCAGAAGAAGGGCCTTAATTTCCATAGCGAAGAAAATAATAAAAAAGTCATACATTTCTTTCATAAGCAAAGCAAATCTTCACAGTTTCCTGAAATGGGCTGTGTTAGCCATTTTACTTCCCAAAGGAATGCCTGATCTCTGTTTTCCCCAAATCTACTACGTCTTTTGGAAGCGTTATCTGACTTTGCATGCTGTTGCGGAATATGAATGATCATTTACTGACACATAAACCAGTTTAAGTCAGGAATATATATAGGGCTGCTCTCCCTGGAAGGATCTGAGCCTTTGTTTTTATCGTGCAGCACGCTCTAACAAAGGCGTATAATTTCAAGTAGTCCTGATCATAAATGTTGTGATACACTTGCTAAGTAGTTTTGTATGTCCTAGGAGGACCAAGACTGCTCCATAACTAGCATTCCCACATATTTACAGTGGCGTTATTTAGCTGCCCACCTGTTATAACAGGACAAAGAATATAAATGTTTTATTACCTGAAAATAGCCTTCATTATTTGTTGACTGAAGTTTGAAGCAGAAAGGTAAGAAACTATTGCTATGTGATTTGGAAAAATAAAAAAGAAACAAACTGACACTGCAAAATAAGATCCAAAGCTACAGGTTTTAAAATGTCAGTTTCTGTATGTTTCATTAAACCCTCTAAAAGTGGGCACAAAATAAGTGCCTGAGTGCTTTTAAGATTTTGTATGCAGGCTGTCAGTATCAGGCATGAGTAGAAAAGGCAGTGTTTCCCTCTATCACTTTCTGCAATGGGTTTTAAGTTGTGTTTGTTCCCATCAGGGAGACATTCAGGCAAAGATGTGTTTCAAGAATAGAAGCAGACTGGAATGAAAGGGAATAGTTTGAGTGTCATTTATAACTATTTTGTAATCATATTTTTAATTAAATACAATTGAATACTTACAAGGCTCACAGATGAAGGTTTGTGAAGCCTTCGCAGCAAAGCTGTGAGCTCTGGTGCCAGACAATTGGACTGTGCTTGTTAGCTAACCAGCTCTACCTATTCTAAAGAGGAAAGCACGGGTGCCTGTGACAGCACAGGTACATCATTCTGGCCTTCTTTATATACATATAACAAATACATAACTCTCTGGGCTGAGATCTTCCACAATCAGCTAAGGGAGTCAGTCACACAACTCAGCTTTGACAATATTAGCCTATAAATTGAAGGGCCCGTGTCAGAGAGGGTATGTAAAAGATTTAAGGTACATGCTAGTAAGAAGCCATGCGGCTAATTCCTTTTAAGCCAGGTTAAAATAGCACAGGCAAAATACTGGAGCAAGGCATGAATGAGAGGAGTTAAGGCTCTTTATATTCACCTCCAGCTTTGGTCCCATTACTCAAAATATCGAGAGATCTGCAGCCACCCCATGGGATCCTTGTCGGTCTGGGGACTTATGATAAGAAGGTGCTGCTAGGAGGTACTGTGCTAAATAACCCTTGTGCTTCAACTCATCTATCACTCTAAAACTGCACATTACTAGTTTGACCTCTTCTTCATATTAGTAATGATGGGTTTCTAAAATTTAGCTAGACGAGATACAGGTCAAGTGAGGTATTAATTTATTAATTTGTTCTCAAATTCTACTCTCTGCAAGCACAGATGTACAGATTACTATATATAGCCATTTTGATGAGAAATTACAATCAAAAAAGCATGGGGTGCCAAAGAAACCATTTGAGTACTTTTGGAAAAGATTCTTGTTTTTTCATTTGTCCACAGTTCTAAGTGCATGCGTGGATTTCATGGGTAGTGCCTCTGAAGCTTGCAATTCCTTTGGCCTTTCTGTAGAGTGCTGGAAAACACATCAGATCATGGATCATTTTTGCTGCAAAATCCTGATAATGACTCCCAGTTGTTCAAAACTTCCCCTAGGCCATCAACATCTTGTATGCAATCACATTTTATGAGCTTATAGGATTGGGTTTCAGTTACTCATACAGAATAAAAGAGCATGTCTCACCTTAGCTGAATTGCTGTGGAGATGGCCCTCCCTAGACAAGTATCAGAAGAAACACAGATAAACTTCAGACAATACAGCTTCCAATTCTATGCCAGTTTATACTATGGCCAGCAAAGAGGTGATGAGGGACCCCAATAAAGCTGTGGTTTATGTTATGTTAAGATTGCACACAAACACCACTCGCTATTCACAATGGTACTTTACAGTCTTGGCAGAAAAGCTCTATAAACGAGCAACTGTATTGTGTAGCATGCAACAGGGTACAGTTCATTCAAACAGAGGATCATCACATTACAGCTTTCAGAGGCTGCCTAACTTCTGCTTTTTGACTTGGTTGATCCATCTTTCATTTATCCAGGTATATCAAAGTTTTACAGACACTTTTATCTTACTGACCCACACACAAACACGCACACAAAAATAATAATAATATTAAAAAAAAAAAAAAAAGAGTAAAGGGCTCAGAAAATGTCTTTCTGTGCAAAGTCCAGGAAAAAAAAAAAAATGCACTGAAATATATACAGAGAGGAATTAGAGGGGAAAAGAGACCAAGTCAGCCCCATCAGTCAGTGCTCTGCTGACCCTTTCAGCCTCAGTCAGGCATTTCTGTGGTCATAGCTGGATTTTCCTCACATACTTCAAAGTCAAGGCTACCCACAGCTCTTCATCCCTCCTGTTTAAGTACTAAAACAGATCACACTCCACATCTTACAAACATGTTGGTCAAAAACACATAAATAAGTTGACCTCCCAAAGTATTATGAACTACTCATTTCTCGCAGACCCAGATTCCAGGTTGCTGTCCTCAAGACCAAGTGGCAGCTCGGGAATGACAGTTTTCAAGGCACAACATGTTACCTATAATCTGTTGGTTTTGCAACTTACTCATAATTACCCAAAGAAGCACCGCTGCAAACAGGGGACTGTTGTGTCCTCTTCAGGCTTTCAAGGTGGCCATAAGGGACGAATTGGGACATTGGCCCTTCGTTCATGTGTTCTCTTTGTTATTTTCCAGAGGACATTTTCAGTAACATGTCCAGTTTAAAGTATTGATTGCCTTGCTGAATACACCTTCTGTTATTTTAAATATTGCTGCTAAGAAAAATGCTAAGAGAAAGACTTTCTAATTAAAAGTCTAAACAGCCAAAGCACCGGATAGTAAAACAAGCTGAAACTTGGTGATTTGTGCTGGCTTGAGCATACCAAGAAATAGAGCTTTCCTTCCATTGTTCTCCTCTTCTTCAGCTGTAACCTAACTGTCCTCATGCTGCTTGCATAAATAACTGCTCTTACTTCAGTTTAGCAGCATTAAGCTGTATTTATGCTTAGTTTATAATTAGAGATGACCAGGTGACTAGATGCATCTTCAGCTTAGACAAATTCTATTTTTCCCTTTGTAAAAAAAAAAAAAAAGAAAAGAAAAAAAAAGAAACATTCAGAAGAGGAAAAGGCACGAAGGCACGGTACTGCATTATGCTGTGGATAAAACACTACAGAACAAGAAGCTGGAAGTTTACCAGAAGGTAGGCAGTCTCCTTAGTACCCTGGATCCTTTTCCTCTTCCCTCCATTTTCTATCATCACCTCTTGCTCCTCAGTTGCCTCTCAGGTTGGAAGGAACATCTGAGGAGGAGGCATTGACGAAGTGTTGCCCATGTACCAGTAGGCCTCAGAGACCACCCGCTGCTTCATATTCTCTGTGTTCTTTGAAATAGTACTATTGCCATTCTCTTCCATGGAATTTTAGTCTGTATTACTATTCTACCAAGTCCTAAAATACATTTTTTTTTTTTTTTTTTTTTTTTACTTAAAAGCCAATGTTTTTAAACCTAAAGTCTTAGGATAAAAATTTGTACTTTCATATGAGAATTGAGAAGTATTTTAAATTTCCAAATTAAGTGACTGAGATGCGTTATTTTTCCCAGATGTTCAGTTTTCATATCTGCCCATGTCTATTCAGCAACTGATTCTTCTTTTTCTTCCATTCATTTCTTTTTCCTCATTTAAGCAGCAATTTAAGGCAGAAAACAAATGTCCTCATTCTCCACTAGCAAGTTTTAGTTAAAGTATATTTCAATTCCTTTACAATTTTTTTCTCAGTCTTTTAAACACAGTTTCTTGAAGATTTTTTTTTTCCAACTACGAGCTATTTCAGTTCTACCAATTCAATAAAGAGATGTTGTTAGTAGCAGGGCGTAGAAATAAGTTTGTTTCTTTCACTGATTACACTTAAAACTGGCTAATTGGAATCAATTAGTGGTAAGAAGTTAGTCTCGGGGGAAAACAAAAATTTGTAGAAACTCCAGATTATGTTAGAAACCAACATTTCCCCACCTAGATCATGTCATACCTGCTCGTTCAGCACCTTTTCACTCAAAAATAAAATACAAGGAATACAGTAGATGGCAACCTAAGGGGTTATTTCAATTGAAAATTGTTTTAAAGCATTTTGAAAAAATATCTGTGAGCAAGTTCTTTGTCCATTTAACTCTGTAACACAAGTTCAAAATTCTGGTATTAGGTATGCATTCAGAGTTTAGCATGTTTTGTAAAGCATTATAAACATGATGTGAACTGTTCTATTTCTTTCAGTATCCTGTTTTCCAGACGACCAAAGAATATGGAGGACACCTCGTGGTTCTCCTGGTGATGCAAAACTGGAGAGTGCCTCGTCACGCAAGAAGAATTCTACTTCACCCTGCCGTGCCTCACTCCCTATGTGAGTATGTGAACATATTCATTCAGCCCCAACATGCCCAGTCATAACCTGTTACAGACCTCCAGAGTTATTGTAAGGGTATACACACTCATCTTCACCTTCTCAGGCAAAACACCTTAGGGGTCTGTGACTTGCCAAATGTCCTAGATAAGTGTAAAAACGGACAATTTGGAAGAAATGAAGAAATCTAACACCTGAGGGGAATACAGCTTGCAACAGAAGGGATGACCTGTAAAACAAACACACTTCTGCAGACAGGATCACTGGGGACTTCTTCAGTCAAAATTCTTATTGACCCTAAACATTCTCTGAACAAGGGGTGTTGTAGAAAGAGGGAGCTGAACTATGGCAAGGCAGAGGGCTTTGGCCAATTGGACAGGAGTTCTGCTTCTGCTCTTCTTGTCTGGAATTTGCCTGGGTTTACTTTTACTGGGATCCTGAGTAATAGATGTTTTTATTTCCTCATACAGTGAATAATGTGAACCAATTGAACAAGGTCTTTGAATGTAGAATACCAATTATTGATTAAAAAAATAAAATAAAATAAAAATAAAAATCTTAACTGTTTCCAGTGATAGGACTATTCTTAATGCATCAGCAGCACTTTAACCAATGTTTAGAATCTCTTCTAATTCTATATTTCACTCTTTCAAGCTAAATGTGAGTTGCTTTGATTTCCAGGGTGATTTCAAAGTCTCTTAAATTTCATGAAGCATCAAAATACACTGACAACACATCCAATTATTTGGTGGCTCCCAGAGCACACTGTCAGATACTCAGTAATACTGCTCACTTCCCAGAAAAATACCTTAGAATCACTTTAAGGATTTTTTTCTTAACATATTGCTACCACTTTAAGTATTTCCCTGAAAGTAAACTCCTGCCCCCTATTGCCCTTAATAGCACTAATCCCATTGGCACCTCACAAGGAATAAAAATATTATAGTAAGTGCAGTTTGGAAAGGCTCAGAATTAGCCAGATATCATCTATTTAATTATGTCGCAAGTTTCAGGTCAGCTACCTGCAGAACAGTCCTGGCTGGAAATGACTGTTGCTTTCTTGTTAGAAAAGTGTTAATCTGACCACTCACTTGTAACTCTGAGCTCAAAAGGATTTTCATGATTAAGAAGTTTTTAGTGAAAATTCTTACTTGTTATCAAACCAGCAAGGTTTAACCCCTGTTGGAAGAAAATTCTTGATCACAGAAACATGTTATTTCAGAGAATATGTTTATAAAGTAAGCCCAGAGCACTCAACAACAGAGGCATAAAAATTCAACAATTAAAATATTCCAGTACAAAACTTGTTCATACAGCAGATGATAAATAACTCTCAGTGTCATATCTCTTCCCAACGTGAGTAATAACAGAAAAGAAGATTTCAGCTTTTAGTTCATTTGAATTTTTTCCTTCCTTAGAGAAGAAAATTAATTAACTACATTTAGATCACAATTATCCTCCTTCAGATTCTGGAGCTGTGATAAGTAGATGACCTACGTCTCGTTCATTCTCTTTAAAACTTAACTTTTGATGTGGGATGGGGGCAATTAACCATTTTTGCCACTTTATAGCTTTAAGGCTTTTCACAAAATAAAATTTAACTGACAATAAAGGAAGTGTGCTCCTAATTAAAATAATATTGATTCAGCATATGGTATTTTGCCTTTGGTTTTCACTTTTTATTAGCCAAGTTGTCACTTTTCTCTTTAGTGCCACCTTGTGGGTCAGTCAGCTATAAAAGCACACGGATCCCTCCGGCCGCACTAAAACCAGTCGGTATCTGGCATTCGGAGCATCACGGGGAAGGGGGGAGGGTGTGGGTTTGGGGTCTTTTTAAAGAAAAAAAATAATAATAAAGAAGGAAAAGAAAAAAAAAAAATGTACTGAGAAAATATTTGCAATACATTTACAATAGGTATGCAAGAAGACAGAACAATCTCTCTGGGGTTGAAAGTAATGGGATCTGCAGAAAAAAATCAATGCTCATTTACAGGATAATCATCAAACTTATCTTGGAAAATGTAAGTGGCAAGCTCTGGCTTGTGTGATTTTTGCCACAAGAAAAATGCTCCTGTATTTTACTGCCATTAGTTTTGCTACATTTTCCATGAAAAGCAAAGCTAGATAATTGTAAACTCCCACTAATCCCACTCTCAGAAAAGACAAATGATCAGATTCAACATCACAGGACATTCGCCTGTGAAATTCAGGGAGGATTTCCACAGAGAAGCTTCGGATTCTGCTGATGATAAAGCACAGACACTCAAAAACATATAAAAAATTCAAAGTGTCAGGGGACATATATACTGCACAGGACATGCCAATTGAGATGCAGTTGGATTGTGGTCATGAGACTTGCTCAGTTATCCAGCACTAACAGCTCAGCTGTCCCCTAGCCTTACAGAACTGAGCAAATGCGTCCTCATATATTACTGAGAGGAGCTGTGGACAGTGGAATTATGTTCAGTTTGGCTTCTTGAAAGCAGCACAGAGAGTTTCTGATGTTTGTAATTCTTAAAGAGACCTTTTCTTTTTTCTTTTTTCTTTTTTCTTTTTTCTTTTTTATTTTTTCTTTTTTCTTTTTTTTCTTTTTTTCTTTTTTCTTTTTTCTTTTTTCTTTTTTCTTTTTTCTTTTTAGTGACCCTTTTTGTTGCTTTTCTCAATGCCAGCAACTTAGGAAGCTGCAAGAAAGCAACCTTTGTAGGTTATTATCCCCAAACAAAACATTCTTCATTTTGTTCTACATAGGCATTAAAAGCAGCAAACCACTTTAAGGTTACAGATTCTGTATTTTTAGCTAGCCAGCTCCTCTATGTTCTCTCTTGCTAAATACACACTCATACAGGAAAACAAGTCATCCCTGAAAATCTCTTGAACTAAATCAGCTGGTCTTACATCAAGTAGACTTGACGGTAAGGAGAGGGGTCATTTTTAATGGTAGTTCATGGATTTCACTGAAATTAGATTTAATCCTTAAAACATATAACCTGGATGAGTGAAAGAATATGACAGTAGAAATGCAGTTTCCAATGATCAGATATAGCTGTTATTTAGATGAAAGAGAGTGGGGAGCTGCACAGGAGTGCATGCCACAACAGACACTGAGGTTCAGTGAAATTTCCCAGGGATCAACAGACCAGTGCTCAGCCCCTGCATCTGCACCCATGCCTGCATTTTCTCTGAGTCTTAGTAAGTTCAAAGATAATGAGTTCAAGCAAACAGGATACAATATAAAGAAGGGTCCAATGGGCAGCTCGCTGGCTTGAACTGCAAACAGTTCAGCAGCTTGTTTCCCAGTACTGCCACAGCCTTCTTCCATAGTCTCTGTATGCCTGTTCCCCATTCGTTACCTTTATCCCAAACAGTGACACCTTTGAGGAACAGAGTTCTTCATGACTGCAAGGTGTCTGGATGATATACTCCATGGAAATACTGAGGTAGCAATGTCTGGCATAGCTGGTCACAGTCCAAGATTTGCTGTAAAGTCACCCTCTGCAAAACACTGATGGGCAAATGGAGAAGCTGGCTCCTAATGGCTTGGACAGGCATATGCTTCGATGGGTAAAAAAATGAATAGGTGACCAGGACCAAAGAGTCATGGTAGAGTTAAGTCCAGTTGGGGGCCGGTCATAAGTGGTGTCCCCCAGGGCTCAGCACTGGGGCCAGTTCTCTTCAATATTTTCACCAATGGTCTAGACAAGGGTATTGAATACACACTCGGCAAGTTTGTAGATGATATCAAGGCAGGTGGGACTGTTGATCTGCTTGAGGGTAGGCAGTATCAATGATGTGAGGCCAACTGTATGAGGTTCAACAAGGCCAAGTGCCTGGGTCACAACAACCCCAAGCAACACTACAGGCTGGGAAATGAGTGGCTGGAACGCTGCCTGGCAGAGAAGGACCTGGTTGATAGCTAGCTGAATATAGCCAGCAGTGTGTTCAGGTGGCCAAGAAGGCCAACAGCTTCTGACTTCTGTCTGAAACAGAGTGGCCAGAAGGACTGGGGAAGTGATTGTCCCTCTGTACTCGGCTCTGGTGAGGCTGCACCTCGAGTACAGTGTTCAGTTTTGGGCCCCTCACTACAGGAAGGACATCGAGGTGCAGGAGCATGTCCAGAGAAGGGCAACAAAGCTGGTGAAGAGTCTAGAGAAAAAGTCTTATGAGGAGCAACTGAGAGAACTGGAGTTATTTTGCCTAGAGAAAAGGAGGCATGGGAGACCTTATTGTTATCTGTAACTATCTCAAAGGAGGTTGTAAGGGCATGGGGATCAGTCTCTTCCAAAAAACAAGTGATAGGACAAGAGGAAATGGACTCAAGTTGTACCAGGGGAGGTTTAGGTTGGATATTAGGAAAAAAAGTTCTTCACTGTAGGGGTTGTGAGGCATTGGAACAGGCTGTGCAGAGAAACCGTTGAAGATTTGTAGATGTGGATAGGGCCATGGTTTAGTGGTAGACTTGGCAGTGCTAGGTTTACAGTTAGACTTGATGATGTTAGAGGTATTTTCCAAACTACATGATTCTATGATTCTATGAAATGCTTCTTTACTGAGCAGAGAGGAGGGGGGGAAAGCAGTTACAAAAAGTTTGGGTGAAGAACGACACACAAGTGGGAGAGCTTGAACCCTGTGCTCACATCACAGCAGTTGCTCAGGACACAGTGATGGAGACTGCTATCTCTGCATGGCTCCACCATCCATCAGCTACTCTTATCACACCTTCCCCATCCACACCTTCACATATATCATACCATCAGTTACCAGGTTACCAGGTAATTCTGCATATTTACTGGCACCAGAAGGCTGTCTGCATCTCTGAAAGTTGCACTGAGGAATGGCCACATGCTTAAAAATGGACTTTGAGGTTTTGTGGGCTTGGTGTTTTTTCACACTTGAAATCCTGAAATGCTGCAAAAACATCAGATGAAGTTTAAGTAGAGAGAGTGAGTATAATGGCATAACACAAATACTCAAAAGAAAAAAATAATGGTATATCCAGGGCTGCAATCATGGTTCGTAGAGAAAGTCCTTGTGCTGTTTCTTTGTGAAATACTTATATCACAACAGTGCCTGTTTCCTATGAGGGGTTTTTAGGCTCTGCTGCATTAGAAAGAGCATACGTGCTGCATCTAACCTGCAGCTACAGTCACAACCAGACAGATCCCACCATCAGCCAGCAAGAGAGCTCTCTTGGTTTCCCAGTTTTGTAGGATTCTGACAATCTTGCCTGTCCCAGTGCTCAGACAGACATTTACCTCCCTCACTGAAGAAACTGTACAATTTAGTATTTAGAAAAGTTACACACATAAATAATCTTACTGATCCAGGATTTTGTTCCTATTCAAAATGCAAGTTCTCCAAAGCCCAGGAAATTCCGATTTTAATACTGTACGCATATGCAAGTGGCATATGCTAGGTTTGCTAGACTGCAGGATAGGGAAGACTTTGCAATATCCCCTACTTCAGTAAAAAACAGAGCCTTTGCAATGTTTTTAGATACACTGAGTAGTAAATACCTGTATGTCCATGTAGTGTATCATCACCTGGAAGAGCTGTGATTCAGGTGGGTAGAGGGAGTTTAGCTGCTTTAAACACCATGCCTTTCAGGCTGCTCCAACATGTTTTTCAGCAAGATTATCTGTGTGAGACAAAGTGCCACACAGAGCCTTCAGAGGTAAACTCAAGGTCTCTGCGCAGCACTGTGCTGAATTCCACCAAGGTAGCAGAAGCCTGCTCTGAGCTTGTTGCACATGCTTGCAATGAAGTCAAGCATTGCCATTCCATGCAGCCATCTCCAACCACATGCCTACAGGGAGGCAATCCCTCCGAATAACAGCTCAAAGTCACATGCTGCAGATGCAAGGGCTTGCAAGCTCAGCCATAAGCCCATACCCTAACCTCAGACACTCCAGTCAGCTGAGGGCAGGGATGACCAGAGATGCTCTTTCCTGCCAGCTGCAGAAGAACCAGTAGCTGAGCATCCCTCCCTATCCTCCTCCTCTTCCTTTACAGCTTCCTAGCTCCCTACTTGGCAGTTTTCCTCTCCACATTGCTTTTTTCAACCCTCCTGTCAGCTTGTATCTCTGAAGCATCTCCAGGGCAGCCTGCAGCCTCACCACCTGCTGCCCCACGATGCCCAGGCAGCCCCCCTCTTACAGCAGCTGGTTCAGAGCTGCAGCTTAATCTCAGTTAGGGGAGGTAATTAAGTCATTCATTAACTATCCTTGAGCTGTGGGCAGACACAGTGTATTCACTCCATCTCTGGAACTGAGGGATGCAGTAGCATTTGTAGGTTACCACAGAATCATAGAATATCCCCAGTTGAAAGGGACCCACAAGGGTCACCAAGTCCTGGGTTCTGGATCCTGGCTCCACACAGGACCACCAGGGATAAGAAGCCCCAGTGCCAGTGGGCTTTACATGCACATCTTTATCAAGAGCAGAAGGAGGGTTAATTCTAAGGTTTTGGAAGGAATGTGTTTTTTTTATGAATACCATTTTGTCCTCCACTCCTCCCTAGAGCTGACAGATTTTGCTCCAACCACTTCATCCTGCTTTAACTCCCTTGTCAATCTGCAGACATCTCACCTCAGTCGTAGTCTCCACTCCTCAGATTCCTCATTGCAGCATCAATCTCCTGAAATGCCTTGGTGCTGAAAATCATGATGTGATGTTTACAAATAAGATTTTTATATGAGATTTCCAGCAAGGTCTCAGATCTCACCATGAGGGTCTAAGAGTCTTTGTACAGCTAAAATATACCAACGCATTTTTTTCTGTAGTTTTGATTCTGAAGTGCACCACAGCAGCGGACAGTTTAAATACAGGAAGAAAACACTGCTCAGTTGTAAAGCCTCTCAGAATTAACTTTCTCAAAAAAACATTTTTTAAGGCTGACAAATCATGTGCAAGGTCTTTTCCCAAAGGAGAATTTTTCTTGGATTCATTTAGTAGTTGAAGGTTGTGTCATATGTCACTGGAAAGGTAATTTTTCCTAGTTTATGAAAAATGCCTTGAATTTGACTTTGCTGTCACAAGGGAATAATGATATCTATACAGGTAATAAACTGGCACACAAAGATTGTTGTTCATGGCTTTGCAAGAAGTTTACAATTTTATAGGGGGATGATAGGAAGTAACAGGGTGAATTAATATCAAATATGCAATTTATTTATTCAGTGTCTACCTGACTCAGGTTTCCAGCATTTTTAATATTCTTTTAAATATTAATAGTTAAAGCATAACAAACACAAGATCATTTTAGAGGAGCTAATGTACAGCTCTGTAAACTCAGTAAGCGATGGCTATTAATGTTCTCTTTTGTCTTCCAGACAGAAAATCAAAGCTATTTAAATTAAAGGATGCATATAAAATCAATGTATGTTGATAAGATGTGCACATTAACAATAATGTTTGCAAACATTCTATGTAACTTGTGTATATAATCTTTCTGGATATATGGCCACATTAGCTGGGAACATGGGAGAAGCACCTTAAATTAATTTTTTCCTTTGTTTTATTTAAATTCTTAATTTTTATGCCCGTGTAGTAGAAGCCTCAGGCAGGCTGTAGCAGCACAGGTGTTACAGCAGCGTGACTGTGTGTGCGTTCAGACCAGCGGGCTGTACCCATGCAGCATGTAGGGTCCAAGCTGAGGCCAGCAGCCGAGGAAGCCTCTTGGTCTGTGATGCTGGGCCCTAACTCAAACACAGGCAGACACCACACCTGGGGCTGCAGTGCCCATCCTAGGGCCATGGAATAGATTTCCACATAGTTGCAGCATGTGGTGGCAGCAGCGCAAAGTGTGCTCCCACTGCTCGAGGCAGCTGGTTGTCTTCCACGTAGCACATACATCACACAACAAAAGCACTGGAGAGCCCGTTTCTGGAGCTGGTTTGAGTCCAGGGTAAGGGGAGCCAAATGCAGGTTGCTGGCAGGGTGGAAAACAGGCAAGTGAGAACACAAACATAGACTGAGACTCCAACCAAGCGTGCAATGTAGGCTCAGCTTAGTTTAGGAAGTGATTATCAAAATCCTGTATGATGAAAGTGCGTATCTGGTTCATGATAGCTGCATTAGAGATTTAACAGTCTGGAAAGAAAGAAGAATAAACTGGTGATATATTTTTAAAAAATATTTATCCACTCAGCAAGTCCACACTTGCACCCACCTTGTCTATTTAGAACCAGTTGGAGCATTAACCATGCAACCACTAGCATGATTTCACAAGCAGATGTCTAGCTAAACCTTGTAGCTGGCTTTGCAAGCCTTGATCTTAGTAGTTATCAGATATATCTGTGGTCTGTCCAGGTGAAAAAATCCCCACACCCCAGCTTGCAACCAGCTCATTCAGTAGAGTACAGAGATTACTTTCAATGCAGAGCATTTGTCCCTAGCTCTCTTCCTATAAAAATACCCTGAAAGGGATGAAAAGAGAGTGAGATGGCCTCCTGCTGACTGGTAAGCCATTGAAGCAGAAGGAGTCTTAAATACCTTGAGAAACCACTTTGAGGGAATCTGAACAGAGGATGGGCAAGGCTTGGTCCCTCAAGAACATGAGCTTTGCTGTCAGTGGGGCATGGTAGTATATAGTGGTAGTATGTAGTCAGTGGGGTAGTATGTAGTCAACTCTTGCTGGAAATACCTGAAATACAATACATATTTTTGTATTTTTTGTGAGGTGCACAGGAAAAAAAGAACTGTATTTTAATGTCATCATAAAAGCTTATGAATTTTATTTCTGGGATAACCAGGATTGTTCTGTCATCTCTCAGATTTGAGCCCAGATGCACCAGCAAAATACCAGATCTCACTTTTAAAAGTGCCAATTTAAAAGATACAGTTTGACAGGGGAGGTGAATCAGCCTTTTTGTCCTTGGCGAGGTGCCTAATGAGGTGCAGAAAAAAGGGATACACCTGTTTGGAGGCCAGCTGAGCCAAAAGGCTTTTTGCAGAAATAGAAGGGGATGCTCAGTAAGAACGAGAACCTGAATTGGTGTTGTCAGGAACTTGACTGGGTGCCAGGAAAAGGGGCACAATGGGGAAGTCATAGCCACATCTGATGTGCACCATGGATGGTAGTTTATTTTAGTTGTCTTCTTGCACTGCCTCCCAAAACTGGAGATAAACATCATAACCATAATCTAAAAGAGTACTTTATGAAGTGCCAAGTATTGAAAATAATTTCTTGTAAATGGTTTCTTGCTCAATAAAATTTAATTAAGAAAATGATGTAAAAAACATCTTCTTACACAGAATATGACCAATACCATGTAAACCAAGCATCCTCCTGGAGTGATATTCTGTTGACAAAAACCCTTAACACTTCAGCTTGCAGCTGATGTAAGACTTGTCACTTACACAGTAGCTGCTATATTACATTGCAGAAGTTGCCCTCTGGCCTGTGCAGAGGCCCCTGGTGGAGCAGGCTGTCCCCCTGCAGCCCATGGGTCTTACATGGAGCACATCTCCACGCTGCAGCCCGTGGAGGAGCCCCTGGTGGAGCAGGTGGATGTGGCCTGGAGGAGGCTGAGGCCCATGGAGAGCCCCCACAGGAGCAGGCCCCGGGCCAGAGCTGCAGCCCGTGGAGAGGAGCCCATGCAGGAGCAGGGGGTCTGGGGGGAGCTGCTGCCCATGGGGGACCCATACTGGAGCAGTTTGCTCCTGGGAGATGGTCCCCATGGTACGGAGCCATGTGGGAGCAGTTCTTGAAGAGCTGCAGTTTGGGAAGGACGGCATCCCGTGGGAGGGACCCCATGTGGAGCAGGGCAGGGAGTGACTGAGAAGGAGCCACGGGTGATGAAGTGCTATGGACAGACCACAACCCTTATTCTCCATTTCCCTGCACTTCTCAGAGGTAGGAGGTAAAAGAGAGTGAAAGGTGTTTGTTGTTTGCTTTCAGTTTCTCACTTCTCTAATCTGTTAGCAATATGCAATAAATTATAACAATCTCCCTTATGCTGAGTCTGTTTTGCCCATGATGGTAACTGGTAAGTGTTCTCCCTGTTCTTATCTCAACCCTGAAGGCCTTTTTCATCACATTTCCTTCCCCTTTTCCTTTGAGGAAGGGAGTGAGAGAGCAAAGTGGTGGACTTTACTTGGCTAATAGGCTGGAAACACCACACTGTCCTATGTCAGTATGTATTCCTATGGCAGACTAATAGTTCAAAAACAATTTGAGCCTTACCAGTGGCTTCAAAATGAACAGGCATGCACAGAACTTCATATAATGGCATTTGAAATGTGCACAGATGCACCCATTTCACATACACTTCATATCTTTTATTTAAAAGGAGTTAAGCAAAACTAGGGACTATTTCACATATTTTTCCAAGACTGCTTCAGGAAATAGAGAACAATTTATACTGAAAACAAAATTATTATATGCCTTTCTTCACAAACTAGGAAATGATTCACCTTATATAACACTATGAAGCTCTCTCTGAGCAAAGCAAAACTGGTGTAATTGTTGCAATGATAATTGTATTTAGCATTCAGTCACAATTTGTGTGCTTCTTGCTCTGAGTAGAAAGTATAAATGTATTTTGGGGGGAAGGAAAGGGAAGAAAAGAGAGCCAGAGTGTGTCATATTTAGTATATATAAAGGATGTATTATAAAATTATTCCAGTCTTGATTAGGACTTCTTGGAGCTACTGTATGCATGTATAGAAGTTAATAATACTAAGGAAAAAGAAAGCAAACCAGTAGTAACGTTCACTTTTCTCATCATGAATTTAAGTATTTCCTCTCCCGTGCCTTTGTATTTGCTCCTTCATACATTTTTTCTGAATATCCGAGTGAATTATCCATTTCCATTAATTTTCTAATTTTATCTGTCAAATACACTCTCCAATTTCCTTAACTTTTTAATAACACTGTGCAAGAAAATACATCTCTCTGGAAATTGCTTCTGCAGGATGCTATAATAGATGTTTGTCAGGTATATTATATGAAAAAGGCTTTACTTCTTGGTGTAAACTGACACAGTTAGGATACTACAAATTAGAATATAATTCATGTTCTGTGCTTCCTTAGGTCCTCTGAAGGAGCAGAACTCTGTATAACTCATTACTTCCCCTTAAATATGGCATCTGCCTTTTTCTGAAGCAAGCTATTATATGTTGACTACTGAAAAATATCTTATAGGACAACTATTTTTGCCTCAACAGGATTAAACCTTATTAGTCTTTGATAAAGGTCTTTTCTAAAGGATAATTTATGTGTGATCAGCAACTGCTCCAAGGAAACTGGACTTCATTTTTGATGTCTAAGCAAATTACATAAATTTCCCTTTATCTTTGTGAGCAGACTTCTCATCAGTGGTGTTTCATTAGCTGTCAGCACCCCCGACATGTAAGTTGGCCATTGATCACACTCTTGAAAGGGCCATTTGAAGCATTTAAGATAGGCAACTTCTCAACTGATTTTGAGCTGATTTTGAAATCCAAAACAGTGATTTTGCAATTCTTACATATTTCAGTAGTGATGAGCTACAAAGTGCCAGAAACCAGGCTGAACTACTCTTGAGTAGTAGAAGGCCAACACTAATTGAGAAGTCTTTCTACCTTAAGCACCTTGTCCAAAACTTTGTGGGCTGGAGACTTACTGTGAACTGATCATTGTAACATTCCCGTGGGAAATGTAGGCTTGGTCTAGTTATAGGAAGGCAAGCATGAATCATGGAGTTGAATCCACCAACCTGCACAGGGAGTTCACCTGGCTCAATATTTAGATGATCAGTGAGGAGTGAGGAACAAAATTCAACACAACTGACACCCAAACAGGGTGTTTTGAAAAGCAATGACATACTATGGAAAGCAACCCTGCTTGTTTATCTGGGCCAACAAAGCTCCACATGCAACACTCTCTGGCAAGTCCACTGGATGTGGACTTATTCTTTGCTTTGTTTTTGTACTCCAATCCACTGAGTTAAAAAAAAAAAAAAAAAAGTAGTGATTTCTTTTACTCTCTTGGAGCTTTTTCAGAAGAAAAATCCGCGTAATTATGTTGGCATCCTTTAAAAATAACACTTCAGTGTTATAAACCATTTCAGAAATCTGAGGATCTGAGCCAATTCCAATATTGGACTTTTACAACACCCACACCCACCTACTCCTTCCTCTGCTTGATACAGTGGCTGAAAGGCAGTGTAGGAAGATAGAAACAAACGCTATTTACTTTGGTTACTTTTAATTGATTTTTTTCTTCTTCCTTTCTCTCTTTCAAATGAGCCTTTTATGATCGTGGTATATGATAAGCCACGTTTACAACTTTAAACCATCTCATTAGTTCATTCCTTTTTTTCCCCTTGGTAATATATATTATACAAGTAATGTGCATAACAGAGTATTAGGCAGCTCTTTATTTTTTTGCTAGGTTCAAGAATGATACACATTTTCATTTTTTTTTTTAAATGAATGTTAGAAAATGACAGCTATATTTGTTTTTCACTGGGTAAAGTGAATGATAATAGTTCACAAGCTGATTTATTTCTTTCTGTTCTTTCCATCCAATGCTATTTTAGTTGTAAAATATTGGTCTGTTTTATATTTGGTGAACTATACTTGACTATAGCAAGTCTTTTGCCTTTGAAATTTTAAAATAAATAAATTATGGTAATGCATAGGAAGAAGAAACTTTTACAGGAGGCTTAAATTTACACAGGGTTATCCTAACTATTCAGATCTCTAAGTGTTAGGATGTAGAAAATGGGATGCTCTACAGGACTTCCAGGACTGCAGAGATTCTCATCTTTCTTCAGATAAGTAGACATGGCTAAAAGTAGTTAAATATGTTTCTTTTTCATTTAATAAATGTTTTAGAATTGTTCTCTGTTACTGCTTGAATTTCAATCAAAATGATATTAAAGGTTTTGTTTGTTAAAGAAATATATATATATAAATCAAATAAAACAACTTTAATAATAACATATGAGGTGAGACGAGCGTGTGATGAGACCGAGGAGGGGCATTACAACTGCATGTTAAACGCTCTTCCTCCATAAGCAGTTTTATTTATGCTTCTCATATGATAAGACCAAAAGCTACTTCTCTCCAGCAGCTTTTTCAGAAGACCTGTTGATATCAAAGGAGGTAAGACTAAGGAGGTAATACTAAGGTCAAAACTGTACTGATACAGATACTGTCATAATGTCATTTCTGTGCCAGTGGAACTCTGGTCTGGGTACCCAAAAGGGAATTTAGGTGTAACCTACATGTTTAAACTCAAAACTGTGATGATAAAAGCCTCAGTGTCACAGTTATCTTCCTAAGGAAAATTCAGATCCATATCTCTCAAAATAAATTATAACATAGCACTCTCTTCTGGCTTATGGAGATGTGGCTCTGAATCCCTCAGGAAGAAAGGAGGGCTGACCCTGTGTTTCCCATTTCTTGGCTGAGGCTTTACCTGCTGAACTGTAAAATGCAGAGCTGTCCTTCTGGTTTGAAGAAAAATAATGATTGGAAGCGCAGTGTGATGTAAGACACTTCTCTTTGGGCTCCCAGCGTCTACATTTCCTTAATTTCCTAAATTTTCCCCTTTCTATGAGTTGTTCAGCCTGAAGAAGAGAGGGCTCTGGGGAGACCTCATTGCAGCCTTCCAGTACCTAAAGGGAGCCTGCAGGAAAGCTGGGGAGGGACTCTTTGTCAGGGAGTGGAGTGATAGGACAAGGAGTGAAAGCTTGACACTAACAGAGGATGGGTTTAGATTAGATGTTAGGAAGAATTATTTACTGTGAGGGTGGTGAGGCAGTGGCACAGGCTGCCCAGAGAAGCTGTGGATGCCCCATCCCTGGAGGTGTTCAAGGCCAGGCTGAATGGGCCCTTGGCCAACCTGGTCTGGTGGGACGTGTCCCTGCCCATGGCAGGGGTTGGAACTGGGTGGTCTTTAAGGTTTCTTCCAACCAAAACAATTCTGTGATTCTATGATTTTATGATTAATAGCTAACGGCACATTCTGACCTGTTTCTCAGGAGTTTTTCTGTACATTCTGAGGTTTTACCCTTTTTACAGTATAGTAGCCTAAGTATCCATTCAGAGCATTTTTGTAGATAGTTATTTAGAAATAGGGAGGTATTAACCATGATGTATTAGAGTCATGCCAATTTCCAGTCATATGATAGTACTTTTTTTCCTTACCTGTTTACGACTTACCACCAAGTGGTTACACTTAAATTTGTCTCAGTTCCTTAGCACTTCCATGAATTAAACCTGGTGAGCAGTGCTGATCCCTGCTTACCAGCAAAGTTTTCATTATTCTTCCCCTCAGCCAGCTGACAGTGGTCCAGCATAAAAATGTGAAAAGGACTCTGTGCTCAGCCCTGAATGTAAAGAATAGTCTGAACAACAAACTCATGGTTGGATTTCTCAAATATTTATTTTCAGGCTTAAATGGAAATCTTAGCTAAATACTCACAATCGTTCCCAAATGTGTAAATAAAGCACAGGGATTACTCCGTACATATGAGGTCATGTCAATATGCCCTGAGTAATGATGTAAACATCATTTGTGTAATATGATAACATACAAAAAGTAGATCAGTAGAATCTAAAAAACATACCTGACACTGAAGGAGCATGTGTTACTGCTTAAAGTACAGTTTCTAGCCTAAAAAGTAACTTTTTAGAACTTCTGTCTTAAGGTTCTACATGCACATCCCACATGTTGACAACTGTCAGATCAGATCTGCTTAAGCCGCAAAGAAAACTTATCTTCTGCTAATGGGCAAACCTGCAAAGTCAATCTAGGAGCAGAAAGCTGGCTTCCCTCATCCAGCTTCATGCATCACGAGGGATAAGAGCTCTGCAGCCTGAGCTCGGGCAGTTTCTCCGCTGACGAAGCACAAATTGGAGATCGTTGCGCTCACACTTCCACGGCAATGGTGGTTCTTCAAAGGCAACAGAATGAAAACGTAGCAAATGTATTTTAGTCAGGAGTCATCATTTATGACTGAACACAGGAGGAGAAGTTCAGTTCATTACATTGCCCCCTTTGTTCAAAGTGACCTTTCAAAGCTGAGGTGAAGTTTTTCAAGACTGGCTAGAGCCTTCAGGCACCCCTAAGCCTGCTTATTAAGGGAAGGGCTTCTGCTAGAAACCCAGAGCTACTCCACAGGAAGAAGGACTGCCAATAGCAGGGCCAGAGGAAAGGAGCAGGCTACACAACCATGGCTGGCAGCTATGGCTGGATGCATCCAGGTCTTTCCTCCCCAGCACTCTCACAGAGGCTTTCTTCGCAGCAGGTGGATATATACTCCTGGAGCCTCAGCAACTCATTGAGAGCAGCTGGGGCTTTGGATCCAGACCTGCCACAGGATCTGCGATGTGCTGGGACTGGCAGGACTGAATGGCACAGCTGCTGCACAGAAGGACACATACTGGCAGTTGCTGAAATTTTTTTAGGATGCCATTGTCTCTTTTGTTGCAGTGTGAAAAGCAAGACCTGGCTGTGGGAGGAGAGCAGACTCCACAGGTTTCAGTTGCTTCTCCAAAGAACTGATTTAAACCAGGAGTAGATCTGAGCTAAACAGGAGTTGCAACAGCCTGATTCTCATAAATGTTTAAGGACACTTTGTACCACTCTGTCAGCATAAAAAGGCCTTGTAGACTTGGTAAACTATTTTTGCATTCACTGCAAATGCTTCTGGTATTATATGGAGTAAAACAGCATTCATATAAATAAGAGTCAAGACCTAAAACACAGTCTTTCAAAATTTCTACGGAGTGAAAACAGAATTATTAACTAAGATCCCATCCTACAAGATAATTTCACAGCTTTGCAGTTACCTTACCACCTACTGTAAAAAATGATACCACAGTTGTAACTGTAATTAGTAAGTCAAAGAATAAGTAAAGTATGTTAGAGTGAAGAGTCATTAGTATGTGTGCCTGGTGCAAAGGCTGGCTTGAGTTTTACTTTATCTTTAGTCAATTTAAATGTTATGGGATTTTTGCCTACATTAATTTTTAAGTAAGAAACAGTAAACAATGTTGAAAGCTGTGAAGTTACCTGATCTTGTTGCATAAAAGTAGTTCATACACTGGGAGAAGCACATCCTTAGTTACAACCCTGTTTTGTGTTTCCAGCTTTAGAGGACATGTCCTCTGCACTGGGGACACAGATTTTTTTTGCTGGGCAGCAGCAGTAAAAACTCAATCAGCCACCATCAACAGTAAGTCAATGGTGTGGTTTGACTGGTGGGATTCTCACAAAAATATTAGGTGTCAGTCAACAAATATGTGCTAGAAACTGTGCTAGCAAAACCCCTTTTTCACCACCATAGGCTTGATTCATGTTTCTTTGGGAACAGATGTAAATTAGGTATGAGATGGGATGCACAAGGAAGGGGATAAAAAAGGAAGGCAAATTTGGTACATATCATTTCCAGATCTCTTTTACATTCCCAAAACTGAATAGCAAGGGCTTCAGGGCATATTTACAAGAGCTGCCAATGCTATTCTCCGTCCTTGGCCTCTGCAGACCTTGCAGAGAAGGAGGTAGCCCCCTGCTCCCCAAGGACTGGCACCTGCTCTGACCTGCCCTCTGGAGCAGCCCATTTTGCCCACAGACCTTAAGGAGGAGCTGGGGGTGATTAGTCTTGTCAGGCTGGCATTGACTTCCACAAATCCCCCATCACATGAACAAACCTCAGAGCAGAGAACCAGACTGGAGATCTGATTCCAGTCATGCTCCCAGCCCAAATTAAGCACAGCGGCCACTGCACAGTTGTAGTAATTGAAGAATGGGCTGCAAAAATATAAAGGTGTGTGATTTTTATATATGCCATTTTAAAAGCCAGTGATAGTCACACACCGAGGAAAATGCTGCATTTTATGAGTCATCAGCGCTCTTTATGAGATACATTTTGGACTGTGTATCACTGTATTGCAAGGGGAAGTATTTCAATAAGATTAATTAGTGGGTGTTTGTAAAACATTTTGAATCTGGGAAGCACCATATAAATGTGAGCTATTATTATTGTTATTTATTATAAGGGAGATGCAAATCCTCTCTAAATGTTGACTAAAGCCTTGCAATTTTTATGGTCACAACTTTGTCAAAAATATTTTTATCTTCCTAGCAGCAATGTGCTACTAAAGATGTTTAGCCTTAAATCAACAGCTGTTATACCTCAAGCAAGTTATGAATTTTCCTTGATTTACAGCAGTTGTGTTTTTTTTATTTTTCTTCCTAGGCGATGGGGGGGAAGAAGCGTGTGTTTTTGCAAGCACGTAACATAAGGCCAAGAATTCCTCAGAGAAAAACCACATCAGCCCTCTGTCAGGCTCCAAAGTCCACATTTAGATGCTCAATGAATGACCTGGTTTTCATCACACAAAGGAGTAATTCAGACCGAACACACCAGGGTCTGCTCGGGGAGCACGCGCCCCTCACAACATCACTTATGTGCTTGTCTAGTTCTGGCTGGAGGATCCTGACTTCAGATACCAACAAGGTTGTTTTTGTTTGGTTTTGTCCGTTTCAAGCTACCTGCTTGTTTGCTTTAAATCCTGGTCCATCATCCAGTGAAAGCCGTGTGGATGCTGAGAGAGCTTGAGTTATTCAGCTGAGTCCCTGTAGAAGAAAGGGAGCTGCCTCCTGCTTTCCCCAGAGCCCTGCCAATTATCCCCCGTCATAAAGGGAATCCCTAAGGGGAGATGCCAGCAGCATTTTTATACCCTCTTAACCTAATGCAAACAGTGATACATGTGAAAGCCAAGGATGGGCAGATTGCCTTGGACTTGAGTACAAACATGATCAGGACCCTACTTCTTTCAGTTTCCTCTTCTGAGTTTCAGTGTGAGAAACACATTGACTGGAAACTGAGGCTGCTCATGTGAAGGAAAACTATTCTTCACAGCAGTGCTACTGAAAAAGCACCTGGAAGAAATGTGTGGTATTATCCATTAAGATCAGCTCAAGAGGAGTTCTGGGAAGTCCTGAGTCTCCTGGAGCTGCTGGGAATGTTGCACATTTTCCATATGTATGCATACAGACTAGCCTTGAAAATATGCACTTTAACTGGGAAAGATTAAAAACGTTTTTTTCATGCACCTGTATCGTGACATTGTTTTCAAGGGAAAAGTGTATGTATCACACATATTATTCTCCCTTTTTCTTATAACAAATATTTCTGGCCAGCAGTTCACTTTATGGACATCAGCAGAGAACTCATCCAAATTATTAATTTAAAAGGTTTGCTCACTTGGAGGGCCAGATCTGTTCCCAAAGGCAGTTGATTCCACCATCTTAACAGTGAAATACGCATTTTCTCCATTTAGGACATTCAGTGTTGGGAGCATGTGTACAGCTCTCTGACTGCCTTCATAACACAGGAGTCCATCAGGACCTACAGGGAATTGGTCCAGCTCCCACAAAGGGAATCCTCTGTGGGCCCATGCTCACCTCAGTGCTGACTCAATGCTCCGTGAACCCTCATAAGTCCTCTGTCAACAGCTAAGTGCAAGTTACAGTTACCTAGCCACACACTGACAGCTCAGTGCAATGAATGTTTTGGGCCATACCAAAAAAAATAAGACTCTAAATAAGTTTGTAAATAAGACTCTACAACTATATGAAACAACCAGCCAAGCGATTCCCCATGGGGGGAAAGAAGGTGACAAGTTTTGGCCCCTCACTACAAGAGTAGTTTTGGGCCCCTCACTACAAGAAGGATGTGGAGGTGCTTGAGCGAGTCCAGAGAAGGGCTACGAATCTGGTGAAGGGTCTGGAGAACAAGTCTTACGAGGAGCGGCTGAGGGAGCTGGGACTATTTAGCCTGGAGAAGAGGAGGCTCAGGGGTGACCTTATCGCACTCCACAGGTACCTGAAAGGCGGCTGTAGCGAGGTGGCGGTTGGTCTATTCTCCCATGTGCCTGGTGACAGGACGAGGGGGAATGGGCTAAAGTTGCGCCAGGGGAGGTTTAGATTGGATATTAAGAAAAACTTCTTTACAGAAAGGGTTGTTAGGCACTGGAATAGGCTGCCCAGGGAAGTGGTTGAGTCACCATCCCTGGAGGTCTTTAAAAGACGTTTAGATGTAGAACTTAGGGATATGGTTTAGGGGATGATTTGTTAGTGTTAGGTCAGAGGTTGAACTCGGTGATCTTGGAGGTCTCTTCCAACCTAGACATTCTGTGATTCTGTGATTCTGTGAAGAAGACATACATGGATCTTGTGGGGATCCTGCTTGGTTCTCCTACCCCATTGTATAAACTCCTCACCCACAGATATCACCTCTACAGCTCCTTGAATTTGGCCCATAAATAGGACTTCAGAGCCATACATATAGAGAATGCGCACTTCAAAATTGTGTTCCCATATTTCTTTTGCCTGTGTACTATAGCCGTGTTATTTCAGGACAGATGCATTATTTTTGTCTAAAATAGGCAACTTTTAATTAAATCCTGCAGTAAATAATGATATTTGTGCTTCAGCGCTATCACATATTTCATTAAAAATCAACCAAAAATAAACACTTACATTAAAAATGTTGTATTTTTGCTTAGCTCCTGTTTGAATCTACAGCCACCCAGAAAGATGTGAATATTTCTCTCTGACATGCATTTGGCTGAGAGGGTAATATTTTGCTCTAAGTGTTTCCCACTAAACATTGTGACAAAGTTATGTTGATGTTGCACAGCAATTTGATGCTTAAACTGAAATTTTAAAACTGCTTGTACATGCATATCTTTATGATTCACTAGATTGTGCCATGAAAGCCCCTGTATCTCAGTTAGTATTCTGTGGAGTCCACAACTACCTTGAATTTGTAGACATTGCTATGCTTGCACGAGAATAACCCATTAAATTGGGATGATTGAAGAACTATTTCTGGCCTTTACAGAGATTAACAAGACTTTACTCCATACTATTGAAAATGCTTCTGCATCATCCTGTGTGCATTGGGGACTGAATAACAAATTGACAGGCACAAGGAATTGCCATGTCCCCTCAGATGTTCATGGGATTTTTACAAGCAAGCAATGCCCCAGAAAGCTGCTAGGTGATGCTATATTGGAGCAGTTGCTGTGGGTATTGGGAAAGGGTGTTAACCAAGCAATCTGCCTATGCTGAGAGCATGGTTCTGGGAGCTCCACAGGAGTGCAGCCACTACAGCATGTCTTAAGGGACAGTCATGAAAACCTGGCTGCATGTTGCAGTGGAAGAGGCAGTTAAGAACAGAGGTACTTCTGTTCTCCATCCCCTTTACCCCATTCATGCTTATGGTTTTTTAAAGAATGGAAATGAGTTTGGCAGAATCAAAACCTCAGCTCTGAAGCTAAACTCTTGTTTTATACCATCAGTTGTTCTATATTTAACAGCACAGTCATGCAGTCACTGGAAGAAAGGTTTGCTGCACTGGTTAGGCATGCATGGCGAATTGATCTGTGAAGACAGCCTGCCTCACATAGCCCAGTCTTGTCAGAGGTGCACTCAATGAGCCCTTGTACCATCAGCACACATCTCTCTTTGCTTGGTACGTGCTTTATACATCACAGTATGGCCTTGCAGGTGGAAGAATACAAGCAGAAGTTACAAGAAAATCCTTTAAAACCTTCCATAAATTATTCTAAAAATATCTGTGGTGAACATAAACAGCATCTGCACATGACGAATTCTTTGTGGCAAAGAAGCCTTACACAGAAGGCACAGAGTTGAGGCTCTGGCCCAAACCAGGATGACCTTTGCATGTATCCTCTCTAACTAGTCACTTCCCTTTAAGCCTGGGCTTGCAAATTAGTTTATTGCATTCACAGACATGGGTCCCAACAGCCTGCCTACATTCACAGCTGCCTGAGTAGTCTTTCTCTTCCCCCTTACTCCTAACCTCCAGCATCAGCACCAAAACCTGATTTGAGCACTGGAAAAAGAGGGAAGGAAGAGCAGGGAAGAGTTGTCATTCCTTATCTCTCTCTTCCTGGACCTCAGTAGGGATTGGGAGCACATAGCCTATAGGGTGAGACTGTGAGCTGGGTTTACATGACCTCAAGAAGAGATTGCTAAGAATAAGTCTTCTTGCTGTCTTCAGCTACCTAATAGAATTGTATAGGGAAGGCAGAGACAGACTATTCCTGAAGACAGAATGAGAAGCAAGACACACAAGATGCAAAACCAGAAATTCCAGTTAGAGATTAGGAGAAAAAATATTCACTGGGAGGGCACTCAAACTTTGGACCAGAATGACCATATAGAATATAGCATCTTCATCAGCTGAGATACTCAAAATTTATCTGGATAAGATATTGAACAACCTGATTTCAGTGGATCTGCTACAAGCCAAGACTTGGACCAAACTACCTCCAGAAATCCCTTCCTCACTCTGCCATTCTGCAGTTCCAGAATTAGCAGTGATCTAGGTGCCATAACCAGCAACTTCCTAATAGTTTTCTCTTATTTCAAAGTGAACCTAACCACCCTGTTGCACTCTGACCTTCCAGGGTCAGAGTTAAAGATTACATATAGAGGGGATCTTTAATGATCCACACAATTTTCAAGCCTCAGAGCCCACTGCTCACCTGGGTCTAAGATCTGATGAGGATGCACCTCAGCAAGCAGCCTGAGTGCATGCTGTTTAAGCTGTGCATGATTTTTTTCTATAGCTGTCTATCTATCAAAAGAGTTATGTGGCAATTTGATGCTTTATGGTAAGTGGCTGATGAAGCAATCAAAACCCAGTGAATATTCTGCTAAGCAGTAGCAGGGAAGAGTTACCAGAGTCTTGTGTGTCATTATCTCCTTCACTGATTCTTTGGGGGTTCTTTTGACCATTTCTGTCTTCATAGCATGAACATTGTTATCCTCCTTGCATTTGACTGTAATAAAATCAGAAAAGCAACCTTGTTCCCATGAATAACAGGGTGCTAGCACAGCCTTCTTCTGTGGAGAAAACTGACCTTTCTTCCTATTTTGTGATCATAAAGTCAGCAAAGCATGCAGAGACAAGTCACTGTTTCTTTTCAGTGACATACAACTGGAACAAGAGACCAAGAATCTGTTATTTGTTGTAGGAAAAGTACTTGTCCATGATGAAACAAACAGTAATTTACACAAAATATTACACAGATTAATGGGAAACCTCAAAACAAATGTAACTGGTCCTCACTGGGAAACAAAGTCTGGAAACCACGTTACCTTTGGCTACTGCAAATCAGTCAGTGCCAATTGTAAAACATATGCAAATACCACTAAAGTAAATCCATCCTTCTCTAAAATCTGTCAATCACAACAACAATGAATATCAATGGACAACTAAACTTTGAATGCTCAGTACATTTTGTACTAATTATAGTATTTTATTATGTCATCAAGTAAAGGAAAACTGTCAGTGTTCTCAATAACTGTGTACACAATAAACGCTTGAGAGATTGTTGCCATGAGCATTATCTGTCAAGCAAATATCAGTGCTTCAGTTATTGTTTTCTTTCAGCAAATATAGAATCAACCCACAAAGAGTGACAGTCGAACAGTGCTGGCACCCTTATAACTATGTTACTCTGCCAGGGAGAGATTTAGCCAAATACCCAGATGGTGGGAATCAGCACAATTCCATTGACTTCTGCAAAATTAACCCACATCAGACCGTCTGAAGATGGGCTCATGGAAATGACCAGCAGGTCTCCCATTCACACACCAGTGCAGGGATGTGAGCTGCAGTTTTGGCATTGCAGCCTCCCTGAGGCTCAGCCCAGGTCCCCCTCCACCTGTTTCCCATGCAGTGCCAGCACTGAAAGGGAATCTCATCTGGAAAAGCATACTCCGTTTCTAGCCTAAGTGCTTGAAGAGAAAAGCATAGTACTAGAAATCTCAAAAAGAAAATATATATATCCTGAAAGAACCTGAAAGCTGAAGGTGTATATTGCTTTTCTTCTTTTTCTTTTTCTTTTTTTTTTTTTTTTTAATTAAAAATATTATCTCTGAATTTCTAAACCATATCTCCTGATTTTCTGGTGTTTCTTGCCACAACACAATCTTGCTACTCTGTTTTGATCGGTTAAGACTTAAAGACAAAAAATGAGCTCAGCTTTCCCATTTTCTGCAAGAAGCCAACATGTATTTTAAACCACTTCAGTCCTTAGGATGTTTTTCCTGATGCTTTGTCCCAGTTTTCTTCCTCATATTTTCTCTTGCCTAAGCAGCTGGGAGTGGAATTTCAGATTTCAGGGACTTGATATTATCTGTTGTTTGGGATACTTGTTCAGAAGTTGATTGCTGTGCATTTATGGGGAAAAAAATGGACCACAAAAGGAACTGCATTCAGGAAAACAACATCATGTCCTTAGTTCTGCAGATCTAAAATACATCATCCATACAGACATTTAAATTAATGCTCATTTTATGAGGACTGTAGTAGCTGGTTGCACTGATGTAGCTTTAAATTGTATCCATTTTCAGAAAAGGATGGAGTTGGAACTAGATGATCTTTAAGGTCCCTTCCAACCTCAACCATTCTATGATTCTGTGAATATTTTTGGCTTTGTTACAAGCACAATACTTTCTTTCACAGTCTTCAATTTTGATCAAGTTGTATTTGTGAAAAGAGAGACGGCTTCTAAAATCTTTTTTTTTGCAGTAAACTCCTCTGCCTTCTATGTATGTATGCTATTATAGAATAAACCAGCCTTAGTAGGGTGACTCCTGTTGAAATATGTTTGTAAAAGGAAAGTGCAGGCCCCTTCCTTCTCTAAGCACTGAGGGGACGTCCTGAACCCCTGGTGAATCTGTTGCCCACACACTGGACAAATTTGCAAGATGGCTTTGAAATGGTCTGCCTAAGTAATTATGTACCGGTTAAAGAACCACTGTTGTCTGTTTCAGTGGCTTTCTGCCATGTTATAATTAATGAATTTTTGTGCTGATTAATTTTCTCTGTATTCATTAAAATGATACAATCAAGTCATTTGGGCCAAATACTTAATAAGGTTTTTGATAGGGAATATAGTCTTTAATTTTCTTGCTTCTGAATAATTACAGGGAAAAATGAAATAAGAGCTTGTTTACATGGAAAAAAATAGAATAGCTATTTTACTTTAAATTCATGTCCTTCCTTAATCCTAAATAACACTCAAAAAGGCCTAATTTAGTGAGTGGGTGGAACAATGGCATTTTGCCTAGGTAAATTTGTTTATACTTAGGACCTTCTAAGTGCCTCCATTTGTTTTGCTTTATTTTAATGGCTTGATATTGAAGTAGGGGATTTTCTAGGCATATGCTTCCAGCCATCTGCAGGCCCGTCCCACTGGCATTTTCCAGCACTGTTAACAATCATTGTCAGTCCTTTTTTGACATGCAGTGTGTATGTATGTATAGATGTGTGAGGGCATGCACAACACCTCCTATAGCATCAGATACCCAACGGTCACTTTATGTAGCTGACCACTGCTAGATATTGGGCTCCAATCAATGAAGATTTTTTTCTGGGCTATGTGGTTTGGGGCTGTATTTCCACAACATAAAGTCTATCACTATACTCAACACCAGGCACAGTTTGACAAAAGACTCTGCTATAACTTTTCAAGGTATTTCAAGGATTCATTGGAATGCCTTTGCACAGTCTGTCTCCCTTTAATGTATTTAAATTCCTGTCCTGAATGATTCAAGAATAACCCCTCAATTCAATTTCATCCTTTCAATTATTTCCCACTTGATTTCCAGCCCTGTTTGAGGTCATGTTTCAGTAATGGGCCAACAGGAGCCTCATGAAACTCAATAAGGACAAATGCAAAGCTGTGCCCGTGGGGAGGAAGAAGCCCTTGCAGCTGGGGGGGCTGCTCCTCAGAGGGTCAGGGGTCACCACAGAGTGCCTGCCCTGTGAGGACAGGCCGAGGGACCGTAGCTGGTTCACCTGCAGAGGGGATGGCTGCAGGAGCACCCAGCAGCAACCCCTCAGCACTTACAGGATGCTCACCAAGGAGATGGAGCCGGGCTGTTCATAGCAGTGCATGTCCAGAGGCTGAGAGGCAGCGGACGTAAGCTGAAGCAAGAGAGGTTCAGACTGGACAGAAGAAATATTTTCCCCACAAGAACAAAACAGCAATGGAGCAGGCTGTGCAGTCTCCACCCCTGGAGGTTTTCAAGACCATGGTGCAGATACAGCTCTGAGCCACCTGGTTTGGCCTTGTATCTGACCCTGCAGTAAGCATGGGGTTGGCCTAGGGGCTTCCTGAGGCCCAGCCTGTCCCAAAGTGCTCCATAGTCTTGTATGTGTCATTGGGGAATTAGGTTATGCAACAGAATCCCTTTGTGATCGGGGCAATATGAAATGTCACTGATGTGACTTCAACCCCTTAAGACTTGTTTTTTACAAATCTTGCAGGCATGTCACAAAGCCTACCTAAGCAAATGTTGAAAACAAGGGGAAAAAAATCTTCATTTTTCTGATTCTTAAAGTTATGAAACATGAGCCCAAGAGGAAATAATGCTTTGCTAAAACCAGAATAATTTACAGCAGTATTTAATCAGACAGTTCAGGAGGAAATAAAGCCCCGGTATTAAGTTTTGCTAAATATAGGGAGCCAAACCAAATCTGGGTGTACTTCTTCATGGTTTTGATTAAATCATTTGAGAAATGAATGGAATACCAA
Organism: Nettapus auritus; assembly: GCA_011076525.1. Classification (NCBI taxonomy): domain Eukaryota; kingdom Metazoa; phylum Chordata; class Aves; order Anseriformes; family Anatidae; genus Nettapus; species Nettapus auritus. The sequence goes on along the minus strand of CM021765.1, from coordinate 38,574,828 downwards.
AATACTTTTGAGCTATCTTACCACATACCTGATGCACTGCTGCCCTGGAAAAGGGATTAGAAATTGAAGGACTTACGAAGAATTTTGCCAGAGCAAGTTTGGCTGTGGGGCTACCAAATAAAATTTAATAGATGCTTTCACTTAGTGATAAGTTTACAGCTAAACATCTCTTCCAAACCCACAGAACACAGCCAACATTGAGTTAAGCATAAATATCTTACCTGGTTGCCTTGGACATTTTGACTGCAGATTTCTGGCACAGAACTTAACACAGTGGGATTAGTACTTGTGGTTAGATTTCTGAAGAATTATTACTAGATAAAGTTTATTATTATTTTTTATCGTTATTAGCATTCCCCAATGTTACTACAAATTATCATCAGCTGATCTTTAGCTTTATCTTACCAGAATATAGCAAGAACCCTGAATCTCAACATCACCAGCTATTGAGAAGGGGTGAAATCAGAGCTATGTAATTATAGTGCAAGTTCATCTCGTTATTCTCCTAATAAAATAATCATTCAGTGTAAGCTATTGGAAGCAGAGATCCTTTTGCGTTAGCTAATATTAACATTCACATTACTTAGCAACAAATATTAAAACAAATATAAAAGTAGCCTAGCCTGAAGTGAGAAAACACAATATTCAACAAAACCCAATCTTGTGGACATGTCAAAAATAGTTAAGTGCTCAGCAATCCCAGCCCTTATTGCTAATGGGATAAATCTAAAACCTCATTGTCAATTAATTAACTTAACCCTTCTTCTCAAAATTAAGAAATCAAATAAAGATAAACATGCAATTTTCTTTCCTTCCACAATTCCCAAAAGTACTGCATATAGGTTTTCTATGAACAGCCTCAAATGATGCAAAAGGTGTAGTAGATACAGCCAAAAATAACCTTTTAAATACTGTTTTATTTGTTTATTTTATTCATTTATTTTCCCCTGAGGAGCCAGAAAGAAAGATTATGTAAAGCAAAAAGGACTTATGGTGAAAACCTATCTGCTTATGCACGACTAGATAATCAAACAGAATGGGTTTAAATGTGAAAATCCAGCTAAGGTAAAGGAACTCTTAATATACCTAATTTTGACAAGGTGTTGACAAGCGTTGTAGCTTTTTTCTTCAGGGACCCTATTTCCCATTTCTTTTACTCACTAGAAGCCTCCATTAAACAGCGGTTGTCCTTAAGATATCTCCCTATCTTAGGGATATCCCCTGTTGCTATTTAAGTTATCTTCCTGTCTACCATGCAGAGGACAAATTTAAGGCGTGATTTGGTTTGCCTGAAGCTGAGTATTCTTTATTTTTCAGTTTAAGGTGAATATATAACTAATTCACGTCAGCATTCACTATATGGAACATATATGATTTCAGATTTCTTTAGGAATTCCTTAAATCTAAGCCTATCAGTCCAGCAAGATATTTGGACAACATAGCATAAAACATACGAGCTACCCTAGGATTTCATGTGATTTAGGTAACTTGAGCTCACTTATTAAATCTGGCTGGCACAAAACGCTGAGCCTTCTCTTGCTTCCTTCTGACTTCTATTACTGTGGATGATAGGTACACTCTCAGAATTGGGCACAGAATTGCAACAGTGGTTGTGATTTTCAAATAAATAGCATTAAAAATGATGCTCAGGAACAGTTTTACCTGTTACCATGCTTTAAAAAATGTTACATAAAATTTTATTATTAATACCTAGTATGAAATTGTATGCACATTTCATGTCTGCAGAAGAGATCAGATCTTTAGGTATTTCGTTATGAGACCTATCAAAAGACCTGCTTCTGAGTGTGATTGACTCCCTCAAGTTATCCAAGTAGACAGCTTCAATTTATAGCTGAAGCAACTCATTGCCCCTCTGATTTGGCAGATTCCTTAGACCACTGCTTTGCTACCATTTTTTTCTTTTATTTATTTATTTGTTTATTGTGGTGATTATGCACCAAGACCTCACTGTGCTGATACCCACAGGGAAAAAAAAAATGAAATAATGGGCACAGGCACGACATGCCAACAGCTCAGCTGTGGTTTCTGCAGGCAAAGCGTGCTTGGGGCTGACACCTAATAGACAAAAAATGCTGCTGTCTCCTCAGTGCTGCTATGTCTGTAGCATATTATTGATGTCATTAATGATTAGATTTTCTTGTGTCCTCTTGTTCCCACTTATCAACCATTGCTATCTTGTTTTACTACTACGTTGTTGCAAATCTGGAAGACATGCAAACTAATATTCTCTACATATGATGTTTTCATACTATGTTTATCACAATATCAGCACACTAGCTGAAACAATATTAAGAAAAATAAGGAAGAATCTTGGTCCACCCTCTCAATCTCTCTTTGTGCATTGAAGTATAAGAATGATATTCCTGAAAAGGCAAAGTGTCACCAACAGGTACATCTATGTGCAAAGCCACCTCCAGTCCATCTGAATGGTCTGTTCTACCATAACAGTTGAGTCTGGCCCCAGACCTGATCCTGTCCCCTCTTCTAGGTCATTGAATTGTTTGGCTAGCCCTCTTTCCCTGTAACCTCACAACATGTCTGATAATTCTTCAGAAATCTAATCAACCTTAAAATCCTTGAGCTGCTATATGGAACTCTCAGCCTTTTGGCTAAGGTCAAGTGTAGTATCTGTTCTTATCAGTTTAATATCTGATATGTCCTTAATGAGAGGACTTTATTTTAAACAGATTTTTGGTCTTGGGAGTTGGATCTGGAGCTTGCTCCCTCCACTCTACGCATCATCCTAGTATTGTAGTACTTCCAGAAATGGTGCACCTCCTTCGGGAGGCTCTTTTTCTCTCTACAACTACCTGAAAAGAAGCTGTGGGGAGCTGGGAGTCGGCCTCTTCTCACAGATAACTAATGAAAGGACTAGAGGGAATGGCCTCAAGTTGTGCCAGGGGAGGTTCAGGTTGGAAATTAGGAGACATTTCTTCTCAGAAAGAGCAGTTGGACAGGTTGCCCAGGGAGGTGGTGGAGTCACCGTCCTTGGGGGTGTTCAAGGAAAGGTTGAACCTGGTGCTTAGGGACATGGTTTAGTGGGTGACACTGGTGGTAGGGGCATGGTTGGACCTGGAGGTCTTTTCCAGCCTTAATGGTTCTGTGATTCTATGACTCACTCACATGTTCAGGTCCTTGGCTGAGTGAGATCAAGTTATTCAGAGAATGGCATGACCAAGCCCTACAGAAAGAGATATCCGCATCAGCCTTACCAACCTTCCTTGTCCACCTGCTTCTCCACAGAAAGACAGTTGCATATTTGCACCATAAGTGAAGGTTATCTCTTCTCTTTTTGTCAATGAACATAGTAAATGAATCGACTTCTACATAGATCACATCCTTCATGCCATTTCCTTAATAAGTTCAGACCACTTAAAGAAAGACTTTAAAGGATCAAGTAACTAAAATGATTTTATTAAAGCAAAGGCACAGAAATTCCAATTAAAGATGTTAGGCATCCTACAAATTGTTCCTTTTCTGGAATACATGTTAAGAAATGTCTTCAAAGGAAATATTTGACAGTTTCATTTGTACATTTCTATAATTATAGCCCCCAGACTTTTCTCTCAACCTTCTTTATTCCCATTCACAAATAAAGGTTGCAGAGCTTTTATTTTCTGCACAGGAATAAAGTTTATATCTCAGAGTTTATTTTGACAAAATAAAAATGAAAGAGAGTCTAGTAAGTAGTACAGAAGAGCCTGGGTTCTTTTGTACAGAAGTGGAGGAGGTTCTACTTGCTAAAAGGTGGCATTATAGACCACATGAATACATTGACTCAGAACACATTATGTCATGTACATCCTTCCTTGTCCCTCCTTGCAGGCACAAGGAAGTGCCTGCTTCTTCATGCATGTGAAAGTCTTAAAATGTTACTTCTTGAAAAAAACAATAACCTTGCTTTCAAAGCTGGTGGGCTGTGGTAGCCTAAAGTAATCTGCAAAGCAGAAAATGCCTCACTATTGTCTTCTGTTATTCCATGCATGTGCATAGTTTACTATATGTACAAAGTGCATAAATGTTCATTATAATTTTATAATTGTGATTTTACTATGTGATTCTCTGACATGGTGCTTGGAAGTTTTCTCTGTCTCTCAGTTTTACATTTAATAAAATGAACACCAGAGTACAGTCCTCAGATCGAATAATGCTGAATGAACTGAGATGTATAGACACTTACGTCTTGGTCTCCATGCACTGCATAAAATTACCAAAGTGTGTTTGCAAGACAGAAAGAGAGCATCTCAAAGGAGCTACTCTGTCACGTTTCCTAATCACACTGCAGATTTGTTTTGAGTTGAAACCTTCCACTCTTGATACTTGCTGAAGAACTATAAATATAAGCAAACAGGTTCAGTAATGACAAATACTGCCTTCCAACTTCCAATCATTTGATCTTAATTACAGCAATTTCTACCAATAAATAAATAAATAAACACTTTTTGAAGCTTTTTAGACACATCATTTTTAAGACTTAGAAATATAGACCTGGAGAAAAGCCAGTCACTTGAATTGTGGAGATGTCCGTTCCAAGTATATCTTTTATAGTGAGCATTACTGACTTGTTGTCAAGATCTATGGGCCCTCTCCAGTTTCTTTACTGCTGAAAAATAATTTTATTTTTCAGTATTTATCCTGAGCCTTTTATAAGCTTTCTGCTTTTGTTTGCAATATTATTTAACTTGTTCTCCTAAATAAATCTGGAGGAATCTTAGCGTCAAAATCACAATGACGATTTTATCTCCTTTATCACTCTTTCAGATGGAATATATGCTTTCAGAACAAGTGAACCAAATTCCAAATTTTTTTTTTTTTTTTTTTTTTTTTTTTTTTTGCGACACACTGAAACCATGAGTTCTTAATGAATCTCTTTGCCAGCAAGTGAAGAAAAGACTTTAATGTAATAATGTAAACCACGCTGATATGTATTCAGAGGATAGCAACCATGTGTGCCACCTCAGAACTGGTCTGGAAACAGAACCTGAAACACATTCAGCAGTTTCCAATCTTTGTATCTGAGTCCAGCGGTTCATGATTAATGACCGGTTGCAGAAAGGCCTCTGCTTTGCACTTACAAAATGACAGCGAGCAGGGAGCTGTCCAAGCACGACTGCTGCTGCGGAAGCAGGATAGCCTGCCTTCACGTGCGAATTCTAAATGGCTAAACAGTTAAGTCCCAAAAAAACTTGATCAGCAAGAAAATGCATGAGAAAATCAAGTGGATGCTGTGGCAGAGGATTAATGTAGACTGGGGACTCCTGGACTGTGGATTTCTTGTGGATGTTTAAAAATGAGGGGCTCACATTTGCTGTAAGGCAAACCTGTGCTTGGAAATTGCTGTTTGCCAAATATAGAGAATATCCATATATCTTCAACCTCCGCCTTGTTTTTCTATTAAATTAATGGAATATATTAAGTAAAAAAAGAAAAAGAAGTAAAGTCTGAGGGGCAAAATACATATACTGCATCCAGAATGCTCTTAAAATTTAAAGATATATGAAAAACAAAGTCATAGCAAAGCACAGCAGCAAAAACTCTCAACCCATTTTAGAAAAAAAAAAAAAAAAAAAAAAAAAAAAAGAGCTATGGTACCTCCTTCCACACGTATACATCCACTCCTGAAAGCCTGGTTATGGGTCATGGAACTGGACCAGCTTGTTGAGCAGTACCAGAGAAGGAACCATCCTCTTTGACAAAACAGCTATATTCTTGATAACAGTGTATCAATGAACATAATTTCTTCAACCTACTTTAAACATTTTTATACATAATTTTATATTTAGGCATTGCATAGACAGTGCAAATGAGAGCTTCCTCTGCAGGGAGGTGCTTTGTGAACTACACCATCCTGCAGGACTGGAAAAGCATGTTGCAGGCAGCGTTCACAAATCTTGGTTGGGTGGGGCCAGGTTGGATGGAGCCTTGGCCAACCTGATCTGATGGGTGGCTTTCCTGCCATATAGCAGAGGGGTTGGATGGAGTTAGATAATCTTTAAGGTCCCTACCAACCTCAGCCATTCTATGATTCTATGATCTGCCAGACCATCTCTGTCAAGTCCCATTACATGTGGCTGGAGGTCTCCTTAACGTAGTGCCATGGAACTCACCCCAGGTCAGGCATCCTTAGTGGGAAGAATGCATTGGCTGACACCACATGCCTTTCATCCTTGCCATCACCCTATGAGATGTCCAACCAGCTCCAAGACCAAACACCAGGTCTCCAACAATAGTGATAACACTGCTCCAGGTGCAGTGAAATCTCTCTGCAGAGTACACAGGATTCCATATGCCTACATATGCCCAGCCAGGGAGGATCAAGTCATCTACAGGGTGTCTGTGGGGATCACAGCTCGTTCACTTCTGTCCACCACAGGCTGTAAAAGCACAACAAATTAGGCACATCCTCACATCCATACACACATCTTCCTGACTCAGCTTGCCAGTGAGTCCTGATCAGCCTGTGCTTTCAGGATTATGGATCCTTTTCCTCATCAGATCTGCTGAAGGTTTCAAAAACTGGGATGAAGCAGGGGCTGATATCTCTGAGGGGCTTGAAGTGTGGGCAAGTTATACTACTAGAAGCAGTACTGCTTTTTGCTCCACAGCCTCAAATAAACTGATTTCACTGGAGGGACCTCATGAAGCAGCTGCAGATGCAAAGCATGTAACTGCTATGTATCCATTAAACAAAATCTATATGGGATGTTATCTAAAACCCAGTAAAATCTCCAAGTATCTCTAAAGAGCAGAGACACTCTGGGTTCTGTAAGGTCCACTGAGCCAGAAAGATGGTGCAAGATGGAGTGTGACAACGAAGCTGTGCAATGAAGCCATTGTAGGAGAAAACTCTTGGGTTTTGTGGGCTTCCACACTTCTTAATTTACCCATTCTCTGGGTAATCTTTACCCTTAGCTCTGCTTGAAGAGCAACACACAGCAGCTGGTGTTCTTTTCTCTGGCTACAGCTGACAATATTTGTAGGAGTTTGCTATACTAATTTCCTGCCATTTTACTTTGGTTTTCACAGCCTTTATAATTTCTTTCAAAGCATTTCCATCCCTTTCCTCTTTCCTTAGTGTTCTTTAACAGTCATGCTCAAGACTAGCACCCGCTTTACTTCAGTGCTACTTACAACATTGGGAAGCAAATGAGAGTTCCACTCAGCAGTAGAAAATTGATGTGAAACACCATCTGACATGTTTATAGCAGCATTTAATTATTTAATCAATTTAATAACAGAATATTTAAACCAGCATCAAAAAAAATCACAAGGCATAACCAATTCAGTCTATAAATCAGACATTTTGCTCTTCTATTTTCATTCTTCAATTACATTCTGTGAACTAATCGGCAACATTTGATGGGACCATAGGATGTAGACAGACTATAACATGCGGAGCAATCAGATCTTCACAAGAAAATTAATTTATACAGCCACTATTACTCTCTTAAATACACACATTCAGATTTGCACACACAGCCAAGCAAACAGCCCTGAGTACTGCCAACTGTGATTACAGCCAAATGTGGTAAAACAAATTTCATAATATTCACGGCAATGATATCAGTGCTCATACTTTCACCTTTTTTTTTTTTTTTTTGACATTAACTTTTTAATCTTCAGATAGGCTTTTCCTTGTTTCTCTTCTTGACTTGAGAACAAGATAATTGTTTTGTATCCCTGTATTCATACTGGGTTTATCTTAAATTTATTAAAACCACTGTGTTAATTCCTGAATTGAAAAGACAGTATGTCAAAATGTCTAACGATGGTTCTCATGAGATAGAGTAAGACTCTTCAATGCAAAAAGCAATAATAAAATGTTTAAAGACTATTCCATCAAGACTAATTTTTTCCTATCACGTATCCTCATTTCAACCAGCTAAAATTCTAACTTTTAGAAAAGCAAGCAGTTCTGGCATAGGGAAATTCTGTTAGGCATTACAATTGCCTCTCTGTGAAGGTGTTATTTTCTGAAGCCTCCAGGTGCTTCCTCACACTCATCGCATGCACTCTGGCAGGAGCTGGAGTTGGTGGCTCTTGCGTGGGGACTGAACCTCCTTGAGCAGAAACTAAACCCTGGCCAGTAAGCAGGGGGTTTGGAGGGTTCAGGAAACTGGAGAGAAAGCCTCTCCCAAGCAGGCAAACTGTAATTGAAACTCTTTTTTCAGAGAGCTGTTAAAATCAGCATATGAAAGTACTACATACAAGGTATCCCACGTTGCGTTGTGTTTGGTGCTCTTGGGGACCCATACTTCTTAATGAGCTGTGCTGGGAGTTGAGAAATTGTCTGGATTACTTAAATTTTAGGGATGTCTCCAGGAGCAGAGGGTTTAGTTGATGCACCCCGAGCTCCTGCTGTGGACTGCCTCCTCCAAAGTTCAGCACGAGGAGCTGCCAAGCAACTCTTAGGTGTGCAGTTAGGCAGGAGCATGTAAATCCTGAACACAGCCTGAATAAAAACTAGATTTCTCTTTTTGCATAGCATTGCTACACTGGAGCAGGCAGAGGTGGCCTCAGCAGGACTGTCCCCACACACATGAGAAGCTGCAGGGCTGAGCCATGCACTGCCCACCCGCATCCGAAGGGCCTGGCTGGCTGAGGTTTGTGCATGGACTGAATGTACACTGCTCCAGGTAGAAAGAGAAATGAGTTATACTTGGAAATGCCTTGTGACCACCATTCAGCAGCATGGTAAAGGGCAGGGCCCAGGCTCATCTCTGCCCAAAACTGCCCACCATTATAGCAGGAGGGTGACACGGAGCCTCCAGCTGGGTTTGAATGTTCAATGCCCGTACAAAGATTGGTTCTCAGAGATCTTCATGGGAAAGAGCAGATACACATTGTGGGAAAGGGTTGAAAGCTGTTCATAGTATCTAACACCCACTGTCTGTTGTGTCTCTGGCGTTCTTTCTCAGCTCAATCATGCCACACATCTCCCACCAGCATGGGGATGCTCTGGTAGGAAGGCTCAGTGGGACCTTCCGATGCTCAGAGGGACAAGATCTTCTTTCACATCCTGGATTGAGTACTGCCTAGTCCTCTGGATCTCCCAAACACGTATTGTCTTCAATTTGCCATCACTGTACAAGAAAAAAGGAAGCATTTACCTTGTAAGTGGCTGACTGGAAAACAAAAAGACAGATCATTCATCAGTTTTGCGTTTTGTATTTTTTACTCCAGCATGGTTTGATTCACAAGAAATCCAATTCCCCTGACACCTCTGTAGCTGTCTATTGGTGTAAATTCTTCATTCTTCCTATCTCACATTAAGAAAAATAATATGGATGAATTATCTAATATTATGTGAGCAGAAGAAAAAATTAAAAAGAAGAAGAAGAAGAAACAGAAAAAGACAAACACTCCTCTGACACAACAGGAGAAGCAGGAAAGCATTCCCAACAGAGCTGAGAAAAAACATCTCCTTGCCATAAATACATGCCTATCCAGATTTCCAGTTTCCCACAGAGTGGGAATGAAGATGAACAAATAGACATGTCATCAGGAAAGTTGTGTAAAAAGATGTATTTTTCACTCAGCTCTGAAAGCTGTGCAGGTAGGCAATGGTAACTCACATTCGGCAGCAAATTCATTATTGCCATAGCTCAACAAGATGCTCTGTCTTCCTTGCTCATGAGACTCCCATTCTGGTTGACATTATTGACATTTCCAAAGCAGTCAGAGCTATAGACAGAGCCTGGCTGGCAGACAGCTCCAGTTCCAAGAAATAACCTGCTTTGCTGAGCACTGCTTCCCAGGGGGCATGTCCAGCCAGCCCTCAGCATCTAGTGTCACTCGCCCATCCTTTGGTTGTCAGTAGTTCAATGTCCTCCAAAGCACAATTCTAGGCTCTTATGATCACCATCAGAGGAAAAAAATGACAGAACTCACTTGTAATCCCACCCAGACCATAGCTATCCTTGTGGATGTGTTACAGTACATGTAGATTATTTGTTAAGAGATAATCAGTTTTTATAACCATATTTATACCAAGCTTTGGAGCACCTACAGCAGAGAATCAAGTCTGCTTGCTTTTTCTTTTTTTTCCCCCCATTTTATGAGTGTGCAAATGCAAAGGGATGCATCTGGAACTTGAATTTACAGTGGCTACAACAAAGGCCTTTTGTTTTCACTTTCAACTAAGCTCAGAAGGGGATGCAGCACTGCCAACCTAACTTACTAAAATAACTCTTCTACTTAATTAATGGCAAACAGAATGGCTGCAAGTGATAAATCATCCAAAGCCAGGAATGCAGAGTGAAGTCTGACATGGCGTCTCTGCTTCACACCATTAAGCTTTTGTCACAGCTTTGGGGGTTAGAGACAGCATCAGTCTTAGCTTTAAAGTAGGAAATATGCCTCATCCTTCACATTGTTTCAGTTTAGCCTTTATATTTAATTGTAGATTGCCCTTCTTATGCAGAGAGTTTATTACAGTTTTCATTTTCTCTTGTTTACATTTTCATATCAATTTTTTCCCACCAATCTGCAATTTAGAGGCTGCTCAATGACACTAATGTTAATGGCATATATTATGCTTCTGTTCCACAACAGTGCGTGTTTTTTAAAAACATAAAGTGCCCATTTTGCAGATGCTCTGTCAGTCTCACACTTTTATCCCTGCCTCCACTCTGTAGTTATACAGAACCTTGACTTATCCAACAGGGATGTCAGGAGACCAAAAATATCTCAATAAATTCCAGACGGTCTTCTCTCACTGTCTCATCGCTCAGAGGGAGGGTGGTTATCCACACTCCTGTTGACGCAAGCAAACAGCATCCAAAGGGCTAAACAAATGTGAAGGAGCAGATGTCGACAAGAGGAATTATTCCCCAATTTATCATTAGGGATCCATCCAGTGTCATGATGTCTTTGGAGATCACAGAGGGGCTGTGAAGGGGGTAAGCTGCCGGCAGCAGGTCTGTCTTCGTAGTTTAATATTCAAAGATGTCAGGCAGGGAGGGCTGCAGCATTTTCAAGAATAAGGAGATTCGGATCTTCCGTGCTCAACCTGAGCTGAGTGCTTTTCCTAAACAAGCCTGTGAACACACACAGCTGGCAATCCCTCTGTGCTTTATGCAGTCAAGGGAGGGCTTTGTCAGACACTCACAAAGCTTTTCCGAGAATTTGTAGAAGTCATTTCAGAAAACACCCTCATTTCGTGTGTTGTTGTTTTTTTAATCTCTGTATGAGGCCAATACAAAGGGTCTGCCTGTTGCTTGCTACAGACAATGATGAGGACAAATGCTGATCCGTCATGCTAGCAAGAATGGGAGAGCTTTTGCTGTTCTTACTGCAGAGCTGTGGGACTGGGTCTGGTCACAATGGGAAAGCATTCAGAAACTGTTCCAAGGAAAGTGGATGTTCACCTTTATTTCTCTTTTCCTGGAAAAGTAACTTCTTGCTTTCTCCAGCAGGAATGGTCATAACTTTTGGTCAAGTTTTTTTGTTCCTTCACAGAAGCTTGAATTTCCAAATAATTTTGTGTAAGACGGTGTAGGAGGGAGATGTTAGGGCCGTTGTGGTGCAACATATGCCAATGTTTCTGTGAAACTGTTTTTTCATTACAAAATTAAACCCTTAAACATTGTAATATTTTGTTTCTTAGACACTAAAATAAAAAGTCCATTCTTCTGTCTGCCCTTCCATGTCTTTCTTTTTCTGTCTAATCTCTTCAATATAAACTACATAGATCTGTCCCCTTCTTTTCTCCTGATGTTCTTCAAAATAAGTAGGTCCACAAGAGACAGATTTACCCCATGGCAAAGAGGTGGGACACAGTTTTCCACCTGCTGAATCTGGAAAACAGTAATTTTTACATGTCACTACTAGTATGGGATAATTTGGTTAACAGTAGATATTGACTTTCCTAGAAATATTGTTTTTTTTTCTTCTGTCTGTGAAGAAATCAGCGGCATGCATCAGCAGTTCAGACTATGACGTAAAATAACATTGTGGAGAAAGGAAAGGAGGGTGTGTGGATGGACCAAATGTTCTCCAAAGGCTTGGTCTCACCTCTCATGAATGAAAATGCAAAATCCCAGCTGTGCTAGCACTGACCAGGTCAAGCAGGAGAAATGCTATTTACTGCCGTACTAGTTCAGTTGCAATTTTTTCAAAATGTTGCTCAAAGAATGAACAGCTGCCTATGTACATTCACAGAGGGCTTAACTCTGATTCTTAGTTTTCACAGCTACCTGCAGCTGAGGAGCACAAAATCACTGATTTAACAGTAACTTTGCACTAAACTGTCCTTTGTGCTAAACAGGCCAATTCTTCCTCTTATTTTTTTAATTAGTTTTGAGCTTTGATGACATCCATTAGAGGTGATAATTAAGAGAGTCTTAGTTTAAGGTTCCTCCAGGTACCTGGCAGGTTTTTATTTGTTTCAAAATGCAATTCAATTCCTCTTCCTGCTATAGTTGAAAAATAAATAAATAAATAAATAAAATAAAATAAAATAAAATAAAATAAAATAAAATATACTGCCCCATGTTTTTTTGATTCTTTTTTTTTTTTTTTTTTTTTTTTTTTATCCTCTTCTTCTTCTTCTTACAAAACTACCAGAGACAAAGGCAGGAAAGTGATATAAACTGGTCCACCCACTACAGCAAGATATAAACACTTGATGGTGTCCTACAGACAGGGCTATTTTAGGCTTTAATTATAAGAGTTGTCCTTGCTCATTAACGATACACTACTGAAGTGCAACAAAAGTAAGTGATTCATTGCTGACACATGGTGTTTCATGAGCAGTCATTAATTAGCAATGTAACACTTGGATATAAATTGGTGAAGAGCATCAGTAAATGGAACTTTAATCAGGGTCTCCCTTAACCCTCCTCTTCTTGTGTACCTCAAAGGCTTTCAGTGGCTGAGCTCCCATGGAAACTCAGCACATCTGTGCAGTAGCAGAGCTGTCCCCGCTGGTGTTGTCAGAGCTGCTGCAGCTGAGGCTATGTGATTTACACCACCCAGGGGAAAAAAAAAAAAAAAAAAAAAAAAAAAAAAAAAAAAAAAAAAAAAAACTTGGGGAGGAAAAAAAACACCCAAACAGGAATCAGAGTGTTTTCGTCCTGAAATCAAGAAGAGAAGAGGAAACTTCTTCCTAGTCTGACACTCTGCCAAAGGCTTGTGTGTCAGCAAAGCTTGCAGGCTGGAGTGGTGGAGATGTGGTGTGTTCACCTGCTGAATGTGGTCCTTTGTCCCTCCCAAAACTGTCTGAGGGCTGGCCAATATTTTCATTCCAAGACATTTGGTATATTTGCAGTTTTGATATAAAGTGCATTAAGTTCACTGGGAGGGAGCAAGTAGAAGACTTCATAGTCTACAACTATAGGTTATTTTTAAGCACTGTTGTGTACCTTGTTAAAGAATATTTATATATATGTATACCATTGCATATGAACTTCTTTGCTAATACAAATGGATTTCAGTTCGATGCATTTCTCTGCCAAGAGAATCAATGGAATTAATGATTTGTCAATTCTGCCATAATGCTAGGACCAATCTGTATTTTATTTTCCAATCCCAAGAACTGGAAAATCAAACTTTTGCAACAACAAAACTTTGTGGACACCTCCCAGTTGGTAAATTACACATTTATCCATGTAACCGATCACAGTATTGGAGAATGTCATTGACCTGAAAGCACAACCCGCTAAAGGTACACTTTTGGAGCGCTTTGTAAGTTGATGCAATTATTTCTGTGTTGCCGTAGTGCAAGTACGCTTTTTAGGAGTTGCGTTTATAACTAATATGTGAAACCTACGCTAGCTTCAGCACAGGTTGATTATGCATTCAGGACATATTTGCAGATACCTAAGGCTGCTGGCTATTAAAGCAAAAGAATATAAAAATCAAATTCTCTTTCAAAAGTTACTGTTATTTTTCTCAGCTGGAACATCAATTTAACATTTTAGGGGAACTGCTTTCTTTTTAAAGTGATGCTGTGAAGAGAAATTTCCACAGGTAGGTGACTGAGAACAATTCATTCATCCTGTAGTACTTGTGCTAAGTTCTAGCATAGGTAAGGAGTTATTAGGCAGCAGATCCAGGGGACATGCTTCCTGCAATGGTCCTGCAGTCTCTGCAGGATTATACCTGAAATACTGTACTAATGATACTCATGAAGATATTTTAGAGACAACTTACCATACAGAAAGTCTCAGGGAGATTTTTGAGAGGAGTTGTGAGGAGCAGGCAGTAGGGCAGTAGGGACTTCTGGTGATTCCTGCCCTGAGTCTCCCTGTATGCACCATGGTATTATCTGGAATCACAAGAGAGAGATGAAAATATTTACAGATGCCACAGGGCACTGAAGGCAAAGATAACTTCTGTTTGTTATTTAAAATTCACTCTTGAACTGTCAGGGGATTGCAAGTGATGATGAGGAATGTTGTAGGAATGCTTGAAGAGGGATATGCAATAAGCATTGGCTCATGGGTTGCAGCAGCGGGAACCCTGGGTGCAGGTTGGAGGGAAACACCAAGTTCAGCTTGACAAGGAGGACCAGGGACAGAGGAGGTCATTTGGCTCCCTTAGCTAGATCAATTCAGATCCAAGTTTAGTATTTACTATGAGACATGGGTGTTTTTTTTAAATAAAGTGGCCCAGCCTGAATTTCCCCATGGGACAAGTAAGCAAATACAAAACCCTTTACCCTCATGCAGTTCTTGTTCCAAAGACCACCATCAGTTGACCCAAAGCCTTTGTTTGCCTTCTGAGCTAAGGAGGGGGTGGCTTGAAATCAGCTTCACAGGCAGCTGCAATGTCAGGTCAGCAGACCCAGAGACCAAGGATTTAACAAATGCAAAGACACTTCACTTTTAATAGTGGATAATGGAGAATAAAATTGAAGTTTAAACAGCCATGAATGAATTCAAACTGGGCAGCCTTGCACTTACCTTTTTTCCTGTACTGCTGCAATACAATTCCTCCTCATGGATCGAGAGCAGACCACCATTGCTAACTCTCCAGTAACGCCTATACTTGTTGCTACTTAGTCCTACACAAGAAAAGAAATCTTCAATTTCTTGTGTATTATTGACCATAAAAAGCTGAATAACATGCATGAAAAAGAAACTTTTTCTCCGACACAATGATCAGACCTGTGAAAACCCAGAGCGGGTTATCATGGAAGTGTCACATTAAATGAAAGGTGCACTGCCCTGTGATACAGTCTGAGAGACATTTAAAACATCAATAATGGAAGACATCATTAGTCACACTGCTAAAAAGGACTGGGAGTACTATCAGGTCACTAATTATTTAGACAAAGCAATAAACAATCTAGAATTTAGCAGACATCAGAATAGATCAATTCCAAAGTTTGTACTGAAATTTTAACATCTAAGTTTAAACCACTGTGATTTCAGCCTTGTAAGAAAGGCAATATATACTGAGTAAATTTTTGTGCATGTACATTGCAAAGTCTGTTAGTATATGAATCCATCATTTAAAATCACCCTTGGAATAGCTCTAAGAATATTTATACTATTAAGATAAACAAATCAATTCCAGAGCTTTTAGAGGTGACAGCTGACTTCCTTCTAGTGTGTGTGGACTTCTAATCTATGCTGGTAAATTATATTTGTGTTTTGTTCTGCTTTATCTATTTCTGTGTGCCAAGAACCAGAATACATTTTATAAAATAAAGGACAGCAAATTCAGTACTGTTCAGCGCTGATTTTTTTTTTCCACAGAAAGTGTAATCAGCCTGTGTTTGAGGCTGAGCATATATCACAGCTCAAAAGGTGTTTTTCTATGAGTATATTAGGATGTTTTGCTGAAGATACTTACAGAAGAGATGCCAAATATCCCGCTTTAAGGTTATGCTGATCTCTGGGACTCAGATGAGGCACCATGTGAAGCCAAGACCCACACCTGTTTGCTGCAGAACTGCTACACCATGTTTTGAAGCATAGAAAGCAGGACACAGGACTGTAAGTCTGCTCTGATGCACATACAAACCTACGAAAATCATTAATAGTTTCCAAAAGCACATTGGATTATCATGTCATGAACTAGCCTTCAAACACATGCGCACACTAAACCACAAACATCCCTGTGTTTGGCCCTGGTTGCTTGCTAGGCTGTTCAGGCAAAGACATGGATAGGATAGTCCTGCATTTAATGATCTATCAGGGAAAATCAGTGCAGCTCCTGTTCCTATTGCAAGCATCACATGCGACCTCAGGGAACTCATTTATTCTGTCTATGCTTCAGTTCTGTATTTCTGAGAGTGAACACAGCATCCTGCACTGACACCTGGAGACAACACTCACTTAACTGCCTTGTATATTATGAATACGAACAAGAAACAAGGAACATGTAGATTTCAATAAGAGTTTGTAAGAGGTTCAGTTAACAGTGAATTTTCCATTTCTTTAAAAAACATGATATGTTTAAACATACTAATTCTTGAAGAACATATTTTAGGCATAGGAGGATATAAGAAAACAATCAGTTTTCTTCATTTTTCTTGTATGGTAAATTTTGTGATTTTAAGACTCAAAGCATCTGTGTTTAATCAAGTACTAGAAGCTTTAAACCTGTGCGTTACAACATGTTTTTTCTTTCTCAACCATGCACGGTGCTGGTATTGCTGTGCTGGAGGTGAATGTGCTCAGCAGTCACTAGTGGGATGGTGCACATGAGCTGCAGCAGCAGACAGCTGAAGCTTCGACGTGCCTCCAGCAAGAGGCTCACTGGATGCTGCCTTCTTTCGGGATTTGTAATTCTGCCAAGATATGTGCTTGGGCAGCCTTAGTTCTCAGGTAAATCCATGTGCTCTCAGCGTGCCTGCCTGTAGCACAGCTGAGGAGGTCACGGGTGGCCCAGCTCTCCGTCCACAGTCCTGCTGAAGGCATTAGTGTGCAGGGGGTCTGCTTCTCAGAAGACAAATGAAAAAAAGAATAAAGCTGCCCATATCTAAGCATGGCACTTATCTAAATGCACAAGCCATTACAGCCACATTCGTGAAGATAGCTGAGAATAAATACAAACAGGCAGATAGATGAATGTCTCTCTGATAGCCACACCAATTTCCAGACAAACAGCTTGAAAAGGCAATTTCTTCATAGAGCACAATTCTTTGAAAGGCATCAGACATGTCTCACCAGAGAAGAAGACTGGAAATGTAAAACTGGATGAAATTACAGCATTGGCAAAAACTGTGCCACAAGTTCTGTGTCTGAAACTTGCCTATTAGGTAGAGCTGAGCTAAGGATGGGGAATTTCAAAGGGAAAAGCACTGCACCTGTGAAATCAAATCAGAGAAGAAAGAAGAGATATGAGGAAATATGATTTCCAGAAGAAAGGAAATGTGAGACTGGCCCTGATATATAGTAGATATATCTATTTTATTTCTCCAATGGAAAGCTGTATTCCCTCAATGCATAAAGTATTTTTAACTCTCCTACAGAAAACTGATTTGGATTATACAGAGATCTCATGGGTATACGCATTGTTTTTCTTCTTCATTTTTGATGTTTATATCCTTATTTTCATTTGTGATATAGGAACTAATGTTCTGAGAAGCCAGATTTGCCACTAAGGGTCTATATATTTACTGCCCATATCCTAAGAAACTAGCATCTATTCCCCCAGTCTCGTATTTAAGAGTGATTGAGTATGTGTTGTAATTTATTTGTCCATTTTGTGTTTTTGTTTTTTTTTTTTCTTGTTTGCCTATTTTTATGACATTGTTTTGTTAAAAGAAAAAAAAGGAAACCACACTCTACCAGCATTAAATTATCTGCTTTTCATTTACATATACATAGGATAGTTGCAAATATGTCTTCCTCTTTCTTCTGGGTTTCAGGTTTTATCTCCATATAACATCTGTACGTTCTGAATTCAAGATATAACATGACCTTTATTTTCTAAGTCCAATGTGACCTCTGGGGTAGAACCAATAACCTTCTTTTCATGAAAGCAAATTTGGATGTTAATTGAGCTGGATACAGCAATTGGTCAGCTCTCGTAAGATAAGTGAAAAGATGTAGCTCTCAATCAGACTCATTTTATGAGTTTACAAAAGAAAAAGCTACACATCATCTATTACTAAAACCAGAACTGTGCCCAAGTAGCAGAACACAATTAACAGAGCAGATCCCAGGTTTTGAAAATGCCCAGACCCAGAGCCACTAGACACGGTGGTATCTGGAAGCTCTCACCACTGCCCCATGAAAAAAAATAAAAAACTGACAGCTGCTCATCAGAATCATTACAAAATTTTCTGGCTAATCCCTGCAATTTCAAAACAGATGCTAAGGTCCCTACATTAATTCACTCTGAATTCAACAATTGAGGACATAATAAAACTGAATCAGGTGGGTATTTTAAAGCATAAATCATAAGGTGCTATGTCGAAGTGCTTTCTTTTGCTTCATGATAAGAGAATAGGAAATTAGCAGATAAATGAGTTGTGTGGAAAGGAGATACAACACATCGCAGCCAGCTGCCCATAGATGTTAAAAAAGAAGGACATCAAATTTAAAGGAGAGGCAGCAAAAAGTAAGAAAATACACCCTAAAGTATTTGAAACTGACAGGTTAGAGACCGTTTTATTAGTGGTTTTGAATTTTCCACAGTTTCTTCTGCCAAAGACTAAAAGAAAAAAAAAAAAAAAAAAAAAAAAAAAAAAAAAAAAAAAAAAAAAAAGTCAGTTACAAAACCATTATTAAAATATTTCAGCTCCTGAAAACTTCTTTTTTTCTGAGTGTTTTTTTTTTTTTTTCTTGGACCATAAATATGTCAAAAAAAATTTCAGTAGAGGTATAATGAAGACATTACCAGCAGCAGTGAGAAATGGGTTTGTTTGAAAATTTGCAAAGGGAGAACTCTCAGTATTCCTCCAGCCTTTCCTGATGCCATGTCCAGCTTTGGACTGGTTTCTCAAGGGAAAAAGCAGATAGAGATGGCTTCCCCCCAAGGGTATTCACTGAGGGATGGTGGCCCCACAAGACAGAGGTCTTCCTGGGCAGGAGAGGAACTTCCCACCACCAAAGCAGAGCTACCAGCACTGTGCAATGGCAAGGATCCCTCAGGGCTTGTCCAGTTTCTTGTGCTCGCAAACACAGGCAGTGTTTGGCACTTGTTAAGGCTGACGTTGCTTCTTCTACAAAGGGTGCAGCAAAAGCAGCAGAGAACTGCAACTCTAGCCAACAGATTTGAAATCATCACTGTCAAATTTCTTTCAAGGATCTTGTTTTGATCAAAATGCTCTTTAATTCTTGACAGACCATCTCCTTTTCTAAATACGCTCCTTCTCCCTACTTCTGCTAGGTCCCAAGGGGGAGCCATTCTAGGATGTTAAACCATGCAGACTAAAGCTACAGTATGGATACACTTTTTACCATCAACAGAAGGAGACAGAGGAACATATATCAATTCACAGTTCCCCTAGGAGAAATAACGCCAGCCCTGGCCTCTCCCATATACATTATTACCTCGAGGATTGTCTTCATTAAAGAACATTCCCAGTGTAAACAAAGAAGCCTTTATCTCTTCAACACTGAAAAATGCATTTTGGCTTTGCTCTATGGACGTGTTTAGTTGAATTCTTCCTCAGAAGCCCACTTCTAACCTAAGGAATCAAGCAAGAAAACAGCAAACAAATAAAACATCCATCTGTAGTGTACGTTATCATATTCCAATCATCAGCATTTTTTAACCTGCCACTTCACTAAACACTGCAAAAAATCATGCAGAACAAAAATACTGTATTGTTAGAGATACATAGCTCAAGAAAAGAAGCTCATGAAAGAAGATATTTTTACAGCGTTTCTTCAAAAAAATTCTCATAATTGGATAGCCTCTACAGTGTGGCTGCCTCTTTCCCTGCTGGGAGAGCACAAACCTCTTCCAGCAAGGAATTACTTAGTGCCTGGCACTGGGACGAGCAATAGCTGAGATTGGCCACAGCTCTCATGTTGACACATCTTAGGTTTGAACCCCTGCAGATTGCAGGCAGGCTGTTGCTGTGTTTGAATTCATTCATGGAAAGAGCAGTTTGGGATGGTTTAGGGTTTTCTTTATGAAGGTATTTTATTACCACTTACTATGAAATATATAGGAAATGCCTCAGTGCTCAGTGGTCAGATTGTTAAAGAATTGCCTATTCTTTCTCCGTGACCTTAAAAGTGGGCCTATTTTCAAAAGCTTTTCTGGTCACATGCAGGCTGGATATTAAATGCAATTGGAGAGCCTTTCTGATGTGCAAGAAAAGAGGAAACGTGAGCACTTAGCTCGTGGGAATTCTTGAGAGAGGCTGCACAATTGCTCAAAAGTGCTGTCAAAATAAATATTAGTCAACAAATACCAAACTATGCAGCCTGCAAAGGGCCACTGAAAGCATCTCCAGCTTTTGTGTAATCCAAGACAGTCTTCTGAGATCGGCCATCCCGATTGCTGGCACACCTGCCCCAGGCTGAAGATGCTGGAAACTGTGGACCCGTCTGCTGGTGGGTCCCCTCCAGAGACACATTTGGTGTTGGGTGCCAGCAGCTGCTCAGGGAAGTTGGCATTGCTCTCCATTTGTGCTGGAGGTGGCAGTAAATCTGACAAGAGCATCAGTCTCACTGAGCTGAAGTGCCCTGTCCTGGGAGCTTCTCATTTGGCAGAAATTTCGAACCCAGAAAAATTCCACCTCAAATAACAGTGAGATCTAACCTGGGGAGGGAGGGAAGAAGTGGGGAATATTTCATATTAGAGAAAGTTTTCTTTTAGGCCAGCTCTTCCTGAGGGTGACAAATGACTCCAGAGTACCTGTGGTCCCAAAGCGTGCCCTCTGCCTGGCCCCAGAACTGCTTCATCATCTTCTGGTTCCACCTCACCTCCCTCCTCCAAGGACTCAAGAGTTGTACAGCCTGTCACAAAAACAGTCTTGGCTCTTCTGAATTACTTTGGATACAATGCATTTCAATTAAACAAGGCTGCAAATAATTATTTCAAACACTTCTCATTGAAGACTGCAAGGAGCAAGAAAGTCTGGGAGGAGTGACAAAGATCTACTCGGGGAATTTCTCCTGCAAAGGAAATAAATAGGAGGCTGTTAGATACTTTTGCACTGCATAATCAGCTCACGCTGTTAGTGTCCCCAGACAGTGCCATGTGTTGAGCAGGTGCTGCAGTTGGGATCTTTCCTCTTCACCTGCAGCAGCTGCAGCAGCATCTTGCTGACACCAGGCTCCTGTAAGAGACCCAAAGGACAGAACAGTAGGAGATTAAAAAATCACCACGAGTACGAAGTGCCTGTCCTCTCCCCAGGACCTGACCTCCACGAATACAAGCTCCTTCCCCAGGACCTGACAGTGCAGTTGGTAATCTCAAAGTCTCTGTGCCACTGCTACGAGTGCTCTCCTGGAAGTGGGGACCTGGATCCTACCCCAGCTCTAACAAACACCCAGATACAATGACCATTAGTTAAAACAGAGACACAGCCGGAGGCAGAACAAGGAGGTGCCACCAGGAGTGAATCCCTGGCAGTCCTTTCTTCCTGACCCATCTTCCTCCTCCACCACAGATGAACAGAGCATCACCCTGCTGCCTCCTCCTCATTTCAATACCAGCTTCGAGCCTCTTCCTCTCCAGGGCTCTATCCTATCCCTTTGTGCTGGACTCCTCAGAGAGCAGAAGGAGGTTCTCACAGTGAACATGTGCATCCTGAGTCCGTAGGAAAAGTATCCATATGCTGCAGCACAGACTGAGATGTCAGAGCTGAGGCTTGTTCTGCACCAGAGCTGAAGCAAGGCTCAGCAGGCTTTTTGTGGTGCAAGGTCCCCCACTAACTGGAAAGTGCAGAACGGGTAGGAGCCAAGACCAAGTCTTTCACCAATATGAGGCAAAATGAAACCTCCGCAAAAATATTCCAGATCTATGATGTCACTCACCAGTATTTGAAAACTACTCCCACTTCATGGCATTTGAATCATGTCTGTCTTGATAACAGAGACTTTCTCTCTTCCACATCAATAAATTTAATTCTTCGATGTTCCAGTGCCAGTAAGGACATTGTTTAAAACTGTTATGAAACACGTCACTAAAACATATGTCCCTTACATAAGCATATGTGAATACAGTGGAACTAAAAGCTGTCCCATTATATCGATTCTATTGAAAACATGTATCTGTGCACATGTAGGAGACAGCGTGTGTGTAGCTGTATCAATACAGTGAGCATGTATATGAAACCCAGCTCACTGCTGTCAGTAGCAAAAATGCTTGGGGATCCAAATTACAGAGAACTTTATCTTGCATATTATATACAGATTTATAGATTTTCTAGCTGAGAATTTGAAGAACACTAGGAGGATTTGACATCTAAATTCCATATGCAACTTCAAAAATATTTGTTTTGCTTCAAAAATGCCTGTGTGTAGTCACCTGCATTAATCAGTCATTTACAACTACAGCTTTCTGTCAAATTATCATTTGTTAGCCAAAAATAATTGCATGTGCACATTTGTATGAGCCTTATTTACAAACATATTTTCCCAAGAATCACACCTCTGGGTGCAGATGTATGCATTACATCCTGACAATTCAGTTCTTATCTTGTACCTTTTATTTACTCTAAATAAATAAATAAATAAATAAAAATAAAAATAAAATCAAAAAGCTTTTTCCCAGACTTCCCTGGAGCCATATCCAAAATATACTGTTGGTTTCATCCCTGATGAAATCTTGAAATAAAACAAGCAGACCCCTCAGATGAACTCTCCAAGCCTGAGCGGATTTAGTTTAATTTGTCACAGTCCTCTGTGGAGCTGCTGTTCCAGGGAAAGCAGCAGGTCTTGATCTTGGGCTCTAACAGATGGCCCCAACAATATGACAGTAATAGCATCTGACATGTGTTGTTTCAATGATCTCTCTAACTCTGGGAGAAGTATGCAAGCGTTACATACCATGTGCTGTTTCAGATTGTTATTTTTGGCATGCTTCTGTTGGCATATGTTATGATGAACCAATCTCAACATCTTACATTTCCATCATAAAATAAAGGGGGAAAAAAGGAGAGTAAGTCCATAAACCTATCATTTAACCTTGTTCCCAAGGTAACATTTCCTTTGCATATGGGTCAGCTCCACAGAAATCAAAACCCAAACTGTATTTTGAGGGATTAGCTGCATTGCATGAAGTGGAGTCCTGGGGACAGTAGAGAGACAAGTTGACAGAAATATTTATGGCCTGGCTCTCAGAGTGTTTCACGGTGACATGTAATCAGTGTTTTCTACCAAACGCATTAAACGGTGGCAATCTCCAACCTGACTGGCACCTGGCAATTAGGGAGCTGTGAGGAGGGGACCCAGAAGGGACCTGGCACCCCTTCGAGGCGGAGCTTTCCTGCTAATTGCAGAGGTAATGAACACATCCTCTCTCAACCCCAGAGGGTTTTCTTCAGGAACTTGTGATTTTACTCATTGCCAGGTTTAGCAAAATGGGATTTCAGGCTGTGAAATGCTTTGAACTGCAAGTAGCAAAATGTAGCTAAAGAAGGAACATCGATGATTTTCACCAAGTGCAAGTCATTGAAATGTCTTAGCATCACAAACTACTCTTGATTGCCTTTTTTTTTTTTTTTTTTTTTTTTTTTGCAAACAAGCTGCTGCCAAATAGAGGACAGACGGCAACAGGGAAACCCATCTCTGCTGCCTTCCTCTTCAATTTGCAGTTACACCCCCCAACTTTTTTTCCCTTAAAAGCTTACCTAGTTCCTCACAAAATTATTTATTGTTATCACTATGTGGGTTGTTTATTTGGTCAATGAAGGACAGGCTCCGGCAGCCTCTCCTCCCCTGTCCCTCCAGGCCCTACTTCTCCTTGACTCCAGCCAATGCTGCCTTTTCCTCTGGCTTGGCTCAGCCTTGCTCAGAGAAGCAGAAGCTTCCAAGCTTCCCCCAGCCCATCTCCTCTTCACAGCCCTGTGTCTTTTTAACCACCTCTTCTCCAAAGAAGTGGGACCCCTCTTAGTGAATCTAAAGGGGCCCTGAAGTGGAGAGGTGTGAAAAAGCTACAGCACAGAGAGAGATGTGAAAAAATCAGGGGGTTTGATGTTTAAAAGAAGAGAGCCGTTCTGCAGCACAGCCTTCAATTTTCCTCTCCATGAAGAGGAATGTGGTGGGCATTCACTACAAAACTATTAAAGACCGAAAAAAAAAAAAAAGAAACTATCTGCTCTAGGGGCCTTAGAGAAAAGTTTCAGGGGTCATGGCCCCCTAGAATGGCCATCTCTTTTTCTCTTTTACTCTGGCAACAGACCATGGGTGGGCTTAGGAAAAAATGGAAACTAAAAATGGAAGGTCCCATCCTTGCGGTGTGAAGAGTGGCCGACTGCAGTGTCTGGAAAACCTACTGGGGAAACGCAAGAAGAAGAGCATAGAAGAGAGGGGTGGGGAGGTCTTCTGCAGGAGCACCCAAGATGGAGATGAAGCCAAAAGTAGAATGGTTCATTTTGGGTACAGGGCAGAGAGAAGAAGATAGTGTCAATGCCGACATCGCCAGTTGGCATCTCTCGGGATAATTGCATAGACCTGCTCACTCTAATCTCCTCAATGCTTCATTTCTGCAGCAGGAAGAGTGGGACAAGGCAGAAGGACAAGAGGCAGCCAGCCTACTTTTTAAGAGACAGTTTCAGCTGGCTATGGGAGAGATTTCCAGCTTCAGCAGCAGCGTAACATATGAAGCGTCTGTTCCCAGAGGAACTGGGAGGAGCCAGACAGATCTCTAGCTCTCATTTGCTCTGCAGTCATTTGGAGGGGCCCAATCCACTGGTGCGTTGCAATAGTTCCACTGCCCGCCCATGGTACATCAGGGACAGCAGCAGTCAGACCTGAGGCACAGGCACTGCAGGGGAGGCAGAGGCCGAACTATTGAGAGGGAAGCCATACGAACATCTTAAGAAAGGCATTTGCAGCCAGTGTACCTCCTCTGGCCAGAGCCAATGTGCAGCTGGGCTACTTCCGTCTGTCCCAGCCCTGACTGTCAGAGGTCCAGTCTAAGGCAATGTATATAATGTGTTTTCACATCCAAGCATTAAAGAGTGTTTTCACTCCTCATGGATTGCAGCATCATTAAATTATTTCTACAGACTTCTTTGCACTTACCGTTTGGTAGCCATCACTTGTATGTTTCCAGGAATTAGCTCTTCTCCTCAGAACACACACAATGCCTCTACCGTAATTTTCAAATAATTTGAGGGTGTTTTACAAAACCTACACTCTATCAGAAGCCACACATGGCACAGTATTGTCCAGTGCAGGAATCCAAAGGAGAGAATATAACTCAAAAGAAAAGGCCAAAACCTAAATGTAATTCCAATCCACTGAGCAGCAAGAGAACTGAGGACCCGGTCTCCCAGTCTGCACAGCCACCATCTTAGCAATGGAGAATGTGCACTGATCAAAGCCTTTATGTAGCAACTCAGCTTTTAGGTTTCGTTTGTTGAGCATTTTATCAACACAAGCATTCCTGAGAGAAATTTTTTCCATCTTCAGTTGTAGTTTACTTTCTGTTGTCTCTTTCTTTCTTTTTCTTTTCTTTCTTTCTTTCTTTTCTTTCTTTTTCTTTCTTTCTTTCTTTCTTTCTTTCTTTCTTTCTTTCTTTCTTTCTTTCTTTCTTTCTTTCTTTCTTTCTCTTT